>OY755063.1:16326002-17526002 GCA_963576755.1 Noctua janthina | reverse complement strand
TTTTTCCGGGCCCTGCATGGGCCCGATGTAGACCTATCAGCGTCCGTAGCCTGGCTACGTTCCGGGGACCTCTTCGGAGAAACCGAAGGTTTTGTCTGTGCAATTATGGATGAAGTTATGATGACGAATAACTACCGGAGATTTATTGTGAAGGACGGTACGATTGACATATGTCGGGCATGCCACCGTCCAGGCGAATCAATCCGTCACATTATCTCCGGGTGTTCTCGTCTGGCTAACGGAGAGTACTTGCATAGACACAACCTTGTAGCCAGGATTCTCCATCAGCAACTTGCTCTAAAATACAACCTTGTGGAATCGGAAGTACCGTACTATAAGTATGTTCCCGACCCAGTTCTCGAAAATGGCAGTATCACATTGTACTGGGATCGATCCATCATCACTGACAGGACTATTGTAGCCAATAAACCTGATATAGTGGTGGTGGATCGGTCAGAGCGGCGCGCAATGATTGTAGACATAACGGTCCCGCATGATGAGAACCTCGTGAAAGCCGAGAAAGATAAGCAAATCAAGTATCTTGACTTGGCTCGCGAGGTTGTCGACATGTGGGATGTGGACTCAGCGATCATTGTGCCGATAGTTGTATCAGCCCATGGCTTAATTGCCAAGAGCCTCGACCAATACCTGAGGAGGCTCTCGTTAGGCAGCTGGATCAAGGGTTTGATTCAGAAAGCGGTGCTCCTGGACACGGCTCGTATTGTTAGGAGGTTCCTCTCTCTGGAGCCCTGACCGCCGGTAGCTTGGACCCTGTTCCCGATACCGGTGGGCTACAATTTTTTATATTTTTAAATGTTTTTTATATTGTTTTTAGTTTATGAAATATTTAAAAATGTAGAAGATTTGTATAAAAATAAATATAAGAAATATATTATTATAAACGTAGCGTAAAGAAGTGATCCTCATGGAGTTGGATTTTGTATTTCTTGTCGATAACGAATTTTTTAGGTACCCGATCGTTTATGGCTTTCGCCAGTGGCACTCGTTGTAGAATCCCTTCAGTAACGCGGTGTGTTGTGTATCTTTCTTACCCAGAGTCACTCCGTATAAAATACTTTTAATAAGCTGCATCCAGTAACGGCGGAACCCGACCTCAATATAGTTGAGAAATGGCTAACGTGCACTTGCTACGTGTTGAGAAAAAGATGGCAATCTTGAATAACGACTCACAGATATAAGTATTGATATTCAAGTCAGGAATGATTCTATCCGTATCCACCCCACTGCTAGATAAAATAAAAAAATCTAAATCGAGAACTTTTGAGATTAGAATCTTTGATTTATTTAATGAAAAAGCTGAATCTTAGATTTTTCTTTACATCTAAGTAACAAAGCTAAAGTAACATTTAAGGGCGATTTTTCAGAATATTTTTGGGATGTTATTTTCTTGTCCAAAAGTTAGTAAAAGAAATTCGTTTGAGTCATAACAATAAGTCCAGGACGACAAAAGGTCAATTTAATTAGCGAAAAGAACAAAAATAAAAGTTTCTAAAAACAGCTTTGATGTTTTCAGTCAGGAATGAAAATTAATCAATTAGTGCTCAGGATGAAGTTAAACAACCAATTATAAAAGGAACTCAATTGTTTCTCTTACGCACAAAATATAGAAGTATCGTACTAATATCCAGAATAAAAATAGAAAGAATAAAAACCCAAAAAATGAGTATCACAAGGCTCATAGCACACTTATAAGCACCGTACCATCACCTTGACTCATTTTTACTAGCCAATTTCGATTCCAGGTGATACCGTTACAATGTGTTCGTTGCAGTATAGAGTTTCATAGATAGAATCCCGAACGACTCGAGTTGTGGTGATGCTGATCCCGAGATCAATGTCTGGAAGAGATCATAAATATGACTTCATGATATACAGAGATGAACCGAAATACAAATTATAATTAACTAGCTTTTGCCAGTGGTTTCGCTCACGTTAATTTAGAATTTGAGAATTAAACTCTTAACAGACTATAAAGTTTCTATAATATATATTTTAATCATAATTCGAAAGACGTGACTCCATCTATTATCATAAGAACGTTATTGTTGTTTTCCTCTGGAACGGTACTTTTCGGGACGAAAAGTACTATATGTCCGTATCTGTACACCTGACGATGTATATGCAACATTTCAGGATGATCGGTTCAGTGGTTTAGTTATGAAAAGGTAACAAACAAACTTACTTTCGCCTTAACACAATTAGTTAGGATTAGGATTATAATGTCCTAAAGTAGTATAATGTCTACAACAAAGTCTAAAGAAAGCAATCCACGTAGGTACTACTAAAACACCTTGGAGGAAATAAACAATCATAAACCAACTATAACCAATAAATTCCACTCAGCCTACAATTACAATCATACAAATAGCGATCACCCTACCACATCACTGGCCCTTTCTCCCAATTTAGCTCAACAACTAACAATTGAAATCATAACCCAACACGATCAACTCGCCATTTTATCGAGCAGAAACCAGCCGCTGATTGATTCGGCCTAAACGATAACATTAGGGTTGTTCTCCGGCCGAATTCGGCACACGTCCGGCACCGAAGGGTTTCGGAACTTTCGGATATTACGACGCGTTATGTATCCGAATAGTGCTTGGTCATTCGTACCAGCGTTGTTATGGGACGCGTTATTAAGTTATCTTGCCTCTGGTTACATGTGTTGGTAATTTTGGTTGGTTATTTCTATGGAGTCATGGTTTTGGGGACGATATTGTGTGTTTAATAATGGTAGGGTTGAGTGACTAGTGTAGTGTATGTTTACAAGACAGTAATGATTAGAGTATTTGGGGTGATTAGGTAAGTGAAGTCGGGATTTGTGCCGGCAATAGGCTCGCCACTATTACTTACGCTTACATCGGTGAAATGTGGGTATATTATAAGTACACCTCTGCCTTAACCTTCCTGATGTTATGCGATTAATATGAATGTGTGTGTATTATGCGTTTTAGGTTTAACTTCATCTGCTATAAACAAAAAATTAAATAGAATGTTAAAAAATCTTATAATTAAACAGTTAACTTACAAATCAACCTGGAAGCTTTTTAAACTTCAACATTTTGAATAAAAATAATTAATACTTACTAATTAAAAATTATGATCACATATTTTCAACTTCTACCTTTAAAATTCCTTCTCATTATTTTACAGTAACACCAAAAAGGTATGATGTGAACTGATCCCTTTTTCCTAAAACCCGATATTAAAAAAAAAGCACCTACGTTATTAATTTTCAGATCACTGGTAACAGATTTTCCTTTTAAAATGTGACATGCGATAATAGACCTTAACTCTAAAAACTTAAATTCATATTCTCATCTAAATTCATAGTCGTTGTCAGTTCATTGATCAGTGACTTTTGCTCAGCTGACATGGAACTCCTCAGGCTAGCGACACAAGTCTTGCTTCTCCTCAAGGGTGGTCTTCCTCTAATCCTGCCTTCGTACTTGTGCCTTTTATGGTTCACAGGACTCTCGGAGTCTGAGAGCTCGTCACATTTGCGTTTAGATGACGATGATGACGAGTTGAAGGAGAATGATCGGTGTGGAGTTGTCGTTGCTGAAAAAGATGGGATAGATGTTTTAAACGTTGATAAAGTAAACGAAGTAATAGAAGGCATGGAAGACAGAACAAATCGAATGAAACATCAGATAGGATTAATCTTACAGTTAACAACATTAATCATTTTCAAAATCACAACGCAACAGTTACAGTCAGATTAATAAATTCTTAAGCGACTAGCGAGAAAATTAAATGATTAAACCGCCACCATCAATCTAAAAGTCAAGGGACAAAAAATCTAAGCAACAATTTCCGAAGCAGAAGAGCGGAAAGTAATAAATTTAAAAGAAAAAGAAAGATTTCAGAACGCAAGAAAAAAAAAATGATAAAGCGTCTCCTCGCGATATGATTGAAGCGGGCCTTCTCATGAATAGAAAAATGCAATATTGCCCGACACTTGACTCGGAACGGAATTACGGGCCGTTGCAAAATTTATGATTTGAATCCGATCCGCCAGTAATTTTTCCACTCTAGAAATATCCTTCTGACGTTCCTATAAAGTTTTTGGACGTTATCCAGTCGTGTTCAGCTTCGGGGCTGGTAATAAAATTTGGGGTTGAAAAAAATTTTTTTTGGTAATTTTCTTTGTGCCTAAGAAACAAAAGAAGCAAGGATTTATGCTTGAACAGGAAGTAAAATGAAACAATAAACAAGCATTAGAGTCATTGGGGTTACAAGAGTCAAGATAAAAGTATCAGCTTTTGATAATTACAATTTAATCATCCTAGCAAGACTTTGACTTTTATTTCGTACTTGGGTAAGAACTTAATATACACAGTTATGCAATAAGTGTATCTTTATTATCTGTATCTTTAGTATCTGACTCTGTTAGTAAAAAGCTTATGTCATTCAACTTTGAAACTGAGTTCCAAACATTAATGCAATTAAGAGTCATCATCTTAAGGATGCCATATGTATTTAGGACCATGCACCATTTAAACACGGATACTACCAAATTTTTTATTCTGAATTGAGGAGCCAGGTAGAACCTATGGTTCTGTAACTTTGTAAACTTTTAATCACTAATCGTATTAAACTGACATAAGTAAAATTGTGGTTTTTTCCAACCTTCCCAGAATTCCAACCATGTCATTCAGGTGTGAGTGTCATTTTCATTGCTTGACATTTTTATTTCCAAAAAGACAGACAGCTTATATCCGTCTTTTGTACCCCAATGAGAACGAAAATGAACGCGGAATTTAGAAGTAAATGCCGAACAATTCGTTATTGTTGCTTTATTCTGACAAAGGCTTGTTTCTGAAGGAAGTTTATTTCCGGATACTGTAAGTAAAGGAAATGACAGCTATAGGTATTATTGTTGTAGATGAAAAGGTAAAAATAAACGAACAGTGGAAAATAACAGAGGGAATGAAAATAAACGTGTTTTAACTGATCCAAAAATACATAGATGAGTTTTGTTTTTAATCAATATCATATAAGTTTTTGATCAAAAGGTGCTTAACCTATCTGTGATCAATCAATCAACCATTTAATCCATTATAATTTAATTTAATCTATTCTAATTTAATTTAATCCATGTTATTTAATTTAATTCAGTGTATTCAAATTAGCTTTTAATAGGTTATTTTTTTCAAACAGTGCATTTCTTATTTTAATTACATATCTGCGCATAATATAGGTGGTGAGGCGCTTAGACTTAAGTATGTACAAATTATAATGTAACAGCGGACTCATTGTTGAAAAACCTAATAATAAATAAATAGCCTGCTTTCACAAATTCATTGCTTACAGAACTGATTTCCTTTATTTACAATAGGTAAGTTACTCTCGAAAGCGAATATCTACAGGGCAAAAGTCAGTCTATACAAAAAAAATAATTTAAGAGAGATATTCTCATTTAAACCTAAAATTGAATCGCAAAATTAAAATGCAACATTTTTAACCCTACTGTCCCAAAATGCTTCACGTCGCTTAGCACCAAGCCTTTAGCAAATGAACTTTAACACCCATAAAATAAAGTCTATTTTTCAATAATCATTTTAAGTTAAGAAGTTTTGATCGTGAAACATGATGAGGTTGTCAATATTTGCGCGCAGTGTTTGCCGTTCGCAGCGAGGGTGAGCTAATACGTTGATTTTAGAACGTAATTATTGGAAAATTTCAAGCAATATGAAAATTGGCGGAAAATTTGATGTGGTTTTAGGGACCCGAATAGTCGGGGGATTTTAGGTAAAGACAGAATTTGCACTGCATTTTTGGAACGTTATTTCTGAGTGTGTGGAAATGCAATTTTATTACTTATTTAAATAATAGACAACCAGGAAACAAATTAGTTAAAGCTTTAAAACGACTTCAACTTTATTAATATCTGTCAATTAAGAAATATCAGTGCTGTCCTTGTCTCATCAAACTACAGTGAAAAAAATACACACCAATAAAAGTTATGGCGAACAGAACAACTGCGGACATTAAAATAAACATGTAAAGACCCCCATTAGTAGAAAGAAAACCAATAAACGTACTCACCGAAATTAGTGCCTTGTTCACCCCAAAACGCATTTTTCACGGCTCTCGCCACGCTCGACCAGATGTTCTCTTTAATCGATTCGAGATTCTTATCGATTGGGGTAAATTTCTCATCTGCCTTGCCTCCAGATTCCTGTACAAGCCTCTTGACGCTAACTTTTCTCTTCGTTATGACAAACTTGAACTGAATCTCCGTTTCTAATTCTTCCGTGTTCATTAAAGCTGATAAAAGGCAGTTCTGCAACGTCCCGGCTATGTTTGTAGTTAATGCTTGTATTTCATTCTTGTTTGGATTACTTACTTCAGGGGTATCGATACACGTATTGAATAATTCATTCGATTCTTTTGAGTACTCTGATTCAATTTGGGGACTGTCTTCTTTAAAGTTTATGGCTCGTGCATGCATGGCTGAAGGCTCTCCAACAGGAGGGGTACTTTCTGGTTCGTTAGCAGTTTTTTCCCATGTTTTCGGAGTCCTTGCCATGATTATGCCCTGGTTTTCAAAGCGGTTGATTAACGCCTGAAAACGAGGGTTGTAACCGAACCTTGGTTTCTGTGGCCCGGGCGTTAGCATCCTTTTCGGTTTTCTGAATACTAAAAAAATATAGAATATAAAAAAAAAAAACAAATTCTCAAATAGTGTATTTATAATATTCCAAACTTTGTCAATTTCAGGCGTCGTTTGCGAATATGCAAAGTGTTTAAGTTATTGCAATGAAGGGGGCAATCACCGAAGTATCAGCTGAACAGTGAACATTAAAACTTACAACAGCTTTAATCATTTCAGAGATTGATGTGATAATATTATATTGTACACCAACTCATTTAACTTTTACATCGTTGCTAAATTGTTATTAGTCAGAATTTCGGAAAGTACCTCGTTATTGTGCACGTATAAAGGTATTAAAAATGTTGCTAGTTTAATCCACGCCAGAAACATTTTCTTTCGATTTTATTTATTTATTTACTTATGAAACGACACTAATAAGTCTAAGTGACTTTTGCACTTCTACTGATGTAGATGCTGTGAAAGAGTTGATATGTTGGACCAATAGTACTATTTATATTAAGAAGAAATTTCATCACCATCACTATCCACAGCCCGACTTCACCCACTGCTGGGTATAGGACTATCTTTTCATCTGCGCTCCTGTCTAGCTTCATCCAGGTTTTACTCGCGAAAAAAATTAAACAAAATCATTTCATTTTCTTTCATTCTTGTTTTGTATGTTGTGTAGATAAAACATTCTTACCTCGTTTAACTTTGTGTTGTTCAAATATCGTATCATCAGCAAACTTAACCTTCTTAGTTTTTAGAGAACCTTCGTTTGAATCCTGGAAAGTCACATGTTTCTCCGTGCTATCCTGACTGGCGACACGAATCTTGCTGCCCATCACTATAATGCTCTTCAATTTTGGAGCTGATTCTAGTTCAGATTTTGATGGCTGGAAGAAAAATAAATGACATTGATTTAGAAAGAATAAATTACCAGCTCATTCTTCTGTCGTATGAGCGATCTTTTCATATTTCAACTATCCCAATTTATTTGTGGTCGTCGCAGTGTCATCTTCTTCCATACCTCTCTATTGTTTGTCATCCCTTGATCTATCGTAGTAAATACAATCTTTGTGTATTACCTCAATATTCATGCTCTGAACAGCACTCCCAGTGGTCTCAATCTCTGAGAGAGGAGAATCAGCTCCCTGGTCAGCGAACAGAGGCCAGCCGTTACCAGCAGGATGTGTTGGTGTGCTGGTGGTGACGATCTGAGCCAGCTTGATGAGGTGCGGTAAGTGGGAGGTGGGCGTTGTCATCTCATTCTGTGGCTCTAGAACCGATGAGGTGAAACAGGTCAATGTTAGCATCTCTCATTACCAGTCTTAACACTGGGGACCGAAGGGTTAAGGAGGTTTTTGTGACCTTCAAAACACAGTTACAGGGTAACACAATACCCCTTAGCAAGACTTGTTAAAATTGTATTGAATTATTTTTTTACTTGTATGAGCTTATTTTAGGATTGTTTTAATGATTCGTTCTTAGTAAATCAATGTCAAATGATATTTCTAACGTAACAAGTAAGTTATAAAATAACTCACCTATATTATCAGTTCTAACTGGTGTAGTCTTTGGAGTCCCATCCAAAATATCATCACCAATCGTCTCCTCATATTCTTCTACAACCTTTTGCTTCATCATACTCAGAAGCTTTTTCGTGTGAGGAGTAGCAGCTCTTTGTCTCTTTAATTTTGGAGTCTTCGGCGCAAATTTTGGATGGGGAGTCATACCTGCTGCCTTATCTTCATCTTCACTACCACTAGACTCGTAATCCACTAAGTATTTCTTCCTAACGATTGGTGTTATAATAGCAGTCTTACTATTCTTATTAACAGAAATAATTCCTTCAAAGTTCTCGCCATATTTGTTTGTTTTTTCATAAATTGAATCAAACTTGTCATATAGTTCTTTAATTTGTGTGTTGCCTACTTCAGTTTCTTTTTCAATTAATTCGGATATGCTTGTGCACTTATCTATGTTTAAGAAATCTTCCATTTTGTAGAAGATCTTGTTGCACTTCTTACAGTGCAAGGGGGTATGTTCTTTAGTTAGGTGTCTTATGAAGTCTTGGTTCAATTGTTCTGGCTTGCAGAGGAATTGAAATCCTCGACAGATAGGGCAGTCGTATGTGAGGCCGTGGGTGACACGCTCGTGTCTTCGGCGACAATCAGCGCAGCAGAAAACTAATTGACAAACTATGCAACGTACCTGAAAAAAATGGCAATTATTTATAAACCGAAGTTTTAAAGCTTATTTTTAAATGTAACTGTAAAAGATAGTGTATAATCTGGATTAAAATATAAGATACTGTTTATCCCGGTAGTACGAACCCATGGGATAATTAACAAACTTCACGCGATTGAAGCAGCGGGCATAAGCTATTTAAAAATAAATATGTAGAATTTAGCAATATCTTTGATCATAAATAGAATCTATTTCTCTTAAAACGATTATTCTAATTTCCTCCGTGATCCACACAGACTCCTCCAATTTGTCACATGAAAGCTTCAACTCATTCATCCATCGTCAAATTCCCATCGACTGGGAAACTATTTCCTTATCCACTGGTAATTAAAGGCTGCATCGTATGCATGTGTTTGCGGTTCTAATTGCGTCGTTGACCTGATTGCCGATAGCTAGCTAGCAATGCCACGATCATCTGACTAGAGATCTACTGATTGGTATCATGACACTTGATTGTTGATGATTTTGGGAGGTTGGATCTTGGGAATCAATTTTGAACGTTTATGGCGTTTTTGGCGTTTGAGGGCGTTCGTTTAAATTATGGTTAGAAAATGTCTCTGTTGCTGGAACCATATATCTACACATAAATAAAAAGACCAAGCATGTTTTTTAGAATTCCTTACAGCAAAAGCATATGCACACCACAAAAGGTTCATTAACAAACCCATTTAGCCATTTTGCAGACACGAGCCAATCAACCAACCATTAACGATGATTTTACAAAAAATAGCTAAGTATCTAATAAAGACTTTAAGTAAAAACACTTTTTCTTTTACAGAGCTGTTATGAGTGGCTGTGCTAAAACAACATAGAAACTGATTGAAGACTCTGGTAAGTGCTTATGATGGATGGAGATTAAACTTGCGATAACTATCAAGTTCTTAGTCAAGAAAATCAAATAATATACAAACAAGCATGCGCATAAATACTTCTTACGTGTAGATGCAAATGTTAACATTACATCATGCCTTTGCGTCCCCGGAGGCTTAGGTAGCGGTGTTCTGCTTAAATCCAAACCCCAGACTGGTACTGAGAAATATCTGATAGAAAAACTTAATAATACGTTTACTTCCCAGCATAACCTGGGTATTGAATCAAAGACAGAATGCTTAGCAGTAGCGCTGTAGAACAATGAGGCGATCAAAATATCATGCATGATATTTATATCATTATGCTCCTGCCCTTATTCCAATTTATTTGTGGTTGGCACAGCATGTCTGCTTCTTCCATACTTTCTAATTCATCTCTTCAGACAGCTCCTTTCTTGCCATATCATCCTTCACACAGTCCCCCCATGTTTTCTTTGATCTCCTCCTACTCTAATATATCCACATTCATACTCAAAACTTAACTTAAAACATTTTCCGCATTCCTGCGCATCACATGCCCATTTCAAGTCAACAGATTACCACACAAATTTTCAGTCAACGGCGCCAGTTTCATAAATAGTCCGATCTATCTATGCAGCCAAAATCCTAACACACAAACCAAACAGAACAACAAACTAACGTAATTTAAAGATCACAAGACCAAACCGACACTAAGTTGAAAGTCCAACTAAGTCAGGAGTCCGAGTACATTTCCCAGCATAACTCTGAACTACGCAGTGAGTACGCGGCGACCGGCTTAGCAAAAAGCGAAAGCGTGTTCCGGCCAACCGTATTACCAACCAAATGTGTGCTACATGCCGCCAAGGTTGCTCAATAAAGACATATGTCTAGTTTGTGATGTTTTAGGAAATAGTGGCATGAGAGAGAAGTTTTGGAGATTTTAGTTTAGGTAAAGTTTTCAGTAGTCATTCTATAAAGAAAAAAGACTCACACTGAAGAGCACTCCTTAGTTCTGAATGTGAATTACTAGGTTCAATTCTATTAATTCTAATTAAGTTTTATTTATCTGCAATGTTGTGTAAGGAGTTATTTGGATAAATTGAGTTGGACGGTTAATTTTCGGTTAACTGGTTGCCTTTAGAATCAGGTATCGAGTAAACTACAATGAGGAAATAGATGCGCTTATGAAATAACCTACAGAAAATTGTGCCACAATTCTTTGCGAATTTTCTTCCAAGTAACTGAAGCTAACTCATAGGGTACGTGTTGTAACTGAAGCTAACTCATAGGGTACGTGTTGTTCGGGGGTCACGTGGTGGCTCCCGGCCACCGTAGGCGCGGGCCTGTGGACGGCGAGTTATGGGCCAGCTCGCCGTCCGGCCGTCTTATGACGACAGGCCGTGTCGACGGCGCGTTCGTGTTCCACGTGCGCCTCAAAGAGATGTCAGCAAATAAGTAGGGGTCCGCAAGGGCCGATGCCTGCCAGGGCAGCGGGACTGTTCGAAAGAGATACCGTGGCCCTGGAACACAAAGGGCAAAGAAGGAACATGGATGGGTTTTAGTCAGTACAAGTCTGACACTCCCTTCTGCTCCGCCCAGAGTGCCGGTCATTTGATGATTTCCCATCCGAAAAAAAAAAAGGGTACGTGTTGTCAAGTTTAACAAAACTGAAAACATATTCCTCGCAACAGGATTTACTAATCAAATTATGATACACACTTGTGGCCAAGGTAACAGTCGATGTGGAATACAAAATTGGTAACTTATAGATCTTGGGATAGAGGCACGGAAGTGAAATTTATAGAAATACAATTATGTCTATCTAGCTAATTAATTCAAACATTTTAAATGTGGAAGTAACTCTGTCTGTTTGTCTTTCAATGTTGGCTCACAAGAAAAAAAGAAAGTACTCCAGGTCCTGACCTGGTTTTTCCCTTAGTGGGTCCGTTGTTGTGTATAATTTCTTACCAACACACGGAAAAATCTTGAGGAAAAGCTAGTATTTCAATACGTCATATCGCAGACTTATCAAAAAGCCAGAAACCTCACACACCAGACCAATTGATACATAATATACAGCTAAGTAAATACCGACATTTTTACCCTTTTCATGTGACGCAGTAAGTAGGTAAGCCCCAAATGTTTTGACACACTGTCATGGAATGTCTCGACGGGGATCAAACAGGTAATCATATTGGAGATACGTGTTCGCAGAGGTACTGAGGTATGGAGGTATAACGTTGGATGTACTACTAGAATGCGCTAGTGGCTTTGCCTACGTAGAGGTCGAAATTATCCCATGGGTGTGTAGGGAAGTACTATCGAGATAAAAAGTGCCTAATGTCCTAACCTTACAGCACTCCGAAGGGTATTGAAGGGATTTACAACACTTCTAAATATGTTTGAAAAAATCTTCTGCTACAAAAACGCGGCAACGCGACGTAAACAACGCAAAATTGTCAAAAATTATAGCATTGGGATTGAGTGTGCTAACTCCGTAGGTCAAGGTCTACCTGTGAGCTAAATTTCATCGAAATCCTTTCAGGCGTTATAAGGTCACAGACAGACGGATTTACTTTTGCATTTATAATAATTATCTTGTATGGATCATTTATTGTAGAGGTGGCATATCGCATCAAGGGGTTAAGTCACAGCACATGAAGATTTTGGTGTGTGTAGTACCTACTACGACTGTAACGATGTAATGTGTGTTTGGGGTGATTTTGTGCAAGCCTGTACCTATGTATCTGAGATTATACAACAAATGAGTAGAAATTGAGGTAGATTTTCCTTCTTCTCGTGTTAGTATTAGTTAATTTGTTTTTATAACAGAATCGAGTTATTTATCATAATTTGCGATGTTACTCATAGACTTAAACTTTGTTTTATTCTAAGTTAAATGACAACTTCAGTAAGCCAGTAAGTTAATAAATTATAACAACATCACAAGTGATATACATACAGTGACACACATTACTTTAAAATACCATACTGCATCAATTAATGTGTATTTACTTTTAATAGAAATAAAGACTTTTTTTATCAAATCAATCAACTCAGCTTAAAGTAGTCCGATTCTGGACATAGGCCTCTCCCAAGCTGTGCCACATGACACCCTGGCCTCCACCTTCGGCATCCAGTCTGAACCAGATACCTTATTATGGTTTTCGTACCACTATAGACTCAACCAAAACATCACAAAGATTTAATATATGACCCCAAAAAAAACAATGCATTTTTCATGAAACTCGTATCTCCTGTCAGTCCCCACTCGATAGTAGATTAATAACTAAACAGGGATGTCCATCGATATCGGATCCCGGATGGAACTATTCCCACGGGATCGCTCAACTGAACGGGACTATACAGATGCAATTAAGATTAACTTTCAACCGTTTTTTCATTTTGCTTTTTTTCTGCTGTTGTAAAACGATGGATCGGAAATTGTCGTATTTATAATGTATGTACAGTTTATTCTCTTTGGGACTTTTTTTTAAAAAAAATGAGTGTTTTCATAGTGCACTTCGTAATAATTTGACGCTTATAAATACGTCTAAATTCACCAATTACCATTTGGTAATAACAGACTACATTACAAATTAAAGGACGTAAAACGATTGTACTCACCTAATTATTTTACATTTAAATGCGTTTGGCGACGGTTAAAATGGTTTTCACACAGAAGTACCTAACGGTAAAATAAAATGGTAAAAAATATGCAATAATCTGGTGTAATCTCCTGTAGGACATGATTATCTATGTACGTCAATAATGGTTATCAGCCGATAAAATCCACTGTTGAATCACTTACCTACTATTATACTCGTAAAGAACTATGTAAGTAATTATGATCACCATCCACATACTTATTGAGAATATACACTACAGAATTACTTCCGAAGTATTGTCAAACACAAAACACTATCAATACTTGCACACAATGAAATGGTTAACATTTACTAATTATTATCATATTTTAATCTTGTACTTACCTCAACAGAGGGTCTCATTGTGATTCCATTTTTAACCAACTTGAAATAAATAACATTCAACTAAAATAATGAAATCAATCACAGCTGTTTTCAATATTTTTAACGATAAATTCACTAAGTTATCCTTTGTACGGTATTTACACAATTATCATGCACTTATATCATGCTTATATCGTTATAGATACCCGCAATTATTTAATTTTTAATCTTTGTTCGGATACGCGTTCGATTGTTTTAATTTGATCATGAATACGGTTGCCAGATTTAATTCAATAATTTGATTGTACAGAATATTAAAATGAAATAAATAAATTAAATCGAAATAAAATGGGTAGCTTACCTTTTATGTATTGACGGAAGAGAATTTGGTGTTAATTTTTCTGATTTACTTTAGATTTGCCAAATCCATCAGTTTTGCTTGGCAAATTAAGAAATATTATAAAAATAGTATTGATTGAAAGCTATTGTTAATTTTAAAGTACTGAAGAATACTTTACATAATTCATTTTTAATTTATTCTTTTTATCGTTCTTGAAATATATTAGTAACATTAAAGTACAACGTGCCATCGAACGTGGTAATGCTGCCAGCCTTCTGGACACTATTCCAGTTGACGATTTTTGACGCTCTTTAAGTATTCTCTGCATTTGTGCATGCACCTCCACATTAGCAACAACAGCAACACATATACATTCGTTCTTATCTTAGATTAATATGGTTCTTATCATAAAAACTAAAGTTCAAACATTTAAATACTTACTCACCCAGACAATATTTCATTAATCCACCCTTGATCAAAAAACCGTGTTGTACAAAAACGGATACCCATTTTTTCGCCGGGTGCTCATTCTGGAGTAGATCACGTCAACAGCCGTCACTCATATCGGCCGATCCAATTTATTGGCGCGCTCCACTGGCAATAAATACTCGTATCCAAGACTAATACTTGATTTTTTTTTTTCAATTACAAGTGTGAAAGTTCGCGCGTTCAAATATTGCGCGTTGCACTGTGAGTGGTTGTATTATTAACATGTTGCAAATGCAAAATGGAATAGAAGTGAACTCGGGGATATTAAAAGTTAAGCAAATACTACTACTACGACTACATAAATTATCCGTAGTTATTTTCAAATCACAGTTGTATTTATTTGACAGTAGTATGATAATTAGTTATAACATGACAAATTGACGTAGGGTGTCAAATTGCTAAACAGTTACTTTCCCTAACTTCATTACAGGTAACAAGCAAAAGTAAAACCCTTGTTTTTCTTGTAGCAAAAATCCGCCACTAAAACGACTCACTGACGAAAACATGGCTTGGTTTATGTTGGAAGGGGCTTTGGGGCAATTCCCAAAGCTCTGTTACTAGGAACAAACCTACTTATAAATCTGAACAATAAGTTGTCCTATTAAAAAGGCCCGAGTATTAAACACAAGGCTAGCAGTGAAACTGAGCCCGTTTCCTGTGGGCTCGCACAAAGGAGACAGGAAATTGCGCCGCGTCCACCCGGGACTGAGCAGTGTTCTCGTGTGAGCACACTTGTTGGCAAACGATGAGTATTATGAAATACTATGACGTAGTAGTAATGTTGAAGTACGGCTTAGAATCGATATGTTTTAAAGGTATAGAATTTTTATATTAAGTAGGATGGCGGATAGTAAGTAAGATGGCGGGACGTCTTGGATGGCTTCCTCACAAATTTATACCAAGAGGTACAACACCGGACGAGGAATAGGGGAGGCCTTTGCCCAGGAGTGGGACAGTAAAAATTAAGTATGTATGTGTTTAGTGACCTAATGACAACTTAATTATACTAACCTAGTACTTAGGTACTTACTAAGCATGACTTTTATAGTAGGGTTGATGTCACAGGTTGTAGTGATCTGGATATCCATGTCGCTCATAGTAGTGTTGTCGTACTACCGTAAGACCGCTTGACTGTGATAACAGTTTGACCTGGAGCTGACCTGTTGTAGTTTTAATAATAAACTGAGAGACCAGCTCATACCTACCTACTGGTTTTGTTATTACTGATCAGTCTGTGATTCGTAGGTACCAGTTAATTTAGTTATTTGAAAGCCGTTTAGTACTCACAATCCTATGTATCTAGAATGGTTTCCTTTTTCAACATAAATTTGTATGTGCTGTGGCGTCACAAATACCTGACAAGAGTAGTTCTGTAGACACTTTCTTTGAATGTAGCTTACCTGTAACAAAGAAGAAATAACATGATTAGACTAAAAGTAAATTATTCACAATTTTTTTTAGGACTGGTCCAAAAGTTTCACGAGTGACACGTGGTGATGTTTTCTTTCAATTTTAAACAAGGCACATAATAATGTAAAGTTTGTTCACTGCGTCCCATCGGAACTCAGGAAAATTCGATAAGGATTTCATGTGCAGTGCACATGTAACATTCGAACTTTGCCTGCATTTTCTTGTAATATACTTTGGAAACGAAATAGGAGAACTTTCTGTAACATGAAACATTTTTCGTTAAGCCTTTTGACAAAGTTACCCACCCTGCTTATTAATGAAATAAAGGAATTAGTACCGAATAGGTCATCGTTATCATGTTACCCTTATGCCAATTCAATTGTGGTCGGCGCAGCATGTCTTCTTCTTCCATACTTCTCTATTACTCGTCATCTCACCAGACACCTCCTTTCTTGCCATAACATCCTTTGCACAGTCCATTCATCGTTTCTTTGGTCCGAATAGCATGTGGTTGAGTACCGAATGGGTATTATGCTCATATACTAGAAATCTTTACGTGCAATATATTTTTTTTTGTTAGCCTGCTTGAGTGTCCCACTGCTGGGCAAAGGCCTTCCCTTTCTCCTTCCAAACCTCTCTGTCCTGTGCGATATCTGGCCATGGTCGACCCCCAAACGCGATCAGATCGTCACACCACCTTCGCCGCGGTCTACGTCGACGAAGCAATTCTGCAATCATTACCCACACATAATTTTCCTCACCTTTGCTTTTGCTGTCAATGATCTACAACCGGGTCCAACGGTTTTGTCGATTGTTCGGTCTTGTTCCAATGTGGTGGTCTCGGTATGTAATGAATGAATTGATCACCCATTCACAGACCGTCCTCCACACGGAGAAGATTGTATCGTGCAGCTGTTATTATTATATTTGCTACATAAGACACTCATGCCAATAGCAGTCAGATTGTTTAGTCCCGGTACCAACGAAACTATGATCCTGGATTTACATCCCAAAAACCTGTTCACAAGACATTGTCTGCACACCTTAACAACACAGTGTTGTTTTTTCATTCCTCCACGACAACAAAGGTACACAGTATGTTCTAAAAGTACACAAAGCAACACACACTGTGTATTAAAGTACACAAGCGGAAGCCTTTATAAGCGGGCATTTGGAACCACCTGTCAGCCACCTGTTGCCCAGTTCATTTAAAATTTCACAGTCAAGAGAGTTTACACTTGAAGTATTTATACTTTTCTTATTTATTTTTCTCTAGAACTAGGTGTAGGTGTACTAAGTTCATTTTAAAAGAGGTGCATTACAGTTGAAAATTGCAAAATTTTAATGTGAGCACGCTTGTACTACATTGTCTCAACAGTATTCGAGAAATAATGCCCTAAATAATTGAATGTTATTTCTTATTCTGACTTAAAAGCACAAACAATAATATTCAATCATTGTTACCAGAGATAAAATGGCACTAATAACATGCTTCTTGAAATGTTGGAACATTGCTGAGTATCACTCATAACCGCGTTATAGCGAAAGAAATGCATCAGGATTTCTTAAAAAGAAAATGAAATATCAGTTAATTTTTAACTTTTTTTTATGGCCATAATTATTTTCATTTGGGTATTACAACCATGCTTATGTACGTATATATACATAGATAGATATATAAGCTCACGCCTATTTCTCATGGGAGTAGGCAGGAACTGCTTCGATAATTCTTTCAAAATAAGATAAGTCTTTTACTATTTTTTTTTTGCTTTGTTCTCGTCCATGCATCCACGCTCTGATCATCACGCTCGTCGGCGCCGGTTGCGGATGCTCGCGTATTGTATTCTTTTAAATCTGCGCCCCAGCCTAACAATATGCATTCTTGCATTTACCAGCGCACGAGCGGACGGATGGCTGTAGCTACAGATACAGACGTACAGACAGAATAACGGACAGTCCCTAATTGGTTCACTTTGTCGCCCGAGGCGTCGCGGACGAGTCAATTCGGATTTTTTGCTGTCTTTCATTCAATTTACTAAAGTTCTGCTGTTTTTTTTTTAATTTTCCACTCGTGAATTTAAAATTATAATTTTATTTGGAAGGAATCGTAGTCTGGGATTTAGTAAGCCACTTGTTTTTTTTTTAAAGTCTGTTCCGAAATACCAACAATCTGACCTCTCAATCATAATTGAATTCATCATCTGCCTAGCCTTTTTCCAACTATGTTGGGGTCGGCTTCCAGTCTAACCGGATGCGGCTGAATACCAGTATTTTACATAGAGCGACTGCCTATCTGACCCCTACAACCCAGTTAGTACTGGGTAATACGATACCCCTTGGTAAGACTGGTTGTCAGACTATTTGGGCCACTGACTACCTGTAAAGACTGTCAAAGATCTACAAATGACAGCCGGGACCAACGGCTTAACGTGCTTTCCGAGGCACGGAGGTAACTCGGTATGTAATGGGTGATCACCCATCCACAAACAAACCTAAATAAGCACGGCTTAACCTAAAGATCAGAATCATAATTAAATTAAAAGGGATTTAATCACAATAACATTAAAATTAGATAATACAGTCTCCCAAACGGTCGGGCAAAAGAAGGGGCAGAGCAAATTCCTCAGCAACACATCTGTTGAAATATGTTATAGACACTGAACCTGCACTACATGCGGTCTGTCTAAGTACAATGTCAAATAACCTGTCAGCCCTAAGCTTATTCCCAACAATGCTGATGTCAGCCTACAGTATCAGCTCACACACAGGGCAACTAACATTACTGAACAATGCTGAGATCCGACACACCTGTCATCTAACTGTCGGATCTCGAAATTCAGACTATCATCACAGGTTCACAATAGTAAACATTGGAAGTTTATCCCCAGACCGACTTCGGTCATTGCGGGCCATCTCAGCGGAGACGAACCATCGACACAGGATTAAGTACGCGCGTTAACTCAGGTGTCTTCTGTTTTTCCTCACTCTCATAGTCCGATCGGACGATATTTCGACAAAAATCAGGCGTAAAACCAACGGCCCGAAATTTGCCTGAGAATGGTCACCATCCCTAAACCATAGATATTATCTAGATACTATTATTTATTGTGTAAAACTTGTGGCTACTCAGGCATCCCCCTCCGAAACATTATGTCGAAGTTGCAAAAAAGTTCCCAACGGGACAACTGCTGCCATGTCCCACCTGAAAGACCCTAAATCTATTGCGAAGCCAGGCGGGCTACTGCAGATTCAACATGGTCCGGTGGGGGTATCCTGGTGGGGACAGGGACTGCGGTGCCTCAACGCAAATATGGCTCACTTCCTGTCCTGCACTATATGCGGTTCCACCTGAACTTTGAGAAATCTGACCGAAACCAACACCAATGCCGTCGCGGTGGCAGAGTTCTGGTCAAAACTAATTTGTTTACAGAAAAGGGAATTATCGACACGACGAAGAAGAATTATTTATTTATTAAACCTCACAAAATGGTTGATACACGTGTCTTGCACACATTAGAATACATACTTACACGAAGTATACAGATATGTTCTCTTATGTGCCACACTCGTACATATATCATCGTTAAGTAACTCCAATTAAACATAAAATTCTGTTTGGAACGAAAGTGAAACCACACGGGGTTCGTGCGCTGGGGTAAGTCAATTAGAACACCCCAATTTGGAAGAGGTAGCGGGCATGGTTTGAGCGTAAGCAGAAGAGGTAGTGGGTAATAATTCGTCTAAGTATGTATGTTTACGACACCCAAAATTTGCCTGGGTCAGACTGGACGCGGAAGGTGGACGACAGGGTGTTGTGGCGCAGCTTGGGAGAATAAACTTAGTTTAGACTGTCTGTCATTAGAGAAAATGTAAAAAAAATAAATAAAGGGTACTCCAGCAATCAAAAATATTTGTGAATGTCCGTCACATTGTTTTTTCATTTCAATTATTTCTTTAAAATCGATATATTAAATATAGTTTAGGTATTATTTCATTTTGTGCCTCTATTTCGCATAAAAATTGTTACCAAATACTTTCTCGCTCTTCTCTCGTCGCTATAACCTCACCCTTATGTTAGCCTATTATTTTTGTCAAATGAACTTCATGACGCGTCTAGTGACTGGGTACATTTTAACGTACATTAAGTAACGAAGACTTGGTGTGACTTGCCGAATTTTTAATGGATCTGTCATGTGTACGTATTTAAAGTATTTTACGCTTTGTTCACAAGTTCAATGTACGTTTAAATATAGTTTAACAAAAATATCTATTTAAATGATAGTCATTCTTATTTTGGACGAAAATTTTGTTGCTTAAGTAATTTCAGACAGCTGATTGGTAGTTTTTGTTATTCCTAATCAATTAAAAAGTATTAAACCGGGATCCTATTCTGAATAAGACACGTGCAGTTCACACAACGCACAACTTTTTAAATCTTCTTTCTTTATCGTGTGATTAGTGCCTAATCTGGTGTCAGAGTTTTTATTCCGCCCATGGGCCATGGCTTTACATGCCGTCAAGAAATATCCCTCAGGTATGTTGGTTTCCTCACGATGTTTTCCTTCACCGAAGCAAGTGATAAAGTTTTATATGAATAGACTTAGTAGTCTGCTCTCTAAAGACCAGATAAATTTGAAAAGAGTTCTAGTTATAGATAGTACAAATCTTATTATAAAATTCCTAGAATTTCGTTTATGTAGGCACGAGTAATATTAAACTGCGAGCCACAAACGGTAGACCGAACAACATAATATTGAAACAACGAACGGAAAGAAAGTTAATTATTTCCGAGTACTGTATAAATAAATATAAAGATCAAACCGTTCCCATTGAGGTATTTATGTTGAATGTTGAACCATTCGACCTCATTGAGAGAGGGTACAGCCTAAATACACCTGCGCTGGCGAAGTGGTTGCCATTATGTTGTTTTTAAGGGATTAAGGAGAAAGTCAAATGATTTCAACTTTCTGGGCACTTCAAATCGAAACAATTTTAAAATATTTTATACTCATATAAATGAAAACTAATTTAAATTCAAATATAAGATTACACGCGGATTATCAGGAGGTATTCAACTAAGACAGTTATTCCTTTCGAACGTTCATTTGGCCGCTCTAGTTTTATTTGCAAGGAAAACAAAGCAATACTTACTTAAGTTTACTCCGCACTTAGCAAAATTGGAACAAATCGCTGCAGAGTGCACATAGCGTAGCCCCAGCACAGCCAACAGCACACTTTTTCACATAGTCAGAACAAAAAGTAACAGTTTGCCTATAAAAAGACAAAATAACGTAACAAATCAACATCTTTCCGAACAGATAGCGATAAATTAGGTTAGGCCTTATTACAGTGACGTCACTGAACGGTGACACCTACCCCCGTCAAACTGACGGTCATACCCATCCGGTGACGGAGGGTAGCACGAGGATGGACAGTATTGACGGTATTGACATAACATAACGTAACGCCGGTAATCCCCGAAGGATTAGCACCTGCACCTAATATTACACTCATATTTCACAAGTTAAGTACCGTGTCATAGAGGGCGACTCTATTGCCGTCAGTCGACCACAAATCCAGACTCCGTGGCAGCTACTGGGAAATTCCTGATGAAAAAACAAAACCAAATCCAGGATCTCGTGCTCTGCAGCTGCACTTGCTTGTTGCTCTTCAGAACCTTCAGGTGCGTAGTACTCGCAACCGGTGTGCGTGTTTGTCTAGATGTCTGAGCGTGAATAAAATAAAGAATGTCACCTACTACAATCTTAATATACTCCATATTAAGATTGTAGTAGGTGACATTCTACCGACCCCAATTGGTAAAAGGCGTGAGTTTATGTATGTATGTATGAACGATGACACCTACCCCTGTCATACCCGTTCGGTGACGGAGGATGGCCGCCTATTGACGGCTGTGACAAGGATGGACAGTATTGACGGTCAAAGCCATGATGTGTGAATTTCTGAAACAAAAGTGTTTGAGATGGGATGATTGAGGGAATATGACGTGTGTTTGTGCCTGTTTTGTTTTGAGGGTGGCAGGTAATTTTGTGGGTCCTGTCATATTATCTGTGTTGTGTTGTTTCAATTGGATAGTTTGATGAACTGGACTGCCTGTATTCCTATATTTAAAAAAAAAATATTCAGCGTAAATATGAATATCAAAAAAGTTTGTAAGCTTTTCTTTTCTATAGATTGGCAAATGTCACCCCCACAGACAGCTTCTCCTTTTTCCGTCTAGCTTTTTCAAGAAAAAGTGTTTTGTAGTCTTTTTGTAGTAGTTCAATTGACTGATTAACCCGAGGCCGCCGAAGTGATAGCATGTACCAGCCGCCCAGTCAAGCTAAATCCTTTGAACAATCATGGATGAAATTCTTTGTGTAGTGATCGGATCACGAAGATTCGGGCAAAAGTCTTCAGTTTGTTAGGATTTAAGTCCATACTATTTTCTATCTTTGTTTTAATTGTGTCATCGTCATCATCATCATCATCATCATCACTTTAGCCGAAAGACGTCCACTGCTGGACATAGGCCTCACCCAAGTGTCGCCACATTGACCGGTCCCGTCAGTTCGCGGTCGCCGCTCCAGAACTTTTCGGTCCCATCGGCCATCCGTTCTGCGAGCAATGTGCCCTGCCCACTGCCACTTTATTGTGTAAGTCAAATTAATTAATTTTCACTTGAATTGATGTGTTTCCATCAGGATCTTTCTCAATAGCAGCCACGAAGTCTGGATTAGTGCCCGCTTGCCCTTTTGATTATAGACTCGCCTCCTATTACCAAGAACATAAACATTATTGACGAATTGCGGGTATAGGTACTACAAGTTGAGAATTACAAGTCACGATGTTATGTTACATTAATCCTAATCCTAACTAATATTATAAATGCGAAAGTAAGTTTGTTTGTTACCTTTTCACGCCTAAACCACTGAATCGATCATCCTGTAATTTTGCATATACGTTGTCAGGTGTACAGAAACGGACATAGAGTACTTTTCTTCCCGAAAAAAAAATACTGTTCCCGAGGAAAACAACAATAACGTTCTTACGATAATAGATGGCGCCACGTGTTTTCTTTCGAATCGTGATTGAAGAAACTTTAGTAGTGTGTTAAGAGTTTAATTGCAAATTCTAAATTAACGCGAGTTAAGCCACGGGCAAAAGCTTCTTTGAAATAATTCTCAAAGCATGCTAGCCTCTGCAGCTCTTAAGCTTTACTCTAATATTACTATGGTACAAACTAACGACAAATCATTCCAAATCACCCTGTCATTATCACCCCTTATCAGTGAACTATCAGTCACATACAACCCATTGATTACCTCAAAAATCAGCGTCTGCAATTAATTCAGTTGTTCAATTATTTGTAATGTTATCAGTAATCGTATCACTTAGTTGATGTAGGGTGATCGAAGGAGGTGTTATTGTTGTTATACAAGGCACTATTAACGTAATGGCTTAGTAATTGGCTGCTAACTTGGTCTGGGCATGCCCTGATAGCCTTTCTTTCTTCGTTTTGATATTTTTGTGAAATTTTCTCGAATATTTTCTGTGCCACGAAGAAGCCTTTCATACAGCCACTCTGACCCCTTCTTGTCCTTATTCTTTATTCAGTCAGTGTCTTCTTATTCTCTTCTATTTTACCTGTCAGTCTCACCTTTCTAACGATATAATTTTTGAGACAGTCCATCCATCGTTTCTTTGCTCTTTTCCTACTCTTATCGTACCTCACAACAATTTCTTCACCAGCCAAACGCACCATCTTTAATTGGTTTTACCCTTTAAATTCATCTAAAATTACAGAACCTTAACTTCAAGCTACATATTTTAGGTCTATAATACCCCGGAAGGACCCGATGCGGACCCTTGCGAAACTAAGCCGTGACCGTGTATGATATAATAAATTAAGACCGCCATCTATTTAGGAACCGGTAGGCTCCTCTTCCTTACGCAAAGACTTTGGAGTGTGAATGAGGAGAAGAGCGCGTCGATTATTACTTGTTATCACAAGCCTTCTAGTGCTTTCGAACTAGGGCCAATGTGTGCCAGTGGTCGTTGGTTTTGTCAGCGTTAATTTTTATCATGAAAAGTGTAAAACATACATAACATCACGCCTGTAATCCCAGAAGGGTTAGGCAGAGATGTACCCACTTTTCGTCAGTTATGTTTTAAGTCTCATGTAATAGCGGGCAAGGCTAATGCCATCAACCGGGCAGAAATCCAGACTTCGTGGAAGTGGCTGCTACTGAAAAATTCCTGATAGAAAAACCCAATAACACTTTGCCCGACCTAGGAATCGAACCCAGGACCTCATGCTCAGCAGTTGCACTTGCGACCACTCGACCAACGAGGCAAAGAGAAAAGAGTAAACTGCAGTGTAAACCTGAAAAGATGTAGCAACATCGATTGGCGGATATACTAGAGTAGCGTAAAGAAAATTACAGAATTTGAATGATAGTTTACATAATTATCACTTGTTCGTACCAAAATCTTGTTCGTTTATATCACCCGTGGTATGATCATAACTCTTCTGGATGAGCTCTTACCTGCGATTACCCACATTGTGAATGTTTCCCTTTTTACCGGAGCATTTCCTTCCCTGTGGCGCAAAACCTATGTTTGTCCGCTACCCAAGGTTCCTAATCTGTCTTCCTGCCCATTTCCGTCCCATTTCGATCATTCCCTTTCTATCTAAAGTGCTTGAGGCCTGTGTGCACAAACAATTCTCCGATTTTGTCCATCGGAACTCGCTTATCAGCCCACTTCAATCTGGGTTCAGGCCTGGGCACAGCACTGTTTCCGCCCTTCTTAAAGTGACTGGCGATATTAGGGCAGGACTGGAAGACACCAAGGTAACGGTACTGGTGCTGGTCGATTTCTCAAATGCCTTCAATACCGTTAGTCACGACATCCTTTTAGCCATTTTATCCCATGTCATGGTCTCTCCCGGAGCACTGGAAAGGTTCTCCTCTTACCTTCAGGAACGCCAGCAGTCAGAAGGTTACTGGTTCGTTCGTTGGGCTTTGTACCGCTTGAGAAACTTTTTACCCTCAAATACGAAAACAATGCTTGCACAGTCCTTAATTTTTCCTATCATCGATTATGGTGACGTATGCTACTTTGACCTGAATGCGGATCTCCTCGACAAACTTGACCGTCTTCTAAATAACTGCATTCGATTCATTTTCAATTTGCGTAAATATGATCATGTCTCCGAGCACCGGACTCTTCTTAAGTGGTTGCCCATACGTCAGCGTAGGGAGCAAAGGGCGTTTACCACCTTGTTTTCTTTTCTTGTTTCTCCCACTTCCCCTAGTTACCTTGCTCCCCACTTTCAGTATATTTGTGCCAACCATAATAGGAACCTGCGATCATCGAAAAACCGTATGCTTCAATGTCCCTCTCACCGCACTGATTTCATTCACCGATCTTTCTTTGTCCAGTCTATTTCTCTGTGGAATTCGCTTCCCCAGGAAATCAGGATGGCAACCAATCGCTTATCTTTTAAAATTAAAGTTCGCGAGTACATTCGGAAGAAGCTTGCAGTTTCGTCACAACGGTAATGTTTTCCCCATGGTTTGTGTTTTTATTTTGATATATTCGTGGAAATGTTTATTAACATTAATTTAAATTTTGATATATATTTATAGTATTTTATATATCCTTGTAGTTAATCTTATTATTATTTAAAATTATTTTCAGATATAAACCTACCACTGCTTGTCTCTGCATCACCCAAAGGTTGACTGGTAGAAAATGCCTATGGCATTAAGTCCGCTTCTGTACTTCTGTGCTTGAAGTGTTAAATAAAATAAAATAAATAAAAGACAATCCTACGCCCTTCCCGAATTAAACACTCAGAAGAAAAAAACATAAATAAATCACGTATTATATTATAATTCAGTACAACTGTACTTTTTTTGTTGTACATAGTGCTTGCCTTATTTATACTCTTAGGTCCCAATGTAATTTCCATAACAAAACCAGGCCGGCCAGAAGGAGAGGTCGCTAATTACACTATATTTCTTTCGCACGACTGACGTGACAATTTCGCAGGGTTTGGTATAATATTCAAATAAACCTACGACCGAGGGGGTGTCTTTGCCTTAACAATAATGTTTAGTTGCTTAGTTTATGGAATAATGAAAATTAGCTAGTGGTGGACCTCCACAATCAATTATGTGACTTATGTCTAGGTAGATTAGGTATACCTACATTGTAGATAAAGCTAATTTGTCATAATTAGTAGCGAGCGGTTGTATGTTAGTGCCAAACAGTCTCTTGTAAATTATTTTCGAACTTTACAGTATAATTACTATAGAAAATATTTTCATCGCTTTAATGTTTGCAACGATCATACCTTTTTCTTTAGTGCGTACTAAAATATTAAATTTATGAAATGGTATAACCTCTTGCTTTTTTTTTCAGGATGGGAAATCATCAAATGACCCCCCCCCCCTCCCGCTCTGGGCGGAGCGGAATGGAGTGTCAGACTTGTACTGACTAAAACCCATCCATGTTCCTTCTTTGCCCTTTGTGTTCCAGTGCCACGGTATCTCTTTCGAACAGTCCCGCTGCCCTGGCAGGCATCGGCCCTTGCGGACCCCTATATGGTTGCTGACATCTCTTTGAGGCACGCGTGGAACACGAACACGCCGTCGACACGGCCTGTCGTCATAAGACGGCAAATACCCTCAGGGTTCATGATCACACACAGTAATCGTCATTGATACATTTACTAATTTAATTTTCGTGTTTGTAAATTCCAGTTAAGAGATAATAAAACAAAACTAAATATAATATCTAAGTCTAACTTTGCATTTATGAGGCCCTGCTAAAAGAAAATTCTAACAAAAAACACGGTCACTGCTTACGGAACGAAACAGAACGGTGACTTACCCAAGCAGGCACTCTACTTTGAGTAAATTATTGCATCACTACCGCTCTCAAACGCTAAAAAAGCTTTGTTAGGAAAAAAAACTGATCAGGGCACCATGTCTACAGGGATACGTGGATCTTAATAAGATCAATCATGCATGGTACATGTAACCGACTAGAAGTTCTAACAAACGCTGGCTTCATAGATAGGTAGCTATACCCGCTATTTCTATAATACAACAATAGGTAGGTCGCTATATCTTTTTCTCAATTAATACGGAATACTAAAAAGTCTTAATTTACTGAAGTGGCTTCGTAATTAATACAGCAAGGTCTACTCGAGAGCTAATTTAGTAGCAATCCGTAAGAAATTACCATTTTCACTGGGACTCGGCAAAAAATGGCATTAATTATAATGGCTGGCGATTCCATTTATTGTAAAAGAAAGAAAGAAAGAAATTGTGTTTTTATACAAAAAGTATAATGTTATGCGGGGTGGGATTTTGAGAAGGATCTGCAAAGCGAAAACCGAAACTATGAGAAATAAAATAAAAGAACTAACCAACCTAAGGACACTTCGTTGCAACTTTTTACCATAAAATATCGCATAGGTCAGTACCGTATATCGCTCAAAGTCTACAAATATTACGTCCACATTTGATGGCAATGTAAATAGCTTCTGTAATCAGCTACAAGCATCCTTGCGACTGGATATCTGTATGGTAAGGGTTGTCTACCTTCTTATCAACCTTATAATATGCAGGCTGATTATTTGATAAGAATGGCCGCATTCGGGCACTCAAACTATTTTGAATTTAAACGATTTAGTTAGAGCATGTACAGTTATTTTTTGTGTAAAGTCAATTCTGCCTGAGAAACGAAAATGTGAGTTCCGTTCTTTAAAATAAATAGTCAAAACTTTCTGCAAGGCTTTTAATAGTGTAAATAATCAGAGAGTCCTCGGTTACGTTATATAGTTACAGTACTATACCGTAGAATCTTGATTAATTCACGTTACTATTGTAATAACCCCTAATATTCCAATTAACTGAATACCAGATGATTAAAGCAAACACAGAGCCTGTCAGACAGCTAATTATGTACATTTGTCATTCCAAATCAACGCTCAGCCGACTTTGGGCGACATGACGTGGCAGACATGGCAATGCGAGCCCCCCAACCCCCCACCTGTTGGTTTTAATTGCTGCTGATTAATTTAAGCTGTATTACCGCGGGATCTAATCTGCTCAATCTATTGTTGTCAACTGATTGTGCTGTGTCCGATGATATGTAGCTTATGTCTATTTGGAGCTGTCCTAATGTGGGCTAAAGGTTGGTCTAACTATTATAATTATAGTAAATTTGAAATGACAAATGGACAAAGGCCTGTAAGCGGGAGGTGGCTGTAATCCACCACTCGGGCCCAGTGCAGATTGCTCCTGAAATAAACATGAAAATATAACGTTATCACGCCTGTAACCCTGAAAGGTTAGGCACAGATGCATCTATACTAGGATCAAATTGCGTCAGTTATTTTTAAGTCCCATGTTATTGGGGGACAGCCTGGTGTTATCAATCGGGTACAAAATGAGACAGTTAAAATTCCAACACTACAATACTTTATGCATTCATTTAAGAGTTGCTTAGTATAGTGAAAACGGACAATCAAGTAGCACATAAGACATGCTGATCCTCTAAATACAATTCCAACCCTTTTACGACTCCCCCGAGGGTTGACAGTAGCTCACTCACCACTTTAATCACGTATTACCACCCTTACGTAGGTACCTACAACCACGTTAGGACGTGCATTATTATCGTTATATAAGTTTTCACATACACTAGGTGACACCTAAAGGATTACATAAACATTATTGCACTGTTGGAATTTGAACTCTTGGCACCGAGACGAGCTTTGAAAACCCAACAGAGTGTTTAAACACAAACAGTCATATATCTCATTCCCTCCTAGAAATGTTCAGGACACTAGAACCTGGGTCGTAGGACATAAAGGGCGTAATCTAATAGATCCAAATTCACAGATAAGTCTGTTCCCAAACAATCCAATTATTGCCACCTTTTATTACCTGGGTGTAAAAGGATTTATGGGTCCCTACCAAGTCAGGGTCCTTGTTGAAGGGGGGCTGTGAAACATGCGACCTTCCACTTTTAACTACGAGCTACACGCGTCTGCGTAAGCGACTAAAGCGAAAACAAAATGCAAGAATTGGTTTACAGCATAGCACGACTCAACTTGACGCGGAAACAAGCGGAGATGTGCGGAGCAGAGAGGAGAGGACATGTGTAAAAGCTAGGGTGTTTCCGTCGAAGCTGTGCGGAGATGTACTTAGCGGGCATGCCGCCGCTGACAGCACGTCGCTCACCGCATGCCGCTCACAGTACACCGTCTCTTCTCGTCTTCACTGGCCCAAACAATTACGAGACCTCTCCTCTCTACTCAACCGTTTCCACTAAAGCTAAATGAAGACGAGAAGCGCAAAACACAACTCCTCTTTTCTCGTGTTGTGTGCGCTTTGGTGGAGTCTGGCCCTTACAATGTGATTGTGGCATTAGAAGCAGGAAAATAGGTTTAAAATATGATCTAATCGATCAGGTAAAAACTGTAATCGATCAATTACAGTGTATTGTCAATTATTAATCGATCAAGTAATGTAAATAAATAATAAATAAAATGTGGAGCTTAAAAGTCCCAACCTCACATATTACATGAAAATTACTTTAGAATATGCGCGTAATTTATGTAAGCTGAGTAAAATACTGCTTATTTTTTAAGTAATCGCTTTTAATATAACTACGAGAGGCGGGCCGTACAGAGATTATCAAACTGTAGAGTAATTGCAGCGTGGTTACGGAGCATGAGCCGTTTTGTTTGGTCCGGCAATGTAATTGGGATTTTCGGGTATTTCCATCATGAATTTCTCACTTGCGACCCGGAGTTTAGATTTGTGCCCAGTGGCAATAGGCTCTCCTCTTAAAGATAACTGGCGAAATGCGGGTATTCTATAGGTACAGTCACGAGCACCAGTATGTTAACACGCAACAACTTTCAAAAGTGTTTATCTCCTACTGTTCTGATTAAAATTTCATGTTCTTACGAGCGTAGTATTCTGGAACTTATATTTTTATGAAAAAGATCCTATCTCCATGTTACAATCGTTATTTCTCGCGAAAAGTGTTTTTAAATTTAGGAAGCTTTTAAATATTGGTGCTCATGACTGTACACCACTAATTTATTATTAATTAATAATAAAACCTCTGTCAAACCTTTCGCGAATAACAGGCGAAATGTTATGTTAAAACTAAATCAATAATGGCTGCTTGGACAATGCCAGAACACTGTACTTAGTAGGAGCGTAAGATGGAATACAGCAATCTCATGCTATTCAACGCGTTCTGAAAGATATTCCATCCACGAAAAATCTAACGTTATGAAACACGATCTAGCTTCATTGTTGCTTACAAAGACCTTTTGATACAGTATCGATAAAAACTTACGTTTCAAGAATACAACCATTAGTTACTAAAGGATCGATGCTCTAAAAACATACGACCTAAGCCTACCAGACAAAACCCCGAACACGTTCCTATTCACAGGCATTGAAAACCGATACAGGCTTGAATAGAACCCTTCGCTATACAAGCAATTGTCAATACCACAATGCGTAATGAATAATGTAACTCTCGGGCGTGTCGCGTTCTCCGTCGCACGCGTCGCGGCGTGAATGTCCGGCTTTATTTGCCGTAATTAATTCGATTACGGGAAGCATTATGTGGGTGACAGCGGCCCGTGTGATAAGGGTCATCTTTTCAACAACTTATTTGTCGTATTGCATTGTTTTTTCGGCTAATTGTCGATAATTGCTAAAAATAAGTCGGTGTGGGTGCCAAGAGGATAATAAGGGTGGGTCGTGAAGTTCTATTTTTGGTGGAAGTGGCCTACTTCATTTTATTTTTAGGACCGTATACCGCATACGTAAAAGGTATTTCATACTTACTTTATCAATTTTTTTTTGACTTGACATTCATCAAAATACTACAGTTTCACAAACAGTTACCAAAATAGATACATCATCTTCTCGAGTTACCATTTGAGCAAAACGATATTCTTTTGGCACAGTTCGTACAGATTATCTAATCGATTTCGTATCTTTTCGGCGTATCAATATATTGCTACGACTGCAGCTCAGTCCAGGTGCTACACCTGATATTTTAGACGCGATACTGTATTGCCTATATTACCCAGTTACAGGGTGGTGGGGAACAGATCACATCATGTACCTTTAATACTCGTTCTATTCAGCCGCATCTGGTTAGACAGGAAGTGGAAGCCGACCCCAATAAAGTTGGGAATAATTTGGGTAGATGATGTAAAAGACAGACACCCTTGTTGAAAATCGATGAAATAATGACTAAATTTATTTTAAATATACTAAACAGGCTTGTGTTTAGCCTCAACTCGCCTGATGTGAAGAGATGATGCGACCTAGGGTGGAGCACGCTGGCCTAGAAGAAACTGATTCACTCTACCTTTGAATAGATCCAGATTATAATGATCAGGGAACAGAGAGCTTTTAACATGGTTTCTTCAATAAATTAATGTGTTTTTCATAGTTTAGCTTTAAATCGTACAAAATAAGCGTGTTGAGTGTAGCTAATAGGATTAAACTTAAAAGCAAATAGTTAAAATTAATTAATGTTTCATTTGAGTATAAACACAAACACGTTGAAGATTTTATGTCTTAAGCTGTGTGTTTTAATTAACTATGATTTAATATTAAATTTAACATAAATGTGGTTAGTAAAACGATTTTTGTATTTAACATTGTTTTTGTAAGTTCTCTCAACGAAATATTAATGCAGACAGAAAACAATAGCTGATTTAATTAAAATATTTTAAAATAAAGCATTCTCTATAATTATCGAGTAAATTATTCTAGTTTGTCTAGGCAGTTATATTCGTATTTATCTACTATTACTTAGATACTCATTATTTAAATTCACTCTATGCTAAAGTTTACAAAGCTAGCATAGAAATTAACACAAAATAAAACTGTTCTTAAGCGAATTCACAGAATATTTTATATCTTTTAATTTAATACAACATTATCTTAAATTGGTGGGATTGCACATAAAATTCGACCCTCGTATAACCAGGAATGTCACATTGCTTTCCAAGATGGCCGCCGAACAAAATGGCGGGCTTTATTGCTTATTTATTTAAATGAGCTCTAATTAGGAAGGTCGATGTGTTTTTTAAGAGAATTATTTATTACGTGTACGTGGCGATTATTGTTGTGTTTTATGCAAATTCTAATTAGGTGCCTTTCCAGTAAGTTTTTTTCCAAATTAAGAAGCGGCACTTTTCTTACTAAAAATTCGGCATTACTGTGAGTGTTACCTGAATGATTGCATTTGTACTCTTCCTTACCGAAATATAGCGCATTTTCTGGGCAATTTCTTGTTATGCCTAGGTGCTTATGTAAATAGCTCAGTGATAAATAAAAAAGTTTCGTTCTGATATTTTCTTTAGTAAAATAAAGCACACAAGCAACACAATTGACTCAAACATAAATGGCAAAAGGTGGGTATGATAGATGTATACTTCTGCTTTAATCTTCGGTGATAATAGTCATGATTTGATTATTTTTTAAGTTTATGTGAAAAATAAAAGTGACCTACCAGTGTAAAAGTGTTCTGATTTTTTCATTTAAAATCGTTCTTCATCGACTTCAATTAATTGAAGTCAAATTCAATTAATTGAATCAACAATCAATTATTCATCATCATCAACACCATCATCATTCAATCAATCAACATCATCATCATTCAACATCATTCATCATCATTAATTCATTTCATTAATCAATCAATCAATTCAATTTTTTTCATTTTTTTTTTCATTTTTTCATTTTCATTCAATTGATTGATTTTTTTTTTAGATTAATGAGTCGGGTTTTGGTTGAATTATTTTTAATTACATTACCATTACTACTTCTCCACGAAACTTTTCTCTCACGAAATAAATAATAGCTTCTCTCTGAAAATCGAAACAATAAACGAGTATAATAATTAAACTCACAATCGCATCCGACCAATCAACAAAGCATCTCTTCAGGCTGAAACTGTGTCGCGTGCAGAATTTTCAGAAGACGCAAGATAAAGGTTCTTTCAGTGGCTGAAAAGGAATTCAAACAATGACGGCGGATGCGGAACGCGCGGTCCCCAGGGCTGGTCAAATATTATGGAATTTTGGACGGTTCTCGTCACATTTTTTGGGGATGTTTATGATATTGCCTTTGAAGGTTTTTTTTTTTCAAAGAAACATGATAAGTTACAAAGGGTGACTTTTTGTGGTATTGTTTGGAAAAATCATGTAGTTACATGTAATCAGGCGTTACTTTGCGAAAATCCATGACATGAAATGTTATGAAAAATATTTAGTGTTAACATTTAATGTAGTTACTCATCAATCTTGTCAAGTTCATGAAAAATATACATACTGTTGACAATTTTACATTGAATGACTGTGTTTACTACGTATCTACATTAGAATTATTAGAAAATTAAGACTCGTTTATTGCAGTAATTATATTTTTATCGCCTTAATTGCTATTCGTCATCCAAACTATCCATCCCATACCTTCCCTCCAAACTATCGACAATTCCCAATTTTCCTGAATGTCAATAACATTTTACGGTTAGCAAGCAGAGAAAGAGATGTGCAACCAATTCTGGTGTTCAATAAAGTACCCTCTATCTATCTTGTCTGAAGCCACACAGTCATAACGATCACTTTTACAAAAACCGCCGCCACAAATCAGCGAGCGCTCGTACCACCCCTGATGTCCGTGCAATCAAGCCACGCATCCGGTCGCAGACGCCGTTTAAGATACTCCACGCTTCACACAATGAAGTAGTTTCCAACTCTTTGGTCTGGAGTGCACGCCACTTGGAGAATTTATCTTTTATTCTTTGTAATGACCTGAAGTATTACAGTGGAACTTGTGGATGATGGGATGGCTAGTGCTACAATCATACTACAATACACACAATAACCTTTTGGCGATTGAATTACGTTGACGGGGATTTTTGGCGCCCAAAGATAATGTTTAAGTGATTAATTTTAGTTGTAGTTGATTACTAGCTGACACGCGCAACTTCAAGATTACCTTAACTTCAAGATTATGTTTTGCTTGTTTTTAAAGTGTACATATTTGCTAGACTTTAATAGTCAGTCAGGGACTAAAATAGAACAGGTAGACTTACCTCATTGACATAACATCGCGCCTGTAATCCCTGAAGAGTTAGGCAGAGGCGTACCTAATAGTTATATTTAAGTCCCATTTAATAGGGGGTTAGCATATTGCCGTCAACCGAACACACATTCAGACTCCGTGACTGCTACTGAGAAAACCCAATAGCACTTTGTCCGATCGGGGTATCGAACCCAGGACCTCATGCTCAGCAGTCTCTCTTGCGCTTGCCCTAATCTAATGAGGAAGTCAATCATATCATACGTTTATGTTAGACGTTCGCTATAGAAAAATGGTGATAAAGAAATCGAGAAAGAATACTGAAGTAGTATTCAACTCTTTGGTCTGAAGTGCACGCCACTTGGTGCATTTGCCTCGTAGTCTGTGTATTGTGTGTGGCCACACATCAGTATGATTTGTAACAACTTGTGAAAGTTTGTGGTGCAGGGAATGTATTGGTTTAGGCGAGTGATGGCATTGCTAAGCCATAATTATTTTATGTGAACTGTAGATACCGATTAGCAGGAGTACTTTAGTGATTCTTTGGCAATGTTTCAGTAATACCAAGACTGAAGGGAGGAGGAGGCGGCTCAGTAGATGGGTTTATATAATTAACTACGACCCGCCCCGGCTTTGCACGGGTGCAATATGTATGTATATAAACCTTCCTCTAGAATCATTTTTTCTACTGCTGATAACTGCATTAAAATCCGTTGCGTAGTTTAAAAGATCTAAGCGAACAAACAGCGGGAGCGACTTTGTTTTATACTATGTGAAGATTATTAAGTATTCAGTCACTTTTTAACTTAACCTTTGGTACCGGAACGTGGATTCACGGAATCCTGTTATACTGCCGGCACGTGGATCCACGACCAAACGACATTACGCCTTTTTCTTTTTAGATAACTTTAGTTTTGTTCACGGATCCACGTTCCAAAGGCCAGCTACATTACTGCCAGAGCAAAAAATCGCAGCTCTGTTTTGTATAGGTTTTTGATACTATTATAGTCTAAAGACTTTAACTTAATGTTGTAAAGGTACTTTATTACCAAAACCTTTAAAAATGACAAAAATAAACACTTTTCATGTTACTGGTACGGTGAAAAAAGGGTAAGACTTCCTATTATTACAACAAGTTTCCTATTGGAACTCGCAAGCTGAACTAGATGGCCATTGTCATTACAACAAGTTGGCTACTCCATGTTTACACGCCATTGTCAGCTGTAACAATGATGCTAATAGATTAACAGACCGCGAACGCACGAGTGAATGAGTTGGTCAGGATTAGAAAGAAGAATGTATTTGTTAGAAAAAAGAACACCTTCAAAATACCTGCTTTTGTTTTGTTTGTGTATGGAGCAGTCTATTTTCAAATTAGGTGATGAGAAGAGAAGGATATTAAAGTGCTGTCTCATACCACTTTATTTTTACTCAAGGATAGTTACCATTTTAATATCAAAATCAACTTTATTACTTTTACAGACAATTGTCTGCTATTGGCAAATAATTTTGTTCAACGGTAATCTGAAGGCCTAGACAAAGTGGTACTCTTTCAGCCTTCATGTGATAAATCTATTGGATTGACATACGCTACATGAAAGTTTTTATAAAATGTTATTAATCCTGCTCAAAGTCGTAGTAGAAATACGATATCTTTTGTAGGCAATTGCTACTTGGTTTGGTCGTGTGGTAACACAATTGGGCACTGGAGAACTAAAACAGAATAGAATAATACAATGACATGTTTACTTATGAACCTACATCAGTCACGCCCTAGGCGGTCAGATACACATTTGAACTTACTTGACTATAAAGAACTAAAATCTATTGCACTTAAAAAGACACTTTAACTATCATCAAAAAGCTTTATTATTATTGCTTCCTCTTGAACGGAAAGTCGTAATCGATTCATCGGAAACAATATATTTCCTTAATGCTCCGCTTACGTTCCAAGTCGTCTTCTGATTACCTTCCGTGTAGAGTCTGACCAAACTTTTGTCTTCGGTTTTCGGCAATGTCCTGTTGCTTTTATTTTCGGCCTTTATTGTAGATAGATGCCGAAAAAAACATTCGTAATAGAAAAGGTATTTAAATATTTTTGTATGATGCCTAACTTACCCCATTTTATTTTCTTTTCAGAATAGTAGCCACGATTAAAACCTGTTTTGTAATTAGTTATGCCGGCCAAAATTTTCGAACCTCTTTACCGTAAAAGAAAAAATAGAGAGGATGCAGAGTAATTACCTTTTCTCGCATATCACATCATGTACATAAATATGCCTCTCAGAATAGTTTAACGAGTCTAAAAATAATCTGTTAAATTAAAGGATTAAAGATTTATTTTACTTTTGCCAAACAAAATCCTTTCGACAATAAAACAAAAAAAAAATCTTTTACGCATTCGGTTTTAAAATACGATTCAGGCCGAATTTATTTTTCGGCTGAAAACATAATCCATTTTTAGGTCGGTCTCTACCTCCCTGTCAGTTTTGGGCTGGAGGGATGTCTTTAGAGATAATGCTCGCTTAGGAAGCTTAGCGTAATTATTATTAGTCCTACAATATGTTAGTGGAGACTACGAGGCTCGTTTTGTGTGAGAAAAGTGTGCTAGGATTCAAAAACAAGTGCGGTTTCAAACTTGTATAACCGATTAGTAGCCAGAATGGAGCACTTATATTTCAATGGAGGTCTGTGCACGACGCAGCCAATCATAAACTTATTAATAACGTGTTTTTCAGTCACATCATTAATGTCAACTTCTAAATTATTAGTTTGAAATACACTGCAAAATTATTTTATAACAAATGATGGTTCGCATATTTTTTTGGACTAGCTAAGTACCTACATGGGTCTACACTGTACTGTGACGTTTCGGTTTTGTGTCCAAAGTCATTAAAAAAGAGTTTACAAAAATTTAAATTTAATGACAATGTCCATGTGTATATTCAGTAGTAATACAAACCCTAAGTCTTTGTCTTACCCTCAGAGGTATACTTATAACAAGACCATTATGCCACACAAAATTCACGGCATTTTCTAATTTAGATTTCACACAACTTTTTATAAGAGTATTTTGCCGAAAAACCAGCAAAATATAAAACACGTCTTTACCTTCGCATAAAGTTAAAGATGGATGGTGCTTAAAACACCATTAATTTCCCTCCCCGGTAAACGTCAGAGCGTCAGGTGGGGCTTAATATCTCGATATTTGACACCATCGCGCACCATGGAATGTAAAATCTATTCAAATACTAGTTTCCAAAAAATATATTTTCACTCATTCGAATATCAGTTTAGTAAATAAAGGAGACTGTTCAAATTTGTATGGGATATGTAGTTGTATTTCTGTGGGAATTCCCCAGCCATAAACCTTCTACAAAGTGGTATCGAATTCTAACCCTGCGATTTTTTAAAAAACTAACAAAACAGTATCGCTATTGGTTCATAGACCACCTTTACATAGTCTCCTTTGATTTCATAAATACAAGTGCTATTGGAAAAATCATTAAAAATGTCTGAAATTGAAGCACAAACTGAACTTTATGAGTGCGGATTAAAGTTGTTTTTTTTTAAAACACATTTTTGTTTACTTGTCGGCAAACTAAATCGTGAACGCAGTTTAAGCGGGAAAACGACTATGGGAATTCGACGAGAAATTCTCCCATGACTGTGAATAAATTATGAGAAATATTTTTGATGTGTTTAGATCAAAGGAGGGGTTGTTGTTAAATTCGTGACTTTATGTTGTGGATGGAATTTAGGAAGTCATTAAATCCGTTTTGAAATATTGCTGCAAACTGTTGCAGTGAAAAAGAGCCCAAAAGTCAGAATGCCAATCTGATCAAGCGGTATTACCCAATAGCTGGGTAGTGGACGTCAGATTGGCAATCGGTCCGTTTACTATGCCATGTTACGTATTGGTATTCAGCTGCAGCCGGTTAGACTGGAAGCCGATCCAAAATAGTTAGGAAAGGACAAGGCAGATAACAATTGAATTGACCAAAAAAATAATATTTAAAACAGATCGAAACAATGACTTAAGGTAATCTTCTTTCCTGAAAAATATTATTTTTACGCAGCTGACGGAACGGGAAAAACAGCCACACTTGAAATCCGGGTATTGTACACAGACAGCCCACGCAACAACACCGTCTGTTGTACTGTAACCTGTTGTTTGTTAAAATTTGTTTTGATGTCAGGATAAACCCCTCGCGTGTTTATACAACAGATGAAAATAAAAGGAAAACATAGAAAACAAACGCCGGTTTTAGACAAGCCGATTTAAATCATATAAATAAACTAGCTGACCCTCGCGACCTTCGACCGCACGAAATTATTATTGTTATAAAAAATGACTTCTCTATTTAAATCGGATTTTGGTAACAATTTCAAGTGTTTTAATGGTTTTGCACGGAACCCTAATCCTTTTTCTAAAAGAAAGTAGCTTAAATTACTCCATAGAACATCAGCTATCTACTAGTGAAAGCCCCGTCGAAATTAAAAAATGTGTTTTTATTATTAGCACTGTATATACTTTCTGAATATGCATTTAGTAAAAAGCAGTTATTTTGAATACAAACAGACACTTCAATTTTATTTATTTGTATAGGTATCGATTGCAAAATTATAAAAGTAATGAATTAATGAAAAAGTTAAGCAAGATCTAAAGGTTTTCCGTGATTTGAGCTCCAAGTGCAAAAAAAAACCAACACTGCGCGTAGCAACAGCTACGCGCTCGCTACGCGAGCTACCCTGTCGTAGCAAATCAGCTACGCACTGAGTCGTAAACGAACTTTGTCATTTTCAATTATTCTCTGATTTTATATTTGAAAACGCTGAGTTTACAAAAGAATGGTGGTAACTAAACAAAAACATAATTATCATTAAATTAGATCATCATTCTCCTGGCCTTATCACGATTTACATATGTGGGGTCGGCGCAGCATGTCTTTTTCCACACTTCTCTATTACTAATAATGAATGCCTTCTAAAGAAACCTATCGTCATGGTACAGGGGAAATTAGACCAGATCCCCCAACTGGCTTCCTGAGTATATACGGACACTTAAATTACTCGTCATCACAGCAGTCAACTCTTTTCTAACCAAATCATCCTTCATTCAGTCCATCCATCGTTACTTTGATCTTATAGCTATCCACATATAGATAAGGTTGTCTATCATCTGGCTAGGATCTTTGAGAGAAACTTAACCTAGAGACAGTTTTAACACACGAAAGCCATTTGTCTCGCCCAGTTTCTCAAAAATTCACAAAACAAAGCTTTAAGATATTCCTTAAGAATAAAATTTTAATTTCTTTAATGTGAACGGAGATCTCAAGTCTCTGGAGTGCCGGTGTGCTTAAAACTATCTTACATTAAGATAATAGCTTTAAGTGCAGGATTTCATGTTCACTGCGAGCTCATTTTGTGAAAGATGTTTTGTTTTCAAGTATTTTAGGTACAAGAACACAGCGTTTTAGCGTTTTATAGTAAGTAGTAAATAGGGGAGAATTTATTAATAAATTCTACATTCAATAAGAATCCGAAAAATCGAATTAAAATTAATATAACCTGATTAAAATGATTAAAGCTAAATACCTAGGAATGTCAATGTTTACAAATGTGTTATTGGAATATGATTCAAAATGTAATAATTTAATAAAATATCAAATGAAAGCGTGAATTTAAATAATCATTTTCTTTTTTTTTGTTGGCCTGTTTGATTGTCCCACTGCTGGGCAAAAACCATATAAATATAAAAAATAGTACTGTAAAATAAATCAATTTTAAAAATAGTGATTGGTGAGAAGTGCGAGTTATTTTCTTATAAAGTAGTAGGTATATTATAATTCAATTCTGTGTATCTCGATTTTTATACAAACTATTAACTGAAACCACGTTGGCACGTCTGCCAATTTCTGTGTTTGCATATCGTTTCCTGGTTCGATTGCGAGCCAAAAAGATAGACACGAAATAGGTTAAAGGTGACGATAAACATTTTAAAAAGATGGGTTCAAATACTTTGTGAAAGTTAAGGTATTAGATCTGTCTGAGGCAAAGCGAGGTTCCCCTTTAACTAGATGTCTTTAGAAAACTATATTTTGCTCCTATTTCTCCCATTTCCGAGCGTTTTCAGTTTAAAGAGGTAGTTAACGTGGTGATATAAAAGACGTTTGGTGTCGCAGGAGGATGGAGACATTAATTTGAGTGTGTTTTGAGCGCGTTGGTTCGAGTATTTTGCTTCTCAAATTGCTGTGCTTTTGCTTACCATTATTGTCTAATATACTTGCATATACAGCAACTTGGTAACTCACAACGAGCTTCATCAGAAGGCTTAAAGTCACCCAAAGGACAATGGAGAGGGCTATGCTCGGAGTTTCCTTGCGTGATCTTATCAGAAATGAAGAATCCGCAAGAGAACCAAGATTACCGACGTAGCCCGAAAAATTGACAAACTTAAGTGGCATGGGCAGGGCACATTGCTCGCGGAACGGATGGTCGATGGGGCAAAAAAGTTCTGGAGTGGCGACCGGAAGACGTTGCGTAGGAAGGCCTGCCACTAGGTGAACCGATGACCTGGTGAAGGTTGCAGGGATCCGCTGGATGTGAGACGCACGGGACCGGTCAATGTGGCGACACTTGGCAGAGGCCTATGTCCAGCAGTGTACGTCTTTCGGCTGAAACGATGATGATCATGATACAGAAACTTTCTTCTTCTTTTTGATGTTTAATTGTAGAATAATTCACAAACACTATTGACTATTGGCAGTTGTTACTAATCAAAAATATATAACTTTCTCCTTAGCACATACAACAAATAAACGCCGCTAATAAATAAAAAGCTATTGTAGATTTTTAGTCAATTTTATCATCTAATCATAACCAATATTCCTAAATAGATTGTGTATCATAGATAATAAGGTTGGCAATACTACTAGATAGTACAAACCAAAGCGCCGACGTCATATTTCCTGCTTGCGCTGCCATTTGGCTCAGATGTAGGACAAGTTGCAATAAACTTTTCGATTATTACTTTATGCGAACGTAACTTGATAGAATTTGCATTATTTATTTGTGTCTTGAGACGGTATTCTTCTTTAGATGGTAATATACGAAAATGGTGATAAAAACAAGTTTATAACAGTTCAGTCTAACCTGCATCGACTATCGCAAGTCAAACAAAAATGTTTTCGAACAAAAATAATGTGACCTTTGCTACGAGTTGAAGATGCTACGGCCTAGATGGCGGCTGCTACGGCGTAGCACATTAGACCCTCGAAGATCATTGATGGTTTAGCCTGTTTCGTATGGATGGTAGGTACTCTTGTCACATCACTTGGACCTAGCAGGTGACCTCTAATCGGCAGGGCTAGGGACACTTTCGATACTTCAGCCACTGCTTTGTCCTTTGTCACATAATGGACCAAAAAAGTCTCCAATGTTCCCTCAACAACACAATCCTACAATCAATAGATTCTTGAAGCTTTTTAAACAAAATAGTATGTCACAGAGCTATCAATAACAAAGGAGTTCTGTTACAAATGGCGGGCACAAGCGAGGCGCCTTTCAAATGGATTAATTTTAATCAGAGTGTCAACCAATGTAGGAGCAGTTGATATTATTATCATTGTAACGAGATGTTTTCACAGCTGTTGATTTACGCTCGAGTTGTTCGGAAAATGTTTTTGTTTTCAGTTGTAAATAGGACTTATTCTGTCATGCCAGTAGCGGAACTATGCAAGGATAACTTTGTTCATGATGTGGTTTAAGAATTGGCTTCAAATTTGTGGTACGAATTCCTGGCCAAGGTGCGTATTACGAACAAAGTTTTTGCCAGTGATTACACTCTCATTATGATCAGAAATTATCTCACGGGAACGGTTTGAATAGCTTATGACCATCGGGAACAAAACAGCTTCTAATTAGAAAAATAAAATCGGATTCGGATCAATAATTCCGAAGATTACCTCCCACATCCAAACTTACAGACATTACCTCTTTATAATAAATTATTAGTTTAGAGACATACTGTTTTACAATAAATTGAGAACGTTATTTTCGGCTCAGCATTATAATTTTGTCTCTCTTTATACAGGAATTTTGGAAGGTAGGCAAAAGTTTTTAATATCTGGCATTTATAAGGTGGGTTTAAATCACAGATGAAGTTTGGTCTCCTGACTTCTCCCCCAGTAAAAGTATAGGTTGACTGTACTAGGAGTGCATATTAGTCTTTACAATTTGACATTGACAATGCCTTTTTGTCTTAGTAGTAAGAACTATTTTTGTAAGTTCTTAACGTTCGTTCGTTACCATGATGTACTAATGTAGACTGTACAATCATATTTTAGCCCTACAAGTAACCTGCGTTGGCCCACATCATTTAATAAAACCATGTTCTTTATTTAATCAGATACCACATTCATATTTAACCTCTTTTGTATTTAATAAGCGTTGTATAATCCAACGTTTTACGGTCATGACAAGGTGCACGATAGCCGATATATTTTGTAAGGGAGCTCCATAAAGCGTAGGGATCGGTTTACCATAGATAAGTTAGAAACAAAATAGAATTGACGAACAAATGTTGAACTCTGTTGAGCAAATGTTGAGCTCTGTTGAGTTATTATTGAGCTGTGTCCGTGACAGGTGAAACTCGAGTGCGTACAAAGCGAATATTGTATGAGAAAGTGTCGGGGAATGATAGAATTGTTATACAAATAAGTTTTGGTCGGAATTGGGTTTGTAAAAGTTATGGTATGTGAAGTTTTCTATACTAAAGAGATGTCATACGATTATCTTCCTTTTATAGTGGTCATTCGTGGGTACATACAAAGCCCTTTATAATAATTCCCTTATAAGAATGTCTTACTCAAATACCTCTTCTCAAACATAAAGCATTGACCACCTCACTTGTTCAAGGTGGAATCTAGACTACTAGCCAATGTCAATAATGTCTGAAGGCGAAAAAGCACATGAATTTAAAAAGTCACTTTAGTTCTTGCCCGTATTCTAACCCACAACCTCATGGATGAGAGCAACAAGAGATTTATGAACTTGGAAAGACTTCCTGCAAAATCATACAAAGATTTGATCGGCCGTTTAAGTTGCTTAGGCCAGCAATTCACAACAAAGAAATCGATAGTGCTTTATAAATAGAACTAATGATAATCTTCTAGTAGCTTTTCTATCAGTTGGCGTGTCCTACTTTCCTATTTATAATGCACACCGAAAAGCATAAAAAAAACGGTTTACTACTTAAACTATACTAAAGAATAATATAAGCTACAATATTCCTGCTACCCTCCTCTGGAAGGCCGCATAGTGTCCTTTACTCTTATCTTCAGCGACATAAAATCCCATACTCATGACTGTGTTAAAGTTACTTTGTGAGATTCTCAACTGTGAAGAGGTATTTAAGAATGCTGCTGCATTTTCTGTCAAAGGGTTTGTAAAGTTATTTTGCTTTATAATATTTATTAAGTAAGAACTTTGGTATTCATATGGTAAAATAATATTTTCTGTTTTCAAATTAAATATTTCTAAAATACGTTTTAATTTAAAACTCCCAAAAAAAGTTTTCAAGCAAAAATGGTTTAAAAGAAATTCTGTTATAAGTATAGTCATGTAGCACAAGAAAACTTAAATGAAATAGCTCAAACTTGTAAGTAAGCACATAAACTTGTAAGCAACCCGAACATTAAATATATATTTTGTGACAAAAGTTTCCAGTATCAAATAAATAAAAAGTATCGGAACACGTGACAGCCAGCCGCACGTCTACCCTCGCTGAATACTAAGCAAGAAATGACACATAAGTTTGAAAATAGAACGCGCTGGGTTTTTTTTCTGACGATGCGAATGAAATATGGTGTTAGTACATGAAAAAGTACTGCTAATGTTTCTCCAACATGAATTGGAATAAAAAGGAAACAGAATTTCAGCTTCTTGTGATTCCGTACACATTGTAACTGATTTATGATCGAATTGGATTCGCATATGCTGTTTATGTAGTAATTGGCATATTATGATAATTACGAATTCTTCAAATCTTATTTCTTATTTTATTTAAGGTCCCAAGTTACGAGTTCGTGGGTTCGAAACCAGTTCGAAGGCAGAAACTTTATTGAATTCTCGAACTCATCAGCATTCTTCTTCCATCTTATCGCTGTAATTTTTATATTTTGTTAGCCTAGAACTTCGCCACTTCTACCGCGTTATTGGTCGCAGAGGTCACTTCGGCTGGATGTTTTCGGGGTAAGAGGGCAGGATAAAAGGTGGAGCATAGTTTGCGACACAGCTCCATAACTAGCATTTATTTAAATTAAACCATTTACAGCCACTTTTTAGTATGTCAAGGAGTTGCAGCTAATTTTTTTGTCACCATGGAAACCGACGTATCCTAGAACTCAGAACTCAAAGACATGTTACGTACATGTACCAAAACACACTAGGCCCGATTGGTGGGTTACAGCCCACTCCCTCTCGAAGAGACTTCCCTTTTCCTCAGCAGTGGACACATTATAGACTGACAGTCGCCTACTTGGCTAGCTACCCACTTCAATGACAGACAAAATAAAAAGATAGTGGAGTGAGTAGGCCGTTACGATGATTTTAAGTCCGCAACTAAAGTAGATAGTTTGTTTGATTTTCCACAGCCCGAACTCACCCACTGCTGGGTATAGGCCTCTCTTTTCTTGTGCCAATCCCCATGGTCCTGTGCCAGCCTCATCCAGGTTTTTCCCCCGATGGCAACTATGTCGTTTGCCCTTCTCGCCGCCGGACGACCCACGTTTCTTTTGCCAGTTCTTCAGAAATAGATACTCCAATATAATTTATACTAAAAGCCATAACAGAAGTATCTATTACTCTACTTCCTTTTCCATTTATTGATATTTTGTGTCTTTATATCTTTTGTAGCTCAAAATAATTACTGCGCTGTATTGAATGGGCACAAATATCGAATATCGGACATCAAAGATGGAACTTGTTTGGGCTCTCTTTCAATGAGTATTTTGTCTGCGTCATTTATAGGCAGATCATGTAGTAAATTAGAAATGGGCCTAACATTAACCCTGGTATCTATAATCAAGTTAAAGTAATTACTTGAGTTTAAGTAATTTTTTATGCAACCATTTTTATGCAATAAACAATAATTTGAACCGTCAAAGAAAGCAAAATCTAAGTAATTACTTGAAGCTAGAACTGTCAAAAATCTAATTTTTGACAGTTCTAGCTTCAATTTAATTTTTTTTTAATTTATTTATTTACTTCAGACACTACGATCCATAATTTTGTTAGTATGTACACTTAAAAATAATGTTAGTAATTAAAATAAAAAACAAATCACACCACACAATACTATTACATCAAAATTTAACATCAAAATAACCTATAAAAATTAAATTAATACAATACTTATCCATGTCAAATAAAATGTAAAATGTTCACAATCAAATTTAAAATTAAAATAAGATAAAATTAAAATTCATTCAAGATTAAAAAGATAACATAAAGTCGGCAGTGATTGTTTTTTTTTTTTAAAGATATATATATGTGCAGGCGCTGGCATGCAGCTGCAGCCATCTCCGCAAGAAAGGAGAATCCCACTGCTCGGACAACACGCCCAGGATCCCATTCGAGCCACCCCTACAGCGCCGCAGAAGCGATGCACTCCTTTTCCGGATTATTCCGTAGAAGTCATCGGTAGCAGCATCAGCGAACATCGCCGATGCGCTACAATACCGGGGCCGCCCCAACAGAATCCTGAACGCATTGTTGTACTGGACACGAAAAGCGTTGTACGCCCGCAGAGTGAAGTTGGTCCACAGGCTGCACGTGTAAAAGGTCTGGCAGTATTCCTTGAATAAGGTTATTTTTACCTGTGAAGAACAACGTGCAAACCTGCGAGCCAGCATGTTGCACCGGACAGACAACGCCCTTCGCTCCCTCTCGATGTCCGCATTATCAGACAGATCATCAGAGACCCAGTGACCCAGATACTTGAATCGATCTACTCTGTTCAAATCTGACCCGCAAAGAGTGACAGGTGGTCCAGTTAAGTAGCTTTTAGTACCAGCTTTGAAGATCATGTATTCACTCTTCTTTGGGTTATATCTGAGCCCATGGGCCTCCGCGTAGGTCTCACAAATATTCAAAAGCCTGCGCATCGCAGAAAGAGACGGACTCAGCAACACCATGTCATCCGCGTAACTTATGTTGTTTATACATACCCCATCAACGGAACAACCGACCTTAGTGCTGCTGAGCTCCTCGATCAGTTGATTCATATACATTTTGAAGAGACGCGGGGAGGTTATTCCCCCCTGCCTCACCCCACAGTCCAACCCGTATACGTCCGAATGCGACCCTGCCCATCTGACACTATTTTGCTGGTGACTATACCAATATTCAAATAGTGCTATAATGTCATGTGACAGCTTCGTCTCGCATCGCAACTTACGCCATAACTTGTCATAATTGACTGTATCGAATGCTTTTGACAGATCTAAGTAGCAAGCATATATAGGCGTATTCCTGTCTGTTTAGTACTGAACAGTTTGCTTGAGACAGAGGATAGCACTCTCAGTTGAAAGGCCAGGCCTAAAGCCAAACTGCGCGTCGTTCAGCAGTAGGTGCCCTTCCAACTGTTGGTCAAGCAAACTATCCAGTACCTTACTTATGACTGTTGCTAGCGAGATGGGCCTATAATTTGAAATGTCAGAAGAATCACCAGTTTTATTTTTAACAATAGGAACTACTACAGAGTACATTAAGTCATCAGGCAAGTAACTATGACCCACACATAAATTGTAGAACAAAGCGAGAACTCTCGATAGATGTACACCCGCGTACTTCAGATGCTCGACGCTGAGCCCATCGTGACCCGGAGACTTACCTCTAACCATTCGCTTTATAACAGAGGCCACATCTTTGGCGGTGAATCTAACGGCAACGTCCCCGGGGCGATCCACAGCGGCGAGCACCCGCGACGCGGGCCCGAGCGGGGATTCGACCTTGAAGTGGCTCTGAAAGGCACAGGCTATGTCCCGGGGCTCATGCGCACCCCCGACACTCACAGGGCGGCTCGACACAGCATTCATATTTCTTGTATTTTTCCAGAAATTGCTAAAGTCGTTATTAGCATGATGCTCAGCAATAATATTCATTTTAATCTGTTGTTTATTATTTTGGCAATATTTCAATTTAGATTTAAATATTTTCCTGGAATCACACATGTCTCTGTACACAGGTCCAAAACTAGGTTTACCATTGTTTATCCATGTCTGAAAACAATGCCGCGCCCTCCCGTGAGCATTACTGACAAACTTATTCCAGCCCGGCACATATCTATGCTTCTTACGTTTAGATACATGTTTCTTACAGCTGCACTTAGCGGCTTCAGTCAAAACATTTACAATAGTCTTGTGCATTTCATTTATTATTAATTTGTGGGACTCATTATCACACATTTGATCCGCACAATAAGTAAGCTCTGATGGGAAATCCAACTGTTTTAGTTCTGAGTTACAATAATTTAAATACATTTCAATTTGTTCATTGTTTCTAATACCCCAATTTATTTGATTAAGTGTTGACGTAGTTATTTTCTGACTTTTAGGTAAAATTACATTTAAATTACACTCTACCAGTAAAGGGAAATGATCAGACCAATAGGTATCATGCAGAATAGACACGTTAACAATCGTACGTCTCGCTGAACCCGTTACCACGCAGTGGTCGAGCCAGCGACGGCACCCGTGCGCCTCACTAATAAACGTAAACGCGTCGGGAGGTAATATGTCCATGTCCACACACGACCACATCTGTTCGGTACAAAACGTTAATAATTCACAAGAAAACAGCTCACCTGGGTGCGCATTGAAGTCCCCCAAAATAAATACAGTTTTCACTTCATTACTCTCGATTATGGCATGTAATTCACTCAAACACTCGGTAAATTCGGTCAAATTTTCAATAGAATCAGTCGGCATGTACACTGTTATAACTAAAACCGACCTGTCGTTAAGCACTATCTTGATCGCGGCGAGTCGTACACTTCTACACACAATAACTGATACCGATGGAAAAGCAGACTTTCTCCACAGCAGGGCCACCCCGCCATATGGTCTCCCTCTAACAATTCCAGCAGATATATCCACAGCTGAATTACCGGTGTATGAAAATGAGTCATCGATGGTCCCCAGGAACGGTATATCGTGCGGAAGCAGCCAGGTCTCTTGAAGCGCAACAATGTCAGCTGATCGACACAAGTTCCTCACACAATCAACAGAACGAGTGACGCTTTTACAATTGAAGCTTACAAACTTAGACGTGTTTTTATTAACATCCATTAGTGGTGGGTTTCTTAGTAGCCAACTCCCGATAGGTACGCTCCGCCGCGTTCCGACTAAAGTTCACATAACGGCGGTAAAGTATCCCATTGGGCCAAAAATCATCATTTAAAAACATATCAATTTTATGCTTTGGGACATACACAATGTATGCATTGTAAACCTTCGCAGTCTTCATATTCATTTTTTCTAAATGGATATCTAAGTTAGTCTTGTTGTTTATATATGCCTTGATGTCACACACAGACGTTTCGGTTGACACGTTATAGATATAAATCGCAGTTTTAATATCCGCTGCCTTAAAGTTGGTATTTGAGTCCACAATAGCTTTGCCCGTTTGGCCCAAAAAACGATTTCTAAATCGCTTCTTTTGAACGAGCTTCCATTCTTCAGTTGGTTCTTGGATTTTTATTTCTCCACTCTGCATAACATCCGAAAAAGTTTTGCTTTGCCGCTCACCATCCGCTCGAACCGTATGTGGCACATGTTCGGCGGCCACCGGTTTAATAGCAAGCTCATGACTCACCACTGTTCGTGGTGTGCAAACGCTAACCTCTTCGTTTCTCTGCGGTGACGACGTAAATCCGTCCGTTACATTACGCATAATTTTTATTGGACTACCCTCGCTAGTAAAAACCAATGGCTGCTTTTTTAAAGCCGATGATGACTCAGTAGATTGTTGCTTTGTTTTCTTATCACAACATATCGGCGAAAAACCCATTGGCCCACTTTCATTCTCAAAGCTAGGTAATAAACAGGCGCCTCTTTTGACATTGATATTTCGAGGAAAGTTGTTGACAATTGACGCCTTCTTAAGCGATTCCACTTCAGCACTAAGCTCCTTCATTTGATTCACTGTTGCATACTCATTAACAATACGGTTTATGTCACTCTGCATTTTCACTATGTCTTTCAACACTCTGGTCACGTCTACATGGTCAAACAAAACCGGAGGTAGTTTGTGTAAATCTCTGGCAACGAAAATTGGAATTTCCAGTGGATCTAAGTTCTTCAGTATCCATACAATGTCGTCAATGTTTCGTAGTGTCTTTCCGTCCCTCTTTCTTATCTTCTTACGCTTCGAAGTAGTAACAGATTCAAACAGCAAGTTCTTTGCTTCTAGAATATCACTTTCCGAAAATGCACTAACACAGATACTTGCGATACTTTGCTCGTCCATCACTTGTATCTTGTTACAAATAAAGGCTAGCACCTCATTGATAACCACATTACAATTCGAACTTTTTACAACCGTTGAAGTCATTGTTTATAGCAACGGCTTCCCGACCCGACAACAGACACGACGTATCACCGGCGCGTGCGACTGTCGTCTTCGCACGCGCCGGTCAAGCAATTACTAAACTACAGGATACAAATCGTATCTTAAGTTTTTACTTTTACTCAAGTAATCACTTCGACTTGTTTAGTGATACGGGTGTAAAGCTTACCATTTGCCCTTGACTTCTTTCGTATCCACAAATATTAAGCCTCCGTGTGCTTTGGTTTTTTTTCTTTGGTTAAGTACAGGGCTCAGAGACGTCAGTGAACTTTGACTGTTAACAATGTCACCACCAGTCTTCTGGTTTTCATACAAATACAGCATGTCATTGTTTACTCGCACTGCGACACAAATGGTGAATAAAACTGACAGGCAATCCATGGCGCAAGTTGTGCGGTCCTAACATTTTTGGCGCTACGAATTTTATAAGTGCGGCAATTCGGCGGTAAAATTTCTTAAATTATTTCCCTATTTTTGGTACAAGCTCTTGGTAAATTTTTTATCTTTTTTTTCATCTTTGCATTGTCAGTTCGTAATAGAGTGCTGCCTACTTCAGTATTTTAAAAGTCCCACCGAAATGGTGGGATAGCAACAAGCTCATTAATTAAAGTTATGTCCCAACCGTAAATACAGGAATTGGGCACAATAATGAATGTCAAAGCGATTCTTTTGTCCGACCAAGTTTGTCATTATTTCTTTTAAGCTTAATTATATTAAACATTAACTAAAGAGAAGAAATAAAACACGCAGACAAGGAAATCCATGAAGCATCTAATTGCCGCAAATGATAATTGCCAGTAAGCTATCATCAAATAGGTAGATATTCACATCTCTTATACTTCCGTTATGTTTCCGTTTTCCTCAAATCAATATCCAAGTAAACTTGTTGCGGCGAGCTAGCCCATAACTCGCCGTCCAGCCATCTTATGACGACAGGCCGTGTCGACGGCGCGTTCGTGTTCCACGCGCGCCTCAAAGAGATGTCAGCAACCACGCAGGGGTCCGCATGGGCCGGTGCCTGCCAGGGCTGCGGGACTGTTCGAAAGAGATACCGTGGCCCTGGAACACAAAGGGCAAAGAAGGAACATGGTTGGGTTTTAGTCAGTACAAGTCTGACACTCCCTTCCGCTCCGCCCAGAGTGGGGGGGGTCATTTGATGATTTCCCATACGAAAAAAAAAGTACACTTACCTAATTGTCAGCCTAATTTCTTTGTTTTAAGGAGCGTTTAAAGGTTAAATTATTGCTTTACGGAGTGTAAAGTTTTGTTTATCGTGTTAAATATCGTTAGATATTTACAAAGCATTCCATTAACATTAATATACAGTGCGGTTGGCGCAGTGGCTTAGCGATTGCCTGCTGCGCTGCGTGTCACGAATTCGATTCCCGCACGGAACAAATAATTGTATGGCCTACAGGTAGTTTTTCCGGGTTTAGTTTTTGGCTGTTTGTGTTTGTGAGTTTCAATGTTTTTAAACGCAGTCACGATACAGAAATTTCTAGTGTGGGGCAATGCTTTATTTTCTATGTTGGAGCCCGCTTTCAGTGAATACCAGTATTTCACATGGAACGATCACAATCACAGTATTTTTCCATAATACAAACTGTATCAAATATTTGTATACTAAAATCTCCTAAAGATGTCCATCCTATTCATATCTCCAAAACAGAAAGTCCTGCTCACCCTATAAACAATGCAAGCGTGAAGATAAGACAGATCAGTCCATTTGCACTCGGATCACGTAAAACCCATTGAACTGAAATAATATGAGGATTTATTTTATTGTTCTGCAAGATACAGTAGCTCCATCTTGATGGATGGTGAACTAAAGTTAGGAGGTACGAGGACAAAACATGACGTATATTTTATGGTGCGTGTATGACATGTGATGCATTTTGTTTTATGCAAGTTATTTCGAATAATAAATGAAGTTGTTTTATTTTACTATGGCCTGTGGTCTGCGACGCTACTCAAAATTAACGAGTAATAAACTGAAGTCATTAATGAGTAGGCATAATGTCACAGCACTAGTATTTCAATGGCGGTCGCAAACAATGCAACCAATCACAAACTAAGTTAAATAACGCGTTGTAACGTTTTCTGTGCGTCCTTATGAGAGGCGTCGTGGTGAAACAGGCTTAACAGGTCACAAAGAAACATCACGCCTGAGCTTCCCGAAGGGTTAATCAGAGTTGTACCATTTACATTTACATTTCACCATTTTTGTTCAAATCTCATTCAGTAGGGGGCGAGCCTATTACCATCAACCGGGCACGAATCCGTACTCCAGGCTACACTGAGAAAAACTTAATGGCTAACACTTAATAACTGCGTTTTGTGCGGTCTGGGCATCGAATCCAGGACCTCATGTTTAGTTAGTAGCGCTTGCGAGCACTAGACCAACATTTATTTGTTTTGTCGCATCCCCTTTTTTCATGCAATTTACGACTCGGATATCGATCATTCGATAACACAGAAACGCTTACACAACTCAGGCCAAAACCCTCATAACCCATCGCCATTATACATCAGACATAGTCACCTATACATCACACTGAACCAAAAACATGACTGCCGCATCGGCATCATAAATTGCCGCTTGTCAATCGTCATCAAAAACCGGGCTAGCCAGTAAGCGTGAATTTATAGCCGTTTACAGCATGTCCTCAGCACTTAAGCGCCCATGTTTATTGCCTATCACTAAACGACGATTCTCGATATATAAATTACCGACTCTTCCCAGCCATTTGTTTTTATTTTTTATTTACGATTCGAATTCTGATTGCTATTTTTTACGATTGAAGGAACCGTACCGTAAGGTAACCTAATTATGCTGTTTGAAATTATAGTAAGGGTTTTTTTATGGGCGGTTTAGGGTAAAACACATGAGGCCTTTTTAATAAATAAATTGGGTATGAAGGTGTTATCGGTTGGTATAAATTTCATTTGGAAATGGCTCATAAAATGGCTCGCTGGAAAGTTTATAGGAAGTACCATAAGCGAGAATTGGGTTAGCTTTAACTGCATTATTACTGGTTTTATTTTTCTTGTTTTAAACCATAAATTGATCCTCTCGACAAACTTCTTCATACCATATCCGTAGCTAAGATTCTTCAACAAACTCCATCCATCTTCTCTTCAGTTATGTGTGGTTCGCGGTCAAGACTGGTATTGTTTTGTCATCCGTTATTGAAATGCAAGGCGTAACAAAATAATTAGATATTTTGGCAGAAAAAAGGCAAAATCTTTCTCATCCGAGATTTCTCCTAATAAGATTTTCTTCAATTCTCAACGCATATTATTATCTCTTATAACAAAAGGAAGTACAAAACAATAACTCAAAGCAATCTTTAATATGCTTCTCTTAATAAAAAGGACTTCCAACACCACTCTGAAGCACACTTACATCGTAAATCCATACAAAGCGGCGCACTCACTGTCAGATATAATATCCGTCGCAACGGTTGCGACACATCGCACAAGCGAGCTAGCGTTACCTGATTGTAAACAAAGCTTGATACCTCGACGGAATGGAATATTGTATGATTGTGTTTTAATATGAATATAATTCAACTAATTTGTGTATTTTATCATCTTTCTTTTTAATAAAAAGACTTCTGCAACCTATCCTCGAGCACAGTTACAACGTAAGCCCACATTAAAGCCGCGCACTCACTGTCAGACACTATCCGTCGCCACGGCCGTGACACCGCGCGTCGGCATCGCCGTTGGTTAGCGGTTGTGAATCACAAGCGTGCTAACGTGACCAGACTGTATTCTTAGCGTGACAACTGCAGGAAAGGGAATATTGTATAATTTTCTCTTAATGTGATTTACATTCAAGCATTTGATCATCCAAATAATGAAACCGATTCTATCATGTTACTTCGAGCACACTTACATACATCGTAAGTCCACATAAAGTGACGCACTCACTGTCACACATGATCCACCGTCACGGCCGCAAATCCGCTCTAGCGATCGCTCGTCACAAGCATGGTAACGTGACCAGATTGTTAACTTAGTATGGCACCTCAAGAAGATGTAATATTGTATGGTTGCGTTGCAATACACAATTATGAATTATTACTTTATTATTTTATTTTTGTTAATGATTATTTTAATATCCTTTTTTTAATACTTCTGTCTAACCTCGAGCACACTTACAAAGGTAGTCTGTATAAGGGTACGTATTATGTTTGTAGGATCCGGTCGTTAGTACGGACATAAAATGAATTGGAAAGCGCGCCAGTGTGCAGTGGTGACATCACGCGACTTACTTACTAGTCTACCCACAACACAGCGTGCTTCTACAGAGCCCTGATTTCCAGCTCGAGGCGAGGGCGTCTGATCGCGGCGGAGTTGAGACTCCTTGGAACTTAGAGTTATTGCTTAAGTAATTCGTTAGTTTTGCTAGAAAGAATGTATCGCACCCAGTGTGTTTTCATAGCACAAAACCCACCGTCTGCCCACATGATGTACGAGCCTAACGGAATAAATCCTGACATATCCGACATGTATAATATAAGTTTTTAAACTGACTTTGTCACTAAGGCGATTTGGCATTTCGATATAGCTACAACCCAAATGATCGAAATCCCTTACACGCATATTTCCTAAATTCTACAACCACTTTATATAAACCTAAACAAATTCTGGTACCCTTCATTTTTAACTACAACATAAACCACCTTTTTTACAAAAACCACTTTTTCACGGTCCAAAAACCCAATCTATACAATGGCGAACCGATACATGCCTTCGACAGCTAAAAAAATCAACCTATACTCGTATTTCTATGTCAGTTGTCCAATAAAATAAAATAAAAACAAACATTGCGTAGATATAGCATTGTCAAAAAAAAAAAGGTTTTGTATTTTTAAATACCTTTACGAAAAACCGTTGGGAGGCTTAGCGGTTTTAGCCGTCAGTTGCCGAGAGGTATACCCGCGAACAGAGAGCCTCGCGAAAACATGACTTTATGCGACTGACAGGTTTCACGCGGAACGGCTGATGTGACTTTTTTTTAATCGCTTTTTTATCTTCTTTTTTTTTCGGGAAATCGGTGAGCTGTGGCCGGATTTATTTACGGTTGAGCAAGAGGCGTGTCGTGTTTATGTGTAAAATTTATAGGCTCCTTTTTCGATGTTGTAACGTTTATTTTCCTTGAGAAGGATATTCTAAACAATAGGATGCTGGTTACTTGTTTTTGTATGTATGAATAAATTGTTTGGGTTCCTGTTTAGTGAAGTAAAAATGATGTAAATTGAGCGGTAGGATCATATCGTATATCCATGGTGGGGTGAGGAATCTATTTATCCTTTATGTCCACTAGTGGTGGCCTAATTTGGTGCCGACTTGGCTCTATTTAATATAATATTTTCACGATCCAGTTTAATACATTTTTTTCCTTGGTTGTAATATCTTTACCAACAAAAAACACAACAATACCTAATCAAATTGCACCATTATATCAGTTTTACAACCTCTAACAAAAAGTATAAATCTCTCTTCGAAAAAACAACCCTCTCAATGCGGTATATGGGTCCAAAATAACGTCATAACACAATAATTGTACCCGAGACACACGTTATCAAATTTCGAAGGACGCACGATCCGATTCCCCGTTTTTTATTAAGTTACGACGATACACCTCAGGATTTGTTGTGAGTCCCCATATGCGATCTATGTCTCGAATTTGATTTAGCCTGAAAATAATAAAGTTAACTTACGTAATTCGTTACAGGATTTTTTTTTTCTGAAAGTCAATGCTTACCTGAAATGAGAAAAAAACATGTGTTAGGTTTTTTCAGGAGAATTTGTTGATAGTACTTTTATTTATTTAGAAGTGAGGTATACGTCGTACATCGGAATCAATGAATCGGAATGACTTCAAAAGGAACGTGCGAGTGGGGTGAAATTCGGTTTCGTATTTTTCTATTTTCCAAGCTTTCGTTAATAATTATACCTATTTATTTAATAAAGATACGCTGTTTATTTCAAATAAGGTTTAACAGTTAAAAAATGGCGATTCAATTTATACTATGTCGAAGAACTTATCAATCGTTTCATCGTTATATTGGCTACAAGATAATGGTTTTATCATCTTATCTTTCAAAACTTATACTGTCACTTACGGGATATCTTTCGTGATTGACATCATCTTGACAACATGCTATCCCGCGATCATGGCGCTTGCAACAGCGTCAAAATATCGGGAGCTCAGAGTAATGAATAATCACGGAAGATATCCCGTAAGTGACAGAATAAAACAGCGTTATCTTTCAAATCCTAAAAGTATGATCATACCTCACAATAAATCATCAACACTCCACCTAGCCTTCCATTCTCATTCACTGCTTTAAACCTAATAGATGCAATAAAGTGTACACCCAGCGAGATTACGTCGCCATATTAAATGTCTCGCCAGCATCTTATTTGATTGCCAAGACCATTAATTGGTTTTAGCGATTCAATTGAAAGTGAGCAGTGAAGGGTTAAATACACACGTAAAATCACGTGGAGGGTCTCAGACGGATTAATTAGAGTTGAAATTAGTGTTGAAGTACATAATGCTTGAACGCTTTGGAAGCATAATGGTTTGAAATTAGATACGACGTTTTTGCACTTAAGAGAGTGCGGTTGCGTGAATAATTACTTATGAGTTACGATCTTACGTTGTTGTTGATTAAAGCTCTTTTTAATCGGTCAGGATTTTACCATCATGCCGAGGCTATTTATTATGCCATGCAAAGTGTATGCTTGTATTCAGCGAAATCGAAATAAATTCTTATATTGGTTAGGTATATCTAGTTACTTAGTTTTAGTCTAGTACTTCTTTTTATAAATATTTAGTTTGTATATTTATTTAAGGTGCATGTGATGCGGAGGAATAAGGAAAATGTCGTGAGGAAAGTTTTGAGTATGAATGTTGATGGGTATAAGAATAAAGGAAGACCAAAGAAACGATGGATGGAATGTGTGAAGGATGATATGGCAAGAAAGGAGGTGTCTGATGAGATGACGAGTAATAGAGAAGTATGGAAGAAAAAGATATGTTGCGCCGACCCCAAATAAAGGTTTTGTTAGGCATTTGTTTGAGTGTCGCTTAAAAGGGTTACTAAGATATTAACAATTTATCTTTTTTTTTTCTTGCTTCTTGGAGAATAACAGACAATTTGCTAAAATAGTAACGTAGAACATTAAATTTATTCACTTAGAGTCAATACAAAATATGTCCATCCGTTGTGACAAGCCCAAATGAAACCTCAGAAAAAGCACAAAACTGTTGTTTCTCGTTTACAAAACCCAATTTCACAAATTAGCCTCAAAACTCTCTAGAATAAAATTGTACAATTTTGTTAGCACTGAAACGTTTCAGTCTAAAATTATTCTTTTACATAACACTTCAGGAGCTCGCTGAAAAACTTTCACAAAAATAATAATGGATTCCACAAATTGTGGGTGAAAATATACTGAAATTCTTGTGTATTTGCTGTAATGTTTCTACATAAAAATAAAGCTTATATGTAATGTTGAGGTGTAAAAGCAAATAGATCTAATAGACCGTAGCAATATTACGGTCGTAGAACATAAATTCTTAATAAAAGAACATTTACAAGCATAAAGCCGGTTATCCGAATGAGAATTTATAACCTTTTTGATAGTAAACTTTTGACAGCTCATATGAAATGCGGGTAAAACGTCGCAGCGGAGATGAGGTGAGGACAGCTGTAAAATTTTAACGCCGTAAGATAGGAGAAATTAATTTGAAATATTAACAGGAAGAAGTATATGTTTCTGAATGTAATGTACCGCAAGATTGCGTAACCGGCTTAATTGTTTTTGTAAATTGTTTAATATTGAAAAATAAATTTGCTATTGTAGCAACTAGAGGTACTCTTTGCTTAGAATGCATAATGTAAGCACCCATTTCTTAAGTACTGGGTTTAAATTTCTAAACCTAAAAAATGCCTGTTGTTTTATTGTTGGAATTTAAAATCTGAGCGCGGAGCCGAGCAGAAAATCCTTCATTGCGACATTCATTTAAGTGTCGCTTAGCTTTACTACATAGGTAAAATTTCCTTTCTTATTATTGTTTCCTATTTTGTCAATCACTGACTTCTCACATAAAGCAGCGAAAAACTGGTTCTAATAAATAATCTTAAATCGTCTAAAAAGAGTAAGTAACACGTACACATACACGGTCTCTGCCACATTTTTTTGTAGATTCTTGGCAACATTGTCAACTTAAACCTAATTAGTGTTAGGTACCTTGATACAGTGTTACCATCCTCTAGGGACATTTAATAACCTACAAAGTATAATGAAACACTGACTTTATGACGGAATTAAAGTCAAAATATGCTGTACGTGTCACCTTTTATGCTTTTTACCTACAGCTCAGTTAATTCGCTGTATAAACTTTGATGAGCTGTAAAAGTTGTGTGAATGTATGTTTGCTTATGTATCTACACGGTTATATTGGAGTTTCGGAGTTGTATAATAATCTAGGCTTTGAAAGAGGATGGTTTATTTTGTTGTTATGATTCACAGGTTCAGTAAGTTTATGTTTATTTTCAGTTGAACCAGATTTTAGTTCATAATAATAACATGCAAAAGACGCCTGTTATTACCGAAGGGTCAGACAGAGGTGTACTGTTTAGTGGCTCATCTTTTGCCAGTTATGAATAAGTGGTCATCAATCTGGTACAAATCAAGAACCCTGACCCAAAGTCCCCAATAACACTTTGTCCAACTTGGGAATCGAAGCCAGAACATCATGCTCCGCAGTAGTGGTTATCGTTATCGATTTTCAATTAATCAATTATCAGTCGACTTAAAATCTGGACATAGACAATCCCATAGAAGCTGTTAAAAGTGTCCTCCATTATCAGTTATCAGAGCCATATTTAATCTTCGTAGGCGCGATTCTCTAAGGGAACTGTTTAAGGAAATTAACATCATGACGCTATATTGTCAATACATCTACGAAAACATAATGTATGTAAGAAAAAATCTACATCTTTTTAATAAAAGAGGTGACAGACACAGTTACAGTACTAGAAATAGAGACCAATTAGTTCAGCCGGGCTTCAGACTCGCTAAAGTAGACTCATCTTTCATGGGGTACTGTTTGAGATGCTATAATAAAATTCCACAAAGTATTCTTGAACTGAATGAAACGAAATTTAAAACATGCATTAAACGCACACTATGTAAGAAAGCATATTACAAGTTGGACGATTATATCACTGATAAAAATGCTTGGCTCAATGCCGGTCCTGCTCCACAAGAACAGGGACGCCTAAATTGATAGCATTAAATAGTATTGTTGGAGCTGCTGAAGATTGTATAACTATCTTTGCATTGTATAGATTCAATCTCTTTTGTATTATATAGCCGCCTAGCCCATATTGTGTGAGTACTATGTACTAGAAAGCTGTCATTCGCTGGAAACCTGCGTCTTTTCTTGACTTGAATGTGCCCTGGCGGTTAGGAGTATGTCATGCTCACTCAAATGTCTCGCTGATGGTGGCACGTGTGTCGGATCATTTAGTTCCCTTCAAAATGGTTGAGTTTAATGGTGCTGATACATGCGTCATGTTCGTGAACGGGCGCTGTCAGTTGTGACTGGTCATCTCTTATTTGCCACGGCTTATTTGAATTAATTATTTTATTTTTGAATTGTTTTTACTATGGACACTTTTAACGTACACATCTTGCTGCATCGTTCTCACATAATGTACCATCTCAAAATGAATGATGTAACCAAGGTTTTGTTAAAGTATTCTGATTTAAAAGAGTGTCCATGGAGTTTCTTGCCCGTTCTTCTCCATAGAGATCTACGTTAGGGAATGGGCAACTACAGTACTTTCACAGTTTTTGTGCCTTGTGACTGGGACTGTAGCTTTATTTTACTGTTGCCTTTGTTTCGACAATTCAAAAGTGCCTGTAACTGGCCTACTTGAAATAAATGCTTTGATTTTGATTTTGAGTTAGATTTTTTCTTTGAAATAATTTGTAATGTGAAACTTCCGATTTTTGTGTCCAAATAAAAATAAATAAATTGCTAAATCTTTTATCAGGAATGGCTATGAAGACTCATATAATAATGATTGGTACAAAATATTCCTGGAAGGATATAACCGATGACTTTGACAGTGTGGGCAAAGCTGTCTTCCGCGAAATCGGGCAAAATGGAAATAGGGTAAGAAGATAACATCACGGTAAGTTGATCCCTATTATCACAGTATAAATATGACCAGAACCTCAACTAGGCCCTTTTTGTGAAATCAAACGCTATACTCCTGAACCATTGTATAATCTTTGACTGTAGACTGTTCAAGAAAATATCGAAAGCAGATTCAAATTCAGATTTTTTATATATTCACAAAAATAAAGCGTGGAGTTTTGTTTAGCCAGAATGCACCTTTTTATTTACATACGTATTAGACATGTCATGATTTTTTTATTCATAAAACCTGTAGTTAACTTCGTTAGATTTTCTTTCCGCCATTTTCTCCAACGTTAGGAGTTTTTACGTTTTGGAGTTAATTTGTAACATAAAGCTCGATGAGTCGTAAAGCCGTTTTATTTAGTTTTGATGTCACAAATATGAAGATAAATGATGTACTTTCATGCTTGTTTTGAACAACAGCGTTTTATATGAGCCTGTTATTATCAGACGTGATATGAATGGTTAACATTATTATTTTAATAAAATATAATTATTTTTGATGATATGCTATTTTTGAAAAGATACATTAGTCTGCTGTTTCAATAATCTTTGCTAAATCCGGGCATCAATCTAATTTTATAAACTTAATAACATACGGTACTAAAATATTTTTTTTAAAAAGAACAGGTTATCAAAAGCAGAAAAGAAAAAATTAAAGGGAGTCAAACATGTCGTCTGCATTGCTGGCAACGGGGGAAGTGCCCAAAAGGCTGGCAGCATTGCCACGCTGGATGGCAATGCTGATTCTAGTTAAAAAATTAAACCTAAGGGATTTCGAAATAAGCAACAAAGGTATCATGGAGATCATAATTCCAAAGAATTGTATGATTTTGAACAAAAAAAATATTCTAGTTACACTCTAATCTCCACTTTTTTGCCTCGACAACTACGCAGCCACAATTATTTTTTAATCCCCCAAGTTAACCATGAAATCAGTAAAAATAAAAGTGAAATTTAATTTCCCCGCACAGCTGTTTCTTTAGCTAACATAGAAGTTAGAAGTGAGGAAAATTAAAAAAGTGCTAATTTCCGTGCTACTCACAGCTGTACTGGTGGGATGGAAGATAAATATAGAATAGTTTCTTTATCTTATACTGTTTTCTAAGGCCGAGATCTATAAACCTTACTTACCACGTGACTGTAAGTGCTAAGTAACTTTTTTTCGGTTTTGCCTTCAGGATCTTTTAGAATCAGAATCTCAGACTCGGAAACAAAAAATCATTTATTTGCTAAAATGTATGTTATAGATAAGAAATATTATAATGGCTTAGGCATCGTCCAGTCATTGTATCAGAAAGCGTTATGTAGTTTCCGTGTATACTTATGTGAAAAAGTGTGAATTTATGTGTATAGATCCGTATCTATACACATAAATTCACACTTTTTTCAGACCATTCTGGCCGCTATCTCGCATTTGTAGTTTTACATTTGTACGACTTATGTCAGGAATAACCCTTAGCCAAAGTAAGTGCTAAGTAATGTTTATAGATCTCGACCTAAGATTTATCCAGCTAGCCTTTCCCAAACCAGGTCAGGGTTGGCTTTCAGTCTAATAGATCCAGATACGTGTGAGGAATAGTAAAGGGACTGCAATCTGACCTTAACATTTTCTCAAGCGTATTACTCGGCAATGTCAAGACTTAAGATGAACTCTAGGCCAGTTGTCAGATTTGTGACTCTGTTTGACGAGAAGATTCTATGTAACTTATGGACCAATTGCGGAGGCGCCCCTGGACACGGACACTAATAGATAGTTTAGTAGGGAAGTATTTGTCCGGAGATGTCCGTGTTTGGAGCGTCTAAAAAGAAGGGTTTTAACATTATGAGTCCATCAAATGGTTACCCATCCTCGAACGAGTCTAACCTCTGAAGTTGATTCTGTTAATGATTATTGCCTGGTGTCGATTCCATTTTTTTATGAAGATTTTATTAATGAAAGAAATGCGTCTTATTGGAAAATTATATTTTACAACGCACCGGCTGTCCCTTAAAATAACGTATGATACGAAATTTTCATTGTTATCCTCATTACTCAAAACACACATTAATCTTAATTTATTATCAGCATTTATTTCACACACATAATTGTTAAATAACAAAGTAGCTCAACAAGCTTGAATCCTGCTTACAACTTATCTAAACAACTTCGCGCAGTATAAATTATAAAATAATTAAAAGTTCACAACTTTGTTGGAAAACATTTTGCTTACAGAATCACGTGTTTTCTGTGTTGCAGAGAGATTAGAATAGGGGTTAATGTGTTTCTTGTAATTTAGGGTTATATTTGTTTAAAACAACCTACGCTTTTTGTTGATGATAAAAAAGTTTGTATGCATATTGTAAACGATGTTTTTATTTCAACACAGTTCTTGCCACCCACGCCCCCTATGTCCCTTGAACATTTTACTTGTAAAACTTGAAAAAAAGTAAACAAGAGTAACCCGCAGAAAAGAATCTGTTCCTTAAGTCTGGATCCATCCCAAGTTTGACTGAGTCTTAATTAGCAAGCCATTACTAATTAACTCCTTCAATCAAAGCTGACCTCAGCCCTAATTTAGTAGTTAATAAAGAATAGTTAACTGGCATTGCCTGAGTAAATTCTGGGCACTGATTGCTTTTCGAAAAGCCTTTTAGTGAAAATTGTTGAAAGATCTGTTGTTGTAATGATGGTCGCCCATCCATAATAAGTATGCAAAATGGTAATTTTTACCTAAACGCGGATATAATAAGCATCTCTTCAACTTGAGCCGTTCTCCTTTAATTCCATGAAACTTAGTACTGCTACGCACTTATGAGCACCCTAATGGCACCCTATGACTGAATACCATTATACATGGAGCGATTGCCTATCTAACGTTCACAACCCCGTTAATTCTGGGTACCACTGCGTAAGACTGGTTGACAGACTTTCGGGCCACATACCTGTAACGACTATCAAAGATTTACAAATAACAGCGGAGACCAACGGCGTAACTTGCTTTCCGAGGCTCGGAGGAAACTCGGTACGTAATGATGGTCGCCCATCCACAGACCAACCTTGACAAGCATGGCTTAACCTTTAAGATCGACCCGTGCGGTTGTTAGTATTTAGCCATGAGCCCCTGCAGTACAGTCCCAATAAGTGTACTATAAATTCTAACCTGAAAAGTGGGGTAATATTTTAGGTATAGTACAGACCATGAAACTGAACAACTTTCTCCATGGGACGAATGGCGTAATCGCAAAAAAATATCAGCTGTCCCATTTATTTTGGTCGAGTAGGTATTGAAATTTTGTATTGGACTAGACTGGAATGGGTTTCTTTGGTTCTATGGACAAAGCATATTATGTAGTTACTTGATCTATAACATTCCCAAAAAAAATGACCACACTATACTGATTCACGCTGATACCAATCATCAGTTGCCACTAAATATCATGAGTTGCCTAACATTCGATTTTACCCTCCTCCCCAAAAATCCTACAACAAAGAAGGCTGCCCCCCCACGTTAGCCGTACGGCGCGCGGCCTACGCGAAAGTATTCGCCCCCAATAAAAAGTACTTCGTCAAGAAATTTAATAACAGATTCCGGCAAAGTTGCAGTGCTGTTCGGCTGTTGTTCCTTGTTATTTGACAACTTTGGCTTATTGCATACATTTGTGTATCCGTAGTTCTGTATGAGGAATTTAAATTACCTTACTATCAGAATCTGGATCTAGGGGTCGAACTTTGAGATTCATATTTGGATGATTCATCGAGTTGTCCTCATTGATACGAGGTTTTGATTGCATATTTTGTTTGTTTTCATTATAAATAATGAAATTGCTTTTCAAAAATAAATACGGAGGAAGGCACGCTCTTATGATTTCTGATGTAGTCCGGTTCGCATTAGACGCAAAAGACAATCTAATGAAAATTGAATGTATTCGGTGTCAAAGCAACTGGTAATAAATTCTCGGCTCAGACCACAACTAAGATAGGATTGGGCCAAATTCCACTACAGGGACCTTTGGACTCCTTCAGGACCCATTGGACCGATCATTTCAAGTTGGTGTCAATTTGTAAATAGTTTTGAAGTGTGTCAGGCAAGGAAAATAAATCACGGAAATAAAAGAATAGTCCTCGGGAATTGCAGTTACGAATCGTAAAGTTGGTATTCCTGTTTGTTTTCCAACTTTCTTGTTATTGCATACAACTATCATCTTGTTTCGAAGTAAAAGTAGGATAAAGTCATATCTTGCAATTTGATTTGGAAAACTAGGGGTAGGGAGTTCGGGTCCCCTTTTCGGAGTTACCAAGAAGATTTCCTAAGATCTTAAGAGATTTTTTTAAGATTAAGTACCTAGAAGATCTTTCGTGGTTTTTAATATTTAATTGCATGAAAATTAACTTCGTCTCCCAATATATTTCCTACAACTGCTTTTATTACAATTATTATCAGAATGTTAACCCTAGCTTAGTCTTTGCCAGGAGCTCACAGCTTATTTTTAGAGGGATTTTCATCAACTGGGCACAAATCAAGATTCCGTGTTGCTACTGTTACTCGGTAACGGAAAAACCGATTAACACTTTTTTCGACTTAGAAGTCAGCTCAGGAAACACTGTACCAGCAATCATCATTCATCGATCTTCATAATTGTTTTTTTTTTTATAATCGTCATACTTTTGTATGTCTACGTCATCTACTTTACTAATTGCTACATTAAGAAAATTCTTCATCGTGTGCATTTGAAATTATTAGTAAGTACTCAAGATTCCCCAACAATAATAATAAGTACCAACATTGTTAAGAGCCAGTATTTCATGGCTTCACATTTTTTAACTCGAGTACGGCATTATTATACGTCAAGAGGCACAAATGGTGTCAACAAGGCACTTCGTTTCGGTACGCTCACGGTATAACATAATACCAGGTATCGGTGTAGATTGAACAAGTGCGCCCATAATGTAGATAGAGGTCCTGAATTCAGCTCCATGATAAGTTTTTTGATGAATAACAACTTTCCAGTTAATTAATATTGTAATCATTCCTAAGCAATCAGGTCAATCATTTAGTTGATCAAATCCAGTCACTAGTCACACATAGATACTCGACAATGGCAGACAGTTGTGCATTTAAATTTTCTTGGTTTTAGGAGTCAACTGTATCACCTATTGCCGAATATCATAATCGAAATCCATTATTTTTTCTCGGTTCAATAGAATAAATATTTCTTCAACATTATATGGCAACTTTGACGCTAAATTGTCTCAACTTAAATCAAGTTTCAATATCTTAATGCTTTCACATCAATAAAATGTGTGGAAAAACATCATAACACTTCACTCAGTACAAATATCTTTACAAGTGAACTTTGTCAACATCTCATCACTATAGTTCGACAAACAAGACACAATAAAAAGAGCAAAGCAAACAAATACAAACAATTGTTTACACTGAAGATGAAAGTAAGCCATCCAACCGACATATTCTTCAAAGATGTTTAAAACATCAATGTTGTGTAACAGTTTTTTGTGTCTTTTTCAATAGAAATTTCTAGAGTTATGTTTGTGACAGTACAAATGTTATTTTGTGCTCCATTAAAACGGAATACAACACAACCTTACGCCTGTAACCCCCAAAGATAAGACGTGTACCTAAGGAGTACATCCACATTTCGCCATTTATGTTAAAGTCCCATGCAAATGCGAGAGTGCGGCTATTTCCATCAACCAGACACAAATCTAGACTCTGTAGCTGCTACTCTCTGTTTACTGTTGCTGCTAATGGAAAACCCAATAACACTTTGCCCGACCTGGGAATCGAAATTAGGAGTTTATGCTTAGCATTTGCGCTTGCGACCCCTAGACCGACGAGGCAATCAAAAAACGGAATAATGTTTAACTGTACCTCTTGACATGACAAAATGATGAGATTCCCATAAAAAAAATACGCAGTCAGTATGAACCATTTTTCTCGATCCTGGAATGTTCGGTTAGATTCTCGTTTGCAGTCGCAGCAGGTGACACTAAACTACTGCATAAATTGTTCCCAGACAGGTCAAATTCCACTGCCCGGATAATAAAAGTGCACCTTTGAATTTTTGGAAATTCTCCTAAAGGTGGCAATTCTCGGAGTACCATCGTTGCACTTTAGACCAAGATAACGCGGCAAACGTTATCACACTAGTGCAGGAATAGAATTCCAAGGTACGAAAGCGGCGAGTGTAATAATTTACCACTATATTTCTCCACAGATTACCATGCACAGTCCCCATTCCTCATTCCCAAGTAGCAAATTTCCAATAGAAGCAATTCCCCAAGTGAAATAATAACATCTTTATGTAAACGAAGCTGAATGCTCGTCGTTTTGTGAGCATAACACACAGATTCAAGTACACTGAATTAATTTTATTGTTGAACTTAACTTGTTTTTTGAGTCATAACTCTAACTGGCTCAAGGGCTGCCCTCCTTCGACAACATTTATTTTATTAGTCCCTTAAGCTCTATTCACGACCTTAACCGTTGCTACTTATGAGGTGTCGTGTCAAGCGTCACGCATGTCACGACACCTCATAGTCAGTACAAGTCTGACACTCCCTTCTGCTCCAAAAAACAAGCGTCACGCATGTGTGTCACTTGTTCCCTTGAGGTGAGTATGTGTAGCGACACTACGAAAAGTACTACAGCAACATAGTATAAAAAGTACTACAGCGCCATCTATGACACAAATGAAGAACTAACATCTTATTCTGAATCGCGCTATTAAAGGTCGGATACCTTTAATAGCGCGATTCGAACTTAAGACTATGACTATGTAGGAAAACCCGACAACAACCGGCAGGCAGTAGCCCACCATATATAACACCCGTCTGTTTGGAGGATCCTCCCTTTTCTATGGGGGATGAAGAACTTTACACCCTGATCTTCATACTCCTCTACATATACATACATATATAAGTCGCGTTGCGGTGACTCGTCGCATGCTGTCAACAATTTGCTTCATGTGTATTCTTCGCATTCACTGTCGCAACACATAAGGGCCGGCTTCTTTAGAAAACATTCAGTTTATTAGTCCCTAACGCCCGGTTCTCGACCTCAGGCGGCGCGACTTTCTTGGTGCGATACAAACGTGTTACACTTCTTGTTTCCTTCCTACAAGTTTAATTTGCGTGAGTAAGTCGCGTGGCACGCTCTATCTACCTCTATCTTTGTTTTCTCCGTATCCGTTGTCGCGACACGCGTGTCGTTTGGGCGTGTAGCTCGTGGCCGAGCGGTGATTGGCTCGAGGGCTGCCCTCTTGACGACATTCATTTTATTAGTCCCCAAGTGTTCGGAATTTGAACGAGTGTTTGCGATTTGAATAGAAAAATATTTTGAAAACGTTTCGTTGTTCTGGTTTCTGGTATTTAGTAGCATTTTTTGTTTGTTGGATTGAGTCCCCAGGAACCAACAAATAGCAGTTTCCAACGTCCGGAGTATTACAGATTCAAACACCTATACAAATTACTGTGCAGTTCAAGAATGTCATTATTAGGAATGGAGCATTCCAGAGAAATTAAGTAGGTAATGGTAACGCTTTTTGAACGAGTTCTCAAAAGCCATCGCCAGCTAATTAGCTGTGATGACCTTTTATTGCAGCCAAAATTAGCTATTTCAACTCCAAAAAGATGTCAAAGTAAATAATTAAAGCATAACTTGCCCCAAATATTTCAGAAGAGACACTTCCAGGCGTCATCATCTCTTAACCCGAAAACTGATTAACTTTTATGATACGACAAGTAGGGGTCCCTAACTGTCAAGTAATGCACTCCTCGGGCTTTTGTTCCACAGTGGAGTTTATTAATTTTGTATATGACATAACATTACGCCTGTAATCGCCAAAGGGTTAGGTAGAGGCGAATCATAGGCATTTCGTCATTTATGTCTAATTCCCATATATTAGGGGGTGAGCCTATTGTCATCAACTGGGCACAAACCCTAAATTCGGGCTACTGAGAAATCGAACATGTGAATCGAACCCAGTACCTCATGCTCAGTTGTAACGCTTGCGTCCACTAGATCAACGAGGTAGTCATAAGTATATTTATTGTTCAGTCGTGCACTAGTAGATCGACATAGGGAGCCTTATGTTTACAGAGGACAAAAAATGTTTCTTAAATAAATGAACTCGGAACCTTTTCATAACAAAAATTGCATAATAATTATGCAATTTTTGTTATGAAAAGGTTCCATGTTAGGAAATGAAAGAATAACATTATGTAAGAGAATAGTTTGAAGTGGTACTACCAAAATTGAAAATATTTTAGATGACATGGAAGTTTCATTACTTTCAAATGCTTGTAGTGACCTGGTTTTGGGAGTAAGAAAAATTAATTTTTGTGTTGTACCTTAGAATCACATAGATTATTTTTTTAATCTGTCGTGTATTTGTGATTATTATTAACTGTAAGTCATCCATGTACTAAAATAAATAAATAACAGGTAACCAAAACAAAAACCTCCTTTGTATCGACTATCAAACTCTCTCTAAATATGAAACAAACCAATTTCCTTTTAAAAACTCAACATTGAATCCAAAACAATAAACAAAACAAAGAAAATCCAAATCAATTTACATAACAGAGTCAACCAATACCGCGCTACAAAGCGATTCTGAGGACCATTCCTACAGAATAAGTGGAGGCCACAATAGGCCTTCAGCTCGAATGTGAGGCCAACAGCCTGTTTGCTTGGCACACACTTCTAGGCTAGATAAGTCACGCTCTACGGACTCGGTAGGGTTGCCAGAAGAAATATGAACAGTTTCTAAACGTGTATGAAAACTGTCAGTTGTCATTTAAAATATATTTGACAGTCGCTATGAATAGTCAGAAGCCAGAAAGCCTGACAACCATTTTTATCCAGGGGGATCCGTGTAACCTTGAGACAGAGTTGTGGAGGTCAGATAAGCATTCGCTCATGTAAAATACCGCAATGTATTCAGATGTATGAAGCCAATCACAAAAGAGTTGAGGACAAGCTATGCAATTGATGATGAAAATTGTGTTTGCATCTGAAAATAATAAATTGTGCTTTATTGCATGTTGTTTCCACGTTTAATGTTCGCATAATTCAAATATACTTTCGTGAAAATACGTGTGAAAATATATGTCAGTGTATGAATATTTATTTACCATGTACGTAAATCTCGGTTAACCATGCACAACCTGTGGCTTTTAAATTGAGCATGTTATGCTAATGGTTTTTGTTAGGGTTAGCATGTATAACGAAGAACTTTACATTCTTCTCTTAATGAAAATGCATGCCATGTTTTATTTTAGTTCTCCTTGTTCACTTTCGTGTTTCATAGATACTAATGTAAAAATAAACGCATGGTTGGATGCAAAATGCATAGTGATGCCCGCAAATATATGCGTATGTGCATATAATTGCGGGCATCACTATGAAGAAGGTGTAATAACGCAACATGCAACCAAAACCTATACTCAAAACGCGTTTTGACCATCCACTACGTAGACTCGTCGAACGCTCGAGCGCAAATGCTATTTATTCATATCAAGTATCTGGATCATTTGTTGGCCGAAGGAAACTGAATAATGTTTACTTCAAAAACGATTTAAATAAAATTAAACATAATTTTACAAAAGTTCAGTGTCACCCCTGCATGAGTGGCGGCTCTCACAACGACACATGACGTCATAAATCCTGCTTAGCGTCGTTTCGCTGTACGTGTGTATTTTTGTAGTGTCGCTATTACTTTGAATCTCAGAAGCTCGATCTTCTTGATTTTTACTCCTTCCTTATTTAAGAAGAGTGTAAGAGTCCTTAGACCCTTGATATCAGAAGTTTGAAATTCTACCTAGAGATATTATTACTGGGTTCTGGAACTAAGTAAGTACTTGAAAGACAATTGGTCATAGGTCTTTTCAAATGCACCAGCCGCACCACGCTACCACCCACTCTGTGGAGATCGTCGCTCCACTTAACCGGAGGGCGCCCCACCATACGCTTGGCGATTTGCGGTCTCCACTCGAGAAAACGTCTAACCCAGTATACAGGCATTCGTTCCATGTAAAATGGAACTGGTATTCAACTGCACCTGGTTAGACTGACAACCGACCCCCAACGTTCTTTTGACAAGCCTAGGCGGATGATGATGCATCCTTATTCAATAAAGAAGCTTAATATAATCAACTGAAGCTTTGTAATTGGCTTGACCCTCGATTGAAAAGATTGAGCCCCAAATTGACAACCCCATTTATTTCGAATTCTATTTCCTTATAGCAAGAAAAGACAATGATGTCACGTGATTTTCATTTATTACGTTTTTGGGAAGCGAAAAATTGAAATGAAATTTTGCATTTAATTTCAATACTTTTTAAATAAATACTAATCTTCTATGTAACAAACATTTTAAGTTCATTTTCGGAAAGATACCGCTAGAAGTTAGAACCACTAGCTACAAGCATGACATTTTAGACCAAGTTCCCTATGGAACAAAGGTCGGCAGTAAGGAAGGATTCCATTGCCTAAGTGGGTTAAATAAGGGGAGTTATAATTATAAATAAAAGCTTAATCTTATCTATTACCCATTTTGAAAATTTCAGTTAATCTATCCGAAGCCACCTCCACTAAGACTTATGTGCATACACACAGTTGACTGGAAACTGAAGTGTACTCAAGAAGTTACAAGTTGGTACATACACTAGTGCCGTGTTTGCTGAAGGACCGATGTCTGTTGGGGCAGACGAGTCCTTCGCTACGTATCGAAAACTTATGAGTAGCTTCCTAGTGGTGACTAATGAAGACAGATTGGGAGAACTTTAGAACGAATAAAATATAATGGAATTCTACATATCAAGATAATTTAATGGCAAGCAATGCATTTCTAAAAGCTAACGACCACTACTATTTTGTCAGTTTTCTTAATTTGTATGCTCGTTATCATCAGCTGGTATCATTCCAGTGCTGTGCAAAGGCGTCCCTCCCATGACAGATGGAGGACGGATATTAAAACACACTGATTAGATGCGCCGGAGTTTTATAGACACAAACGCCTTATTCAAGTATCCACACGTAGAAACTGCCTTAACCTGGCTCAAATCAACTTATTTTCTACTTCTTTCCTTGATTAGAAAGTTGTAGTATATCATTGAGTTTTATTGATATCCATTTCATCGATTCTACGCCTAGTGCTAGGCTCAATTGGAACCCATTCTCATAAGCTAGTCTACCATCTCACTTTACTAAATTCTCATTACTTACACGCCCACTAAGTGCAGCCCCGCCCCATATTTTATCTCTTAAGAAAATAAAAAGAAGATGTAAGAAATTACTTTTATTCAGAAGTTGTATCTTAGCTTTCAGTGCGAATATAAAATTCCTCTTTATGTTATCTCGATGGATTTGAGATGAAAATTTTTCATTTGTGGGGTTCCGTTGGCGAATTCTTATTGCGATCATAGACGCACCATTGTGAGACATACGGGTGGATGTTGTGAACGTATCCGCCGCGACTCGCGACTGTCACAACTGTGTATCAGTGCTGCATGGTTCTTTTGGCGACTGTATTACACTGTAAGAAGAGCACTGGTGGTAAATATTTAGTGAAATTGTCTGAGGAAATTACATTGAAAATCAAGATGACATCATTAGCAGCAAAGGTCTATTTACAAATACTTTACAAAAAGATGACTGGTGTTTGTTTTTTTTTGGCCACATGTACTTATACAGTGTCTATTTGTGAAAGTATGTATAATCGTAGGATGTAACAATTATTGGTGTATTGTAAATACAATGACTATCATGAACAAATATGTCTAAATTAAAACTATCGTATTTAAATCTTCACTAACTTAACATCTGAACCAACGTTCACATCAAAACTATCTTTCCAAAATCTTCACAGTAACCCACAACCATACATCCTACATAACACCCATCACCACAACTCCATTAACAAATTCCTCAACGCCAAAGCATCCGGAAAGCCGCCGCGCGCTCGCCGCAAGATACCTTCCCGTATGTTCCCAGTCCCCAGCCGGGGTGTGGGTAATGGATCCAAGATCGATCCCCTGTAATATCCATTTAAGTCTCGAGGTATGTTCGATCAACACTGTGTACATTGCAATACCGTAAGGGACACCATTTTTTGCCAGCACTTTGGTACTTCGACTATTTGAGATGCTAAGTGAATTTTTATTTTAAGGTCATTTTTGGATATCCTTTAAAATTGATTAAAACTAGTTTAATAAAAAAATGTATAAATAAATTGATTCGTGATTTTTCCTTTAAAACGTTTTTATCGAAAGCAGAATTGAAGTATTTTGATATTTTTATTTTTACTACTAAGCATAATAAATCCAGAATTGAACTCTCTATTTATAAGCAAACCTCAGAGCGTCACAGAGATTTAACCTATCATATTGATTGTAATATTCACTTGGAAAATAGCTCGCAGTGATCCGATTCCCTCAGGGCTAACAAGCAATATTTTATCATTCAACATCAGCTCATAAAATATATCAGTATCACTGAAAATAGATTTTATATTTTCAGGGAAAATATTGCTTAAATTGGAAGATTGATAGTCATGATGACAGTTATAGTCATAAGTGTTTATTAACTGCATGTATCTAGAAACATGATCAATTTTGTAATCAGTGAATCCGCTGTCAAGTCCCACGTTAGCTTTAGAGTACCACCGTAATACACGTTGACATGAAATTAGACGACAGATTAAATTAAACAACTTGGGGTTAACTTAGTCGACAGTTTACAACTTGAGCGGATCAACTGACACCTAACACCCTTAACACTAAACTCTTTATCCAAACACGATCAAACCATAACGCGGAAGTCTTTAACACACAAATGAATAATTTAAACACTGAGACAGTACCAATTACCAATTCAAATCGTAACGTTTACCATCAAGTTTACGTTCTTAATCTGTCTTGTTGTCGTTTCGGTGAGATTGCAATTAAACGAGGTTTAATTCGACGATTAGTCTTAACTGGCATGACCCAATTACTATTGAGTTACATGCAAACGGAAGATTTGGGGAAATTGAATGATTGGAAGGGCAACATTGTATTTTGAGGTGTAAGGGGATAAGCACAACATGTTTCCTGGAACTGTTACACAACTGTACGCAGCTGTGCTCTAACAAACGGTCGTAGATGTACTGCAAAATGATGTGCCAATACAATTTAGGAAGATTAACTACTTGGAAAAATACATTCTGGGAAAAATCATTCTAGGAAAATTCATTCTGGGAAAATTTATTCTGGGAAAATTAATTCTGGGACTGCCTCGTTGGTCTAGCGGTCGCAAGCGCGACTGCTGTGCATGAGATCTTTGGTTCGATTTCCGTGTCGTGCAAAGTGTTATTGGGTTTTTCCATCCAAAATTTTTCAGTAGCTGCCACGGAGTCTGCATTCGTGCGCAGTTGATGGCAATAAGATCGGCCCCTATTACATGGGACTCAAATTTAACTAGCGAAATATGGGTGTACTTATTAGGTACACCTCTGCCTAACCCTTCGAGGATTACAAAGCGTGATGCTATGTATGTTATGTAAAAAATACATATAGTGAGTGTAAAAACATACATGCATAAAGTAACGCATTTTTCCCATGGAGAAGGTTGAAACAACAGAACGCCAGCGCCACCAGCTATGGTTCTTATATACACTGTCCACGTTCGTACAAATACCAAGTACAAAGATAACCCATAAATTCAAGCTACTAATGATCACCGTACAAAAAATGAGAATACCTAAAATGTATATCTAAAAGTTCGGCTGGGTAAGTTTTCTTGTCGGCTATAAATAAATCCGTGTCCTGGCATCTTGAACATTAATTCAGCGTTTAAAAGGCCAAAGGAGGCGTTCTACAGATGTCAACTGTCCACCAAGTTGGGGACAAGTTGGCGAGGGATTAGGTACCATTGTCATACCCATTTACATTCGTAAACGAAATTAAAGTTTTACTAAGAAAAATGTTTATTCTAAAATATAGGTACAATTTTCTAATGGACAGCACAAAAGGTACGGTGAAGTAGGTTTGAAGTGAGTGAAACTAACCTAGATAAAACAATCACGTAATGAAAACACTAGAATATTATTTTTTCAAGTTCTGGCCGCTTTTGAAATATAATAATTTTAATATAGTTTTTCGGTTCTGTTGGTGTAGTCGCAAGCGCTACCGCTGATCCCGAGTCCGGGGTTCGACTCCCAGGTCGGCCAAATGGTACTAGGTTTTTTCATCAGTCTCAGTAGCAGCTCCCTGTCTCGATTTGTGCCCAGTTGATGGCAATATGCTGACTCATTTACATGGGACTGATATATAACTGGCTAAATTTGGATGTACTAAAGCCTCTGCCCAATCCTCTAGTCAGATACAGGCGTAAAGCAAACCTGCTTGGCAATCAATATAACGCTAATTGAATAACAAGGAGAAAATCAGCAAAATCTTGTTTTTGGAAGCTCTAAATCACAGCCTCCACAATATAAAGCATCCAATCTGCGACCAACTGCCCAAAATTACATGAAATCTTGCCAAAAGTTCCGCTAAACAATCTCAATTTATTTTAAGCCAACCGCGACTTTAGGTTTGAGCAATCTAGTAAATTGGAAACATTGTCGGCGCTCCCGTTAACGACTGTCGATTTGAACGATAGTCCATTTATTAAGTACGCGTTGATAGATTGTTTTGTTTCCAATTTATACACAAAAGTTTGTTTTGTGAGTGATTGTACAATATTGGTTTGCAGAACTGCTAACAATGATGTTCAAAAAATATTGTTGTTTCCGATCAAGCGCTAATTTCCACTAATCGATTGTAATTTGTGATGTGGCGACCTTTCGAGAAATTTTGATTATTTTATCGATCTATATTTTCTCTTTGTTCGAGGTCATCTTCGTAACATCAAAAATTGAATGGCTTTCTGGGCAAAAGTCGTCAAAATTCTCAAGGATTCATCAAAGGTGGATTTCCCATTGGCCGTTTTATGGGAGATTTTCTTTTATTAAATTCCGGAACAGGTTTTTGTCATCGACGATCAGTGAACATCGGATGTATTATCTTTTGATTGGTAACTATGTCAGTGGGTTTTATAAGGGGCCAATGTATTTGTGAAAAGTAAAGGACGCCGTATGTGTCACAAATCACGTCGTCAACATTCAATATAATAATTATGTTATACATAAAGTTGTACATAGAGTTCGCCAATCGGCATTAGCCGAATAAAAATCGAATAATTAAGTGTCTGAAATATGGTAAATAGATTGTAGTCTCATAGTCGAATATTATGATGAACATGTGTGCTTCGGGTCGGCTTTTTTGTTCAAGTTCAATACCTACTGTCCAATTGAATGTACTGTCAATGAATAAAAATAGTGCAGCACCCGTAAAGAGCCTCTATCGCACAAGAGATAATAGTTTACAACAACGAATTATGGTCTTTTTGTAGGGTCTGACAAAAATATAATGAGATACCTACAAAGAGTATCAAAGTCACACTCCTTTTTAAGAATACTGAAATTGAGCTCCAGTAGAAAATCAAACATAACCGGAATCAGATTAATACGATTATTGGCGTTCAAATTAGATTTACGAAGCTCACCCTTTGTTTGCACGCGTATTGGAAGTACGTTTTATTGAGTGGAAATCTTTAATTTCGGGAGAAAATGTAAGGAGTCATTTTGCTTTAAGTAATCTATTTTTCGGTAATCTTTTATAGTTAAATGAATTTGTTTTCCATAGAGGGTTCTTTGAGACATTTTCATCATATACTGCTGTATGCTTATTTTTATTCATAATTTTTGTGCATGTTGTGCGGTGCAGACAACAAGTCATAAGTGAAGAAGTACATCAACGTAGGTAATACTTTATGATTGATTTTTTTTTCTTTTTTTTGTCTATTATCTATATTTGTAATGGTTTGTGTATATCTTTTGTTGGAGATCAAATAAATAAATCACCGGATCTGATAGACGTTGCTGACGGCGCCAACAGCGTAGCCAAGATGACTTAATTTAGATTGTCTATGGCTAGCCAAGAAGATGAAGCATCCATGTTTCATCTATGGATTTTGTAAGCAAAAGCAATTATTTAAAGTCAAAATACTAGATTAACTATAGGGAAAAAATAAGCACAACAATAAAGAAAAGACACATAAAATCAAAATCGAATCATCCACAGACCAGAAAATAAACCTTCTCTAACAGAAACCAATTGTATCAATAAAATCGTATCTATATTGTTCCTTGTATCTTCACCAATATACTGTGTTTTCCCTCTCGGTGCAAACCCTCTGTAACCTCCTTAGTAGTGACATAATGACTTATTTTGAAGCCATAAAACGAGAATGTTGACTTCTTCATATAAAAAGACATGAAGTATCGAAAATAGGCAGTTATTTTTTTAGAGTGAAGTGAAAATACGGAAATATGACATGAAAATGATGCATGAAGCCATGAAGTCTTTAAAGGGATACCTTGATTTATCGTACGAACTATATTACGTGAATATGTGAGGGGAACATGAACAATTCTAGACGAAAATATATGTTCGCCTTAACAAAGGAATCACACCAATAATTCCCGTAGTTTAAAAATTACTTCACGTAGTACAAAACGTAAAAGAAATTAAAAATATAATTAAACGTTTTATAGCCCATAACTAACAGTAAAGTGTTTTTACTTTTTATTTCTGAAAAAGAGGAAGAAAGCAATCGTACCGCTTATTTGCAAAAAGGAACTTTTCTCAACTAGTGGAATTAAGGCACTCTTTAGAAAAGTAAAAGGGGAACCAACGACTTGAATTATTCCGCGGAAACTATTTTAAGATCAAATAGTTTTTGGTGTAGTTAAGGAAAATGGTGCTCATTAAAAATGTTTTCCGGAAGATAGTCAAAGAAAAGAACTTCACCAAGGTAAAGCCATGAATTTATCCAAAAAGGTTTGGCAATTCAGGTGTAAATGCCTTCATTTATTTAAAAATTTCACTCACACTGAATAGTACGTTTAGCCTTCTAAATACTTCCTAAGCATATACAAACTTAAGAGTAATGCACAACAGTACCAGTTTGATACAAAAGGAACTCAACTACCGATTTATGATGAAATAATTTTATATTATTTAATGATCGGTATTACTGGTACAAGAAATCTGGCGCGCACTTTCCTTAGATTTATAGTAGACTCGGCGCCCGCTCACAGATTCCGAGGAAAACCGACATAGAAACGTTAAATAGGAGATCCGAAGGGCCCTCGTCTTGAACCACCGTGCACTGGTGTGGTTTATGTTGCTATATTCCTTTGCCTTTTCCAAAGGTATACAGGAAGATTTCAACTTGAAAAGAATCCGTTAGCAGATAAATAAAGTGGAGCACGTCATTTAGAGTCGGCAAACTGACACCTTCTCTATTTCCTTCACTCCTCGATCAGCAATTGAAATGGCTCCACAAATAAATACGTGATACATATATGTATGGCTTCCTCGAAGGGGTTCCGTATGTGCCTCCCCCTTCCGGGAGCGTTAAACAAAACAATTCAATTTTCACACAAACTCTGAGATGCTGTGGGTATGTTATTGGGAGCAGGTTCGAAAATATTTTGACGTTATTTTTCCTTAAAGCTAAGACTGGTTTAAAATCATATAATATTATTTATAGTTTTATCTTTTGATTCGGTCCAAACTATAGTTGTTTTAGGCAGCAGTTATGAAAGCAAATTTTTGAAAGGGTATAATTATGTCAAATTTGCTTAAACGTTTTAAATAAAATTATTGCTATTGCAATACCTAAAATTGTGTAATTATAATCTAGTTAATTAAGTATGACATGCGTTTGTGTAATGGTTAATACGATGTAATTCCCTCAGGAAATACCAGACTGACCCAATAAGAGCCGGAAATACAGCCCACATAGATATTATCAATAATTACTAGGCAATTTAACCCTTTTGTAAACACCGGACGCAATTCTAATGGAAATCTCTAGGGAAAACACCGGTTAATAGCTATAAATCAATAAAATTATTGTCGTGTCATTAATTTTACTGGTGCATTTAATTTGTTCGATTCTAGGAAACGTTTAGAGCTAAATCAAATCATATAAAATACTCACGGGATATTTACCATGTTTAGTGTTGGTTTTGAGTTCTCGATATTAAGATGCATGCATTGGTTTTATTTTAATATCCTGATTCTAGTGTTAATGATAATGTTAGTGACCATGACAGTTTAAAAACTGATGCTGGTTCGTGTTCTCTGCTTAAATGTTTACTAACAGCTCACCCTCCTAACAATGTCTTTCTAGTGCCAAGAGAAACATGCAACACGGTCTCTGGAGCTATTAACTTCAAAATCATGAAAAAACATTTTTATCTCTAATTTCACCAACACCCAGCTACATACCACACAGCAGCATGTCATATAAAAACGTTGGCGTTTAATTTTATTTTGTGTGCTCACACGCCCTGAGCCTGAGGGTACCGAGTCTACAGGGGAGAGGAGAGGAGGGCCGGGAGGCAAGGTCGGTATAACAACATTGTCACCGCGCCGCAATTTGCCTGATTATACCAGCTCCCGGGGTTCATTGACACTAATATCATGTTTATTTTGGGTAATAGAGAAGTGTTATGTAAAGTGGCGCCGTCTACAGGGAGTTTGGAGAACTAGATGGGATGCTGAAATTAATTTTGTTGGTTAGCAAGAAAGTTGGTTTTCTTCGAAAATGTTTAACGAAAGTGTAAGAAATTAAGGTAAAGGTGAAACTGGATTACCCCTGATTGACAAACAGCTATAACATTATAACAAACACAAAACAATTACGAACGTCCCACATTTCAACATCTGTCTTCCTATTTGTTTAACATAATTCCCTCAATATCTTCCCATCATTTATTCATTCATCACAACAAAGAAGTACAAGGATGTTTTGGCTTGTGGTTGAAATCAGAACTAATGATAAAAAACCATAAATGTTTACTAACAGCGCCTAGTTAGCATCGTTTGAGCTAAAAAGTCCCTTGTAGCACGGTAGACCGTGAACACGTTTGGCAGATAGACTGATGATCGTAGTAATTTTGTTTAATAATAACAACCGCACAGGTCGATCTTCAAGGTTAAGCCGTGCTAGCAGAGGTCGCTTCCCGGATGGGTGACCATCCGCACATAAAGAGTTTCCTCCGTGCCTGGGAAAGTATGTTAAGCCGTTCTTTGACAGTCGTGGCGAGTAGTCAGAAGCCAAAAGTCTAACTGGCATTCAGTTTTAGCAAGGGTTAGTGCATTACCCAGTTTTTGGTTTGTGGAGGGCAGTCAGCCAGTCGCTTCATGTAAAATCCAGGTATTCAACTGCATCTAACCCCAACATGGTTTGGGAAAAGTCTAGGTAGATGATGAGAAGGTCGCAAATCCTCTTGACGTAATCCCAGGGCACAGTGTGGTTTACTTTTCCAGAAACAACACGTAAATTAAGAAAATAAAATACAAAAAGCGCAGAGTGGTTGTTAATGAGCGCCTAACGCCGATGAATTTCATTATTTTTCATTTAATGTAATCGACCAATTACATAATTTTCATCATTAAAATTTCTTGCTTCAAATAATCTGAGAGCAAAATAATAATAATCCGTGTTGAATTCCAAACGGATTAATAAATTTTGACGAAATTTATTTTAGTTTTTGCGTATTTGCGGAATATTTAAAAAGAAAAATTGGGCTCGTCCGGGATTTGAACCCGGGACCTCTCGCACCCTAAGCGAAAATCATACCCCTAGACCAACGAGCCAACTGAAAAGCTAATTCAATTTACGACTAACAGTCAAAAACGTACTTTACACAGCAATAAATTAACTTCAATGATATGTCCCATGACATTATCAGAGGCATTTTTCGTATCTATCATAATTAAATTATTTATGGTGTGGATCAATGTACACTTAGGAAACTACAAATTACTGGCGATCATTATTATTTATTCTTGTTAGGTAATCAAATGTAATTTATATAAATAACATAACCATAACATCACGCCTGTAATATCCGAAGGGTTAAGCAGAGTACCTAATAGTGCACTCACATTTCGCCAGTTAAGTTTAACTCCCATATACGAACCTATTGCCATCATCATCATCATTTCAGCCGAAAGTCGTCCACTGCTGGACATAGGCCTCCCCCAAGTGTCGCCACATTGACCGGTCCCGTGCGTCTCGCATCCAGCGGATCCCTGCAACCTTCACCAGGTCATCGGTGCACTAGTGGGAGTCCTTCCAACGCAGCGTCTTCCGGTTCGCGGTCGCCACTCCAGAACTTTTCGGCCCCATCGGCCATCCGTTCTGCGAGCAATGTGCCCTGCCCACTGCCACTTAAGTTTAGCTATTCTTCGGGCTACGTAGGCAACCTTGGTTCTATTGCCATCAACCGGGCAGAAATCCAGACTCCGTGGCTGCTACTGAGAAATTCACTATGGAAAAACCCTATAACACTTTACCCGACTTGGGAATCGCACCCCGGACCTCATACTCAGCAGTCGTGCTTGTGACCACTAGACCAACGAGGCAGTCTATGTGAAGATGATAGATGACCGTTTCACTGGTCTCTCAATTTCGTACTGAATGTGACAATCGTGTGGTTTACCTTTCAAATCAAATCAAATCAAATCAAATCATTTATTTCTTTGCAAACATGGGTATTAAGGGCATAGATGTTCTTTTATAATGAGGTTCTCCACATTTTGCCGTCACATGGGCATGCAAATAATTTGTTCACAAATATAAATTTAAAATAAGTGGCATGTCATTGGAATTGTATACAATAAAAGAAAAGAAAAATAAAAAATGTCGATATGGTCAAAGTAATAAAAAAAATTAAAATATTATCAATAATGTCAAACAGAATAGTATTATGCCAACTTGAATAACAATATGTCAATTGGAGTAAAAGTAGGTATATATTATAAAGAAAGAAAGAAAGAAAGAAATCATCCATAACCCTTTTTCCGCAGACGGAAGGTATAAACTGACACTTATGGATTGCAGAATGCCTGCGGACACAGAAAGTGGCAGATACATCAGTGAATATTTGTTTGGACGTGTTCGATTTTGGAGCCGTGGCTGCAATTAGTAAGACAAGTACAGACCAATTTTACTAACACGAACAAATTGTGAATGCGGTTTCGGAGACAGACATTGATAGATACTTCAGTAAGTATTCGTATAGAGATGTCCTTGTCCGGAGCAGTTTGTCCGTTCTGTTTTGACCGATCCTTAGCCCCTATTCCCCATGCGGGATGACTACCATTTACGAGCACCAACATAGAACTTCTAATGTTTGTTTTAACGCACAACAAGAACACAACCAACTTATTCCCATGCCATGCCATTTCCCCCCATTAAACCTCGTAAACCAATCCAATTCGCTACGATATCAAATTGTACCTGTCCCCCATAAACCACATAAACAACAGAAACAGTCCCCCATCGGGTCGTAAACACATAAGTATGCACCCTGCCTTACTATGGCACCGTAAAGAGTCGTAGAGCACCGTAACTAAGTATTGTACAGACGTGCGACAACGAGTACCTGGCGCCACGCGTGTTGCGACACGACAGTGAAAAAAAACAATGAAAGAAATTGCTTGGAGCATGTCACGGGTCACCGCGATGCGACTTGTGACGCGAAAAACAAATGAAACACGCAAGTGTCGCTTGACGCATATCACATCACCTAAAGTCAAGAGCATGGCGATAGACAGACAGACAAAATGACAATGAATAGAGGTATTGTAACTACAGCCGCTTTTCATCAGCACCGGCCTAGCCTTTGCCCAACTATGTTAGGTTTGGATTCCACTCTAATCGAGTGCAGCTGAATATCAGTATTTTACATTGAGCGATTGTGTATCGGATTTCCACAGCCCACGATATTGCCCATGCCTGAAATTGTATTATTATTATTTCAACTGAAGAAAAGAAATGTGGAAAAAGATAAGTCCATTCTTCGATTTTAAAGAGGTCACACAAATGCTTAATTTAAAGAGACAGCCGTGTCTGATGGAACTCACACTGCTGGCAGTCGCGAGCCATGTCTGTCGCTAACGACACATTTCCTATCAATTTAGTGCCCAACTAAATATTCTTCGCTGTATTGGTCGCTCGTCTACACAGACCCTACAGAACCGTTACCGTAAAGTGACCCAGTTCAGAGAGGACCAGATTTCGCCATAAACTCACTGAGGTCGGGCTCCAGACGGGTTAGCGTCATTTCATGTGTTCTAAGAATCTTGTTGCATCGTTGCGTCAAATGAATCGCTTCGTGTGGTGGCGTAAAATTGTACAGATTGAATACTGGATTTTCCTTTTTGATCCGTAGGATGTGATACGCATCTTTTTCTTACCCTTGTTTAACAAAATAATTAGAGAACATAGACCATTAAGTTACAAAAACATTGTGTTAAAGAAAGGTGCGATTGCGATTAAAAATGTTACACCATCTGAATAATCAGCCTTTTATGTGGTGGGCTCCTCTCTGTAGTGAAGAAGTAGGCTGTAATCTAGCACGCGGGCCCAGTGCTTTTTGGTAGATATCAAAATTCTTCGAGTTTTTGGTTCTCGAAAATTGTACAAGCCAGTGATAATACCCTACACTAACAGTTTGTTGTTGGTTAGGATACCGTGCCGGTTTTCTCGCAATATTTTAATTTTGAGAGCAGTTTGCCTTAATAGGTAATCCTCATTTATTATCAAGACACAACTTTTTTCGGATTTACGCATTTCCAAAGGCAGTACGTACCTACTTTAACAATATCTTCTCCCAAAATGATAGATAATATAATTTGCTACAACAGAAGGGTCTGGCAACATTCGGAAGCTCTAAACAGATCCGTAGTTAACAGAAGATTGACCTACTTGCACACGCAACCCCCCAATTTTATCAATAGGTTGGGAACGCACCGGGGTCGTACATTGACGAGATCGTTAATGGTGTAGCTGAGGAATGAAGGAGCTTTCAGTTGCGAAGTGACTGTAGCTATGGTTATATCAATTTCGGAATTTGATGAAACTTTACATTGTCGTGGTAGCCTCTGCTGGTTATTATGGAACAATAGCATAATAATAACGCACAAATAAACACGGGGTAATGATTGTTTTTCAGCCAATAATTAAATTTCTTGTTCTTTTTACACTTCCCAGATTTCCGTGAATCGTGAACCACCTTATTGATGCCTTGTCATGGTCCTGAGCCATTCTTGAGGGTCCCTTATCCTGATCCTTCAAAGATTGTCAGGTCGTTTCATTCTGTGGTCGTCGACCCCTTGATCTTTTCTCTGATGTTTTCCTGATGTCTTTCCTCTGAACAGGACTCTCTCCAGACAGTCTGTGAGACTTTTAACTACGCTTACGTCGCTACTTTCTGGAAATGTTCTCTTAATATAAAGGGAGTAAATAAGCCCTTAACATAGCCCAAAGGCACTTGTTTTCCCCGTCTTGCGATAATTTTTTTGTTCTAGACCATACCTGGGAACCTTCTAGTTACGGAAATATTGGGGGTCAAAGTTGCAACTTTTTCACAAGTATTTTTTTTTAAATACATGTTTTTAATATCAGAATTTTACTTTTCACACCTCTACGACCCCCGTACTATTCAATTTATTCATCAGCACAATGCTTTGAGTGCTTTCCATCGAGTCCTACCGTAAAATGTGATTTGTCACCCCAAAGAAACAAGTCCATTCCTAGCAATAATTTTTGCGTAAAGTAAAGTAATTTAATTTGATGTACAGAATGCTTGGTTGACGGCTATGTGAAGGGTCTGTTTACACCCTGTATAATAGAAAATAACCTGTAACGTCAATATAATATTTTACTTTTCTGTTGTAAAATAACATTAAAGTAGACCAGTCAGCACGCCTTCATGAACTAACTAAATGTTTACTTTGCTATGCACAATGATAATCAAATTAGTTACGGTTTACAGTCAATTTGACATTCCAATAATTAACATTATAATGGATTGTTACTAAATTATTGTTATTTAAATATGACCAGCTAATATTCAATTACGAGTCAATAATATTTGTGATATTGAATTATTGTATAGTTTATGTAGCTAAATAGTTTTAATCGGTTTACAAAAGTGATTCGTTATAATTGAACTAGCAATGTATCCATAATAAGTTATACTAATATTCTTAAAGTGGAAGCAATGAGTCTTTGGTCTCTCCGTCCAACTGTTATATTTTATGCCATTTTTAGCGTACAGGTAGACCAGATTCTGGGTGAAGACGTAGCATACTTTTTATCCCGTTATCCCACGGGACATGTTTCGACCTCCGGGTAGACGAAGAGGACATAAGCTAGTAGATTATAATATTATAGCAGCTAGCTGAAAATTAGTTCTTACTTCACATTTTCAATATGATTTTAGCATTGAGTTCTTTTTGTTTTTGAATAAAAAAGGACCCCTACTAGAACATGTTTTTTAATGAAAATTCGTATGCAATCTCTCGTTGCATCCCGACCTCACGCGCAAACTAATTTGTAAGTAGATCGTAACCACCCCTCGGCCGATCTCCGATTCAAACTTATATTTACGACGAAAACAAACTATCCCTTACATTCCTCCATTCTGTGTGTGTGGTTATAATTGTTTTTTATTGCACTTTCATTGGCTGTAAAACATCTTCAAGGACATTGGTTACTATAAATAATATATTATTTAAAATAATTATACATTGTTTAGCATAAATGAGTAATAGATGTATGAAATTATTTTTCTCGAAAAGTTCCATTCAACAAAGAGTTGTAATCCCTTTTCATCTACATGAGGCACCAAGTGTAGCACAACTACTCCACTCTGTAATATGTGGGATCTAGTAAAGTTAGACATATAAGAAAATGAGATTTATCCACACTTAAGCTATAATGTATATGACACAGATTTGTCTGACGTGACCCACTATTCAGCTCTTTTATTAAACCCCAAACTTCACAGAAATTTCCACCTTATACCCCATGAAACGATTCCCATAACATATTATTATCTCAACTGCAAACTCATAAAAATATCCTTGCAAACTAGCTCTAAAATAAATTGGGGTAATACCTGAACCCTGATTCATTTTTAATAGCGATGTATGTTGTTAAATTGCTCGTTAGGGGTAGTATGGGTTAGGACCACAGATTAAATTGGTACAGAAGGTTAACTCCAACCAAAGAGCGAAAACACACGCACACATAGGCACATGTCTGCATACAGCGAGTGGCATTCATTTGGAATACGACTGCGTCAAAACAATAGAGCTACAGTACCAAATGGCAAATACTTAGCAGTTGTTGTTTGCGGGCTCAACAATACGTGGGGTTCCATTTAGGTACTTTGTTCAACTTATTCCATCATCAACCACACGTGCTTTCCTGGGCATGGAGGGAACTATATATTATGGAAAAGATCCCAATCCAAAAAACGACCTCGGTAGACGTGACTTAATCTTCTATCAATCTGTTATTATTCAGCAACAAGATCATCCAACTCATTTCATCACCACTCCTCTAAAAACGATAAAGAAAAACATTGTGAGGAAACCGGCATTAGTATCTTAGAACCAATTAAATTGTAGACATTATATTTACTAATCCGAACTTAGCCAGGGTGGTGAATTCAGGCCCAGTCCCTAAAAGAGGCTTGTATTCCAACAATGGTAACAATACAGGCTGATTATCATTATGGTTGTCCTACACTATGCCGCGTCTATGTGTGCGTGCGCCCATTTTCGCCCTCAGCATTGATACTTCTGCACCTATTTATTCCGTGGCGCTATGAAACTCCTATCCTAACGAGAACAGAACTGCTCGTATAAAAGGCTGGTTAATTGCACCGGCAAGCAGTTTGGACATTAGATGTTCAGTTTCAAGTTATGTGCTTTTAGAATGAGGGTGTGTATTAAAATAAATAGGGATGGGGTATTTTCTTATGAATTTCAGAGGAAAATTGGTTTTTAATATGGCAAGTTAACTTTCTAGAGTCTAGAGTGTTAACAGTAATTGATAATAACGTTTTCCGTTATTATGCTATGTTGCAACTTACCTTAATAAAGTAGGAAGTGATTCAGAATTTATAAAAAACTAACATTAAATTAGCTAGTCAAATTTTATGAAGTTTACAAAAAAAGCTTCTTTAAACAGATATTTCAAATTCCAACATGGCTGTGGTCGATGACAACCGATACTCATCAATTTGTTTATTCAATGTTTAAATATCGGTACTTATAACGTCTGTCGAGTTTTGTTGACACATTTAAAACCCCTGTATGTTGTTTCTATCTACCATGTAAAAATAAAAGGAGTTTATGTTATAACCACAGATATCATCATCATAATTTCAGCCGAAGGACGTCCACTGCTGGACATAGGCCTCCCCCAAGTGTCGCCACATTGCTCGGTCCCGTGCGACTCGCCTCCAGTGGATCCCCGCAACCTTCACCAGGTCATCGGTCCACCTAGTGGGAGGCCTTCCAACGTAACGTTCCCATCGTTTTCGGCCCCATCAGCTATCCGTTCTGATGGTCGATGCCACTTAAGTTTGGCAAATCTTCGGAAACCACAGATATAGGGTCTGAAAATAACTTTTAATCAAGTTCAAAAACCTTCCAACCTCTAACTACAAACGGGCCAAAAACCCAGTTACATTAACCGCTGTAGGTAGTTAGGTACTTGTAGCCTAGCTTAGTACAGGCATTCAATGCTAATACGGGTACGTGTAACATCTAGGAGCGTTCGTTACGTATAACACGTCTTACCCACTTTTACCTGCCTCTTAATAGCAGATCGTTACACTAGATTGCGAATACAAGCGGTTGGGGTGGGAAAATGTCGATAGAATTTGTTTGAATTAAAAGGGGAATAATTGTGAGGATAATTCTGCATAAGCGATGGAAGATTTGCATGACGTCAAGTCTCATATACGTAGTTCGTATCTGGCGTAATAGATGCCACCAGAGGGGAACGTGAAATTATGTTAACAGTGCAGAATTTTATAAAATATCGTATACTTATATATTTTTTTTTTTTTGTTGAATGGTGCTGATACATGCGTCATGTTCGTGAACGGGCGCTGTCAGTTGTGACTGGTCATCTCTTATTTGCCACGGCTTATTTGAATTAATTATTTTATTTTTGAATTGTTTTTACTATGGACACTTTTAACGTACACATCTTGCTGCATCGTTCTCACATAATGTACCATCTCAAAATGAATGATGTAACCAAGGTTTTGTTAAAGTATTCTGATTTAAAAGAGTGTCCATGGAGTTTCTTGCCCGTTCTTCTCCATAGAGATCTACGTTAGGGAATGGGCAACTACAGTACTTTCACAGTTTTTGTGCCTTGTGACTGGGACTGTAGCTTTATTTTACTGTTGCCTTTGTTTCGACAATTCAAAAGTGCCTGTAACTGGCCTACTTGAAATAAATGCTTTGATTTTGATTGATTTGATTTTTTAGTAGGCATTGTTGAAATATTTTAAGGGCAAAGGGCGCTGTTGAGGTGTAATCCATTGAAAGAAGTATTATACATTATTAATGTTATTATAGTACTGTTATTTTATTTGACGCAGTTAAGAATTGTTTTGAAGTATTAATCCATTCAACTTAGAAAATTATTTTTCAGTTAACTTGATTTTAGGTTCAGTCAAACTAGTAAGGACAAACTATTAACCAGCTCCGGACTTCTCTGTACAAATTTGTATGCTGAAATATCTGTCAGTGTCCAACGCAGCCGGTCCGCAAATTCTCTGTACTAGTTTGATTGAAACATGCATTTCTCTGCAATTTTATCGATATCGATAAACCTCCGTACAACACTATCTGCGCTAGCACAAGAGCGGCGGTCGGCGTACGATAATGTTAACGTTAATCACTGGATCCCCGCTCCGCCGCCGTAATGAAGTTTCTTGTTAACTTTACTAAACGCAACCTCTTGCACGCTCATGTCAACCTGGTACTGTAATGTGGATTTGATAATAGTTCGGTAAACAGGAGCATTCCAGTATACAACCCTGTGACAGACAGATACACAGACGGACAGGCATTTGGCAAATGATAAGGTCCTGTTGCCACTTTATTTGTTTCTGTGTTTACTTCCTGATTTCTGGAAGACTTTTTCTGAATGTGAAGTTATGAGAAATCAGATCCATAGACCACTTATTTTTTTTCTTTCTCAACCATGTCAGCTTAGTGATATTATGATCACTATTATGACGACCTTTAAAGATCTCAAATGCGTTTTAAGTATCACCGAAAAATGGTTTTAAAACATCAAAAAATAACATAAGACAATTCTTCAAAATGCCTGCAAGTCAGCACTTCCTAGTATTTTATCTGTAAAGAAGAGGGAAACGAACTCCCAAGCTACACATCTATCTGTTAACAACAATATCAGGAGTGTTAGTTAGAATCCCTCACACAATGTAAGGTTAAGAACATCGACACAATTATATCTTCCAAAGACACCTCCACTAATCTAGACAGGCCAGAATGTCCCAAATATGTGCCATCCATTAATTACGTCGACGACGTGTGGATCCGACAGGCACAAAATGTCTTCCTTGTGTCTCACACACGTAAAAACTTTTTGGATAACTCGAACAAAAAGATATTAAGTGAGTGTATGAAATAGTTCTGATGGCAGGTTAGCTTTATTTTTTTGGCTATAGAAATAGAGTTTGACTTTGAATGACATCATTTTGAGCAACTCATCATCATCTGCCTAGCCTTTTTCCAAATGTGTTGGAGACAGTTTGTCAGACCTTCGGGGCGACTGTCAGAGATCTACAATTGACAGTCGGGACCAACGACCCAACGTACTTTCCGAGACATGGAGGAAATTCGGTATATAATGGGTAGTCACCCATCCACGGACCAACCTAGACAAGCGCGGCTTAATCTAAACATTGCCTGAGCGGCTGCTAATATTAGGCCAAAAGCTCCTCCTCTTTATGGAACTCGTAGGTAAGCAATAATAGCTGCTGCACAAGTCGATCCTCAAGATTAAGCAACGATTGCTGAGTTAGGCCCGCGGATGAGTAAATGTTAATTAAATACCGTGACCTCCCCGTGCCTCGGAAAGTACATTAAGTTCTTGATCTTTGCTGTCATTCTAAGATCTTTTGCAATCTTTAAAGGTAGTTAGAAGCTTAATATTCTGGCAACCAGTAAACTGGATTGTGACGGTTAGACAGGTGGTCTTTCTATGTAAATATTGGTGTTCAGATTAGACTGGACGCTTTCTCCAATATAATTAAGGAAAGGCCCGACGCTGGATCCTTATGTTTCAGCAGCTCACAATAATCAACTTCAATAAACAAAGACAAAGGTACATTTTTTGTATTGTAAGTTCCCTTTGATGTCTAGCAGTCATCGTTTGCACGAAATTATGACATCACAGACTATGAAACAAAAGCAGCACATCCCCAACCACAACAATAACATAATTATACGATAACATGCGAAACTGCCTCCTAACAATTTGCCAGCAGGAGCCCAAATCTGTCAAGTTTGCCCATAAGGGCACTATTACAGGCCCCACGTTATTGCAACATGTGGTCGGCGCCAAATTGATTTTATGCTACAACTTTGACACCTTGTGTTTGTCCTTAAGACGTTGGATCAAGGGTGCAAAGTTTTGGGGTAGTCTAATGGATTGATACTGGTTGAAGTTGTAGGTGTTAAGGAAACAAAAAGTTGGGTCTGGTTCAGAGATGTTTCTCCTTCTCGAGGTGATTCCTTTAAAGTAGCCCGTTAAAATTTAAAAAATAGTGGTGCTGTTGTATGTTGATATGTTGATTAAACTAGGTACTTCATACTAACTGGAAATGAGTCTATTTCTAAAAATAAAACGAAAATGTTTTTTTATTTTATTTTGCTGTATAGCATGTCTGTTTCCCTTTTGAACATGGCACGGTAAATTGTTTCAATCCAGACCTAAGGTAATCGTATCATCAGTTCCTTCCATGAGTTTGTAATTTCTGCTAATTCTGCTAGTGAGTCTTCTTTTTCTGTTACTTACCCATAATCCTGTATGTTTTAATATTATATATTAAAACATACAGGACAACTAACTAACTAACTATGTTCCCTACGCAGGGTTTGCGTATAAAATATTAAAAAATTAGTTTGGTATGGCGACTTCTATACAACATTGATTTGACTGCAATGTCAACGTGTTGGTTTAAGTTAGTTCGATACTTTCTTAAATAGATGGCGCTAACGTCACCGTAAGACCTTATTAATGGAACGAAAATTTCGGGATCTGTGAGCGGGGTGCGATGGTCTAGTTGGTTAAGACATCCGGTGTACTGAATCGGAAGGTCGCAGGTTCAAAACCTGCTCGCACTGGAATTTTTCTTTCCATGTCAAAAACATCCTGTATGTTGTCAAGTAATAGCTTAGCAACATTTTCTCCAAGTGTCAGTAAGCACTATGTCCAAACACTAATCCTGTACCAAACAAGCTTTTAACTTCGTAGGAATTCTGTCCTAGTGCCAAAATACATTTCTGGAATTTAAACATTAAACTCCTACCTACAAAGGTCAATATTTCTGAGTGTTACTTATGTTTTTAATCATTTTATTCCAAAACAAACTTGCTGACCCAAATAAATTCCTATTTTACCCAAAATATATTTAACATTCCTCGTTTAATGAAACAAAGGAACAGTCATGTAATCAATTTACACTTCAGTATCCCGGGGGTGTCAAAATCAGAGCTAAATAAAGCGATATAATATAAAAGGGCTGGATTTTAATCTAGGCTTAAAGGCAAAGTTTACAATTTATGACCCTCTACCCACCTGCTGGGTAAAGTTTGTGATCCAAGGTGAAGCGATGAGGGGTGAAAGCGAGGTGTAAGCTATACACGTACTTATGCTAATGTAAAATAGGGTTATAATTGTCGCACTGCTGGTTCAGGCTAACTGAAACCAGTAAGGGATTTATTTTTTACTATAAAGCCAAGAGAGTCCTAGACAATATGACATTCTTTCAACTATCTCTATGCTACGATGACAATCCAGTTGAAAGTATGACAAAACTGTGAAGATAGATTGTGAGGCAATCAGCATGGTGTTAAGTTATATCCACTACCGGGAACTGAGACCGCGTGGCGGATAACGACCCTCTTCCCATCACAGAGAGGTTCCCTGTGATGTCAAAAAAATTAGGAGATTGTAAGAACTTATGAATATCATATGAAAGCCGTTGTAGAAATATTAACGTGTTGATAACGACTACCAATCACAGAATTTATTTAGTAACTTTTTGGATAGCACGTTTTTATTACAATCCACTCAAAAAAGTATCCACAAATCTGCGTATTATCCTGCCAATACCGAATCAATTTAAAAATCCCACTCGTGCTATATATCAAATACAGCGAAGAAATAAATTAAACAAAATCGTATATCCAGAGCTTGGCACACAGTATCGAGCGCCGTCGAGGGCAAATTAAACAGGGCCCGATTCGTGAACAAACAATTATTATGTACTACGATCTGCCGGCGGGTTTGCCTCGCAATCTACTGCGTATCGCCGTTTATCTACTGCGCAATATAGGCCGAACTGATGTATGGATCGGATTGAAATTATTCGAGTACAGGGCACAGGGTAAATTAGATAGAGAACGAACATTGATCAATGCTCTTTGTCGTTTTTTAATGGCGATTTCAGGCGATTGAACTTAGGCCGAGACTGCATGCGAGAATTGGGTCCCAAAACAAACTTCTCCCAATTTGCGTTGCTTACATCGCAAATTGCGAGAAGTTTATGTCCGGTTGTGGACTGTGATTGACTAAGTTTACAGTACATTGATTGATTGCGCCAAGGAATCTTAATGTCTTCTTTTTCAGTAAGCTATCGTGTTACCTAGTTACTGTGGAGATAAGATATGCAGTCACTACAAGTAAATAATGTTATACAGCTACATCCGGATATGCTGAAAGCATATTATAAGCTAGCCAGATGATAAGTGAAGCACAGTAAATCCCGTTAATATCTATCTGTACGCTAGGCATTGGTAATTTTGAATCTGCATATCCTCAGATCTCGACAAACAATTCCCAAATCCGTGTCATTCTCATCAGTACAACAAAACAAAACAATTGAAATCCTATTTTAATTGCCGCCACAAGGATTAACGAGAAATCGATGGAAATTGCGAAACAATAGCATTTGTCGGGATTCAGCTGCATTATTAGTCTTCGGGCTGGAGTCGGCAAGAAAATTAATTAGAATAGGAAAGTGGTGTAAACTAGTTGGTTGTTTAGGGTGAAACATGTCGTGGTTCCCAATGGTTGCATTGGTGGTGGGGTAAGCGATTGGCTTGGTCGCGATTACATTCCCTGTAAATACCTATATGGGTGACTACGTGGTTGCAACCCATAGGTATACCATAATGTATGGTTTGGTGCAAGCTTGATTTGGATTAAAAGTTTTCCTGAACGAATTTTGGTCATGGTGGCCAATTTAAGCGGAGTCTAGCAACCGACGCAGAAAATAACGCGCTAATACAAGTGCACTCTCAACAAAAGCCAAAGAAGCTCAAAGTCATGTCAATGTCGCTTCTCTATGTCGACACTGGGTCGTGGTGGTCCTACTCTCTCTCACAAACAATTATGATATTTATTATGTGTCGGTCTTTTCCCAATCATGTTGGGGTCGGCTTCCAGCCTAACCGGATGCAGCTGAACACTAGTGTTATACATGGAGCGACTGCCTATATGACCTCCACAACGTTATTAGTACTGGTAAATACGATACCCCTTGGTAAGACTAGTTGTGAGATTTTTGGGCCACATACTATTGTATTGTCCTTCAAAGATCTACAAATGACAACTGGGACCAACGGCTTATCATGCTTTCCGAGGCACGAAGGAAACTTAGTGAGTTATAGTAATCACCCATCCACAGACCGACCTAGACAAGCGCGGTCTAATCTTGAAGATGGACTCGTGGAGCTGTTATTGTTTAGTCACAAGCTCCTCACTATTCCTAATTGACTAATATTTAATTTTATTACAAATTGATCTATTCTTGTATACTCATGTCAAATACAAGAAGTTTCGAAGTTACCTAACCACACTGTAAGTTTTGAGATGATCTATTCTTAGTCTTACAAACTAAAACAATTCATTTAACACAATACCAATTTTCTAGCTAAATTCTAAAACTTAATAACCACAATCTCTATGAGAAATATTAATACTGAATTCAGTAGATTTTCGGCTTAGGCCGATTTTCCATTGAATAATAAAGACCGTTATTATCCAACGTCAAATTGTTATTTGGTCTGACACCAACTGCCCCGATCGTCTAGTAACAAGTAAGCCCTACTGCTGAGCATGGGTTCTGTGTTCGAATCTCAGGTGGGGCAGTGTGATATTCAACCAGGTATTTCACCAGTCCATTGTACCATTCCAGAGTCTAGACATGTGCTCAGGTGACGGCTATTAGATCGCTTCCTTTTGTATGGAACTTAAACAAATCTCTGCTTAACCGTTCTGGGATTACAGGTGTGATGTTATGTTTCGTTTATGTGTAATAGATTTTCCCGTTACAAGTAAATCGAATACGTTGGCGGAATCATAACTACCTGTTATTAATTAATCGGAGAGATAATCATTAAATTTACATTCTGGGTACTATTATGAAATAACTTCGTTAAGGTATCTATTAATTGTTAATCGATATTATGTTAGTTTATGAAGGTAGTAGTACCTAATGCTGTTGTTGATGGCGTTATGTAAATCCGATATTGGATGATAATATCGTTTGATTCAGCGATTCAACATTTTGTATCAAGGCAATTCGTCCACATAGATGGTTAAAACAGGTATAATTAATTGAGCTACTGGTATTCCGCAAACTTGATGATTAACATCAAAACATAATAAAACGCAAAAAATATGATTCTTAGAAACCAGCCACATGTGGGGTCATCATCATCTGCTACATTGGGTATTTTTATTGGATACAGCTGAATACTAGACACATACAGAGACGGCCTATCTGACCTCCACAACCCAGTTAGTACTGGGCAATACAATAAGTTTGTCAGACTTTTAGGTAACTGACTACTTGAAACAACGATCAAAGATCTATATGACAGCCGGGACCAAAGGCTTCATGTGCTTTCCGAGGCACGGACAAAAATTGATATGCAATGGATGCGCCTTGAAGATCGACCAAATTTAGCCATGAGCACCTCGATACAACTGCGGAGTTCGCTAACTAATAAAATTTGACCCTGTACATATTTTAATTAGTTTAAACCGTAATGGTTTTCAGATGATTTTGACACTTTGATTGTTGTGCCAAAAGCTTTTAACTACTTCGTGTTAGCCATAAATGCACCAGCCGCAAATGAAACTCTTTAAATCCTGCATCGCATTTTTATTGAGAGCATAAAATAGCTCCACGATCACTTTTATGAGGAATATAGGAATGCTAAAGTATCGCTGCATGTCACCACGCTTTTAATTACGATTAAAAAGCTAGATCGATTTTGATGTTATTTTCATTAATGACTTGAACCCTGTGGAAGACCATATAATTTTGCAAAAGAAAAAACTATTTGTTCGTATAGGAAAATACAAACGCGGATAAAGTCGCAGGAAAAGCACTAGTATTTAAATACAACACTTTGCACTCATCACCATTTCACACCATATAATTACCATCAACCTAAATGCAAAACTTGCGTGCACCAGTGTACATAATAGAAGGCCAATGTCAGCGGTCAAGTACACCCGTGCAATCAAGTGCTGCCGACAGATTTATGTGGGGAAGTTCCTTCGTGGTCCACAAAATTTATGGATACAGGATCGATATTAAAATGCTTACAGATTTATCGTTTCGCTTTTCTAGATAAGGGTAACAAGGGTTGGGTCAAGGTCGTTTTGAGGGTAATTATTGTATCGTGACCTTCGGATTTGAGAATTGCTTTAGGTGATACCAGGTAGACACTATATTGGTAAGCAGATATTTTTTTTTTATATTTTGGTTTATTAGGTATGAAGTAGAGATGTCATTTTCCCTGATTTAAAAACCCAGTGACTTGTTTGGTTGTCAAAATTAGGATACTTTTACGGTAGTATTTTCTTTTCTACCCTACCTACCCGAGGGAGAAGTTTTAATTAACTTTTCTTGTTAGATATTAATTAAATGACATTAAACAGTAATTTAAAATCTTATTACCTGACTAAGGCAATTTCAAATGTGGTTTTTTTTTACCAAGATCATCATAGTCTTGTAGCGCTTAGGTGGTGTGGAATAATACTCCAGATGATGACGACGTAGTATATTTTAGTTGCAAGTGCTGAAGCTTATTGGAATGTGGAATGAATGTATTTAGAAAAAGGCGGTCCCTTTTATACAAAGTTTGTCATCAAAAAATCAATGCATAGTGGGTACATCGACAACTTAGTTTTGGCACAATATTGTCGATGTACCCTACATACTAAAATGTTACTGTGAGGGATATTCCGCTACAGTACTCCCCCCTTAGCGAAGCGTACGGGCATCTTGACGATCCTGCCTGATCTTGTACGTTGGTCGTTGGTGTTCGAGGCTGGAAGCAGGCTGGAGTGATCTTCAGTGGTAGCTGCAGCTGGTTGGCGTGTCTCAGTACTCGTGTATTCGTGATTATCTTCGATGTTGATAGTGTATGCCGGCTTGAGACGGTCGATCGATATGTTGCTCGATCTGCCTGGTAGCTGTATCGTGAAATACTTCTCGTTGCGTTCGATGACCTTGTATGGACCTTTGTATGGATGCTGCAGTGGTTTTCGGACGGTGTCATCGCGTACAAACACGTGGCTGCATGTTGGTAGGTCGTTGTGCACGAACATACATCGCTTGTTTGAATGCGGCTTGTATGTAGGTGTCAGCTTCGTAATCACGTCGTGTAACTGATCGACGTAGGTGTGGTCAATCTTCGTTGCGGCTGGTGATGGTGATATAAAATCGCCGGGTAGCCGTATTGCTTGGCCGTAGGTGAGCTGCGCGGCACTTGTGTTGGTATCGGTGCGCGTGGCGGCTCGTAGCCCCATCAAAACAATAGGTAACTCGTTGATCCATTTGTTGCTGTTTGCTAGTCGTGTCATGAGTGCGGCCTTCAGTGTTCGGTGCCAGCGTTCGACGATGCCGTTACTCTGCGGGTGGTAGGCAGTAGTACGGGTTCTTTCTACTCCAAGTAGTTGTGCGAGGTCTTGAAATAGTCGACTTTCAAACTGTCGTCCTTGATCAGTCGTTATTTTTGTAGGACAACCGAAACGAGATATCCATGTTTCGTACAGCTTTCTTGCGACGATTTCGGCGGTTATCTCATGAAGGGGTACTGCTTCGGGCCAACGTGTACAGCGGTCGATCATCGTGAGTAGGTATCGATGTCCACACGAAGATGTAGGTAGTGGTCCAACAATATCAACGTGAATGTGTTGAAATCGTTCGCTCGGTGGGAATGCTGTGACATCACTGTTGTTGTGTCGTTGAACTTTGGACTGCTGACACGAAGTGCATGCTTTCGTCCACTCGCCAATGTCTGTATTCATTGCTGGCCAAAAGTAACGATCTTGCATAAGTTTGCGCGTAGTTCGTATTCCAGGGTGACTTACATTGTGCACGGCGTTAAATGCGATGCGACGAAAGTCAGCTGGTAGGTATGGACGAATGTGTGACGTAGACGTTTCGCAGAATATTGGCTTGTTAGTGCCGGGTATGACGATTTTCTTGAGTTGAATATTTGTTTGTTGTGATAAGATTGGTATATTCCTGTCTTTTTCTTGCTCTTGTGATAGTTCTTCGTAGTTGATTGGTGATGGTAATTCGATGGTTTCGATACGAGAGAGTGCGTCGGCGACAACGTTGTTTACTCCGCTGACGTGTCGAATGTCCGTCGTGAACTCGCTGATAAATAACAGCTGACGCGTGCGCCGTTGCGTATCGTTATCGGACGGAGGCTTGCGTATAGCGTAAGTCAGCGGTTTGTGGTCGGTGTAAACAATAAGTTCTCTTCCTTCGAACATTTTTCTGAAGTGTTTGATTGCCATGTAGATTGATAATAATTCTCTGTCGAATGTACTATATCGCTGTTGTGTTTCGGAGAATTTCTTTGAGAAGTATCCAAGCGGTATCCATTTCTTGTTTACAAGTTGTTGAAGTACAGCTCCTGCGCAGGTATTTGATGCGTCGCACATAAGGGAGATGGCGTCGGTTGGTGATGGAGATGGATGAGCGAGTAAAGCTGCGTTTTGGATGCTAACTTTACACAACTCGAATGCTTGTGACGCTTCTGTGTTCCAGTCGATCTTTGTCTTGTCGCGTTTCTTCGAATTGTGCAGGAACGCGTTGAGAGGTGCTTGTATGTGGGCTGCGTTCGGTATGCTGTCACGATAAAAGTTTACCATGCCAATAAATCGACGTAAGTCTTCAATTGTCTCGGGTTTGGGGTAAGCAGTGATAGCAGTGACTTTATCTTGTGGTGGCTTGAGTCCGTTGCTCGACACTTGATAACCCAGGAACTTGACATTTTCTTTACCGAAGACGCATTTTGATGGATTTAAAGTGATGCCATACTCGTCTAATCTGCGTAACACCTCCTGTAGATCTTCTAAGTGACTGGTTTCATTATCTGATGCGACGATGACGTCATCAATGAATGGAAATGCGTAGTCTAACCCGATGAGTACTTGATGAATGAATCGTTGGAATGTCTGTCCAGCATTTTTGAGACCAGGACACATTCGAGGAAATTCGAACAAGCCGAAGGGTGTTGTGATGGCTGTCTTCTCGATGTCCGGTTCGTATACAGGCAGTTGTTGGTAAGCACGATTTAGGTCGAGTGTTGTGAAGATCTTTTTGCCGTGAAGTAGGTAGGTGAAATCTTTGAGACGTGGCACTGGATAGCGGTCTGGTTTCGTGACGTCATTGAGTCTGCGGTAGTCGCCACAAACACGAAGGTCGCCGTTTTTCTTTGGTACGACGTGTAGCGGGCTGGACCAAGGACTTTTGCTTGGACGGCAGATTCCTTGCTGCATCATCAACTCGAATTCCTTCTTCACGGACATGTACCGATGTGGTGGTAGTGGTCTGCTCTTGCTGTGTACTGGTGGACCGGTAGTTTCAATGTGATGTTCTACACGGTGTTTGGGAGCATCCTTCATGCATGATGGTCGTAGGATGTCAGGAAACTTGCTGAGTAGCTGGTGATATGGTTGATCAACGTCGATACTTCTTACGGTAGGCTCAGCGGAGTAGGTGACTGGTGCCTTGACTACGAGGTTGGTAACTTTGTCGACTAGACATCGGCCGGCTATGTCGACAAGAAGTTGATGCTTTTTCAAGAAGTCGGCACCGATGATGGGTCTGCTGACTGCAGCGATGATGAACTTCCAGGTGTATGGTCTTCGTAGGTTGAGATCCAGTTGTAGTGTTTTCTCTCCGTACGTTGGGATTACCGTGTTGTTCGCTGCATACAAGCAAAAGTCTGTTGGCGTAGCTTTCCCGCCTTTTCTTCTTGGTATTACGGAGACGTTGGCGCCAGTATCAATTAGAAATGACAGACGTGAGTTTTTGTCTGTTATAAATAGGCGGTAGGAAGTGTGGTTTGCGCCGGTTCCCGCCTCAGCCAACGCAGGCGTTAGTTTCCCGAGGGGGCGCTGCTGTCTTCGTAGTTACACGGATGCGTACACTTTCGCGCCTCTTTGCCAAACTTGCGATGATAAAAGCAGGTCGCTGATTGGTCGTTTCGGGCGCGATTGTGATTGGCTCTGCTCGATGAACGCGATCTTGAGCGTCGTCTGTCGAACGATCTACGTCGATTTTGATGCGATCGGTATGCTTTCAGCTCTGCGATTTCTTTGGTGAGCGCGTCAATTTCCTCTTCAATTGACGTAGATGCACGTGGGGTAGTGGGAACGGAGGAAACTGCAGCGACTGCGCCGAGTGGTTGTGTCTGCTCGAGGATTTTATCTGCCATCGTTGCCAGCTCGTGGATATCGGAGTGTATCGCGATGTTTTCACTGACGGCGAGGACTGCTCGAACAGATTGTGGTAGATGGTTGGTCCACATAATCCGCAGTGCTGAGTCAGAGATATTGTCGGCGGCGAGGTTTTTCATGCGACGTAGTAGCTGTGAAGGCTTCATGTCGCCGAGTTCTTGTTCACCGTCTTGTGCCATGATGAAATCTTGATCTGGAGGTATCTTCTTAATGATCACGTCGGGGTCACCAATGTAGCGCTTAGGTGGTGTGGAATAATACTCCAGATGATGACGACGTAGTATATTTTAGTTGCAAGTGCTGAAGCTTATTGGAATGTGGAATGAATGTATTTAGAAAAAGGCGGTCCCTTTTATACAAAGTTTGTCATCAAAAAATCAATGCATAGTGGGTACATCGACAACTTAGTTTTGGCACAATATTGTCGATGTACCCTACATACTAAAATGTTACTGTGAGGGATATTCCGCTACAGTCTTTTCACTTTTTAACTCCAGTCTGACCAATGAATAGAAATAACAATAATTATTCTGAAAGATATATTTTGCTGAATAAATTAATTCCTTTTTAACAATTAATTTTTTCCTAAAGATAAGCCGAAATTGTTTATTTCAGTTCAATCAGTGTTTATACAAAATTAATACGGTAATTCGTGATTAATATGGTTTAACCAATCAAATTAATAGCTTTACCAAATGAGCAAAGTGATCGCATAGCGATCAAATGTACAATCACATTAATTTAAGTGATTTCTGTAAATAATAAATGATGAAATGACTACATTTACTGACGACATTTTCATGGTTGTCAAGCATTAATTTTCAGTGATTAAATTGTTGGATTTAATTATCCTTACCAGTATTATAAATGCGGAAGTAAGTTTGTTTGTTACCTTTTCACGCCTAAACCACTGAACCGACCATCTTGAAATTTTGCATGAGCGTTGTCAGGTGTACAGAAACGGACATAACCTTTCATCCCGACAAAAAGTACTATTCCCGAGGAAAACAACAAAAACGTTCTTATGATAATAGATGGCGCCACGAATCATGATTCATGATTGAATTATATTATTACAAGCAGAGTCCAACCCGAATTTAATTGTCAAATTCAAAATCAACGCGAGCGAAGCCGCGGCCAAAAACTAGTTTTTATTAAATTTAAAACCTCAGAGTGATTTAAATTTATCATCTGAGAGATCTTTTCCCAACTATGTGATCTGTTTCCAGTCTGACCGGATGATTTAGATGAATGCCAGTATTGTACACCGACTGCCTCCATTCTGACCTCCACATTTCTTTCCCTGTGAACCATGGTAACCCGTTTTCAACCATTATTAGATATTGTTTTTAATGAATTGCGAGTTGATTTGTTTCTTATGACTGTAAATGGCGTTGATCCTTAAGAATTTATATCGTAAGATTTGAAGGGTAAACCAAAATTATTTCACATTTTTATATGATTGTGTGAATGTCAAAGGTATCCAATTAGTTTCGCTTCGAAATTGGACATACACCATTCTACCATGGCGCATCTATCTAATTGTACTATCTTGTCTCAACTTACGACAACTAACTGACAAGATACAATGTACCTTATCTAATCCATCCACCGTATTAAATTCCACTTCCACCCCCAACCCGTATCGTAAGTTATACCCCAAGTAGGGTACAGGGGTACCCCGCCCGTGTCCCCCAAGTTTCACCTTGACAATGCGTCACAATTAGTGGCTAGTGTCAAGTTTGTTGAGACGGCATGGCGCGTCCCGCTGGGACTAATAACCGCCAGTGGCTTAGTTTCTGAGTTTATGATGTTTTGGATGAGTACGTTATTCTTGGTTTGATTGTTTTTAATATTTGTTTGTAGCTGTTATTTATGATAATAAATTCTGTATTTGTCTATTCGAAATACATCTTGAAGTATTCTCCATACGTTAAAAGCTAATGATGGGTAGAATACTTCCATCTAGTTTTTGTGTTATTATTAAATAGAAAACACGAGAATAGCCTACTGGATTCTAAGTGGTTACGGCCGCATTTGGACTTCTGCAATCCCTGAGGCATCGCCGAGGAGTAACAAAGCTGAAGTTTCTTATAATTATGCTTGTTATAACAACGGCACACTTTCCCATGAACCGGAACACATCAATTTTTCAAGATTGTTCTTGAAAAATTGATGTGTTCCGGTTCATGGGAAAGTGTGCCGTTGCACTTGCGTGTTGTTTTCTTTGCAGTCAATTTGTATTGACTGCAAAGAAAACAACACGCAAGTAAAGCTAGTATAATATTATGACAAAGCACTTTAAACAAACAAAATAATAATTCTTTAGAATTTCCGCCTTTTAAAACTTCCCCTACAATATCGTTTCAATGTTACCTGAACATAAAAAAGAAAAATCTGTCCAAAGCACATGGTACTACAATGCGAGAGCTTTGCCAAGCTTGCCGGCAACTTGGCGCACCCTGTATAATATCCACTCGTGTGAAGTTTACACCTATTAAAACCTGCGACTCAGCATATTCAGCGGAAAATGTTATTTTACTAGCTCGAGGAAAATATTTTATGAAGTTGGCTACGGCAATATTTTCACGAGAATTTTGCTGTGATGTGCACTGCTTGACTTTTTGTTTGGAATTTTCATATTTTGCTAAACACATGCTGTACAGACAGGAGAAGCTCGTGGCTAAATAATAACCGCCACACAGATCGATCTTCAAGGATAACCCGTGCTTACCAAGGTCGGTCTTTGGATGGCTGACCACCCATTACATTCCGAGACACGGAGGAATGCTGTCATTTGTAGATCGTTGACAGTCGTTACAGGTAGTCAGGTAGGCCTGAAAGTCTGACAACCAGTTTTACCAAGGGCAATCGTAGTACCCAATACTAATTGGATTGTCGAGGTCAGATAGGCAGTCATTTCATGTAAAATATTTGTATTCCGCTGCATCGGGTTAGACTGGAAACCGATCCCAACATAGTTTGGAAAAAGCTAGGCAGATGATGCTGTGCAGACAGATGCTGTGCATAGCACACAAGGGTTCGCATCAACAGCTAACTGTACTCCCTTCTCTGAGAGGGAGTTAGCCGTATACCACAACGTCAGCACAATGAGGGTTTATGGATGTCACTTGTCTTTAATTTTTTGGTTATCTTTGTTTCTTGAGAATATCTTATATGACAAGTTATTTTTGTTTAAGTAGGTAGAAAAATAATATTTCTCGAGGAAAAGTCCGTTTTGAGAAAATGGAAGGTCTAACTATCATTTGAACGTGTTTTTCCAATTAGGGACCCTAGCAGGTATGAAGAACACACGCATTTTCCACCTCTACGAAATTTCTGATACTGCTATTTTTGTGTTCCAATATAACAAATAAAGTCTAGAAAAATAAGTATAAGTTAAAGAAAATTCTTCTTAAGAATTTGTTCAAAAACTTCTTCCATAAAATCGGTAGGAAAAAACATGGATCCGGCAATCCAACCGGAGGTACAATAAATAATTAATTATGAGCGTCGCTAATGAGGGCGCGCAAGTTTTTCAATTAAAATGTTTTTTTGCTCACTGCTTGGTACATAGGTATAGTTGGGGAAATACGATTGTATAGCAGTCAGGGGTCAACTTGACGACACGTGCGGGTTCGATCCCGCACGGAACAAATATTTGTATGACCTACAGCTAGTTGTTCCGGGACTGGATGTTTGTGTACGTGACTTTAAATGTTTATAAACGCACCCACGATGCAGGAGAAATTCCTAGACTAAGGCAACATTTTTTTTTAAGTTTGTCTCTTATATGTATATTTTTTGCCCTGAGTGAGGCGGGGTCACGGTAGGCCCCACAGGAGATGGTGGGACGTAGTGAACAGGTTGCGTCAGAACTAGAAGGACACGCGGGTTCGCGAGACATGGAAAGAGTGGAGGGAGGCCTGTGCCCATGAGTGGGACAGAGCAGGCTTGGAAAAAAGATCCCGTGAAAGTAGGTGATAATTTATATTAACAACACCTTTTCAATAATTTACTACACATGATACTGGTTCTTAGTTATCTTGTATGTATTGTATAATGGTCTGGTGTCCGCAACTCCAAGTCCAAAGTGCGTATTTTGCGCATGGTACCCTGTATGTTTATTATGTATTTTTTTTGCTTGTTTTTTTTTTTATAGCAAACATTTGCACTTGATAGGTAACGACTTTGTTGCTGTTGCTCCATAATCAGGGAAAATGCTAAACTACTCCAATTTGTATCAAATAAATACAATACGTCAATTTGCCGAGAAAAAATAAAGGTAGTTGTGATTGTACGTATTTTCAACGGACAATTTTAGTTGATAATTTGTTAATTCGTTAAACAATCAATTTCCCAGACTTTAATAATATTTTATTTTTTCAATACGTGTGTTTTATAACAGCAATAAAAGTATCGATAAAGAGCGTATAAAAGACAAATTGTTCGTTCGTGTTCATATAAATCGAATGTGCGATGCATTCGCTATCGGCGTGCAAACATTGGACGTCAAACATCGGAACAGACAGCCGATTGCTATAACGTATGTTTGTTTATCACGCAAAGGATAACAGGCGGAAGCAGCAATACATCACATGGGTCTATGAACTGAAAACGAAAGAGAGTTGGCAGATATAGTTACGAATTATAACTATCGGCAACGTCTCGACTTCTCGAGGGAGAAGTGGGCCGAGTGCGGGTTGGGGATGTCATAATATGTTCTCGATATTTTTGAGAACAGTGGTAATTAAAAAATAACACGAATTAAAGGTCCTGCCTGAATTCAAATGAACAAGCTTACAATTCCTAGTTTGGGGTCGGTATCACTGCCTCGACTGCCCCTGATTTATAACAACTGATCAAGCAAGTTGTAACCTCACTACCTAAAAAGTATCAAGATGGTTAGACTTTTTTACTTCCATAAATCATCTTATTTATCACTAATGATTATTACAGCCAATTTTCCTCACCGGACTTTGGTAGAACTGGCGTAAGTATACCCGTAAAAAGGACAAGCTAGACATACGAGCACTTATTCAGCGAAGCCTGAAAGATTCCCTCGTGGGGCAACCTTTTGCCCAGCGGATTGGGAATACGGGATATTAAATATATAAATAAATATAAAAGTGAGAGCCTAACACTTAAGATACACAAAGATATTCTTACATAATCCCCCCCAAACAAATGTAAGACAAACTCCTAAAATTCAATTGAAACATTGATTTGTTTCTGCAAATTGACTCGTGTAATTTGTTTTAACATTGTTAAGCATTGTAAAACGATATTGTAGATCAAAGACCCGCCCTTGGGCGTTTTGTTCGATCGCAGTTAAATAAAATCTGCCTCCGTAAGCCAAAAAGCGGTAACTCAACAAATGTAAGTTTCGATAAAACAGGGATTATGCGGAAATTTCGCTGTCACTCCATGTAAAATACTGGTATTCAGCTGCATCCGATTAGACTGGAAGCCTCCCCAACACAGCTGGGAAAAGACTAGGCAGATGATGATAATAGAGATTAGTACATGTTTCTTCGTGGTTTTTTAACAAGTTCCAATTATCCGGTTAGTACAACTGTGGCGTGAGATATGTATTCCAGGTGCAAAAAAAGACAGAATTTTCATTTTTTGAGATATCGCTTTTTGGCTTACGAGGGTCGAAATGGTTCAATGTGTTTATTTTTCAGAACAATTGTTTATTATTCTGGGACAAAGTTGTGTGATATCCTGTAGCTGAGAAAATAATAAAATTTTGTTTTTGTGTTTCCATTTAATTAATAGAAGTATTTGTTTTCTTTGTGCCTGTTGTTGTTTTTTTTAAAAAAGAAATAGTATAAAACATTGTTAGTTGTAAGCACAGTAAAGTCAGGAAACATAAAAAGTGTACACTTGTGCAGCCAACGTGTTTAAGTTTTTTAACAATTGTATGCACAGATCTTATTCCCACACATAAACGTGCTAACAATAAGCAATACTGCAGCCAGAACGAAAGAATATTCTATACGTACACGTTTTACTTACCTACAGGTTGGCTTACTGCGATTTGTTAGTTGACAAAAATTTATTACCGCGGCCGGAACGGATTCGAATAAAATATAACAACGCGTCTATAATATCTGAAGGATTGGCAGAGATAAATATAGCATCCACAAATAGTGCATCCACATTTTGCGGGTTATGTTTAAGTCCTATGTAACAAGGGACGAGGTAGAAGAAATGCCATCAACTGGGCACAATTCCAGACTTCAGGCTGATATTGAGACATTCCTAAAGGAAAAATCCAATAACACTTTACCCAACCTGGAAATCAAACCGAAGACCTCATGATCAGTAGGAGCGCATGCGACCAACGAGGCAGGGACGAGGTCAAATTATGTAATGCTGTTTAATCAATCTGAAGCTGTGGGCCAGGTCGATAGATCTTAAACTAAATCTATTTAACGATATTTGGACAGTGTTAAAGTGATTCTAAATTGTATTTTGGCCCCGACCTCGCCACGCTAAACTAATATCTAATTACTTGTGAATTAAGACATTTTAGAGCGAATGCTAACAATGAAATTGAACGCAATTAGCAAATCCAAAAACTGCTTTCAACCGTTGTTAATGTCATCATTTCAAAATGTTTGTCGTGAAATATAGACACTGACAGCATCGTAATCTGGTTTAGAAGTGCTAATAGACGTCAGTTTTATTTTTTAAATTCACTCGTAGGTCCTGTCGTATTTCGGTTACGTCGTACGTTCACGTTTCAATTGGTTATCGATTTTTGTCGTTTTCTTTTAATTGCCACAAATCAAAAATTCGGAAACATAATTATTGTGACATCGGGCAAAGTGTTTCCATACCGAGTTTCCTCCGTGCCCCGGAAAGCACGTTAAGCCGTTTGTACCGGCTATCATTTGTAGATCTCTGCTGTCGTTACAGGTTGTCAGTGGCCCGAAAGTCTGACAACCAGTCTTACCAAGGGGTAACTGAGTTTTGTACGTATTCGGCTGCATTGGGTTTGATTGGAAGCCGACCCCAATATAGTTGAGAAAAATCTAGACAGATGAAGATGATGATCGGGCAAAGCGTTGGTGGGTTCATCACGAATTTATCAGGATTAGCCCAGATTCTGTAAATGTGGGTATTGGTTCGCCCCATATTACATACTAAGACTTTTGAGGTTTACAAGTGTGATGTTATGTAGTGTGACAGTCACTTACCCACACTGGATTAGTGTGCTGGTGAAGACCCACTTCCTCTCATAGAGAGGAGGTCTGTGTCCTAGCAGTGGGAACTGCCGGATTACTAAAGAACGAAAACAGTAGTTGACAGCCTCACAGTTCCAACCAAATCATCCTACACCCCTACATCCCGACAATTGGCTCTAAATCTGTTTAATTACTCCCGCTAATTAGCGTCTGATGTTAGCTCTGTTCGTGCTACCGTTTGTCGATCCTATTTTAATGGAGTTTTCGAATAATTACGCGGTCACCGGTCGATGGGAACATATCCGCTGATTATTTTCGATTCCTAATTGACATTATGTGGTTCTTGTTACCTTGTGGGTAACCTCTATAGTTTATTTTTTTGGAGTATGTAGAACTTATGGTAAATATAATATAGGAGGTTTTGAAGTTTACTTTTTTATTTCCTTTATTTATTTCTATACAAATTAATAAAGGAAATAATAAAGTATTATTGTAGTTAATTAAACGCAATCTTTCGCTTTGAGTTTCTAAATACTTTTAAAGAACTTATAATACAAGTTCGCAATGGTGAGCAATAAAGACAGACTTTGTTCGACAGATTTTTGTTTACAATGGTATATATAGCAGTGGCACGCGAGTTCTTCCTGGGATGTATTGTTCTTTTTTTTTTTTTTTTTTGTTTTCGGGGGGAAACCTTTAAAAGGCGACCGGTCTTTGGGGATAAGACCGGGGAGTGTGGGATTTTTACCGCACTAAAACCACCCCGGTGGTCACCATCAACACATGAGAGGAGGCACCGTTTCCTCTTAAAAGACCTGTCCAGAGCCCCCTCTGTGCAACGCCTGTTAAGGCACATCCCTGGGGCGACTATGCAGAGATCTCCCCTGAGCCTCGCTGTGCAAGTGTGCACGGCAGCACGTGACCACTGTGCTGCCGGTCATATCCAAGGTCACTTGGTGAGCGCACAGAGTCCCCACTCTGGACGCCCGTGACCCAGTGTCCCACCTGCTTTAGTTAATGCAGGCGGGGTTTCGGCGTGTTAAGCGGCGAGGCGGTTGCCTCCCCGACGACTTCTTCTCCTATTGGGATCGGCTCTCTCACGATCCCGCTCGGCAGCCTCCTTTTGAACCATCACGGTCTCGCAGAACGAGGTCACCTCCCTCCAGTTGTCAGACTCCGCCAGCATAGCCCCAACTATGGCTGGCAGAGACAGGTCTTGCCCGATCTTGGCTACCAAGACCCGTCGTTCAGAGTCCCATGCAGGGCACTCCTCGAGCGTGTGCTGTGCTGAGTCCAGGTTGCCTCCACAATGATGGCAATTTGCTGTGGCCTCTCGCCCAATTTTATTCAGGTACTCACCGAAGCAACCGTGCCCGGTAAGTACCTGAGTAAGTCTATAGGAGATACGCTCCTCTCTTTTCAGCCAGTTGCAGCCGCTCACGCCACTGCTCGAGCGCGTGTCGCCGTTCCTGCCGCCTCAGCCTTGCAATAGCGATTCCTGGTACACTATTACCACTTTGGCGGATATCGCGGATTCGGCTATAAACCCTCGTGTCCATATCTGCCAGGATATTCAGCGGTGGAAAACGAGCCAGGAGAGTTGCCGCCTCAAAGGACACAGTACGGTATCCTCGTGCAATACGAATAGCCATTTTTCACTGCAGGCTGTTGATTTTAGTCCTGCAGCGCCGGACGCCCGACAACCTATTTGACCAAACAGGCGCCCCATAGAGGATCATCGATCGCACGACCCCCGCGTAGAGGCGGCGAACTTCTTCTCGAGGCCCTCCGAGATTGGGTAACAGTCTGTGCAACGCACCCACTGCCTTCCCGACTCGGGGAACCAGGCGCTCAAAGTGCTCTTCGAAGCCCCACCGACCGTCCAAGGTTAGGCCGAGATACTTAATGTATCGTCCCACCTGGACTTGCACATCTCCCACTCTGACTAAAGAGCTGGGCGGCTCTCTACTCCTCGGCAGCTTATGGAACCATAGTGCTTCAGTTTTATGAGGCGCTATCTCTAAACCCAGCTCGCGGATCGATGCCACGACTTTCTCCAATCCGAGTTCAGCAAGTTGAGTGGTTTCTTCGGTGGTGTCCCCGCCGGCTAACACTAGAGTGTCGTCTGCATAGCAAACGACATTAACGCCAACGGGGAGATCAATACGCAGGACAACATCGTAAGCGAGGTTCCATAAGAGAGGCCCTAAGACAGATCCCTGCGGAACCCCACACGTAATCTCCCTGCGATTAACGCTACCGTCCCGACCCACATAACAAATGTGTCGGTCACGAAGATAAGCCCCGATGATGCACTGCAGATAATGTGGCACTCTGTGATGTACTAGTGCCGCCCTGACCGCATGCCAGGGCAGAGAATTAAAGGCGTTAACGATAACCAAACTTACCGCCAACGCCACCCCGGGATACTACCTGTTCCGACAGCGATCGGACACGTTGGATCGCATCCACTGTAGAACGCTTCTGTCGGAAGCCATACTGGCAATCGGCGAGGTCTGGACCAACACGTGATAGATGCTCAACGAGTCTTTCGGCAATTATTCTTTCGAATAGTTTGGAGACGTCGTCAAGCAAGCAAATTGGTCGGTATGCAGAGGGACAATCTAGGTCCCTGCCTTCTTTCCTCAACAAGACCAATCTAGCTTCCTTCCAGCTGGAGGGGAACACGCCTGCACGGAGGCAGCTGTTGAACAATCGTCTTAGACGGTCCCCCAGAGCAGCCGAAGCTAGAACCCAAGCCCGGCCAGGGATACCATCCGGGCCTGGTGCGGTGTTACGAGCCCCCAAACGTCTAACGGCTCTGTCCAGCTCGCTTTCTGTTACCCCTACCTCGTCAAACCAGTCTGCCGATAACAGTAGTGGCGAGGGTCTGTCTCTAACTACTAGAAAGAGCGTGTTAACGACTCTCTCCAGCAGATTTGGATCCATGGTTTCTGTGATCGGGGGTACCCATGGACGTAATTTAGCCATGACCAACCTATATGGCCTTCCCCATGGATCCCTGTCCAACCCATCAATAAGTTCCCGCCACGATCTTGACCTAGCATCAGCGATGGCGCGTTGGAGCTCCATTGTCGCCTCTCGATATGCTCTATAAACTCAATTTCTTCCTCCGTGGCACTTGGCTGTCGTCTGCGTCGAGTGCGCTGATACTGGCATCGGGACCTTAGGCAGAACACGCGTAAAAGCGCAATATCTCCTGACCAACAGTAAACTGCACCAAAACGCTGGCCGCTCCTGACCCGGGGCATGGAAGCGTCACAAATGGATGCCATCTTTTCCCGAAACCAGGCCGCCTCTTCCTCTGGATCGGACGCAGCTCCCTCGGAGGGAGTATCTTCCGGCCAAGCTGTTATATTTGCAGCTGCGACGAGCATGTCTCGATTGAGCTGCTTCAGGGCCCATCGTCGCGCCGGCGGGCTTGAATTTGACCGATCACCTTGAAGACAATGTGGCGATGGTCAGAGAGTGTGACCATTTCCTCCGCAACTCTCCATTCCGACACCATGCGAGCAACAGAAGGAGTTGCCCATGACAGATCTACAATCGACTCCCCCTGCCAACGAACGCATGTGGCAACAGACCCCTGATTGGGATGTATTGTCCTGCCACGAAACCACGTCTATTTATATTTCTCAATGATTTCTTCTTACAGGCAATTCAGTTTTGTGTCACTGCAATACGTTCAGTAAAATCTTGCAGGGTGTCCAAGGTGCGACTCGCCTGTTTTGGCCGAGCCTGAGCCGCCATTTAAGAGTGACATAATCCTCTTCTTTCTGTTTGTTTGAAACCTAATAAAAAACACGTGTGACAAACGGTATACAGTAACACCTAGAGGTTATCCAAGACAGACGCGACCTGAGAGGTACATCAATATTGTCATAACCTGAGATTGCCACTTTACATCAATCAGGTAAGCGTGTAATTATAACCTAATTAACATTAACTAATTAGCAGCTGGTGACTAATGATATATAATTAGGTATCAAAGCGTTGGTAATGACTAATTGTGACGGATCGGGTTCCATGATTGAATAACAAACCGTTTATGTTGATTTTAGAAGATGTAAACATTAGGTACCCTCCCTTTGCGTTCTGATGCTTTCGGGTAAAGTAACCGACTTTGTCTTGCGCACTTTATGTTAAGAGAATAATATAAATTTATCACTCAACGACACCTTAATGAATGCCGATATTGTACATATTATTATGAAGTACTAGCTGCGCCGGGCATGCGTTGGAATGCACCTTTTTACCCTACCCTACCTACCCCCTAATCACCAAGGCTCCTTATCCAAATGTACATAATTTATTCACGGTAATGAACAAGATTTTTGTGGTATATATACTACAACTAAAAAACTCGACTACAGAACTACAATGTTACCCGGGCCATAATAACGAATCGATTGACACCTTATTTATCAAAATCGGATGAATAGTTTAGGCGCTACTGAGGAACATACGGAAATACAATTATACATACATACATAGACTGCTAAAATCATAACGCTTTTGGTTTCGCCGTAGTCGGGCAACAAACAGAAAATAACCCTGATATTAGGCGTGGTGTGGGTACTTACAAAATTGAAAAAACAAAAACAACGTTACATTTGCACATACCAAAATCAATTTGTATTCACAGATCGATAAAGGGCAAATAAAACGACCTTTTTCAATAAGCCATTCTTTTCGACCTTTTAAACTCGTTAAAAAGCCATCGTAAAAAAGTTTGGGCTCGTCCGGGATTTGAACCCGGGACCTCTCGCACCCTAAGCGAAAATCATACCCCTAGACCAACGAGCCGACTGATTGTTTAGTTTAAATCGACCGTCATATGAAGAATCATATCTATACGTGCCTTTCACTTCGTCACTGATTATTGATAGGCACCGGTGCCACCGCCGCGACTACGCGGATGCGACTCGCCGCTTTCGACGATTTAATCGCTCAAGAAACTTACAAAACATTGTAGATCTCCTGTGAATAAAAGAGATACATATTATGTTAAAAGTTGATCGCTGTCTGTCACACAACTAGAATTCTATGACACAAAATACTCGTGGACTGGCTCGTTGGTTTAGTGGTCGTAAGCGAGACTGCTGAGCATGAGGTCCTAGGTTCGATTCCCGGGTCAAGCAAAGTGCTATTGGGTGTTTGAGGAATTTCTCAGTATCAGCCATGGAGTCTGGATTTCTGCCTGGTTGATAGTAATAGCCTCGCCCCCTGTTACATGGGACTTAAACATAACTGGCAAAATGTGGGTGGTACTACTAGGTATACCTCCACCTAAACCTTCGGGGATTACGGGTGTGTTGTTATGTTATGAAAACATGTACTTGTGCAAGCAGCCAACTAGAACATTCAACATACGCTTTAGGAAACGCTAAATTAATTGTATCTCTAAAAAATATTGTCCTACCGAGTTTTAAACACTACACACCCAGAATCTAATAACAGGGTCTTAAAGAGTGTTTCACAAAATTGCCATTCCTAGTACTGTTAAAAATTGTATCTTATGCAAAAAATTCTACTACGTGATATTCTTATTCCACAAAATACAATTGATATCTTTATTAAACTTTAAATCAGCTTGAATGCCCAGATCACTCAGTAAATATGTACTATTATAATTTACTATTCTTCTATTTATCCAAATTCAGTAGCTGTATCCAGCTATATTTAGCCACTTAATAAAGCAAACAACATAGATACCTACATGTAAATAGCCTCAAGTAGTGTACGGACTACGGATGAATCAATTGAGGTCACCAATGCAAACAATCGGCTTCATTTGATACTAATTTTGTATGTTAGTTCTATAAATACCATAATTTCAAGCATGCATTCATCAAAATAAGAAGTGACAGTATAAGTTTATACTGATGTTTGATTGAACCTGGTGACACTGTGATTGTATTTTGCCGTGACTTTTTTATTAGTGTCGAGTACCAGTAGTGCGCGTATTAAAAGACAAAGAAAGAGGGAAGATAGATTTGTCTGCTCTTAACAATTTATTTTCCATCCACCCGCGATCATGGCGCTTGCAACAGAGCCGAAATATCGGGAGCTCAAAATAATGAACAATCACGGAAGATATCCCGTAATTGACAGTACGATAAGTTTTTTAATTTTTATTATTGGCCTGGTATGTCCCACTGCTGGGCATAGGCCTCTCCCATATCGTTCCAGGTACTCTTCTCCTGCGCCACCTCGAACCAGCCCTCGTAATGCGCGTCCAAATCATCTCAGGATAAGTTTAGTATAATAAAACATCCTGGGGAAACTGGTATGTCCGAGATCCATAATTCTTTTATATGGAATCCACCAACACAACTAGAGCCCAAAACTAGTAAAAAAGACCTTTCTTAAGTTGCTCCACAACGAGAATCTTCGTCGGTTCAGTCATATAACGAGAAGAAAACTTTTCTGGACCATTTTATTTCACAATCGATTCCTAATATTCTTCGGATGAAAATCTCTAGTATTTTCAACAATATCAAATGAAACTTTTATAGTTTATTCCCGAGGACCCTTTTATATTGGTGGAAGAGTTTACAAGTTATAAACTGAAGAATGTTTTCTGAATTCGTGAAAACATTTTGTAGTATAAAATTCGTTTTAGAACTTAAAACACTGTAAATTAGCGAGCAATAAACTGTTGTTATCAGTGATAGTTATCAGTTAAATTTATTGCATCTTTTATCAATACAACTAATATTTATTGAGAGTATTATGGTAGCTATGATTTATTATGTAATCGATATCAAATTAATTAATCTTTTAAACTTTATTGCCATCTGATAAAAATATATTTAAAAAATAAAAAATGAGCCGACATCAAAATGTTATAATTAACTTTCAAACAGTAATCTACGCATAGTTTTACAAAACTACAGTAACTTTATAAAATACCTACTTTTAAAATGTTTTGTCTTAAAAATATTTGGGCTCGTCCGGGATTTGAACCCGGGACCTCTCGCACCCTAAGCGAAAATCATACCCCTAGACCAACGAGCCAACTGTTATAGTGTCTCAAATCGGTGATTACAATCGAACTCGCGCAGTGAAAGGTGACCTACATACATGCGTTTACGCATTCCGCAACACTGATGACGTAACAAAACGTGTTTTAATATAGAAAGTATCAACATGTTAAAATGTTATGTATACTATTCTCTTTGGACTGTGAAGAAACGCCTTGTAGTAGCAAATTTAAACAAGACAGACATACGGCTCGTTGGTCTAGGGGTATGATTTTCGCTTAGGGTGCGAGAGGTCCCGGGTTCAAATCCCGGACGAGCCCAAATTTTTTGGAGGACATAAATTATATAGCCATTAAAAACTCCTTTGTCGTCCACTATTAGGGATTAATGAATGTACTAGGCCTAATCTAACTTCATCATCTCGCATTAAATTATATTTAATAACATAAACATAACATATTTTAATAACTTTTTAGATAGAACATTTATTTCAGAAATACTCATAAATGTTGTCATTAATTTACTTATTACCACAATATATTACAACACACAATATATTTATTATTAGATAAATATAGATTATTGTAGCTGGAGTATTAATTAATACTAATTGTCATAATAAGAAATAGTTTACCTCATAATATATGGCCGTCCAAATGGCCTAAAAAATAATATTTAATATTAAAAATAATATTTTTGTTATTTGTCGTCGTTGGCAACATTTCACATGACAATTATATTCGTCTTATACAAAATAATAATCCTTGAAACCCCCAGTCCCAGCATATCCTCTTGTAAGCGAGTATTACACAGTATGAGCACTTGATTGTCCCTTTTCTAGGACATCCTGTAGGGTCAGTTCCTTTTTAATGCCCCTTCCGGCCTTCACACACACCTTTATAAATCCCGTTTGTGATCAGTCTTACATCCGGTACTGTTGCAAAATCAACGGAAATGTTATGAGAAAGATGACTGAAAAGAGGGTTATTTGGTTGATTTTGCATTATTGTATTGCCAATCTTATTCTTGACAAGTTGTAGCCATCACCATCTGTTGTATGTTTTTTTATTTATTCATAGAAATTTCACCAATATAATTACACAAAACTCCTGCCAAACTGCAGAACAGTTTGTCGGGAGTATTATCGTGGGCGCACTTCTTTTTCAGAATAAAAATAATAATTAAACTCAAACTCAAAGCATTTATTTCAATTAGACCATCACAGGCACTTTTGAATGTCAAAAAAACAAAATAAGCGAAACTACAGTTACAGTCACAAAGCATAATAACTTGAGAAAGTACTGTAGTTGCAAATTCCAAAGCGTAGATCTCTATGGAGAAGAATGGGCAAGAAACTCCATAGACACGAAAATATTGTTACAAAATCTTGGTTACATTGTTCATGTGAGATTATACATATATGTGAGAACGATGTAGAAAAACGTGTACATTAAGAGCGTCCAGAGTAAAAGATTAAATCAACAATGAAAAAATGTGAGCCGTCACGGGACGCCTGGCAGATGTGAAACATCGACATTATTTTGTAAAAGTAATATGCAGAAAAGAACAGATTGTGATAAGAACTAAATATGTCATAATGATAAAATAAACTATTACGATTTTTTTTCCAGATGACTATTTATTGAATAAACATTTATTTTCATTAATACAAAGATTTACGAATTTATTTCAAGTCGTGACTACTTAATTCGTTTAATCAGTGACTTCGGTACTAGTTATATTCGATGTTGCCTCTGATTAATTTAATTTTAATTTAAAAATAAAAATTTTAAAAAAATTTAAAAAATTTAAAAAAAAAATAACATTAATTTTCCTCTTACATTTCAAATGACGCACCGTACACACTACTGCATATAGACTGTATATATATACCATCATATAGCGTGGCGACGCGTCGCCACGGCATGCGTCGCCACGCCAGAAATCGGTTTTACGTGCGGCTATAAATGTTTCATATCAAAAATAAAGTAATTAAAATAAACCGTGGCAGCTAAGAGATGACTAGTCCCAACTGACAGCTCCCGTTCACGAACATGACGCATGGATCAGCGCCATTCAACTCGACCATATTGAAGGGAACTTAATGACCCGACATCAGCGAGACATTTGAGTGCGCATGACATTCTCTCAGCCACCAAGGCACATTCAAGCCAATGAAAGATAACAAAATGTAAATTGTAGCCTTACAGTACATAGTACTCACACATGTGATTATTTAGTATTAGTATATAATAAAGTAATACGTAGTAGTTTGTATATGTTTGTCTATGTGTTCTTTTTCTTAATTGACCTTGTCAAACTAAATGTCAGTGTTCTACGAGCTGTCGCCTTTCATTTTCCTTCGCTTTTATTCAAATTCATATTAATCCTAATCGCATTCATATGGTACAAATATCACCTTCTATTATGTTAAAGCTTATGGTGGTAAAAGGTGAGTAAGAGTGGTATACACTATACAGGGTGGTACTTTAGTCACCTGCATCCAGCAAGTGTTTTTCTTACGAATTGGATACGAGTTATATTGCTAAAGTTGTTGAGTATGATGGAGTCTACATCTTCATTTTGTATTATCATAAGTTTGCTTGCACGATTAAAGATTTTGCGTGACCTCAAGGTATGACGACAAGATATTTTTAACTTCATCAGTGGCCTATACCTCTGTTTATCATGTATTATCAGAAACAATCACGTACTAACATAAGATACGTGACTTTCTACTAACATAGGTACTACATCACGACTTTAAATTATTAATATGCAAGCAATTTTGTTAGTGAATGGTCTTGTACTATTAAAATTCAGTGTTTCAATCAGTCGACTCGTTGGTATGATTTTCGCTTAGGGTGCGAGAGGTCCCGGGTTCAAATCCCGGACGAGCCCAAATCTTTTGCAAATGGTTCTGTATCTAGATTGACTTGAATTTATGTGTTGGCCGAGAGTTCTTTGTGACAACAAAGTGTCATTTGTTGAGCTGCATCTGGCCCTTGATACAGCATCCTGACTTCAGTAAAGTTTTTCATAGAAAACCCATAAATTGACCAGACTATGATCATAAAATGTTATAATTATTAACCTATTTTCAATATTTCCAAACTTTAATACTCCTTTTGTAGATCATAGGTACGTGTCCATCTTTCATATTATAACATTTCTTACAATAATACACATTGATATTAATTACTATGACGTTTCTTGTGACAACCTCTATTCTTAGATTGTTACAGTTACTGTTAGCCTGTATCATCACACAGCTAGGCAAAGGCCTCTTCCCATGACTTCCAAATCTTTCGATCTAGGGCTAATGTGGACTACAGGTCGTTAGTTCAGTCCAGAACGTCCCGCCATCTCCTGATGGTCTGCCGCGACGCCTTCTGCCTGTGTCAGGGCTCCACATTGTGGACTCTTAGAATGAAACCTATCACAAAATTCGTTCAGTTCCAAATGTCATGGTTGACTTATTCAAATTTAAAAAATCACTGATTACTTCGAATTCTGCTTACCACGCAGAACAGATAAGCAATACCTTGAAGAAACTCACACACATATACACACAGTACGTGACTTTCTACAAGATCATGACGTCACAGCTTTAAACTAAAGCAATCTTGTTAGTGTATCGTCTTGTGGTGTTTAAATTCGACGTAGTAATCAGTCGGCTCGTTGGTCTAGGGGTATGATTTTCGCTTAGGGTGCGAGAGGTCCCGGGTTCAAATCTCGGACGAGCCCAAATCTTTTGTAAATTATTGTACTAAATATGTCACGAATTCAGAGACTCTAATGATAACTTTTGACATACAGGTTGCTGCAGCAAAATTAAGCCATATTTAAAAAAAGAAGGTACTTACATAAACTATGTTCCTGTTGTCTATCAAAACATTTAAAAAAAATGGAAAATTTTACTACCTCCTTCTATTTTGACGTATACCTACATAAAATAACAACATGAACTCCAGACATCTTTGATACGGTGCAATATTACAAATATGAAAGAGTGCTACAAGAGCTGTCGGTAAACATCTCAACATGGAATACTCTAATAATAATCAATATGCTGTATCTTGGAATACATCGAGATACAGTAGCTAATATTTGTGAACGAATGTGTTGCTACCTATGAACGCCGGTAACATGTAGACATGTTGTTTACACTTAGGTTCTTAAAGTTCAATAACATATGCTATCCATACATCACAAGCGCGACTGCTGAGCATGAGATCCTGGGTGCGATTTCCGGGTCGGGCAATTTGTTATTGGGTTTTTCCGTCAGCAAATTCTGAATAGCAGCCACGGAGACTGGATCTGTGCTCGGTTGATGGCAATAGGCTCACTCCCTATTACATGGGACTTTATTTATTTATTTGTTTATTTAGGACCTCCAACAAAAGATGTACACAAACACACGAAACGCATAATCGACGACAAAAGTATCACGTAGGTGAACTCCTTCACTTACTAAGCTAACATTTAAAAAATTAAAATCAAAACACATAATTATTTGGTAATAAAATTACGAAATTATTAATTATTATTGAACATAACTAGGGAAATGTTACGTTATGTACGCACGACGGCTAATCAAGCTATAGAATACCAGTTTATGCGGATCTCTCATTGTATAGGAAATCTATACAAAGCGAGGCCAAATTATACTGGAAACGTACAGCTTCATGTGCTGCCTTTTGTACTATTAGGTACACCTCTTTCTAATACTTCGTGGATTACTGGCGTGATGTTATGATTTGATAATTCATTCATAGAATTTGTATGCAACTTGTCTTTCGAAGGCAATTTTACATGTCTGTTAATTAATCGTATAAAACAAATGCAAGCAAACGACGCAACGATTTTGTCACTGGCCGATTAATTTTCCATGAAAATTGGTTTTCTTTCAGAAACGGGTTTTACTTGTTTTCAAGCAGGCACTTTTCAAATTCAGAATTGTTTTTCGTCATTTTCTATCGTCAAAATTGAGGCATATTTTGGAACTTTCAAAGTGAACACATTGAAATCAACTGTGATTTCATGTTTCTAGAAACAGTTTACGTTCTATCCAACGTGAAATACCGATTTACGATCCCTGTACCAGAATATTGTGTACACATTAAGGGATACCCGTCGTAATTTCGGATTGGGGAGGCTTAGCCGATGTTAGGAGATTCAATATCACTACCGGCTTAGTTTTGATCGGGCTCGCTATTGGGCCACCATTAGCCGAATCTATTAGACTGATTATCAGCTGAAATTGGAGCTAGAGTATTGACAAAACCCAATAAATAATCTGAAAATTCGTCTCGTAATTATTCGTCAACTTTAAGGCGTTTGTGGTGCCAACGTGTTATCTGCACCTCATCTTAGATGAGGACTGTTGGCTGCAGGGCTGGCTTCCATGGGGAAATGCCACATGAACTCACAGTGACATAGTGCACAGCAGTGACACAGTTGAACATTTCAATACAGCTGTATATGAATACAGCGTGCAACGAAAGGGTGTTGTAAGATTTAAAGTTGTGCTACATTCCATGACACTGAACAACTTTCTATAATATGGGACCAATATCATATTCGCAATAAAAAACATCGCCTGCTCCATAAAACATTCAATACTTACTGGACCCAAATTTAAGGGGCTGTGACTTTACTGGCGGGGCTGTTATTTTTTTCTAAAAGTGTGACTTTACCCTTTTACACGCTGTATACGATGTGATGATGTCTTGTGCCATTTAATGCCTCAGTCAAAGTCATGATTATCTTCCTAATCTTTACCTAACTGTGCTGGAGTCCCCTTCCTGTCTAACCGAATACAGCTGGGTACATTCAACATTAGATCTTTGGAGCAACTGCCTGTCTGACCTTCACAACCCGGTTGCTGGGTACCACGGTACCCTTAACTCAATCCCGACCCGATTAACATTCACAGTAAATAATGGATTACTTCAAGAGAGGTACCTAAGTATTGTGTTTTCTAAAGTAAATTTTATTCGTATTACTTGTAAGGATTAGAATCGGAAACCCTTCAGAATAGAATATTTAACCCTCCAGGCCATTGAAACATGAAATTCAATAACATCTCAATATTACGCCTAAACAAACAGACAACGATTGATACGAATACAATTTGATACACATTCGAGTAATAACTGCAAATAATATTCAATAGTGGAGCTCAAATATAAATACCGAGAAACGATGAGCGATCCCTGTATCTTTGAAAAGTAAATATGGTGAGATAAGGCGGGTTACATATGAGATGTGATCCGAACCTGCGATAGGGATTAAATAGAATGCTTATTTTACATTTAGAATTATCATTGTTTTTAATACAGGGTGCTTTCAAACACTGTTTTTAGCTTTCACAGTTTATAATTAAACTTATACTGTCACTTACGGGATATCTTCCGAGATTGTTCGTTATTTTGAGCTCCCGATATTTCGGCGCTGATAATGAACAATCACGGAAGATATCCCTTAAGTGAAAGTATAAGTTTACAGGGTGCTTTGTTTATACTTTAGAAAATTACCGTAGCCGTTTTGTAGTTTGGTGGTGTTCTGCAGGGGATAGGCAGGTGCTACAAAATACCAGCGGAAAAAGTTGTGAACTTATGTATGTAATAGCTGTTACCCGCAACGTTACACGCGTTAGGGTCGCGATTTGATCAAAAAGTAATTAATTCCAATTTTTTGTTTGTGTTCGTAAACTGATGACTCCAGTACTAATACTCAACTATGTTGGGGTCGGCTTTCAGTCTAACCGGAAGCAGATTCATACCAGTCTTTTAAATGGAGCGACTACCTATCTGACCTCCACAACCTACCTGGCTGAATAACCTGTAACGACTGTCGAAGATCGACAAATGACAGCCGGCACCAACGGCTTAACGTGCTTTCCGAGGCACGTAGTAATGGGTGGTCACCCACCCACGCACCAACCTAGTATCTATGTATGTGCGTATTAGGAAAATAAACATGACTGCCTAACAACTTTTAAATTCCAATAATATACAAGTATATTCTCATTGGATTACTGTAAAGTTGTTATTAGAAATTTCATAAAAAAACCAGTAACAAAAAAAAAAATTGGGCTCGTCCGGGATTTGAACCCGGGACCTCTCGCACCCTAAGCGAAAATCATACCCCTAGACCAACGAGCCAGCTGAGAGACTAACCAAAACATACTAGCACGTTCACAGATCCAAAGACTGCGGTGCCTTTCACCGACGATATTATGAAGCAATAAAGATAAACGCATTACTTTATCACTACCTATAGATTTAATCATCATCACATCAGTATGACGTCAGCTGCTGAATAAAGACGTCTTCAACGCAGTTAGTCCAATCACGACCATAAGCAATCGGTCTATAATCGCCATGATTTATAATAGGCCATCACACACTGCAAATAATGGCGCTCGTCATCTTAACAGACATTTTTATCGGAAACTACACAGAAAGGTAATTCTTAAAAATGTTATCGAGTCCTTCTTTAACCACGTTGTCACATCATTTTAAAATTACCACTTATTTTTAAAGATGAAATAATTCTGCCTGGTATGGCGTCATAAGTCGCACCATCTGCAACCCGCCTAAAACAAGCATAGTTCTCAACAAGCAATATCGTGTACTACTATGTCGGGACCTATTGTGTGAATAGGACTAGGGGTGGACACCTGATGTTAGCAACACGTGTTATGTAAAATATGGATTGAGTTGTAAAGCTTTGAGTAAAAAATGTTGTTGCTGTTCTGGGAGAGAACGTGCAGCACATGGCCTGATCATCATAACATCCACCTGATTGATGGTTTTGTTTTATATGAAAACAATGTAAAAAAGTTCAAGAAAAGAATGATTAAAACAGTCCTGCAAATAGTCGAGTAACACTGAGAGCCCTTTATTCGGGCGCTGCGTCAAATAATCCAAAAAATATGTTAAAGTTGAATCTGTGCGAGTAACAACATGAATATTTCTTACAATATTAACTACTGAATATCAAAGCTAATCGTAATTTATAATCTTAATAGTCACACTTGTAAAATTTTATTTTTTTAAGTTTCTTATCTGACTTAACTACGATGATACTGAAAAAATACTTAAAATTAATAGTTAATGAAATTAAACACCAAAATTGCATTAGACACAAATACATTCCCACATTTCAAGTGACGTTACACACAACCTACACTTTCTACACATAAAGATAATCGCTAAAAATCATGCCCTACCTTAATTAATTTTAACTTTAATTGCCACTAGTTTTCATAATATAATAAAAGTATAACCAAACACAATGTAAACAAACTAAGCAGCTAAATATTTTGCGTATACTATGTCAAGTTTTACATCTACCTACAACTTAACAAAAATCAAGTTCACTATTTATATGTTTGCGTACTCCTAGTTTAAGTTATATTGTATTTTGCTTTGCTTTTATTTAATAAAACTCTTTATAATATTATTTTGTTAGGAGTATGCTACCATGAGTACAATCACAGAGAACGAGGAAAACTGTTCCACCGTACTACAGTCTATACTAGTAGTTACTGAACTGTGTAAGGTTGTTATTTTGAATTTGCAAATAAAGGAGTTTTTTTTTTTGATACGGTTACGCACATTACTGCGTAATTTAACGTTTTAATCATTAGAAATGACATCATGGTCAGTGAAAGGAATCGTAATCTTTATACTGTGGACATAAAATTTGACAAATCTTTCAGCTGGCTCGTTGGTCTAGGGGTATGATTTTCGCTTAGGGTGCGAGAGGTCCCGGGTTCAAATCCCGGACGAGCCCAATTTTTTTGAAAACTTTTAGTGAATGAATGATTTATTTAAAAAAAAAATGCTTTTAAAATCCAATTAGAATCTACTTAACTGGCTAGTTTAATCCTTTTTTTTTAATATTTGCTGTATCGAAAAAAAATAACCTGCGCCGACCCCAAATAAATGGGGATAAGAGAAGGAGAATAATGAATGTCACAAATATAATGTCAAACACCTATTCTCAACAAGGAATGTCGTGTCTGCCTATGTGGAGATCAGATTAGCAGTCGCTCCGTGTAAAATACTGGTTTACAGCTACACCCGGTTAGACTGGAAGCCGATGCCAACATAATTAAAAGGCAGATGATGAAGGGCAAGCCAATTCATCAATAAGGCTTTTAGAAACCGTTGGTTATTCATATAGACACAGAAATACTTCCCAAACCTTGCAACAAGAAGGGTTTACGTAAACTGCACAGCTTCGCAAGACGCCAACAGTTTTGCATTGCAAATCGTAGAACGTTTGCTCGAGGCTAGCTTGCTTGCAAGTGTCACTAAGTTTAAGCTACGAGCCGGAATATAGCGGGGCGGTGTTAAGAGCCTCTTTGATGCTAAGAATAAAGGGAATATGGTTTGTATAGGCTACAGGATAATATTGTAAAGTTTAATAGTTGGAAGATTGAGTTTCTTTGAAAAAAGATTGAAATATTTTAAACTTTAAAACTTGTTTCAACAACGTTTGATTGAAGCTATACCAATATGTATTTTCATATATATTTATATATTTACAGTACAAGTATTTATTTTATATGTGTATATTTGTATGTATGATTGTTTTATATAGGTATAACTTTGTTTTAAGTTCCAATTTCAATTTTCCTGTTTTGTCTTTTCTACACACTGTGTCTACATTTCTAATCCTACTTTCCTCTCGCAGGTCTGCTGGAAGAGATTTCGCATGAAATAAGCAGTACCTTTGTGCTCTTTTACCTTAATGTTATGTCTTGTTGAGTATTTTGTGTGTACATAAATAAAAATAAATAAATAGTTCTATCTCTTTTGCCTAGGCCAGGTTGTGGCCAAAACGAGCGAAGTGGGGAGGACACGTGCGGGAATCGATCAATCACTACAGTCGACATCCTCATAGCGTCTTTCGTCTCGTTTGATCGAATCTTGCACATCGTCGCTCAGCTCGACCCTGCTTTTGTGGGGTGCGTGACACTACTAATATTGTTGGCCTAAAACATCCCCACTTTCAGAGCACAGGATACTTTACATGATTTTGGACACAGAGGGCCTGCCCTCTGTGTAGGTTTATAGGAGGTGTAACATGGTTCATGTTTATATCCCTATCCTTCTTCGCAAAATGGCAAAACCCCAAATATTTTTGGCCCAAAACCCCTGAATCAGTGACAAGGTCATCAAGTGTTCAGGTTTCAGGGCATGCGGCGTAAGATTGAAGGTGTGCTAGTGTCAATGCTCTAATGGAATCACCAAAACAGCTTTTCTGATACTGCAGTCCCTATTCTGCTCGTTGATAAAAACAGCATTCAACAACCTGTCAGTATTAAAGACTTGTAATTAATACCCCGTGTCCGTTGATTTAGCTCCGGTACGCCAGTTGATGGCTGTCACAGTCCCACTCATTTTTAACAAAATAAAACAATTGTTGAGCCTATAATACCCTACCGTTATAAATCTAGTCATTTTTACCGAAAGCTCGGTGATTATAAACCCTCATAATATCCGAATATCTATAACAAAACAACAGTTGAATTAATCTGTCCATTCACTTCTGTCACTACCCGAGTACAGTAGAGAGATGTAGCCAGTAAAACAACCAGGTCCTTTTTGTGAAATCAAACGCGGCTGTTTAACCAAACTTTTTTTAATGTTGCATTACACAAATAATAATAATAATATAATAATAAAAAACGTTTATTTATCTCCACAAATTACAATCGTTATTTGAGATATAGTTGACAGGTAATATAATTTACACCAGAAACTTGTAATTTGTGGGAGATCTGGAGTCTAAACTAAGCCTAGGCCTGTATTTTAGAACTCCAGGCCCCCTATTACATCATAGAGTTATTGTCAACGTGGAAAACATTGCGAATTTGGTGCTGGTGTGTGTGTGTGTGTGTGTGTGTGTGTGTGTGTGTGTGTGTGTGTGTGTGTGTGTGTGTGTGTGACAATTTGTATTTTTATGAATATATATATATATATGTATATAGAATATTTATAAGAATATGACTAAGATCTTACCTACCAATTATGTACGTAAGTATGGACTGCCTAGCCTACTTACATTACTTAGCTATATCAAGTAATTTTTCTGTTTCCGTATAGTTTAACTTTAATAACCATTTGATAATTTTAGTTTTACATTCAACTTTACTACAATTTGATATATTTATAATTTTATTTAGTTTGTTATATAATTCACCTCCACGGAAAGGAAAGAATCTTTGCGCAAAGGAAGTACCAACCGCAGTCGTCCTACATACTGCGAAATTTCTCCTGGAGAGACCTATGCGTTTTCTCCCTTCTTCGGGTAGGTTTAAGTGTTGTAGAAGTGCAGTATGCAGTATGTACAGCTGGCGTACAGTTAGCACCTGTGCTTCTTCATAAAGTGAAATGGTGTTGGAAAGACGTGGTTTGGATAAACTAACTTTTAGTATCATCCTTTGGGCTCTTTAAAACAAAACGTAACCACTTTTCTGATTGAACATAGGATAAAAATAAAGGTTCCCAGTACGGATCAGCCGGGACGGATCGGTACAGATCGGTATGGGTAAAATAGTCCTGCACTTTCGGAATGCAGTCGCATATAAAAAAGGTATGAAAACGGTTTGTCCTAACAGACAAATCAAAGCTAGTGTAGCAGCACTGCAAAGAGTACTACTGCAACATAGAATAAAAAGTACTACAGCGCCATCTATGACACCGATGAAGAACTAAACATCGAAATACATCTAAATTCTACAATCTACATCGCGCAAGTACCTACATTTATCCGCGACTTAAGAGTTTATAGAAGAACCCGACAACACCTGGAGCAGACACCACCACCACCACCAGACATCCACCACCAGACACGTCATCCACTACCCACCAGACATAACACCCATCTGGTCGGAGGATTCTCCCTTTACTATGGGGGATGAAGAACTTTACACCCTGTTCTTCATACCACCAAACGAGAAACCTGCATCTTTATGCAAACACGCTTACTCACGAGTAACCTGAGAGCCGATTTCGATCATTCGTTCGTAGTTGAATTACGGTTTATTATCACTAATATGTCTGCTGTACCATCGGAGCCGACGTGTAGATAAAACAACAAAGCGTACGTATAAATCATTTTTTATTGAAAGCGAGTGTGTTCGGATATTTCAGCGGTTGATAAAAATGTTTTATGCTATCTTTGTTTAATGTTTTGAGGTTAAATTGGCGAAGATTATACTGTGTGATTTATGTTATCAGGTATGCGGGTTTGGGTATTCAAATCTCTATTGAATTTGTCAGTATAAAAAATTGACGCGATTTTGAAGCTATTTCTATGGCTCGTCGGAAAACAATTATTGTTCTATTTTTCACCGACTGGAGTCACCTTCTGTTTAACTTTAATATAATAAAATTGTAGTCGTATCCCAATAACTTTCGCTAAACAGACTATCGAAATAAATGTCTGTATATTTTTAGAATGACTAAAGAGTAATTTGTTTTCCAAAACCCACTTACCACAAGATCTAAATCCATTCTGATTTTATTTTTAGATCTAATCTCCATTGTAAGTACCCTGAAAACCTTGACGTCTATTTGTAGGTAAGTCGTCTTCAAAACAACTTAGTAATAGACGAAATTGATTGTCATTTTTTTTTTACAACAATGTTGGAATTGAGCTAAATAAAGAGGTGTCTGATGAGATAATGACTAATAAATAGATCAGGGAAGAAGAAGACATGCTGCGCTGACCAGGGCAGCAAAATGATTATTATGATGGAATTGAGCTATTTAAAAGTTTCTTCGGTACTATATGAGATTTAACATAACTATTGAAAGGTGTGTTCTGTTTGTATAGTCTACACCTTTAGGTACATAGTGTCGGGACGCTATATTCTTCAGTATTTGAAGTATCTATTGTGACTGTTCGTAATTTACCCTAGGCTGATAAAATTTTCGTTTTTCCTAAATCATGCACATATTAGTATTAATGTCGGCTCCCCCCGAAGGAGGAGAGGCCGTGCCCCTCCGTCCGCACGGCCTTGTAAGACTCGACACCAAACTGGTCATCTTTCCACCGACTACTAAATTGAACTCCAGCCCTGTCCCGACTTTAGAAGCTAAGGGACAGGGAGGGGTACAAGGTGTAGTTTAATATTGGGAGGTCACAGTTAAGACATATACATGAATAATATCAAATCCTATAAAACTAAATCAGTAATAAAGTATGAAGCTAATAAGGCAAGAGGGCGCAAAGATATATATATATGATGAAAAGTTGGTGATAGGAAACGTTACGCTTGCGCTTAAGAGATTCATTATTTTACAGTTACGTTAATTTAATGATTCCAAAATACTAATTGCCGATTTGCAAACGCAAACGATTCCATGTTACAACATGGAACCGTTTTACAACGTTTGCTCGGCGTACGTGTACTGTTAGACCTAAGTGCATAGTCCTACTGAGAACATTGCTATGAACTCTAACAGGCCACGTTCCCTAGGCTCCATCTACATATCTTTCCCAATCCTAAGGCAGTGGGTTGTGAGGCCACTGCCATTGAGGAAGACAGGTTTCTAGTTTTTCTACCTATACGCGTACTCACGTTAATAACACCCTTACGGCAGATTACCCCAATTACTATATTGTAACACAATTTGCACGAGCGTACCGTAGATTCAGTCTGTAGCAGAACATATTGCGATTGTTATTGGTGGACGCCGAAGTGGTTATTCCATCGTCACTTCACATTTCTTTACTCTGCCCCATGTCGTGGTTGCGTGTCTCGCTAAATAGTGTCGATTCAGTAATAGGCCTGTGGCAGCCGGGGTTAGTTTTAACGAGACACAGTCCCTAGCGTTCCTAAGAACGTAGCTATCCAATCAGTTTAGGATACTTGGTGAAGCCTACCCCCGCTCCCTGAAATGTGCGCCAACAATCTCTACGCAATGTTTCTGAGCTAGACCTTTACAGGAAGCAGTATTCATCAGCAACGTTTGGTTGATTTGTACCACAAGTACAAGTCGGCATTATATCACTGAGCAGTATAATTTGTCTTAATAAATCCGTGAATGTTACGGTGTTGCCGTCACCACTGAACAATATATTTTATCTTAATTGGAATGTGAATATTACGGTTCTGCCTTTCATTTGTCAGGTAAAAGTCAACATTCGTCAATAGTCGGGTGTGTTGGTGTATAGTGTGTTTGTCGTATGCATGAAATGTGTGTACAGTGTTGCGAAAGGCGGTCTCCGTTCCTATAACCAAACGCAGATGAAGAATATGTGCCAAGGTTAGGAGTTATTAGGACACACAACACAGGACATAATAATATACATTGTGATGATGAAGCGGCTCTGCCGTCATGCTGAAATAAATGATTATTAACATCGCTATGTTTCCGCCAAACTGTTACCTATAAAATACTATACAAATGTTTCTACGTGAATTATATTATAAAAGGTCCGCAACTATTGACACACTGTTGTTCCTAATCATTGAAAGTAAATTAAAAGTAACACTTACCAAGTAGGTCCTTGAAGCGAACTAAAGTACCGCCTTACTTACAATATGCTGCACCGATTACCAGCCTCGCCGCTGCTGAAGTCCCCTTCCTTATCTGTCTCCTTTCTCGTCTCGAGCTCACTCACTGATTCCTCAGACCCTTGCGTCCGACCACTCAAACCGTTCAAGATCAACTGCCCCGAATCCACCAAGCTTTCTCCGGCCCAGCCTCCAAAAGCCCCAAGCTTGGCATGTTCCCATACTTTTTAAATCGCCTCTTTTTTTTTGTCCAACCGTCTCAATTGTTTTAAAGGGTCCCGGGTCGTGCGATACCCAAGACCGGCGTAAATTGCAACCACATGTCGCACTAGCATTCAGAACTACGTATTGAAATTAGATGTTTTTTTATATTTGGCCTGTCAGTCCCTAGTCCCTTTACCATTAAGCAAAGAATTTATACGTTTCTAAGTGATGCAATATTGTTTTACAATTCAAGGAAGAAAGCTCACTAAATCTTTATTAATTACGGTCACTTGCCAGCCTGTCAAGCCATAAAATAGAAGTTTAATGTGTTAGTAAGTGGCCCATACCGTGTGATGATTTTAAATAAAAATCAATACTAAAATATCTACTTAATAATTAGGAGTACGTGACAGACAGTCACACTATCAAAAATCAATATTTAATAAAACCATGTTATAAATGACAAAAATCTGCCCCAACATCAATTTCTCCCGTTAATTATTCGCAAAATTGTGTTCTCTATAGTCAAGCTAACTTGCAACACGTTACACGCTACACGTCACGCGTACCATGTCCCGCAACATTTTCCACATGAATGCTCCACCTAACATTGCGGCCAAATGGAGTTTTTACGGCGTCACTAAAATTATTATTGTTGTCAGACATCTTAATGGATGTGGCCAGCGAATTTTTTACTCCGTTGGACAGTAAAATAGTAAATGTGAAAATATCTATGCCTATTTTTGCTGTGTGGTGATCGATAAATTGTGTCTCTTGAAGTTTTTTTTTTGTTATAGATTAAGTTTGGTCTTCGGTTAGTGCTTATTGATCTGAATTTGAATTGGGTTTCCCCCATTTTCCCCGGCCAACCGTTACACTATTATTCAGCCCGTTTGTCTTTTATCATTTTCCCTCACACAATTCATCGATATTTTTTATGATCTTCTCTCTCTCTCCATCTATCAACTATTGCTTTAGCTTCTGCGTATAATTAGTACTATTAGGTATTAGACCGTTGCTGCACTGTTGTTTGATTTAATTAGTTATTGCACTGCAGTTCAAAAGGTCTCATTCACTTCTTTTACTCATCCCAATGGTGTAGCCAGAGCCACAATGATTAGACTTGTTAGGTTAGGTTAGCAACATGTAGGGTATTCATCTATTTTTCAAACTTGAGAGAACTCAATGCACCGAAAACAGCTTAATTTGTCCTTCATTCCAAGTAAGCACCAGCTCATTCATCCCAAAATCTTTTCGACTAGACATAGCACCTAAATTCCAGTCATTATGAAAATCACACGCTCTCTGTCACTCTAATGAACATAATAACTTATCTTTGGTTCTTTTCGTTACTTTAATACATTAATCTTTTGGTAGAAAATAATAGTCATTATTAGTATCGCAAGAATCATTGCGTTAATGTCTAGTTATTTGTATAATCTATTCACAAAAAAATAAATATTACAGTAACTTTAGAAAATAGAATTCAGATACACTACGATAAGCCATTTGTAACCTAGGGCCCAATTTACTAAAAGGACTGGACTTATTTGCCGCAGCCGTAAATCACAGAATGACCATTTCTTTTGTGTGAGTCGTTTTCAATTTAATATTAGTTTTGACTCTCAAATGTCATAAAGTAAGCATAGTGTATATATTTTGGTGTCCTTCACAGCCTTCTACACATCTAATAACCCCTTATGAAGCATTTTGTATTCTACTACGACAGAGCATAACAGCACACCTGTAATCCCCGAAGGGTTAGGCAGAGGTGTACCTAATCGTACACCCACATTTCACCAGTTATGTTTAAGTCTCAGGTAATAGGAGGCGAGCCTATTGCCATCAGCCGTGCACAAACCCACCGGGGCAAATCTACTACGACTTACAATTAAATTCATTATTCACTTTTCCGTTATCGTTTTAAATGATAAAATATCAGTTTGACTAGCCATCAGTAGCCAAGGGTTGAAACTGCTGCTGTTGCAGAGTTTTTGGTTCTACCTTTGATTTAATATTGTAAGAAGAATATTTGAGTTAATATTTATAGTATGAGATAATGAACAATGGAAAAGCTTTAAAAATAAGGCTCGTACAAAATGCGCCACATTATAATACTGTTAACAAAAGCATTTAATTTTAATGTAAAAGACAGCCTTTGTAATGAACCCAGATACATCTGTCACTCAACAAAGGTCCCCAACATTTATGTGAACATACATCAATATTCGCAACTCAGCCTAGGTTAGATAACATTTCAGCATTTTCAGCTTAAACATAGGACCAAATGAGCCGTGAACGAATCTGGATCACGAACATTTTTAGTATTTTTAGGCTTTTAACGACGTTTTGCTGATGTAGAGGACGAGGCATGTTTCGTTCATAAGATCTGACCTTTCGAACTTGTTGAAAATTTTTAGTATGGTCAGAAAAATGTACCTTGTAAGAAAGCAGATATTTTTCCATTTATTATCTATTCAAATAAATAAAATTGAAGTGTCTGTTTGTAATATCAAAATAACAGCGTTTTACTGAACGCATATGAAAGTATATACGGTAAATATGTAAGTAACATTTTATAATCATTTCACGCGGCCGAACCCACCTGGCCCAACTTATTAATTGTCCTATAATGTTAAAGGTTATAATAATTAAATATGACACGTGTATCTAAACCAATAATTATATCTATAGGTATTAAAGGTCAAATCATGGATGTTCTCTAAAGTTTGTACCTTTTCCAAGCGCTGTTCTGTTGGATTAATCGTGTAGTAAATTATAGAAATTGCTGTTTTTGACATGGAATGAAAAATTAAAAAGAAAAAAAAATAAAGGAATTGTTAAGTACCAAATTGATTTAATGTAATTTGGAAACTGAGGCTACTTTATTTTGTTTAAGTCGTAACATGAAGCTTTAGGGTTCCTTTAGAATTATACCTTCATTTTTTCTGGTATAAAGATAAAACGATATTTTCTCACTTGTTATAAGTCACGTACAACGGTGAGTTATAATAAGTGAGAAATATATATAATTATCTATCACTATTCATTTAAACAATTTCAAAAAGAAGACTTACGCACGCAAACTAATAAACACGTCTTTCGATAAGTAAGTTCAAGCCTCGTATTTCAAAGGGATCGCTCAGGGACATCCAGTTACATTATAACGAACCACTGCTATATTTTATATCATTTTTAAAAGGAACTAGCAACTATTTTAGTTTTATGCGTGACGTCATAAAATGCTATGATGATATTTTCTAGTATTTAATATTGTTTGGCTGATAGCTAAGATTAATCTGTTTTAGATGAAGCGTTTGTTTTAATTTTGCCTGAGTTTTGTACGTGATTTAGATTCTCAAACATAATCATCGTCGTCGTTCTGCTCTTGAACAATTACTGAAAACTGATGCTCTCTCTCTCTACGTCTATATTTATCTCTATTTACCATCATCTCAGTTGTTACTTCTTGTTCAGTCATAATTATCATAGTTACTTTAACTACGTATTGATATAATAAAGGATCAACATCTGCCTAGCCTTTTCCCTACTATTTTGGGGTCCACTTCCAATCTAACCGGATATTGCTGAATATTTACCAGTGTTTGACATGGAGCGACTGCCTGTCTGACCTCCACAAACCTGTTAGTATTGGGTAATACGATACTCCTTGATAAAACTTGTTATCACTTTCGGGCCACTGACTATCTGTAATGACTGTCAAAGATCTACAATGGCAGCCGGAACCAACGACTTAAGGTGCTTTCCGTTTCGGTGGTCACTCATCCACGGACCAACCGAGGCAAGCGCGGCTTAACCTAAAGATCGACCTGAGCTGTATAAAGATCCTATATAAAGGGTAAATAGCTGTGGCGAAGGTTCCATACAACTCGATTCCTACCGGATTCCCTTTGAAAAATGGCACAGTCAGTATGTGTGTATGTAAAATAATAGCATTAAGATATGTACTCCGGCTTACCTCTTACAAAAATTGGCCCTTCGCTACTGGTAAATAGCTAACAAAAATTAATGTTTCTATTAATAATAAATGTTATTCCAGCACTTGAAGAAACTGTTCAAGTGTTCATTATGTATCTATAAATATATCTAACCTTGGTAACACGAGAGACATATTGAATCATTGAACTATTAGTAAAGTTATTTGAGATCAAAGACTTCTGAGCACCTTATCTCTACAGTAATATAGTTCTTTCTAGTACCCCTTTGTTATGTTCCTTTAGATTCGATCAAAGAGCAAATATTTATTATTTATAACTGAACTTTGGATGATTGATAGACGAAGATCAGACATTTTCGAGAACATTTTTAATATTGTCTCCTGGTAATGTCAAAAATGCTTTACCGTTCTTTGCCCTAACACAAAGTTATTTTAGGATAGTGGGATAGTTTCAGGCTCGCTACGTTTCGCTATAATTTAATCTGGAATAATGGAAGAAAAATATCACAAGAATAACAGGCCATAAACGTAGACGTTAATGATGGTAGAAAATTGTTGGTTTAAAGTGCATAATAGCATAAAATGTTGAGATTACCCAGCTGTTGCATAAAAAGTTAAAGCTTCAACAACGTTCAGTATTCAGTCGCTGACTCAAAGTCCTAATTAATAAAGTATCAACTTCTTGTTTGTGAAACAAACTTAAACTGCGATAGTTCTGTCCCTCCCTCGCAAAGAGTGTGAAGATAAACGTTAATTAAATAGTACCAAGAACTTCACTTAAGCAGTCCGCTTGAGAAACGCCGAAACTGTGAATTTGTTCTGGAATTTGGACTTTAAAGACCGTCCGAGTAACCGGAGTTTTTTGAATTTTTAGAAAATATTGAATTGATATTGTTAAAAATAACTTTCTTATAAAGAATATCTACAGTTACAAAAAATCACGTGCTATTAACTACAGTATTTCTTTTGTCAAAATAGAAAACGAAATTCATGAGAGAAATATTCTAACAAAGTTTTGACTTTAAACACTTCACTTTTAATCGACAAATTTTATCCTAGAAAAGCTAAAAAAGTGGGAGCTTGACGCATAATTAAATTTTCAGGCGTGAACGACGAAAAATAATGAGAAGGCAACTTGTTTTAATAAACTTTATATTGAAAGCTACGGTGCAAGAGATGGCCAGAAGTATGCTAATTAGGATACCATGGATGGCTTTATATATGCAATTTGTGGTAATTGACTACTATGCCTTGTAGCGTGCTAGGGTCATGGATTCATGGGGTAGGCTTTAACAACCTATTATTTGGTATGATAACGTAGGGAACGGAATAAAGGAAGACAAAGAACTATGTAGAAGTTTTGTGAAACATGATAATGCCTAGAAATCGGGTGATACTGAGGTTACGGCTGATAGAGACGATTGTAAAATACAATGCAATGCTTTTGCACCGAACTTAAATAGATTGGCAAGAGGGTTCTAGTTCGAGTACATCGCATGATGAACATTCTCAATTAACTTATCCGTCATGGCGTACCTTCTAACTCACGTAAATCGTTATTTTGAACTTTATAAATACAGTGCATCGGTATTTTAAACTTTTTTAAGTGCAATATGTCAATTGAAAAAACACGTTTGACAGGAAGACTCAATGTAACGCACTCAAAACATTGAGCCAATGGATGCATTGAATAGTAGTGGGTCTTCCACGACCCGACAGTATTTAAAGTAAAGTTGTAATATTAAAAACTTGTGAAAAAGTTGGAACTTTGACCTCCAATATCTCCGTAACTAGAAGATTCCCAGGTATGTTACAGAACAAAAACAACGCAATAACGGGTAGAATAAGTGCCTTTCGGCTTCATTAACGGTCTTTATACACCAATATAATAGTTATATGCTATCCCTACATTTTGTTATTTATGATAACACATTTCGATAATGTGTACTATATTATTTAGCACCGACTTGTTTCCCAATGGACTATACATTTTAAAAAGGGAGAGCGAAATTACAATGCTGTAGAAATGATGGTCATCAAGTGAAATTGTGTTTTTAGATGAAGCTATCATATTTGTGACGTGTTCTTGAGTAGGTTCAGAAATGTTAACGTATACGGTCGAACTTTGTCCAAATATCAGACTGGAAAACTACAGCTCTCTAATTCGACTATAAAACGTTTCGTTTTTCAACAATCACATTTTAAACAAGGAAATCACATCTAAAGATACTCCGTACGTGAGAGCACTTTGATTCTCTTGTAATATAATTATTAGCGATAATTCCTCTCTGTGAGCGTGGAGAAGGGTGGCTCCGGGCACTTATGCAGAAGGCTGTGCTCCTTGACATTTCGCCTGGATTGCACGCCAATTTCTTGTTCAATGAGCTTTATTAATCAGTTTAAATAGCGTTAAAGATTTTCTTATTTCTTGATATAAATAGACGTCTATGGTAAAACTTTTAATCAGGTCAAATTTTTTAATAAGGACTGATGACAATTAATAGGTTAGCAACTATGTAACGTAACTTCACGCCATAATCCCCAAAGGGTTAGGAATAGGTGTACCTATAGTACTGGGTGTACTACAAGTACCTAACATGTTTCCAGTTATTTTTTTAAATGCGAAGTAAAATAGGGAGCAAGTCTTACTTACTAGTTTTAACCCAAATATCATTCAATTATGTTTGTTATTATTCCTTACACACTAATTTTGAAATCAGAGGGGAGCTCTCGAATCAGACAGCTACCATCGACATGAGTCTTACAGTAACCCATCTAAATAATATCAATGCAACTTCAAAAAACACCATCCAAATGATTTAAAATATCTCTCACAATCAATACGTGAACTATTTGAATTGCTTATTGGAATTGGATCGCGTCGAACGGTCCATTAACATTGTAATCAAATTAAAGCCACCGAGCAAATGATAAAGTGTTCCACCGTCCCGTGGTGCTCCGTACAAGTGCTGTAATAGCATGAATTACAGCGCTGGTGTGTGTGCTTTCAAGGTTTTTATTTAATTTGATATATTTTTTTTTTTAAGTAATTTTACTGTTTCTTTGTATTGTTTTATTTTATATTGTAGCATCTTATTGGACTTGGTCTATAATGTGGCTATAATTTGGTGGTAAATAAATAAATAATAAATAAATACATAATTATTACTTTTGACTTTTATAGTTATATTTTGGTGTTCATGTCATTATTAGTAGTGTTATTATAATCAAATTGTATGGTAAGTGTTATTTCTGTTTTGTTACATTTGATGTCTTCATTACTTCAAATGTCATTTTCCATGACATGTTATGTCATTTTTTTTTAATTTATTTGGTTTTATTGTTATTACCTTTTTAATGTTGTTGTTTACAGAAGCAATAGTAGTGACTACGTTGTCATCATTACTTAAAATGTCATTATCCATTTTAAGTTTGTATAAAATTGTTATTTCTAGAAATAGTAAGAGTGAGTGTATTTGATTCTCAATTCACGTCAAGAAGCGTTGAAAAAACAGTTTGTCTAGCTAAAAGAAAAATGTGAGCGTTCAAGAAACTTTGCCGACCGAATCCTTTACTGATTGTTCAATACAATTTCCTTCAAGTTCGAGTTGGCAATAGGATTTAGCTAGATAAGTCTACTGAACGACGGAGCTGAAGTTACGAAAATCGGCATTGTAGGAATAATGCTGTGAGTATTTTCAAATTTTCTTCTTTTGAGAGAGTTAGACTAAAAATACGTCCACATTACTTGATTTGTAACATTAATATTTCTAATAGTCGTTATGTGTGCCGTCTTATCCACAAATAACTTAAAATTTACCTCGTTAACACTTACATATTATTCTCCTTTAACTGCTGTAATTAATACCAGAGCAATAAAGCCAGGTTCCTCCATATTCTATCCAACGCTAGCAAAACGCCTAATACCGACCACAAGCTCACCATAACAATAAACAATTTCAGATTGGACTGTACCATAGAAACCACACGTCCGAAAATCCGGTCTCTCCTAATCAGATCCCGATTTATGGAATGACATATCTTTGCCACTGAAATTCAAACTTCACACCTTTCGAAATAGAGTTCTAATTCCCGTAGTAAGTTTAAATGTATTTCCACAATTTCCAATTAAAATTAGACTTTAGAATTTAGGAGAGAGGATATAAATTCAAGTGGTAAGCTTCCTAAGATAACATTGAATTTTCTCTGTCATAAAACATGATATGTCTGTTTGTATGTTAGTTAACTGTGAATCAGTTTATAATTTGAAATTTGTTTTCCATGTCTACTTTGTGAAATTCGGGAATTTATAATTAATATTGCCACACCGAACGAGTTATTAGTGAGATTCTCGCTATAAATTATGGCAGATGTAAACTATTCAAGTTTACGATTATAAAGTTTTGATGTGTGATGCTGTAATTTATTGGTGCTTTGTATGAAGATATATTAATGGTTACAGGCAGATAAATAGAACTGAAATCTAGTTTATAAGAGAGACATAAATCGTGTACGCAGCAGCAGTGGACCCAGTACTACTAATATGAGTACTTACAAGAAGATATAACAAACGTTTCCTAGTGTCGAAGACATCATCATCTACCTACCCTTGTCCCATGGCACTTGTGGTCGGCGCAGCACTTTTTTTTTCTTCCAATCTCCTCTGTCAACCGTCACGCTATCATTTACTCCTTTAACTTTCATATCATTCCTCACACAATCCATCCATCGTTTCTTTGGTCTTCCTCTCCCTTTCCGTCCATCAACATTTATATTCATCACTCTTTTAGTCACATGCGATTCGTCCCACCTCATCACATGTCCATACAAAGACAGTCGATTCCCTTTTAGCTTTTCAAAATCATCTCTTGCTATATAAAGACCGGCCAAGTGCGAGTCGTACTCACACGCACATAGGGTTCCGTAGCACCAAACAATATAATAAAAATATTTTGAAGGCTCATTCATATTATGTTGTTTTACATCCAACAGCAAAATTTGTTTTTCATAGTATGTTAATGAAAAACAAAATTACTGCTGCAGTTTTATGAAAAAGTCCCATATCTCAAAAACTAAACATCAAATCGTATTCAAACCAATTTTCGTTGAAAGTTTTTTTTTACATTCTATCTTACACTTTTTTAGAATTTTCCTCCTTTCACCTTAGAAATTAGAGGGGGGGACACACATTTTACCACTTTGGAAGTGTCTATCTTTAAAACGATTTACTTTGAGAAAAAATAGTTTTAGAAACCTCAATGTCATTTTTAAAAACCTATCTTTAAAATGGTTTGATGACAAAGATGGTTGTAGAGGAAGGCAAGAAGGAGAAGGATGAAAGCAGAGAAAGAGGTCCCCGACCATTTAGTGAGAAATTGTAACAATTATAAGATACAGAATCGAATGAATTAGTGAAAAGTCGATCAATAGATAATATCACATCTAAAGACAAAGATAACTAATAGATCAACAATAACATCCACCACATAGCTCACACACAGGATACTAAATTGTACGCTCATGTCGTTTGCGGTGACGCAGCACGCGTGACGTGACCGCGGAATGTGCTTTGTTGACGTCCAGCCACGTCTAATGGACACATAGAATGTGGGAGACCGATGATGATTTTCTGGCGAGTTTGTGTATTATTTAATTTAAGGATTTTATTGTGGACTGTGGTCAAACTTGGTCAAATCAATGTAATTTTCTAATTAACTAAAGGATTAATGAAAGGCATCGTTGTTATTAAATATGTTTATTTATATTTTTATTAGTTACAATGTTGTGTCCCGATCAACATACAGGGTGTAAAAATACCCTTCAAATAGCCGTCAACCAAGCATTCTGTACATCAAACTAATTAACTTTACGCAAAAATTATTGCTGAGAAACGACTTTTTTTTGGGGTGAAAAATCACGTTTTACGGTAGGATTCGATGGATAGCACTCAAAACATTGCGCTGATGGATGGATTGAATAGTACGGGGGTCGTGGACGTGTGTAAAGTAAAAATCTTACATTAAAATCATGTTTTTAAAAAAAAACTTGTGAAAAAGTTGGAACTTTGACCCCCAATATCTCCGTAACTAGAAGGTTCCCAGGTATGGTCTAGAACAAAAATGATCGCAAAGACGGGGAGAACAAGTTCCTTTCGGCTATGTTAAGGGTCTATTTACACCCTTTAGATACAAAGTAAAATTTTGGACTGACCTTGTGTGCTTTGGTATAATACGAGCCTCGCTTTAATTTCGCTAATCTTTAAATTTTTACCGATAAACTTTTGATACTAAAAGTGTATATTATTTAAGTGATCAGCTTAGAAATGGCTTCCTAATTTCCAAACCCCCAACATTTTACCTTCAAACAAATTCTTTTCATAATCTGTATCCTTTATTTCCACGCATCATTTGCACCAATGATTAATGGCGTCACTTTATGCTCACCTGATGTTAAATGGACCAGCGGGTAAGCAAATGTATCATGTAATCCATCAGACTTTGATAATGCGACGTCGTTCATTTGCGATGGACATGGGTCATGGCTTGTAGCCGTCGATTTGTTTTCATGGGGTTTTATGGAAGGATTAGGTATTAGCGTTGGATGGATTGGTGATGATTAACAGTATTGAGCTCTGACTATGCATCTCATTTTTAAGTGAATTCTGGTTAATGGAACATGGTGGTTAAAATTTATGTAGATTCTATGAAATACTTTGATTATCGTGTGATGTCAGTATCGGGCGCCTGTATTTAAAACCAGAGTGAATTCGTACTTCTTTACTTTACTTTACGAGGATGCCTTGAAGATTCTGGGCATCATTTTCCATCAGCGAGATCAAGAGAGGGTCCAAACCTGCGCATAATAAAACTGCAATCGTAATGCCTGTAAGCATGACGAGTAGACCACATTTGAACGGTTTTCCTCTCATTTCAATTCAGATTAAAACAATATTCACTTTAAAAAAGTTTCCGTTAGTTTCACTATCCGGAAAATGAGGTGTTAATCCAGTAGATTCGCTAGCGGAGTCTGTAAAGTACTTTCACTGACGCTAAACTTTGAGTCATAATTCTGTGTAAAGTTGTCCGTCAAAAGACCGGTTAAGGCGTGCCTCGGGAACCACTTCTTATTCTTAGATTGATGTTTTAAAATGACTACAATGAAAATATTACACGTTAAGGACCTTATGACACAAACTTGTAGCATTGGTTATTTTGGTACATCGTCCTAGACATATACCGCGGCTATTCAAAATCAAAACCTAGCAAGGGACATTTTTGGCAAAATACTTTTTTTTAAACAAATCTAAACAAAAAAATATGCTGCATCTAATGCAAAAACAACCATATTTCTATCGTAATAAGAAGTAGAGTTATGAAAATGGCAAACCTATCAAGTGCACGTCTTAGTCAGACCCATTTAACAAAGTTGGATTTCCCAAATCAAACTTAAGTAAGGCACATAAAACTTATATAAATAGACTTAACTTGAGTCAAACTAGCTTATAATGTAAACCAAGTTGTATTTATCAATATCAAAATGATAACAGTACAAAAACGATGTTCTGTTCTTATGGTCAAAGAAAATGTTACTTTTTCTACTCCTATAAAATTTGCTCAGATGCTCTTGCTAGGTTTTGGTTTTGGACAGCCGACCGTGTTATATGTTTTTAAACTGACATTGTCACTTAATTATCATTTGCACTAATGATGGTAGACCGTGTTACTATTCCAATTTGTATGGAAGAGATGATCCTGTTTTTTGGAAAATTTCAGCTCTTTATGTCCAAGGTCAAAAAGGTTATGTTTATACCAAGGTGTTACAAGTTATGAATTACATTTAGAGAATGTGTTTTTTAAAAAATAGAATTAATTTACCGTGTTATAGGTCAGAGTCGTAAAACAAGTTGCAGGCCTTCATAATCATCAAAATCGAAGCTATTTTTTCGCCATCAACAATGAATTTAGTGGTCTATAATGAAAGTAAAATTAGGTATACAAGCTCATCAGCATACGTTTCTGTTTATGCTTACCTTAATCCATATAATTAAAAAAGGCAACACAAGACAATATAATCTAAAACAAAAAGATTGTAGCAAAAGATAACACATTAGCCAAAACCGAGACAATAGGACCTGAAAAGGTGGAAACACAAAACATGCAGAGAAGCCTTCCTTTCAGAATCACAATGCTGGCCAGAATAAGCGTCAAACAAAATATTATATTTATTATGAATTAGAAAACGTAAGCACATTACTTATTTCGCTTACAAAGAAAAACTTTGCGTACGATCTTCATCCCATTATGAATATACAAAGGAAATTTCACAGATGTTGCTTTATTCTTTCATATTTGAATATTTTCTTTGTATGGTCGGAATTTGCTGCGCTGATCTCAGAAGGAAAATATGTTGTTGTGGGAGGGCACGGTGGGCAAGCAAGTTTTGCGGTGAAATGGCGAAATTGTCTGTGGTTGTTATACGTATTGTATTGGTATTTCATCCTATCATAAGTGATTTTACTTTTGCAAAAGATGATGATTATGGCGGAGAACGAGATGCTATTGTGTCGCAGCTTGGAAGAGGTCTCCAGATTCAGCAGTGGACTGTGATAGGCTGATTTGTCTGATTGACTGATCTGGACCCATTGAAGTTACGCAAAAGAAGAATTCCATCCCGTGTAACACTAATATTTGCATTTTTTTTCTATGTACCTGTTTTCTTTGTGCACCCATGTGTAAGTAGGTCTCCTATTTATTTACGCGGAAATCATTGAGCATCCACCTTTATCTTCTGAAACAGAAAACGGCTCGCAACCTCGCAGCCACCATTCAAATCAGCTGCGCCAAAGTTTAAATCATTTGAAAATCGTCGGGTTGTTACGACAGCAAATCGGTAGCCCAATAAAGTGCCATTAGGGACCTTTACATAGAAATGGCAAAATAAGTACCGTTTTTGGTTATTTTTGTCCTCAAATGATCGACGCTGTTAAGTACCCAAGTACGATGGAGCATCTAGGTTCTTATAGCTTTGGTTAGCGTCTAACTCAAAACAATGTAAGGTACCTATTTCTTTAGAAATGAGAAACTTCCAATTATTGTCTTAAGAATAGAACTGTATAACATTTACTGACCCTCAGATGGACGAAGTAGGCCCAATTTACACGATTGTTTTCTATGCAGCTTTACTACAACTCTCCCGAAGATGGTGATATGCCACTTGTTGCTGGTTTCTTTGGGTTTTATAGAAACCAGTTGTATCGCTACTGTTTGTTGTTGAAGTTAAGGATGGCGGTTGTGGTCAGCTTTGCAAATTGTACTTTAAAATATGGACCAACTTCTCACGTTAGTCATACCCGGCACAACGATGACACTCGTGTTCAGGCACCCAATCAGTGACGACCTTAGCCTATCTATGCCGCCGATGCATTCAATAATTATGAACAATAATTACACTTAAGCCTAGCACAGTTATAGTCTGCTAAATACGACTATTCGTAAATAATAGATTAACATTCTAATATTATTTGATGTTAAACGCAGGAACTAATATTTTTGGGACAAGACCCTTCGATACAAAATCTTGAAATTATCTTTTTGTATGATTTTGCTTAAATATTTCTGAAACCGTTTTTGGTTCTTCAAAGTTTCCATTCGAACATAATTTTAAACACTTTTGGGGAACGGAGGAGCAAGTAAAAGTTTTTGTTCAAGGTCAGCCTTGCCCCAAAATAACCCTCATCAAAATTAAATTATGTTGCTTCGAATATTTTGCGATCAAAGATAGAAATAATTATCAGTATTTCGTCGTTAATGGCGAAAATGTACTTCCGTAATCAATTAGTGGTAACACTTATCGCGATCAGTAGATTAATTTTCAATCATGTTTTAGGGATCCTGATTGTTAGAGAAAGTAATCTGTTGTTGTTCATCAAGGAAGTTTGTTATTTCAAAGTTTGTATAGAGGTAGAAAATAACTCTAAAGTTTATACTGGTAATAAACAGCGGCAGAACTATGCACTAGGAACACGTTGTCTGCTACTGTTGCAGAGAACGACATCTTAATGCTGCAATATTCGAATTATGGGAAAAAATATTATTGGAGCTAGTTAAGGTCCTTATCAAATGAATTGGGATAAGGGCAAGAGAATGATGATGATGATGATGAAAGATCCTTATCAATCCTTGGCAATCCTTAATAAATTTTTTCATAAAAAGTTGAGCGAACTTTGACTGTTCCCATAAAAATAGTCAATAGGGACGCTGGAAGAGATTTTTTCAGAAATAAGCACCACCTTTGTACCTATTTTTCTTTTTCCATTCTTCTTGTCTGTATTTTTTTATCTCTTCAAGCACAAACTACAGAGGAGGACTTAATGACATAGGCATTTTCTACCAGTCAACCTTTGGGTGATGCAGAGACAAACAGTGGTGTATTTAGTGTGTACAACAACTGTTAAATAAATAAACAAAACAATTTAAGTTATGTAGTTTTATAATTTTAGTTAAACACTGCCTGTGTTTAACTAAAATTTTATTATAAAAGATTGCCTGAACCAAAACATTTGAAACAAAGCACGTTGCTGTAACAACATACTATAACATAACATGCTCTGTAACATTCACCAACGCAAGTAATGCAGCATATGCAACTGTCTTGCATAAAACGTAAACAGTTTTCAACACAAAGTAGCAAGTTGGAATCCTCTGGAATGCAACGTGGGTGGTAGTTGGTACAGTTGTTAGTTTCCAGACAATTCCAGACGGTTCCAGCTAACTACTAAACAAAAGGATTAAATGAAATTGCGACTGGTCGTACGTTGCACTAACATTTGTCGCTGTCGAGTTAGGCTATGGAATTATGGAGTGCTGACGGAATTGTTAGTTTGTGAGATCAAATACTTGTAACAAACACGTATAATTGTTATGTTGTAAAGGATGTTTTTTTAATAAGAAAGGTACAGTTTTACGACTAGTTAAATTTATTTGTGTTACTTTAAACCCACACGTACGTAACATAACATCACGCCTGTAAGCTCCAAAGAGACACTACACCAGTTATGTTTAAGTCCCATGAAATAGGGGCGAGCCTATTGACATCAACTTGGTACAAATCCAGACTCCCTGGCTGCTACTGAAAAATTTCTGATGGAAAACCCACGACCCGGGAATCGAACCCAGGACCTCATGCTCAACAGTCGCGCCTGCGACCACTCGACCAATGAGGCAGTGCCAACCCATGTAAATTCTACTTTGAACTTAAAAATCCCACGATGATAAGTGTCTACGACTACTAATAAACTAACTACTAACTACTCATGTTTCAAATCATATACAAAAATAGTACAACATTTCATGCACCCCAAAACGCAACTAGAGCGTGATGATAAACATAAATAACAGCTGAAAACATCCTAAATTCCTCACTAAACCTCTTACTATACTCTATCTAAGTCACATTGTCGATCCGAAATAAGACGTATACAATAAAAAGATAGTCTACAAGTTTACTGCTCCCCTCTCGCATGATCCGTTTTATGTGATACACCCCCGATACAGACGGGGACGTAAAAATTTTAGGTCGCCACCATGAATTTCAGTTCGCCATAAAATATAATAATAAAATTATGTTTCGTGATATAGACGATTGACTTTTGTGTGTATTCTCTCTGAGCTGGGATGTTTGATTGAGGATTAAGTGATGAAATTCAAGTAGGTGTTCCGTTTCAATGGTGAGATTTATGTCTTGAGGTATACAGGGTGCAAACAGACCCTTCACATAGCCGTCAACCAAGCATTCTGTACATCAAACTAAGTAACTTTATACAAAAATTATTGCTGGGAATCGACTTTTTTTTTTAGGTTAAAAATCACGTTTTACGGTAAGACTCGATGGAAAGCACTCAAAGCATTGTGCTGATGGATGGATTGAATCGTACGGGGGTCGTGGAGATGTGTAAAGTAAAAATCTTACATTAAAAACATGTATTTAAAAAAAAACTTGTGTAAAATTTGGAACTTTAACCCCCAATATCTCCGTAACTAGAAGGTTCTCAGGTATGATCTATAACAAAAAAATAATCGTAAAGACGGTGAAAACAAGTGCCTTTCGGATATGTTAAAGGTCTATTTACACCCTTTATAACAATCGAATAATTTATTTCGAAATGTGACCACACTCTTTCGTAGTAAAGTTCATGCCATCACCATGATTTGCCGAGCAACTTGTTGAGGTCGGCTTCCAGTCTAACGACAGAATGCAGTTGTATTTTACGTGGAGTAATTGCAAAACTTACCACCACAACACAGTAACTGGGCAACACGCTACCCCTTTGGTAAGATCTGTTGTCAGATTTTTTCCGGCTTTTGAGTATCTTTAACGACTGTCAAAGATTTACGAATGACATCCCGGACCAACGGCCTGAGTCAACGGTATGTAATGGATGATTCAGAATGTAACTTCATACCGTTCCATTAAAAAGAAGAACTAGTAGGTTGATCGTGTTAGTATTTCATATATGACATCACGCATTCTAATCCCCGAAAGGTTTGGCAGAGGTGTACTTACAATTGCACCCACATTTCGCCAGTTAAGTTTAAGTCCCATGTAATAGGTGTCTGATGAGATGACGAGTATAGAGAGGTATGGAAGAAGAAGACATTTCCATAGAGAGGTATGGAAGAAGAAGATATGCAGCGCCGACCCCAGATGAAATGGGATAAGGGCAAGAGATGGTGATGATGATGTAATAGGGGGCGAGCCTATTGCCATCAACCGGGCACAAATCCAGACTCCGTGACTGCTACTAAGAGATTCCTGATGGAAAAAACCCAAGAACACTATGCCCGACCCGGAAATCGAACCCAGGACCTCATGCTTAGCAGTCGCGCTTACGACCACTAGACAACGAGGCAGTTAGTATTTCAATACATCATTATTATGAGAAAAAAAACGCATGTAAATGAATAAACAAATAATTCTTAAAACAAACTTCACTCTTAATCCAAATCCAACCACAATCCATTCCCAGTTTTCGGAATCGAAGGATCTAGTCAAACGACGTCGTCAGACATCGATTGGTTTTGCTTCACGTCAGTCAGCTTGGTGCGGTGTCGAACGACGATCGACGTTATGCGATTGCACTTGTTACGTCTTTTGACGACGTCGATCGTCGATCACATGTTGATTACAGCGTTCTGACGAGTATTAACCCACGTACTTCAACTTGGTTTATGCTCCTTCAATATTTTACGACTATACGACGTTTGAGTAGTGTTTTAAAATTTGTTTAAAAACAAGGGAGTGGTTTCCTGCGCGATCAACATCAGTGTGATTTATCTGGTAGCAGAAAAAATTAAAATAATATTTTAAACGTCGCCAACTTACGTCAATGTGAGACAGAGAGAGAGTGAGGCCTGTGGTTACTCATCTGTGCATTTGCATGGATGGGTAACTACTGTCCTTTCACAGATATTTTACCTGCCAGCAGCAACTCAAGAGCAACCTTATTGTAACGAACATAAAGGTCAATGTGAAAATACTTTATGGTCCTCAGCCTAACAAACAAACAAAACACACTTGGTTAGATTTATATCCCTGTCACATAATAATCTACAGACACTGTAATAACTATTCGAAGTTTTGAAGCTCGAAGATTTGTAGGCTCAAGTCTAGACAATCTTTAAACTAGATAGTTGCCAAAGACTTCACAAACAACAACAAATCCAGCCACTTTAGATCAGAAATCGTGGGCATAGTGCATTACCCTGTAAGTTCCCACTTACCGTATCTTCAGATCAAGTGTATTGACTCAGTAGAATCTCTCACGACACATATTATTATTATTCGTTCAACTCGTATGTTCAATATTTTTTATTTATGCTTCGTTTACTTTGTTTAAGGAGATGTTTTTTGGATCAATCAAGATAAATCTGCTGCTTCTGATCCTTGGGGAACGATTTAGTCACGTGTGACCCAAATCGGGTATTGTTTTTATTTTTGTCAACGTTTCTTATGATGAGACAGGAGTGTGGGTATTGGCAAAACCTCAGTGAGGCCTTTTGATTGCCTTTTCAGTGTATAAAATTGGGCTGCGTATGATGATAAAGAGATCACTGATGATTATGCAGTGTGTTACACATAGTACAGCACAAAACATAACCACCTTCCTTATGTCGTATGCGTACAAAGCAAAATAATAATAAAAAAAGTTGGTAATCTTTAATACGGGACTGCTTGTCACCTCCACGTGCCACACGTGTATAAACATGACTCCTGGATCGGAGGTTGTTAAAAGTATCTTTACAATACAACAGGAAAACTTTGTGTTTATTCGTTAAGTGGTTTCTAAACTAAACAAGAACGAAACGAATAGTAAACTCACCGGGAGGTCTAATAGCCTTAGGGTATTGAACCATTCATACATATTATTTTCTGAAAATATCACTGTTCAGTACACAAAAATACTTGGTATTAATTTGTAAAAAATAAAATGGAGGAAATAATAAAAAGATAATCGTGAATGATGGGCTTATCAATCTAGGACTCACCAAATAATAAACTCCAAAGGGCATCACGACGACTGCCACAAGTAGATCAGCAACAGCCAAACTCACTATAAAATAATTAGTCACGGTCTGCAGCGTCCTCTCGCGCACTACACTCATTATCACTAGCACATTGCCGAACAGCGTGAAGAAAGGGAAGATCAGCAGCAATAGCGCCCAAAGGTTTTGATCCGCATCGTCCACTTGTCGGTTAAAACACGAGATATTAAACGTACCGTTAAAACTACAGTTTGTGTAACCGTACACATCTGCCAAATCTAGACTAGTATTGGTACTAAAATCTGGGGAGGTGTTACTATAGAAATAATCACTAAAGTCTTCCACTAGCCTCATAAAGTCACCACTAATGTTTGCGTCTCTGGCTTCCACCTTGACGGTAGCATTCCTAACGTCAGGTGGTCTCTTAGATGGGTAGAGGTATGTTGTGTGATGTGTGTTGTTGTGGTATGGCACTAGGGTAGTGCTCATCATAGCTTCAGTGCTCGGGGCCGAGCGATGAGCCGTCAGCGTCATTCTCCCGGGCCCCCGTCGCGGCCATTTGTGCTAGTTGACGCGTCGCATCTGCAACAAAGAAAAAACTTGATTAATGCTTTACTAAATCGAGTTATTATTCAAAGCTGGGAAGATTTCAGATTTTTATGATGTAATGGGTTAGACGATTTATTATCTGAGCCAGCTTGCGTTCAACTATTTGCTCTTGTAAAATATGATTATTTTGTAGATCAACATAATAATATTAAATAAACAGCTCCGGGTAACTTTCTCTTGGAAAGGATATTGCATGTTGATCAAACGGTAGTTTTTTCGCGATATAAAATGGCAATATTGTCGATAAAAGATAAATTTTCTGCTTCTATGAAACAAGAGCAAAATAGACGCTTTTATGAGTAAATTGAACAGGAGCTGGATGAAATACAAAAATCTCTTTTAAAAGTTCTTGGAACAGAATGCGTTCATGACAATGAAAAAGAAAAGGAATCCTGAACGCTGATCATCTAAATGAACAGATCCCATTTAGATCCCGCAGATCACAGGATTGAACTCATCAATCAATGCTCAAGGACGTCAATTGGGGCACTCATCCGCAATCTTTTTTATAATTCTCCAAGTCAATTTAAAATGATTGATTCGACAAAAATCACGAGTGCTTATCAGGATGATAGATTATCCTTAAGTTTCCGCTAAGCGCTGCTTTAATTGCTGGTCCCTTAAGTGTTTTGTGATTGGAGGAATTGGATGGAAAAGTAATTATATTGACAAGTAAAGTAACGATTATATTAAGTTAATAATTATTATGTTCTAGTAGCACCCACAGAGTCTAATTTTGTGCCCCGTTATGTAGGCTTGCCTCCAATAACAGGGGACTGCAACATAACTGTCGAAATGTGGGTGTACCAATCCGCACTGGGTCTCTGTGGTGGTTACAACCCACTCCCTCTCAGAGAGACCTATGTCATAGCAGTGGGAACGAACACCAGTTTATTATGTTATGTTAATGACTATTCTGTTGTTTGTTCATTACAGGAACTGATGGTCGCTATTGCAGGCGCTAAACTCGTAGTCCTGTTCTGAGCCGACTCAACTTAGTTTTTATTTATAACCAGTACAGTTTTATTTAACGCGATCGACACACTAAGAAAATTTGCTCTTGCTATAGGTATATTTTTCCACCTAAATACCTAGTCTCTTTAGCTACTACGACTAAATTCGTAATCATTATCAAATAGCTACGAATTAACATTCATAGTCTATGCTCTTGATTACCAGCTACGACAAAACTCAATGAGCTCAAATTGTTATGGCATCTAATCTTAATGTCTCTCATTGGAATAGAAAGGCGTATAATTAAACAGTTTAAAATAGCTATCACGTCTTCAAGGCTTTAACAGACAATGTTTCCAATCATGCTGGAAATGAAGTGTAAAATGGTAGCATCATGCCTAGTTCCCACCGTAATGACTGACACTACCAATTCTACTCACCCATTTTAAACACCATTAGGCTCTAATTAAGTTCACTCGCATGAAAACGGTATGACTGACACAATGACAGCTTTCTTATTAGCATTTCACGTGATAACGCGTTTCTAGAATGTTCTCGCGATGAAAATCTAAATTGTTGTGTCGTCAGCAGAAAAATGTGTTTGTTATCTGTGTTCGTGTTTTAATGGACTTAGGAGGAGCACGTCTTGTTTTTGGCAGTTTGTTTGTTGTTCTGTGTCTGTGTTTGCAGACTGTACCTACTTATTTAAGCTCAGTTTAGTTTTTATCTTAGTTCTGCGGTTAGTTTTAACAAAGCACTGTTGTGTACTAGACCAAGAAAATTAAGTGACTCTGAATTTTGTCTGGCATTTTGTAAGCTTTTGCCGTGTTAAAGTGCGATACGGACAAATTGCGGACGTAACTCCGGACACAAGATTCTAACAGACAATGTACTGAAGTACCTATTGTTGTCCGGTGTCCGCAACCATGCAGTCTGTAATCTGTCCGTACCAGTTTGAGAGAAACTACCATCATCTGAAACATTTCCTTCCATACAAAACAAACCCTCCACGTTTCCTATTTAAACCACCTGGTTTTTGCTGATTCCCTAAAAAACATTACCTCATCAATTATACACGTTGATCCGCCAGAAATTCCCGGTGCTTTGTGTGTGCACAACAATAAGCAATAAATTGTCCGGGAGAGGCCGGGATCCGTCAAATCCCGGGACGAGACATTACCATAATGCTCTTCATCATGGAACTGGGAGCTCAATTTTCGGCGCTATTGCTTTTCTCGCGGTCATTTTGGTGGTAATATGAATTAATGACACAACAATCATTAATCAATTGCTATTGAGGAAAAGCTTCAAACTAAATCTGCAGGGAAACATGAATAAATTGAGTATCGCTCTTACAGTCACCAGCGGAAATTCGAAAGCGATTTCCTCATGGAATAACGATTTGCTTTAGGTAGATCAAGATCTATTTCAGAACAATCATCATCTGTCTAGCCTTTTCACAACTATGTTGGGGTCGGGTTCAGTCTAGCCGGATGGAGCTGAGTTCAAGTATTTTTTATAGAGCGACTGCCTATCTGACCTCCACAGTAGACTGGTTATCAGACTTTTCAAGCTTCTGACTACTCGTCACGACTGTCAAAGTTACCCAAGTGACAGCCGGGACCAACGGCTTAACGTGTTTTCAGAGGCACGGTATGTAAAAGATGGTCCCCTCCGCGGACTGAACTTGGCAACCGCTGCTTTACCTTGTAGATCGACTGTCAACCGTCGCGCGACTGTTATTATTTAGCTCCGGCGTAGTTCAGAATAATATGGGTTCCACAATACAATGTCCGTAACTACATGATTGAAATCAATGCAGGAGGGGAAAATCACTTGCATAAATGACTTAGTGTATACCTACATATCGGTGCACGTGACTGTACTTCCTTCTGAGAAGAAGGATGTTTGGTATCACAAAAGACGTAAACAACTTTTGAAAGTTCTCATTGTTTCCTTTTTCTTTTGTTTTCTTACAAACCTTTGTCCAGTAAAGACTGAAAAATGCGGAGTTGATTGTTGATTGATATTAAATTCGTTGTTAAATCAAATTAAAGTTCGATTAAATGAAATACGTATGACGTAATAAGATACAAAGTAGGAGTAACGTCCAGGAGGATGTCGGATTTCGGGTCAGGGTTCCGAAATGAAGGAGGGCAGGAAACTTGGTAAGACGTGGTGATAGTAGGTGGAGTATAGATTAGACTGAATAGTTGCCGAGAGACGGTAGAATTGCAGAGCAACAGCTGTATGGGTGAATGACAATCGAATGGGAGGCGTTTTGAGAGACTGTCACTTGTAAATTTCGATGTTCAGAAAGTGCTAATTATCAGAATAATATTAATAAATTACGTTTGATTTTGACATTTAGAAGATGGCATGTAAACCTGGATGAGGCTAGCGCAGACCAGAAAAGGATGACGCAAAAGGGAGGCTTATACACAGCAGTGGGTTGAACATGGCTGCCAACGATGATGATGAAAACTGAGATGATGAGAACTTAATTCTTAACTTTAATAGCAGTGCGTAATCGCCCTTAAACTATCTAGAGACATTTCCCTCAGCTCAAATCCTATCTCATCTCCCTGTAATGACACCAGTATCCTCCAAACCGCAACACAGCTTCAATTCCCAACCACATCCCACAACATAATGACATGCAGATGCACCACTTTCCTCTCTCCAAGAATCGCTCAAAAACTTAAGATCGTTAAGTGGCCAGCAGCAGCATTTCCTCGACACCCGTGATAGATGATAGATCACGCCATTAAGCCAGGGGAGCCGGCAGAGACCCATTTATCTTAGCCAATTTATACACTGACACACGAAGGCGTAGTTCTAGTTAGGTAATTAGTTTGGACGTTATAAATGGCTTTAAAAGGAGGCTTTAAAGTTGAAAATTAGGTTTTAAAGTTTTGGGTTTGGGGAGAAGTAGAAAGGAACTGTTTGTGCGAAGGTAATTGCGTAGTTTTCAATTCGAAAGTTAATGATGCAGTTGATGTGAATTTATGGTGCAATTTAACTTTTTCCACGAAAAGGTTCCCTGAAAGGTACCTTATCGTAACCTATACTGCCAATTTTGTATTTTACTGTTCTACATAGTAATTCACATTGTGTGAAGGATGATATGGCACGAAAGGAGGTGTCTGATGAGATGACGAGTAATAGAGGAGTATGGAAGAAGAAGACATGCTGCGCCGACCCCAAAAAAATTGTCACAAGGGCAAGAGAATGATGAGAATGATGACACAGCAATTCACATTATGAATGTAAATCTGCATGAGGGAGTTTAATTATTTATTTTTGTGAATGAGTACCTGTGTATGGTTGGTTCCAGCTTGTAATATAGGATAATTTAGTAGATAGGCGCCGTGTGATTAAGGAGCAAGTCGCCACTTTTTATATAAAAAGCCCATCTAATATATATCAGTACCTAATTGAAATATTTAAAATGTCAATTTTATATGAAAGCACCAATTATCTAACAATGATAATATTATAATATGTATGGTCTACGCATACATGTTCTACTATAACTGACTACCCCGTTGGTCTAGTGGTCGCTAACGGTACTGTCTTGGGTTCGATTCCCAGGTCAGGCAAAATGTTATTGGGTTTTTCCATCAGAAATTTCTCAGTAGCAGTCACGGAGTCCAGATTTGTGACCGGTTGTAACTTGTAGGCAATAGGCTCGCGCCCTGTTACATGGGACTTAAGATGTGTCATGGGACCTCTGCCTAACTCTTGAGGTATCACACGCGTGGTAATTACATCTATTAGAATAATCGTAAATAACAAAATAACTATACAGTATTTTGTGTATTGTACAGTTTTTATAGAACGTGCAATTAAAATAATAATAATAATAATAATAATAAGTGGCCCGAGTGTCAAATTGACAGCACGAATTTTTACGATACTGAATTTTAATTTAATGTTTTTATCGATTTAACCCATATTTAAACAATAATATATTAATTATATCAATAACAATGATAAGAAAAAAAAAAACAGAAAACCTATTTTATAAAACCGGACCCTAATTTTTTGGAATATACTTTAAAATATACATGAATGCTGACAAGAAGCCGGGCAAAACATCAGGCACACCCACCATCTCCGGACTCGTCGCTCAGCTCCGCCTCGCAGCCGCCGGGACGCGCCTCAATCGTGAGTGCTGTGTCTCCGATCGCTGCAGTTGCGTCGAGCTCGAGTGACGAGTTTTTCTCCCCGCCGTCGACCCCATCACCACCACGACGACGAGGAAGAGGACGGCCACCAGCGGGCTTGGGACCTCGAGGCCAACAGGCCCCGAACAGGGTCCCCGCTGCCGGTGGAAATGTGTCGCGCATGCGATGGACTCAGTCCATTAATGAGAACGTCATGCGCGCATATTATGGGGCTACTGAGGGGGGAAGCAACTTGACTGCGTACCGTGGTCGGATGCTCTCTCTGTTTCAGGTGCTTGAGCCAGGTGTCAGCGTGTCGGCGCAACGGCTGTCGGATCAAGTGCGGGTCATACAGCGTAACCACATGTTGGATGACACCGTACTTGAGCGACTACGCTTCGATTCACGGAGTAACCTAGTTATACCTGCTTCGCCAATGATTGCGGTACAGCTACAAAACGTATCCAGTGCTCCACCGCGATCCGAACACGATGGTGAAGAAGATGATGACGAAGTTATATCCGTGAGTACCCAGTGCAACGCACAATTGAGGAGCGCTTTGGAGGGTGCATTCCGGGAGTACCGATCCACACCGCCTGAACTTAGGCCACGTCTACCTCGTTTACCTATGCACAAGAAAAACAAGGCGCTGGTGTGTGCTTTAGATTCGCAGCTGTCAAACTGCTTTGACAGCAGCAAAGACCTCGCCGATACCCACTCAATATTGTACTGTGGAGCTGTAGCGGCATGTCGTGTAGCTCACGTCAAATTTCCCAACAACGACAGAGCTACACGACCAAAATTTGCTGTTCCAGCTTGGCAATGCAGGATTGAGCGGCGTATCGGTGAGGCTAGAGCACTCATCGGCAAGTTAATCTGCTTCAGGGAGGGCAATACTCGACCTAGAGTGATGCGCTTTGTGAAGCGGGCGTTCTCGGGAACTGATGTTAGTTTTCGAGACTACTTAGCCCGCGTCACAGAGCGTATCGACTTCCTGAAGCAGAAGATCTGTGCATGGGCAAGCCGTATTCGTCGGTACAAGCGGCGAGTGGAGCGTTACACTCAGAATCGCACATTCCGAAGTGATGAAAGGTGGGTATATAGGGCTTGGGAACGACCGGACCAAGGTGTGACTGATACGCGTCTACCAGATGATGACGCCATGTGTTCGTTCTGGCGCAACATCTGGTCGGTGCCTGTCAGTCACACTGAGGGTGATTGGACCCGGGAGGTTGAACGAGCGTGTGATTCGATACCTGAAATGGGGGCAATTATCATCAGCCCCCAAGATGTAGCTCGTGCAGTCCGTCCGTTGCCTAACTGGAAATCTCCAGGGCCGGATGGACTGCACAACTTCTGGATTAAATGGTTCCAGAGATCACATGTTCGCTTAGCATCCCAGTTTCAGTCAGCCTTAGAGTCAGGGTCGCTGCCCCAGTTCTTGACGACAGGAATTACCCACCTGCTCCATAAATCAGGTAGTACTGCGGAACCCAAAAGTTATAGACCAATCACTTGTTTACCAACGGTCTATAAAGTTCTTACATCCATTTTGAGAGCTAAAATCAATCATCATATTGATAGTAATTCTATCATGTCTGCCTCTCAGAATGGATGTAGGAATGGGTCCCGCGGTACTAAGGAGCTGCTCCTTATTGATATGGCCATTAGCCAACAGGTTCGCCGCTCGCGAAGGGATCTGTCTACATGTTGGATAGATTACAAGAAGGCCTATGATTCTGTGCCTCATACATGGCTCATGAAGGTGCTGGAGTTGTATAAAGTTGATGCAACTCTGCGTACCTTCCTGATGTCATGTATGGGGCACTGGAGAACGGTCCTTCACTATCCAGGATGTCGACAGATCCAGGGGAACAGCGAACCGATAAAGATTGAGCGCGGTATATTCCAGGGTGATAGTCTGAGTCCATTGTGGTTTTGTTTAGCCTTGAACCCTCTCAGCACACTGTTGGAGGGTTCAGGTCTAGGCTATCGGTTGAGGAGAGGTGGTCAGGTCATATCTCACCTTCTTTACATGGATGATCTGAAACTCTTTGCCCCCAACAACTTGCAACTGATGAAGCTACTGAAGGTAACGGAAACTTTCAGTAGCGCCATCAGGATGGAATTTGGTATGGACAAATGTGCAGTCATGCATGTGAAGCGAGGGGAGATTATGGAATCCGTGGGAACTCAACTCTCGGATTCCATACACCTTAGATCCCTCTCCTCAACAGAAACCTACAAGTATTTGGGTATGTCGGAAGCATTAGGTATCAATACTGCCGACATGAAACAATCATTGAGGGACCGCTTCTTTGGCCGCCTGAATAAAGTACTAAGCAGTCTTTTGTCAGGTGGAAACAAGGTGCGCGCCTTCAATGGTTGGGTCATGCCGGTTTTGATGTATTCTTTCGGCATACTCAAATGGACTCAGACGGAACTTGATGCCCTGGATAGGAGGGTCCGCGCACTGCTGACCGCAAATCGAATGCATCACCCGCGGTCGTCGGTGATGAGACTGTATATCCCGCGGAAGTGCGGGGGTCGTGGCTTCTTAAATGCTAAGACCCTGCACAACCGTGAGATATGCAGCCTCAGGGAATACTTCCTAGAAGTCGACGAGGGGATGCACCGAGATGTGGTCTCAGTGGACAAGGGCCTCACGCCGCTCTCTCTGGCTAACGAGAACTGGCGCAAACCTAGAGTATTAGACACTAATGATCGCAAGGAGGTATGGCAGGGCAAGGAGCTTCACGGACGCTTTTACCGGGCCCTACATGGACCCGATGTAGACTTCTTAGCGTCCGTATCTTGGCTGCGTTTCGGTGACCTATTCGGCGAAACCGAAGGTTTTGTCTGTGCAATAATGGACGAAGTTATGATGACGAATAACTACCGGAAATACATTGTGAAGGATGGCACGGTTGACATATGTCGGGCATGCCACCGTCCGGGAGAATCGATCCGACACATTATTTCTGGGTGTTCTCGTCTGGCTAACGGAGAGTACTTGCATAGACACAACCTCGTTGCCAGGATTATCCACCAGCAACTTGCTTTAAAGTACAACCTTGTGGAATCAGAAGTACCATACTATAAGTATGCGCCCGACCCAGTTCTCGATAATGGTAATATCACGTTGTATTGGGATCGATCTATCATCACTGACAGGACTATTGTTGCCAATAAACCTGACATTGTGGTGATAGATCGATTGGAGCGTCGCGCAATGATTGTTGATATAACGGTTCCGCATGACGAGAACCTCGTGAAAGCAGAGAAAGATAAACAATTCAAATATCTAGATCTGGCTCGCGAGGTTGTCGACATGTGGGACGTGAGTACAGCAGTCATTGTGCCGATAGTCGTGTCGGCCAATGGCTTAATAGCCAATAGCCTCGACAAACATCTGAGGAGGCTCTCGCTTGGCAGCTGGATCAAGGGCTTGATTCAGAAAGCAGTACTTCTGGACACGGCGCGTATTGTTAGGAGGTTCCTCTCTCAAGAGCCCTGACCACCGGTATTTCGGACCCTGTTCCCGATACCAGTGGGCTACTATTTTTTATATTTTTAAATGTTTTTTTATATTACTTTGTATAGAAATATTTAAAAATGTAAATTATATGTATAGAAATGAATAAAGGAAATAATAATAATAATAAATTATTTATTGCCCAAAGAAAGAGAAAATACATGACATGTTACATAATATCAGGCGTATGAGTTCTTTTTTACATTAATTTTATGAATAATGTCCCCTATACTAGGAAAATCCTGTATTATAGGAGCCATCCGTTCGTCCGTAATTACAATTTACAAGAATTTAGCGAACCAAATGTGTAACATTAACAATAACTTATGTACTGTGAGCACGCGTGCGAGAGTAGTATGTGTTGTGTAGTGTGTGTGTGAGTTTGAGAGAGAGAGTGTGATGGTGTGTGTATGTAACTGACGGTATGTGTGTGATAATGTCTGCGTGTGTTAATGTTTTCCATGGTGATTAAAGATTTATATGGGTGAGGGTTTTACCAGTGTTTCTGTCTCGTCATAATTTAGGGTAAGTAGAAACGTTTTCACTATTTTTTTACACTTGCGTATATTTTGGGAGTGGATATTTAGCCTTTGGTGCAATTTGTTGTAGATGCGTGCACTTAGGTAAGTGAAGTGTCGCCTAGCAAATGTAGTGTTTGTTTTTGTTGTGGGGCAAGGCGGTTTAGATCTTCTTCTGGCTGTTGGGCTGTTATTTCTGGCATACGGAATAGTGGCATGTTTTCTCATGACTGTGCGGAGGATGTACAGTATAAATCTACTTTCGAATAAATTAACACTAATTAATCCAATTAAAATTAATTGATTCATCACAATTAACAAATTCCAATAGAATTGAATCTGTAAATAGACTGACCTGTTATTTAAACGATTTGTTCGAAACCAATTAATTAGATTACTATTTCTCTCTGGCATAGAAAGATCTGCAAACTAAATCTGACAGCGACAGATTCTCTATCGTAATGAACATTATTATTTCAGTGAGAAATTGTTGTTAAAATTGTTCACAGAACCTTTCTTCGTCAATCTCTAATGGGCATTGTCCAAACAATCTAACCTGTATATTTTAAGTTTTTTAAGAAACTAATTTGATTTTTTTTGGAATTCATTGTTGGTTTAATATAAAAATTTTAGGGCCGATGACGTCATCACTGGAATCGATTCCTTTGCCCATTCAACGATTTAACACGTGTGTCACATTTATGCCGATTTGTTGTTGAATGGCCGATTCACATAAAGCTAAGGGCTCGTTAAGACACGCGAGAACCGCACGATTGGTATGCGATTGGCGTGCGCGGATAGCGTCAGCTGGGAAATGCAAGTCGACGAAAAAATTATAAATTTACTGCGGTTGCTCATAAAAAGAAAAGAAAAGTGTAGTATTGGGTGCATCCAGTATTAAGTGACCGACTTGTACATGGCGAATTCGTAAAGTTATATCTCAAATTAAGGAAAGAAAATAATGAATTTGAATTTGAAGATTTTTTTTTGACTATTTGAGAATGAAGATCCTATATTGCAGGTCTTTTCACCACTTCATCAATAAATAATAATTCAATGTCGAACGCGCGTGCTCTTGTTTTATAAAGTACGAATCGCGCGGTGTCCTCAACGTAACTGTACGCTGAGCCAGGCTCTACAGTAAAAGAATCGCGCGGGCGCCGTAAGATTTATTCATTTTAACTAGGGACCTTATACCTAGAAATGGTACTACAATGATTTAAAAATGGACAATCCCCATTGCTTTTATGTCAATAAGGTATTAAATAGAAATGAAATCTTTAACAAAAAGATAATATTATAATCCAACGAATAACAAATCATAACATAACATGACAACTGTGATCCCAGAATGTCTAGGCTATTAATTATGCACCCAATTTATGCTAGTTAAATTTAAGTTCCTTATAATAGAGGACAAGCTTATTGCTATTCGTTGGACCCAATTTAAGACTAATATGAAATTCCCGATGGACTATCCCAAAAACACCTTGCGCGATCTAGAAGTCGAACCCAGGAACTCAAACTCAGCAGTAACACTTAACAACTACTAGACGAATGAGGCAAATAATTCAAAGGTAGCATTAATCACACTTTACCCCTTAAATACCCTTAAAATCTCCATGAAATATCAAATGAAGCATACTTGTCTAACAAAAGCTGCACCCTACTTATCGCCGAATACCCAACGGCATTATAAACACCGTTAATATTATTAGCACGTTAACAAAAGGGTTACACCGGTGTTTATCGTCATTTAACGGATAGGTCCGGATGGTGTTACCCAGGATCTAGGTCGTCGAGGTCAGATACACTGTAAAATGCTGGTATTCAGCAGGTTCCTGCCTAATCAGGTGCCAATGAATCCAGTATCCTCATGAATAGCTGCTTAATTATAAGCAGTGATAGTAGATGATGTGACCTTCGGACTGTCAAGTCATAGGTCTCAAGTTCGAACCCAAGACACGAAACTCTGATTTTTCGAATTCATGTGCGTATTGTATCATTATCACTTGCTTCGGTGAAGGAAAACATCGTGTGGAAACCAGCATGTTTGAGAGATATGCCTCGACGGCATATAAAGCCAAGTTAGAGGCCCATTGGCGGAATAAAAACTGACACACGAGGAAGAACAATATCTGCTTAATTATTTTGCCTTCACATAACCCAGTTACCTAGTCTAATCCAGAACGGTTTTTTGGTAACATATTAAGTTTCCGCTACTGGTCATAAGCCTCTAAAATACACACCATTTGACTCCGATCAGCTACCTTGGTAAAACTGGTTGTCAGATTTTCGGGCCACTGACTACCTGTAACGACTGTCAAAGATCTACAAATGACAGCCATCATTGGGACCATCTGCTTAACGTGCTTTCTGAGGCACGGAGGAAACTGGGTATGTAATTATGGCCATCCACAGACTAACCTTGGCAAGCTGCTTAACCTTGAAGATCGAACCGTGCTGCTGATATTATTTAGCCACGAGCTCCTTCCCGTACCCGCCTAGCGTTTGGATATTCGCTGTCTCTCCTACATTCTTGTTATATCTGTCTAAGTTACCATTACGGCCAGCCTGTCATAAATTCATTCAAGTCATAACGCCTTTCTCATAAAAAAGTAATTTGAAAGAAAGAGTGTCACAAGCTCAAAGAAAAGACGTCAAATCTCAAGGCAGAAAATTTGCTCATTCGCCAAAAAGGCTTCTTAAACACCACACAAATATTCAAGCCACTACTAAAGCACTATATCATGGAAAAATAAATATTTCTCAAGTCCTCCTCACGAGATATGTCACATAACTCATTCTTTATTCGTCGGTAATGAAACAGCTAGTCCGTCCTCTTGTCACAATTTGTCATACACTTTGAAAGGCAACCCTTTATTTGATACCGAGACGTCTGTGTTACTATTTTGGTATTTATTTTCAAGCTGCCTATATTTAGAGCAGTCAAAGTAGGTATTCACATGAATATTAAGACTACATAGTTGAGATATTTCAGGCCTTATTTCATTTTAGCGGCATTCTGTGATATTTTCTGCTTTCTAACTGAGGTATTACTTATTTTATTTAACCCTTTCACTTCGTTCGTATGTCAACTCTGTTAATTTTTTTAGCAACTCCTAAAGGATCTTGAAAAATACAATTGTATTGCCTACTCAGATATTCAAATCCGAGTAAAAGATGTTTTTCCAAAGAATAAAGATGTGTAAACTACATCAAATATATTATCCTGCATAAAATATGCTCCTAACCATCATGGTTTTTACCGACACGTTTGTCTGTTTTAAGCTACAGTTACCAAAGAAACTTGACAAAGCGGCCTGAAATGATCATAACAACGTACACTTATAAAACCGTAAATATTTTCAACAGCAGATAAATCCCAGCTAGTTCCAACCTAGCCGCTAACTAAGTCACTATGCCGTAAAACGTCACGTCCGCCCGCCATTAATAACATTACAATAATTACGTCTGTCTGTCAACCATGTGTGGCATGTATGAGAGATTGTCCATTATTGCGTTAGAGATATTTTCTGTTTGGAAGGACCACTCGTGTACAGTGTGGAGTGGACAGGATTAAAAATATATTGTGTTTTGGATCCTATTCCTATGTAGCGTTGCTTCTGAGAAAGCTATTTTGCGTTGAGAACGATGAAAGAGGATTATATTTCAACCTCTTTCAGAAAATATCTCTGCTTTAAAGAGTTTCACAGAAGTGTTTAATAGTATAGTCCAACATTATCTGCTGCTTTTAAAAGAAAAACAGGTTAACCACATCTCTATGAGCACAATTTCTGTAATTTTTTTGTACAATACCTTATTTTTAAACACTATTTAAAAACTTATTATTAAAATTAAGTTCCGCAAGCGAGCATCAACCGTAAACAAATTCAGACAGCAGCAACAAGTAAGTTGTTTAAAATAATACATGAACCATAATCTGCTGATTTGGCACTTTTGAAATACAAAAGTATCATGACAACCCAAACAGGAACACCTATCTATCTACCTACAATCACTTAAAAATCTGCCCTCAAATCCAATCCCTCTTACTTCAGCACCGAGCTAAATATAAATCTGTATCTGTCTCCCGCGTAACAGACGGAAATCAATCAAAGATCGTCTTCAAGGTCATCCCTTCTATGGACCAAGGTCATCTGCTGTTCGATCCAAGGTCATCCCACGTTTGAAAGCGAAGGTCCAAAAATAAGTCCCCGTCTGAGTGTTACGACATATCTTTATGTAAAAACCTCTTATGTTTACTGGCTGGAAGTATTAATTTTTATTTATGTCGTACTGTAGGTGGTTAGGACAATAAATTTATGCGTGACTTTGGTGGTTAGGTAAGACGAAAAAAAATTATGAATTCTGTTTAGTCTCAGTATTTCAAGTCGTGCCTTATTTTCTTTGTATAACGGTGATATACTAGAAATTCTTCTTCAATTTTAGAGATTTCTCCTATCTGAGAAGCAGTATCCACTTATCTGTATCGAGTGCTAGTTCAAACTGATTTCGCTAGATATTTTATTTCCTAGATTTTACAGAAGCACTTGTTAGTGCTTATCTCCAAAATGAAACGAAGGAACTAAGTCAGTTCATTCGAGGCAGGACCCACACAATACATCACGCCTGGAATACCCGAAGGATTATGCAGAGCTGTACATAAAATTATGTAAGGGTGTCCCAGAATTTACGAAAGATTTGAAATTAATAGATATTTTCTATTAATTTCAAATATTGCAGTTCTTTTTTTAAACATTATTTAATTTATTGAATCATAAAGTACACAGAATAGAGTAATGTATGGAATAGCACATCGAGCAAATGTTTTCCATACAGTATATTTGCTCTCTTTTTACGTTTTCCTTGACCATTTTGCATAAATGTGGCTACATTTCGTGGATACAGCTAATGTAAGTAAATAATTTGCACGCTTGCTTGCAGGCAGAATACAATGACTTTTAGGATATAAGATCTTTCCTTGTAATTTGTATGTATTGTTTTGCAAATAAACATTTTTGATTTGATTTGAATCTTCAATCTATCTTTCTAGAATCTTCAATGCACGGGGGTTGACCGTTAACTTAAATTAACCCCATAAAAAGAAAACTAGTGGTGATAAATCACATGATCTATGGGCCAATTCTGATCACCGAAATGAGAGAGTACACGACCAAGAAAGTTCTCATTCAGTAATTGAATGGTAGGCATAGGCTGTATGGCGTTGTTCTCTCGTGTAGCGATAGCGGTACATTTTTAATAACCCTAAGCCGTTAGCTGTCAATCTTTTAATTTTTTTGGTTGCTAACACTTGACCGCAGAAATGGTGACAAATTCAAACGTTGCGTATATTTTGAGACACTCAATTAGTATACACAGTTACTGTTTGAGGCTGGGTAAGCACCTAATTTCAAAATCATGAAAGCCGTGAACAAAATCTATCACACTTGCTATTATTTTACAATTCCCCTCTCAGTACTAACTTTTTAACGTAAATTGACACTAGACTACATACAGGAAATGAAATGCCACTAAACATAACTCGAGCACGTGGGAACACTCCCCACTATTTGCATTAGAAGTGCAACCACTCAACGAGAATGTGAACATGTCAAACAATGTGGGTTTTATGTTCTTATTTATTTAACACTTCAAGCACAGAAGTACAGAGGCGAACTTAATGCCATAGGCATTTTCTACCAGTCAACCTTTGGGTGATGCAGAGACAAGCAGTGGTAGGTGTAAATCTGAAAATAATTTTAAATAATACTAAGATTAACTACAAGGATATATAAAATACTATAAATATATATCAAATACTATAAATATATATCAAAATTAAAATTTATGTAAATAAACATTTCCACGAATATATTAAAGTAAAAACACAAACCATGGGGAAAACATTACCGTTGTGACGAAACTGCCAACTTCTTCCGAATGTACTCACGAACTTTAATTTCCAGTCCAATGAACATTTTTTTAAATAAAAAACCGGGAGTTATTATGAATCATCGAATTCTAGAGACTGTTCCACAAATCGTTACGGAGTGTAAACTCTATCAATCAGAACGATTAATCAAACTGGAAGTGTCTTCTATGTACTCAAATGACATACTCGTAGTTTCATAATTTAAAATACAGGTTGCTTTATTAGGTAAAAAATAAATACATCAACGAACTAAAGCTACTTATAGAATAATTCATCATCATCATCTGCCTAGCCTTTTCCCATCTATATTGGGGTCGGCTTCCAGTCTAACCGGATGCAGCTGAATACCAGTATTTTTCATAGAGCGACTGCCTATCTGACCTCCACAACCCAGTTAGTACTGGGTAATACGATACCCCTTGGTAAGACTGGTTGTCAGGTGTTGTGGGCCACTGACTGCCTAACGACTGTCAAAGATCTACAAACGACAGCCGGGACCAACGGCTTAACGTGCTCTCCGAGGCACGGAGGACACTCGGTATATAATGGGCGGTCACCCATCCACGGACCAACCTAGGCAAGCCAGCTTAACCTAAAGATCGACCCGAGCGGCTGTTATTATTTAGCCACGAGCTCCTCATTACTTATAGAATAATTAAAACTAAATATTTACAAAACATGACTAATTTATATAAAATAAACTAACTAATTAAAAAAACAGGACCCTTAGGCGTTTCAGTACACTTCCACATCGCTGTCATCCGGAAACATGCCCAGACGATTGGTAGCATAGCCATGCTGAATGGCAATGCAAATTCTCTGGCTAAAGAAAGAGCCAGCCCTCTTTTCACGCGAAGTGTCAACTAGTCGTCGAGAAAATTTCATAAAAAGTAGACGCACACTTCCCATGACTCGAAAGTTTCGATTTTACAATTAATTAGTCTGAGTCGCTTATAATTTTACCTTGCTGAACGACGATTAAAACAGACCTAAAATAGAAGAGAAGAACAAAGAAAGCTGACTCCAAGTAAATGTAACCAACAGTTCGGGTAATAAATAATAATAAAATAATAAAGATATTATATTATGCAAATGTCTCATAAAGTGAGAAAGGATGGGCCATGAATCCAGATCGCGCAACTCCAGTGCAGTTGGTGGTCGTCACATGTCTTCGAATTTTTGTACTATGACATTCCGGTTTCCTCACGATGCAATAATGAAATAATTTATACAAATCAAAGTGCATGCTTGGGTTTGAACCAAAGCACTACAACTTGAAAGTCGCTGCAGTTACCGCTCTGATAATACAGCTCTTTAAAAGTAATTATCACGTTCTAATTTCCCGCTTTTTTATAGATAGATAATTGAGAAAAAGATAAAGAAAGATAGCGACTAATTGGAGACTATTTTCTTTAATAGTGGCTAAAATTCTAAGCATTATTGTTATGTAAAGTTAAATGTTAGCTTATCTCTGAAAACTACCTCATTATCATTATCTTGGAGCCTAAAAAAGGTTTTAATTAGATATTCAGTTTTATTTTTTTTATTTTTGCATTGGGCCAATGAACAAGTTAAAGGTGACGACAGATCCCAAGCGTCGGCGTTACGATTGGCAATAGCTCTGGTTTAAATTCTGAACGCGGCGTCACATCTTCAACGGCACAGGCATTTCTCTTGTTCAGTTTCGCGATCGTCAGTTGTTCGAAAAAAAGAGACATTTATGTCTTTTAGCTCTGCTAGTGACGCATTACAGCTGGTTGGCAGTTTGCGGTTTAGTCTCCTGTTTAGAACTATGGTCACCGCTCGACCGCAGCGTGGCAATTTCGCCGTTTACAGAAGCGTTTTAATAAACGTACACAAATATCAGTAGTCGTTGTGGTCTATCACAGCCCATGACATTGCCACTGCGGTGTGCAGCTAAATCGGTGGTCTTCGGAATTGTGGCATTATAATTGAAATGGCCTCTTTTGGATAAAACTTGGTATTAAAGTAAGTAAACATTAAAAGTTCTAGATCCTACTTCAAGGAGCAATTTTGTATTACTGCCTTTTTATGATCTACTAAAATAGATATTAATCTTTTACGGCTCACTCGCGTATTTATTTTGGGTTCGCCCGACTAGTTCCAGACTCAAATGGAGCTCTAAAAATTACCGTAAAAGTAATAATAAACAGGGTGGGTATTAAAAAGGCCAGTTATGTATTTAATACTTAATGTAATAAAGGGCTTATTTCAAACGAACAAAATAAAGAAATGTTAACGTCTGCTCAGTCATGCATGTTTTAAACGTTAAAGCTGTAAGTAACGTTTGTTTAAACTTTCAAGCGAAACTGCAGCCGTGATGTGAGTCGATATATAAACATAGTTAATTAGTCACTGGCTAGTTAGTCTACGTCATCTCACCAGTTCCAATTCCTTCGACTTAGGGCCAATGTGGACCACATGTCTTTGATTTTGTCTCTCTCGTCCCCCCATCTCCTACAAGGTCTGCCGCAAGGCCTTCTGGCTCTGTCAAGTCTTGGCGTTTACTCAGTTCTGGATTAGCCTTATAATAGTAACAGTTTGTTGACCACAATATATCTTTGTCTTCTATTGCTTGTATATCAACAGTTTATTTGAATGACCGTGACGTCACTAATACATTATTTACGTCACAACGACCATTGTGCACGATACATAAATGATTTTAGTCAAGTAGCTAGGATGTATATTTTCTTTAGTGAACTTGGTGAACAATTTTCCTACAGTCGAATATGTAATTTTTTTCAAGGATTTTAGTTTGAAAGACTTTCTTTTTTCGTATCTTACATTTACTATGCCTTGTGAATGGGACTGTAGCTTTATCTCTTTGATTTCGATTTATATTTTATTTTTTTAGGTCCAAGATATTTTTATTTTTTATTAATACTGTGTCCTTTTATGTAAATAAACTTTGTTAATGTAGCATTTTCCTTTTCTTTTTAGACATCCTTCTTACAGAATTTTGTAGGTAATTGAATCCATGGAGCTTATTTTCATTAATGTTTTTGTATTAGGTTCAAAGCTTTTTATTAAAAGACTCAATAAATTCAGAGCACTCGGTCTCTTAGCCTATGTCGATTGTTTATTCAAAAGGAGCAGTTGACAAACGTGAAGACTTTACAAACATCGGCTAAATTAATTTCCTTTGTTTGCAGTCGAATGAAATAAATTGTGTTTCAGATGAGTCGGAAGTTTAGGGGGGTGAGCAGATCACTGTATTAAGAATTTAAGATTAATTAAAGCTTATTTAATTGCATTACTGGCTTATCTGTTATTTTAAGTGAGTAAAGCTAGAAATAATCTTTCGGTCGGTCAATAATTAATGTTTTCATTGCTTTTTACTCTTATTATGATCCAATAGTTTGCGCAGCATGATAGGTTCTAATTATAAGAGTTTTCTTTCACCTTTTCTGAGGGCTAGACTTGTGGAAATCGGATTTAAAGAGTTATGTGTTTCTACAAGGACTTTGAACAGGATTGACGCAAGCTTGTCGGTAGTTAGCAATCTACTGAAAAGCCTATAATATGTCAATCAAATACATTTATGACTTTTCCATCATCGTTAGTTTTGACAATATGTCCTAATAGTTTCGTTCGATCTGAACTGTAGACTGTCTACGAACTTTGACAGATAATAATAAAAATAAATTTATTAAGCCATTTGATTGTTATAAACATTTTCTTAATCTAACTTAGTTATATTTGAACACAGAAACAGAGGTCCTCAAACTAGGTCACGCCTGTATTTTGGAGGCCGGAATTGCGCTAACTTAAAACACTAATTTGTTGATGTGATAATTAGCAAGGCTGTGATAGTTATAAACCAATAATTTTAATAAGTAGGTAATAATTGTGGATTACCAAAAAATAAAATGATATTATAATAATAAAAAAAGTATTTTAAGGTATAATAATGACGTTTGTGTAAATTTTAGTTCATTATCTGTCAAAGATCGCTGTCCCCGGTCCGATACAGAATCCAGTCCACCCAGTCTGACCGAAACATTACTGTCCTTATAGTTATCTTACATTAATATTACTTTTTTTTTTTTTTTTTTTTTTTCCGGATGGGAAATCATCAAATGACCCCCCCCACTCTGGGCGGAGCGGAAGGGAGTGTCAGACTTGTACTGACTAAAACCCATCCATGTTCCTTCTTTGCCCTTTGTGTTCCAGGGCCACGGTATCTCTTTCGAACAGTCCCGCAGCCCTGGTAGGCATCGGCCCTTGCGGACCCCTACTTATTTGCTGACATCTCTTTGAGGCGCACGTGGAACACGAACGCGCCGTCGACACGGCCTGTCGTCATAAGACGGCCGGACGGCGAGCTAGCCCATAACTTGCCGTCCACAGGCCCGCGCCTACGGTGGCCGGGAGCCACCACGTGACCCCCGACGCCCAGGGCGTCTCCCGCGGCGGCTGGGACGTGAGGTTCTTTCCCTCTCACGTCCCGCCACCTCCTTCACTAGCATGACTGCTTCACAGAAGGTGGTGACGGCTTCCCATTCCCTCTCGCTCCGGACCATGGCTTGAACCAGGGCCGGACGCGAGAGATCGCCGCCGCCAATCGCCGCTACAAGGACACGGCGGTGCTCCGCCCAAGCGGGGCAGACCTCCACGGTGTGCTCCACCGTGTCCTCCGGACGATCCTCGCAGTGGAAACAACCGGGCGTTTCCTCCCGCCCGATTCGGTGCAGGAACCTCCCGAAACAACCGTGTCCGGTGAGGACCTGCGTCAGGCGGTAGGTGAGGGCGCCGTGGCGCCTCTCTAGCCACTCCTCAAAGAGGGGACTTATCGCCACTATGGTGGCGTGCCCTGCACGGGGTTGCGACAGTCGCTCTCTCCATGTCGCCATGAGATCACTCCGGAGGTCTGTCCGCTGAGCGGCAATTTGCCGCGGCAGCGGAGTTTCCTCCCGACGTAGTGCCTCCGCGCGCCATTCGTGCAGGCGTGCGAGGACTATCGCCTCCAGATCCCATGGCGGCAACATTAATATTACTTACATTCACAATGTTTAAACAAATACACAAATTGTCTTCTTTTTAAATTCCACTTCAACCTCGTTGGAAGCGTCACCGTGCATGAAGTATATTCACGAACCGCACAGTTTCCTCGCAGTCGCAGCGGTAGCAGACTTATTTGGGACATAAAGTTAGTAATTAAACTGCGAATGGAAGCTGCGCTTTGAATATAAACTATTATCGACTCCTCTTTTCATCACAATCATTCGCCAGTATTTTACACAGGATTGGGCAAGGTGTGTTGTACATCCACATTTCAACAGATGTTTAAGTCCTATGCAATAAGGGCGAGCTTGTTATCTTTATTTATTCGTTTAAGCTACACGTTCATAATGTATTCTTTTGCTGTGGTCAGCTATGCTTCTTCCATTGTGTTAAGAGTAGTGGTGTATCGTTTAGCCCTAATAGCAATATCGACCAGCAGTCTAATTGCTAAACACACTAACAGTGGCAATGTTTTTTTTTTAACAATTCAACTATATTGATTGTGTCATTAGCGTTGTGGAGTAGACGAATTTTTCAAACATACGAAGATTTAAAATCGCTCGGATTGTGATTGCAAATGAGTCTCATTTCAAATCAAATCTTATAAAGTATCGGTCAGACTGTTATGGACAAACATTTGTGGACCTGCTGTGGACATTGACAGATAGTTCAGTATAGCATCTGTCTGAGTCCTGGTGTCCGGCGTCATGTCCACAATTTATCCATACCGGTATAAAGTGAACCTAAATATAAACAAAGAAAGAAAAAGATTAACAAAGTAATGTACGTCACGTTTCCAAACACCCAAAATTTAAATCGAAATGCGTTTGTAACTGTTTTAACATATTCGCGTCACGCAGAACCGTGGCAGGTAGTAATTCCAACATGTCGGGGCTCGTACCTGTTCCGGACTTGTTGCGAGCAGATGCTGTTGTTACAAAGTGGTAAACTGTGAAGCACTAGAGATAAATTAGGAATGTGTTGCCATTAAGGCTAACAAGGATGTGACACAAGATAAGCAATTCAAGAGTAATTAAAACAGGGATTGACTGCAATGGACTTATTACCAAAAGGCCTAGGGCAAGAGATAACAGTTCAAGAGAAAAAAAAAATGAATACAGGGATTAACTGCAATTGACCGATTACCTGAGGGCCTAGGTCACAAGATAGCCATTCAAGAATAATTTAAACAGGAATTGACTGCGATTTACCAATTCCTTAGGACAAGCATTCAACACTCGCTTTCAAAGTATTTCGTATTTCTACATCAACTTTGAACAGGATTACGCTTAATAAAAAGCTTTTTGGTAGGTTATGTCAATCCAATACATTTTTGACTTTTCTATGATCGTTATCGCTGAAAGAAAGTTCTCGCTGTGCGCAAGACACCCAGGACTCGACGACGCGACGTCGGGTTAGGTCTATATCTAGCAGTGAACGTCTTTGAGCTGTATAACGAATGTTACAAATCATAACGTCCTGTTAGCTTCCATGAATTATTCAGCCGTTCACAAACTGGATTATGAAACGCTTAAATTCCGTTTGTATATTTTAATACGTACAATGTTATATTACTAGAAAATTTAAAATCTTTTAGTCCATGTCCAAAAATAGGTCCAAAACACAACTAACATAAAGTTGGCGAATTATGACCGTTTTCAAAAATACTAGGTGACACCTAAATAACTACCCAAAGAAAAGTGTGCTGTCGGGTTTTCAACGTTCGGCTCAGCACCAAAAGCTAAAAATCCAACAATGCAATGCTTAAGCATCCGTTTGTATTTTCCTAGCGTTGCTGAAAACAAGCATAAATCAATTTACTCTACACTAAATCAAGAAAGGGAAGTTCATACTAAAGTTTAAATTTTCTTACACAAATAGATCCATTGATTTAAACCAATCCAGTTCCACTACTAAACCAAAGTCGTGACAACTTGAGTGTCGAGACCATGTTTTTGTGTCTGAAACTTTGTGTCAGCGGTTTCCTCAGTGTCCGACACTGATTATCGAAGTTTCCAGTGTCCTTCGTTCATAGTTAGTTGCAATGTTGGCATTGTTGTTGAATCCATTAATAATAGTTGGAGAGGATAGTTGATGATTCTGTGGTTTTCTTGTTGTATCCTTATAAAGATATTTCTTGGTAGATTAAGCCAAAGTATAACGGCGTAGACGTTCAGCTTACCAACACAACAAAACGAGTGTTTAGTCCTGAAGTTACTCCTATTGTTCCCCCTCCTGGCTTATTGTCGTGACCCCGAAGGGTTAGACAAATGTGTTATAGTATATAACACCTACGCTCAAACGTCAGTTATGTTTAAGGCTAATCCAATAAGGCGCTAGTTTATAGCCATCAACCGAAAAAACATCCAAAGTTTTGGCTTCAGAGAAACTCCTGATGAAAAAACCCGACAAAAGTGTTATTGGGTGCCAAGAACCTCATGCTCATGAGTATCGCTTGTGACCAAAAGACCAGATCTCAAGTAATTTAAAGTTCATTATTAATGCGTATTCTACCAAAACATCGCCTTTGATTCTTGTACAATCATGTTCCTTAATAGCTTGTCAAATTATAAGTACCATCTGACCTTTTGAAAAGGGCAGTCCCTATCAAAGTGGAAATATCGTATTATTGAAGTGTTCCCGAGGGCCTTCACTTACATTTCAGCTGTAAATTGTTAATTGATCTCAAGTAATCGCCTCCCACTTGTACGTTCCACATGATCATACTTTATTATTCAGACATTGCTTTACTTTACATCGGTTTTCGTCGTCGTCGCCATTCCTTTTCGAACCTTTTAATTTTAAATTGATTGTTAAAGACTTTCTTCCCATTTCCTTGTTCTTAATTATTATCATTGTCTTCAGAATGTAAACTTGTATCACCAAACTTTGGTCTTTTCAATGTTATAATACTTAACAAAGTAATTATTAACGAAATAATTGTCGCAGGTTTGTTATTAGAGAAACGTTAAAATAACACAACAGCAATTTTCTAAGGTCACTTCTTTGCTACAATCGAAAGACTCGAATAAGATTGACAACTACTAGATATTAATAATATCTAGTAGTTGTCAATATTATTCGAGTCTTGTAATATTATTGACAGCCTCGTTCATCGAGTGTCGACCGTAAGTGCGACTGCTGAGCCTGAGAATGGGTTCGATTCCCGGGTCAAGCAAAGTGGTATAGGGTTTTCAATCAGGAATTTCTCAGTAGCAGCCACGGAGTCTGGATTTGCCCGGTTGGTGGCAATACGCTCGCCCCTATTACATGGGACTTAAACATAAAAAAAAATAAAATTCATTTATTTCAGGTTCATTACCCATATTAAAAAAAAAACATCTTACATTTTACACACAAATACATATACAACATTACACATACAAATACGTTACACTAATAAAAATAAATCAAAATACAATTACTCACTAAAATCCATTAATTACATTAGTCTCTTAAGTGCGACACTATATGTAACTATATGTAACATAACTATCGAAATTTAATGTAGGTGTACTATAAATAGGTACACCTCTGCCTAACCCTTAGGGGATTACAGGCGTGATGTTATGTTATGATATCATTAAAACAGGATGCAAATTAAATGAATTCGTATCGTCCTAACAATAACACGGATTCATTAAAACAGGAGCACAATTCGCAATCCATCACAGTTTTTTTCAAATTTTTATTTAATAACTTGCCGTCTATCTGCACGCGTTGATGGATGGCCCTCAGCTGTCACCAATACGTAATTATAGTTCTTTTTGCTTAATTGTTATTATAATGAATAAAATATTCGGTGAAATTAATACCTATAACTTACAAGTCAAGCTATAATTATCACTCACTGCTACACAGAGAAATGACTAATGAAATGACTAACATATAAAAATAAAACTTTAAACTCCTGAAAATCAGCTATTCGATGAACAAGTAATTATATTGTCATTCAAGCAAGCGTAATGCTTTTCATTGCAACACGCTAGATGTGCTGAACTTTTCCAAACAGATTGAAAGCATAAAAACTGTGAGCACAAAGAACAAAATCATAAAATCAGCTCTCAATATCCCTTGAACAAATCTCCGATCCACTAATCACAGCCGACATAAAACATTATAATATCGTCAAAGTACAGAACAGCGATAAAGTATCCATCCAACGACTTTAAAACTTCATTTTATCACAGCTATCCATAAAGTTGAAACGCCACTCAAAATCGACACTAAATAAAATCTGCGCCCATTGTAAAGCTGTCGACAGATACTTTAACACCTATAAAATGCTCAATATACGATAACTGGGTATTGACACTAACCGAAAACGGTTTAAAACTAGATTTATAGCCGAACTGTATTGAAGTTTTTACGGCGTAAGGTTTAACGTACACGTGTAAGCACTGTATCCGATCAGCTTCGCATCAACTAGAGCATTATTTTTTATGAATTTTCATAAAGCACCGCATATTTATAAGGGATCAGCTAGAAAATTGAGCTGAGGTGATGAAGCACTAGCTGCTCGGCAGTTTATTGAACCGCTATTTGGCGACGCCGTGAGACACAATATTATTACCTTTTTTATGCTATGGAGCGAAGTTTACTGGGTGTCAAACTTACGAACCGCATCAGAAACTCCATACTTCGCTCTAAAACTCAAATAGCTGATGCTAGGTTGAAGTGGAACTGGGCTGGTCACGTCTGCCGCATATCAGAGGAGCAATGGGCAAAAATTACCATTGGCCTACAATCACACTAGACCGCGAAATGTAGAAGGAGGGAAGGGAGACCTGTGCCCTGCAGTGGGACAATATAGGCTTATAATAATAATAAATAATTCTGTTTACACTCGTGGGCACTCTTGTGACATGTGCCAAATTAACATGTTTTTTTTTTTCTATATAGTCATCATCGTCTGCCCAGCTGTTTCCCAACATGTTGGCGTGGATTTCCATTCTAACCGGTTGCAACTGAATACCAGTATTTAACATGAAGCAACTGCACAGCGAAGAAGTGTTGGCAGACCAAAAGCGAGATGGGTGGATTGAATCAGAAAGGCGTGAAAATCGTGGGGAAGACCTGGTTGAGATTCGCACAAACCGGGAAAGAATGGCACAAGTAAGGAGGACCCTATACTCAACAGTGGGTGGAACAAGGCTGCCAATGATGATGGTGATGATGATGACTGCTTATCTGCAATGGCAATATATAGCAGTGCTTGTACGTGTGCGAGTATCCTTTAGTATTTTGGATGCTGAAATTTTGCAAGCTGTTGACCATTCGTTGGGTTTTGCTGAATATTTACGGCCTAAAACTGGTTTAACCTTAGAAATATGGCAAAGGACTGTTTTTACGTGAAATGACCGCAATGTTCGGCAAGTCCTGTAAAAACCCGATTTCACAGTACAATGTTATATTTCGGAGCGCTTAGGTTTTTTTCTTGATCCAAATTCATGAAAATCTGACCCAGTTCTAGTAGGTGCTACTTGTGTGGATGGATGTATCTACACTACCTACATTCGATCTAAATTCGACCTGTCGCCATAAATTTTGTTGCGATTATTCTTGGGCCGATCTTCGTCGGAAATACTTTACTACCTTACCTTAACTTAACTACTAAAATTCTCCACAGGTCCGTTGCCTTTTTTCAATCTTTCATTGAAATATTTATGTTTTTATTTTTTCCTCTTTGATCTTTGATCGGCACAGTTAAATTTTGCATTACGGGGCTTTAATATCAAGAACAACTTCCTCAAAATGATAGACCTCCAGTTTCGTAACAAAATCAAATGATTTAACCAAAGTTATGGCTCCTCAAATACATTTGACCTGTAGTTGCCCTGAGGTCGTAGCATTAAGACCTCTTATTGACCCCGGACTAACTTAGAGACCTTATGTTTCTGTTATTACGTTTTAGGCACAGCTGTACTGGTCCATGGGACTGTACGTACAGATGCTGTGACTTAAGGCTTGCTATGTCTTTGCCTAATTATTTGATTTGGTAAAGATGAAGTCTGGGAACACTTAAGTACACTTGATTTCTTATTTGAGAATTTTACGTTAAGAATGTCAAACTGTACTTTATCATTATTAAAGTGATTCCTTAAAATCCAAAGGTGAAACTAGAATTCGACTAGTATTAATATTCAGAAATCGGATGTATGATTCTAATGTCAAAAGTTTGGCGCGAAGTACAAAGATAAAATACCTAGCTTTCGAGATCGAATTGTACATTTCGGTTATTCTCGAGATGTCATCATCTTCTGCTTTGGCGTTTCCCAACTACGTTGGGATCGGCTTTCAGTCTAACCAGACACCGTTGAATACCAGTATTTTATACGCAGCGTCTGCTAGTCGAACCTCCAGTTTCGACTTTAGAAATGCTGTTAATTGAGACCGACGGAATAAAAGGTGAAACAGTTTTCAACCTGAAATCCTAAATAAATAAAAAAATAAATAAAATTTGTTTATTTCAGACTAGGTAATGTCCATATTTTGTTAGTAACACAGTAATTCTCCTAAGACTAAGTTAGTACCATTTATGTAGGTTGCCCAGATCAGAAGAATACTGATTAAAAAAAAAAAAAAAATAAGAATAACTTGACTAAGAATAAATTAAATTAAAATATACATTTAAGATTAATTAATGCAAATAAATAATAAATTAAATTGGAACAAATTATGCCAAGTTACATTGAAACAATATAAAAATAAAAATTATCAAATAGAATAAAAATAATTAGACTAATTTCATCACAAGACATGTAACCTGATGAGCCTTCCCACCACTGGCGATACTGGTCGATCCGCAATCATTCTCAGGATTTCGTTGCCACTACCCCGCATTCTGCGAATTAGTGAGGCTGACTTTTTCCGCATTATAGCAAAGAAGTCATCCACCCTCGCGTCGGCAAACATGCCCGAAGCAATACAAAAACGAGGTAGTCGCACCAAAATCCTGAAGGCGTTGTTATATTGAACTCTCAGAGCATTGTGGGCCCGCTGCGTGTAGTTGGTCCATAGGGTGCTGGTGTAAAAGCTTTGGCAGTAAGCTCTAAACAATGTTACCTTAACCTGAAAACATAACCTAAGCCCCTCAAAACGCCAGGGCTGCGGGACTGTTCGAAAGAGATACCGTGGCCCTGGAACACAAAGGCAAAGAAGGAACATGGGTGGGTTTTAGTCAGTACAAGTCTGACACTCCCTTCCGCTCCGCCCAGAGCGGGGGGGTCATTTGATGATTTCCCATCCGGAAAAAAAAAAAAAAAAGCCCCTCAAAACATTTAAACTCAATACCGAATCAAACATTTGTCACCAACATCGCCAACTGCCATTCCAGTGAAAGTTTGCCAGGTAGCGCTGCCGCGCTGTACTTACCCCAAGATTTAGTGTTTGTCCGCGATCTTTTTGTTTTAAAGCCCTTTGGCGGCACTTTCTTAGTTTTAATGTACTTTTTGTGTGAACGCAATGTTAGAAGTGGCACTTATGTGTTTCTTGCGGCGCTGCTTTGAAAAGTGGCTGAGTTATGTTGGAAGTGCGTAGGCTGTGTCTCAAGATTTTGGTTTGGTTCACACGTTCCCTCTCAAAAGTTGCGTCACAGCAGTGTGAATATTATAGGCTGGTTAGCTTATGTCCGCGGCTTCGCCCACGTACTACCGGGATAAAAAGTATTCTATGTGTTAATGCAGGTTATAAACTATCTATGTGCCAAATTCCATTCAATTCGGTTTAGTAGTTTTTGCGTGAAAGAGTAACAAACATTCATCTCCACAAACTTTCGCATTTATAATATTAGTAGGATCAGGCTGTGCTATTATGTATGCTTATGCAGACACTTTTGCTTACCAGGTTCTGCCCAAGGATAACATAACACTTTTAGTGTAAGTTATATTTAGAACTAGGGCACTTTCGCAAATAGATTAAGATGGTAATTTGCAGCATTTTCGGTTGTGATTTTTAGGACCTAAGTCCAGTGATACATAAATTATTGCTTTGTAAAAAAGCATTTCGTTAACCGGCAAAGCCTTATCTGTATTAGAAGGAAGAAATCAATTCTATCGTACTTAAGTCAACATAGTACTCATATGGGACTGACATACGCATTGCGTTTGCATTGAATTATAAATGTCCCTAATTAATTACATAGAGAAATAAGAATAGTGTTCATCATCCTCTGTACTCATCCTCACTTATAACCTAAATTACCAGTCGATTTCGAAAAGTTTTGATACATTGTTCTCACATAATGTACAATCTCTATATGAATGATGTAACCAAGGTTTTGTTACAATTGTCCATGAAGTTTTTTCCATCTCCATAGAGATCTTAGTTTTGGAAAGGGCAACTACAGCACCTTCAAAGATTATGCCTTGTGACTGCGATTGTAGCTTAATTTTTTTTTGTTTTGTTTTCGACAATTGAAAAGTGTCCGTTACTGGCTTCCTTGAAATAAATGCTTTGATTTCGACTTTTACTTTTACGCAATTCTCAAGCAAATAACCATCTACAAACCTGTAACTCTTTTAATTACTCCAACGCTTCTAGAGCAATTAAACCTCAACGATCAAATAATTAAACTTTTCAAATTAAACTGAAAAACTTGAAATAAATCAGTTCAGTTGTAATCTTCAATCACTGAGAATTGAATAGTTCTCTAAATTCATTACGTGAGGTCGAGTTAAAGACCTGAATTTGAGTTAACTGAGAAGAGAGAACTGAGGTGGCGTGCCTCAAGGTGATTTGATCAATTATTTCAATAGCAGGTAGAATTTTAAAAGCATTTTTTGGACTTTGTGAAGGATTTATTGTTGAAGATTTTTGTTTTACGTTAAAATGATTTTTTTGTCTGTAGGGTTCCGTACCTCAAAATGAAAAAGGAACCCTTTTAGAATCACTTTGTTTTTGTCTGTCCGTCAAGACCCTTTCTCTGAGCAACGCATAGAGGTATCAATTTGAATTCGGGTCTACAGTCTCTTTCATCTGAGAAACGTCAAACTTGTAAGTCAACGCGATCAAAAGATATAACCGCTTACATCGCATAAAAGCATATTTTGCGATTTCACAAGGGAATCAAAACCTGTTGGGTACTTCCTGTTGACGTAGAATCATGAAATTTGGCAAGAAGCAATGTCTTACTGCACATGAAAAGCAAAAAATCTGAAAACCGTAAATATTACTAAGCTTATTAACAAAATACCTACAATATCGTACGGAACCCTCGGTGCGCGAGTCTAAGTCGCACTTGGCCGGGTTTTGTTTTGCGAAAGCAATTGATAGCCGCCCGGTCAGACTGCCCGCTAGTGAGGGCGTTAACTAATCGCACCAGATCTGGTCTAGTTATTAAGTAGGTAATAACGTAGGCTAAGTTACATTGTTACTTACACAGTTAACCTCTTTGTTGTTTGATAAATAAATAATAAAAAGGTACGTTTTGATTTGTTTAGAACATTTTCATTCTCAATCTGTCTAAAACTTTTTGACAAGATTTCGACAAAAAACTCGTGAAATACAATCAATTTGCCAGATGTTCAGGTTGAATGGCGACTGTCACATTGTGTTCGCATAACATCTACGAGACACTCACGACATTAATTTATTAGGGGAAGTAATGTGCTCACTGAACCACTGAAGCGTCACCTACCCATACACAGAGATCGTTCACCCCTAAGTCATTTTACACCCCTCTTCTCCCCATACAATACCCCTAGAAAGTTCTTGAACCACATAAATAAAGATAATCCCTAACAACTCTTCTTCAGCGATTCTCTTTCCAATTACCCACAGAACGATAAAAAAGACAGAAGTCGGAACTGCCATACATTCTGCCGTAGCATTGAACGTAGGACCCGACGTTCCGAAGTTGCATCGTAAATCACGGAGTACAAGATTTATCTAACAACTTTGTTTGCACCTGTTGGTGTACTTCTCTTATATTTGATGCACAAATGGCCGCCTTTCGTTTTTGTGAGCAGTGATTGACTGTTTCGGTTTTCAAAAGTTTTGATTGGATTTATTGCTTCGGCCATTTATAAAGTCTTGGGTAATTTAAATCAGCCGTGTCTTGAGTTAAAAGCTGGAGTCAAATAAAGTGAATATGCGAATCATAAATTAATTTAAACACAAGGACTAGGTAAACATAGAGAAGATAATATTTAAAAAAAACGTGGCTTTAATGACCTGGCACAACCAAAAAGTGAAGGTATCCTTCTAATATGTAATACTATGAAGCCTGTAACTTTCTGTAAAAATATAGCAGTTATATCTCGCCTAATGTGAATTGTGAATGGAACTTTTAGTAAAAGATTGAATTCAATTGGTCACAAGAGGGTTCATGGGTCTGCTGGGGAGGTGAGCTCGCCCCGTACTACATTCAAAATAACGATAAAATGTATGGGTATAAACTCTGCCTAACGCTTCGAGGATTAAAGGCGTGATGTTATGTTATGTCAAATTAATTGTATTTGTATTTGGAACAAGCCCGCCACACTATTCCCAAAGCACTATAACTCTTGTAAGCCAGAATCAACAGTGGCGGCAACCAGAAAAGTGCTGAGACAATGAAGCTCGATGAAGTCCCAGAGAAACAATTTCCTTCTTGTCTTGGATCCCGCAATGAAATTAATCAGAAAAGAATATCTGATGAATAGGAAAAACATAATTTCCACTTCTATTCCTCCATATCTACAGGCAATTTAATTTTTTATGTTAAGTTTTCCCCCCTCTCATATTCACAATGAACCATAACAACAATGTTCCATAAACATATTTACACATGTATCGCTTTTAACCATTAAAAGGAAACTTGGCGAAGAAACCGCGTGCTAAATAATAAATCGTAAAGTGCGGGTAAATGTTCTGAGAACTGTGATACGTGGCGCCACCTGCCGGCGAATAGAAAGAGATACAAAAGGGTTGGGAGGTGACAGGGTAGGTATCAATATTAGAATAATAAAACATGCTGGGATGGCAACAAATTGAAAAAAAGTTCTTAAAGGACTTGAAGGAGGAAAGTGGAGAAACACATCGAGAAAACTGAATGACCTAGAACCAAAAATTTGAAGACATGTGAAATCTAGCAACCCACACTGGGCCCGCGTGGTGGGTACCGAGAATTGGTGTAGCACAATCAACCCATTCCCTTTCATAGAGAGGACTGTGTCCCAGTAGTGAGTGGGAACTAATGTTCCCACTCACTACTACACTACTAGGCTGATCATGCTATACTAATACTCGCATTTTAAAACAGATAGGCAGAATTATTAGATTACACATCTTTTATCAAATGGCCTCCAGGCATTTGTGGGTTTATTGTTAGGTTGCCAGCATAACTGCAAACTGTGTCGTAAATGACAGCTAACGTGAGATTAGCCACCAGAGATAGCATTAATACCCTCAGGAGTTGTGCAGCAAAAGCATAATCAGCCTTTAAAATATTCCCTCTGCTAAAACAGAAGCATCCACTTTGTGAAGGCCGTAATTATCCACAAGAGCCCAAAGCGGACTGGTAGATGTCACATGCCAAGGAATTTGTTATTCGAAGACATACGGTTTTTCACAAGATGTTTTCGTTGACCGTTTGAGAGTAGTGTGACCAAAGTTAAGACTTGTGCAGTCATCATCTGTCTAGGTTTTTTGCAACTATAACCTGGATGGTTTCGGTTTCCAGTGTAAATGAATGCACCCGAATACCAATATTTTACATGGAACGACTGCTTTTCTGACCTCTACAATCCAATTTCTGGGCAACACGGCCTCTTGGCAAGACTGATGGTCAGACAACATCAGGACTTGCGTAATAGTGGTTAAAATACATCTAGATACACCACAGATATTCTAATTTGTCATTCAACGAAATAACTCAAATTGTACGATTTCAGGTAGTTCTCATTCAAAATTCTTTGCGCACAGCAAACCCAATACAACGTCAATTTTAAAAATTAAACACCAGCACCAGCAGACCGTTATTAACAAAAGTCGTCCGTCTATTGCTCAATAATTCATGAAGCTTCCCTGTCATGGCTTCCAATAGCCCTTTTAATATTCAGACAATACGATTTACCAATGTTTGATTAATAATTTAGTTACAGTAAACATCTTGTTTCGAGAAAGTTCCTTGCCTTGACCTTAGAATACTTATTTAAATGCTGCGCCAGAATTTATTCTGTAAGTGGTAGTTGAGAAGGCTACCTTTCTGTATTTGGTTTCAGTTTGGTTGTCCAAGTTTATGATACGACTTGCTTTGACGGCGGTTTCGCCTGCGTGGAGTGGGAAAAGTATCCTATAACCAAACCCAGGTTCCGAACCGGAACCATGGTTCAGCAGTGGGTAAATTTCATCGAAATCAGTACAGCAGTTAAGGCGTTAAAATGCAGATTAACAAAGTCACTTTCGCGTTTATAACATTAGTACGGATACAAATAGTTGCATTATTTAGCCTGGACGCTGTTAGAGAAGGAATAGATTTAGGTATTAAGAAAATTTTGGTGGTTGAAGTATAAATAAAAACTAGGCCTTTCTATTAGTTTCGACTCAAGTCAAGTCTTAAGGGCGCAATATGTAAAGCTAGAAAGTCTAAATAGATTTGCAAGAATTACAAACCCTGTCTTATGCAAAAAAAGAAATGTCTAAATCTGACAACAGAACTAAGAAAAAGAAAACCACATAAAACATCTGAGGCAGCTAACGAGACTTATAATTAAACATTTTATGAACAACATAAACGTTATGCAGTTTCAAAAAGTCAGGTTGGGACCCCCAGTTTTTACAGATAGGTAGGTTTTATCATAATGACTGAAGATTAGCGATGGACCGTAAAATTTTCATTTTGCCGACACTGAGCAAGAGGCTGGAGATTAACCAGAAGCAACGCAGTTATGCTAATGAATATACTGATGAAAAAATAAAGCTTTTAGAGACCGTAAGATATCTTAAAGGTACTCTGTGAAAGGAAATTGAGGAGATAAACTCCGTTGTTCGTAATTAATTCGCTGGAATAGAATTTATGGTTGGATTAAAGCATTGTGGTGGAGAAGATGCAATAAATAAAGGTATAGAATAACCCGGTGATGGAAAAGAAATCAATCATCATCAAAATACAACATGGGTGTATGAAAGATGTTTTTGGCCACAGAGCACGGTATCAAGATAGCAGTATTTATACTGACGCCAAAAGTGCGTTTAGCGCACAATTTCTGTCACGGAACATGTGCGGGGAACATTAAAAGCCATCAGTTTCTGTAAGTCATTCGTACCGTAGTTTGAGAGTAAACGGTGTCACGCTTGGTTTGTATAAAAAGTGTTGAAAACGCCACTCCTTTAGCAACGAATTATGTTCAAAGATTGTCGAGATGTAAACATTTCTTTCTTTCTTCTAATCAAGAATATCGAAAATTATTATTTATTGTTCATGGCAAAAGATGATCGTTGAAGACAAGTATAGTAATTTATATTAGCTTGTTTTGTACTTTAACTTGGTTGACACTGCGCTAGAACGAAACTAAAATTCCTCACGACTTTAAACTTTTCCTGTCTCCCAAGTGAATACGAAAACGTCTGACCTTCATGAGTATTTTCATTCCACTTGAAATGTCAGTCTTGAAATAATACCCAAGAGTTATTTTCTGTCTGTGTAACGTTTAGGTGATTCTCGTAAAAACCAGGACGCCAAACATTTTCTATTGAGAAACTCCTTATAAATTACGTGTTCGGGTTTTAATATCGCCTGTCCCTATTCATTCTGAAAGTATTATTTTGTAATGTCTTCGTATTTACCGTTTAATGTCACAGAAACGGGGCCGTGATTTTTTATTTCGTTAAATTCTTCGTTTAAGCCTATTTTGTGAATTTTTATCTGAATTTATTTTTCGGAAGCAATAAATGTTTGTTCAAAAGGCTTGATTGGTGGATTGCTTTTGTTTTTACGACTTGTAATATATCTCCAATACAATGCGAAGCAATCAAAATATCCTCCCGGAGAGGATCAGAAAGCAATCACTAAAAGAATATCTTCATACTGGCAAGTGTTCTCTGATTGATTAATATTTCCAATCACTCATCATCTTGTTTAATATAAAAAATAAGTAAAAAATAAGAACAAAAAGTAGTTAATTGACTTGTGTCAACTAACTATCTACTTCTTTAATTATTAATACAATTAATTACTTATGAGTGATCCGTTAATCAATTATTGTTAAATGGGGCGAAGAATTCCATTAGCAAAATATGTCTAGAAAGTTAAATAATTATTTTAAATTTCTATCCAACTTTACCAGTCCTAAATTCAAGACCTAAAATTCCCAAATGACCATCAAGATGGAGCCCAAAACATCACAACTCAAGAAATCATAGCCATCCTTCAAAATAAAATAGAGAACAGAACCTTTACAAAGCCCGGTCTTAGAAGTGTTATCAATAACTTTATTTAATAAGCCAACAATGATAAATAGGCCTCTCGCATTTTCGAGACCTCCTTTCAAATTTCTATCCGTCGTACCGTGAAAATCATATTTTGTGTAACTGTTAAGACTTGCCTGAAATTCAGAAAGGTTCTCCTTGAGCTTGAATTATATTGGAAGTCGTATTTCTCTGGAGGTAATCGGAAAATTTATGGCATCTTTCCTTGTAGGCGAGTGCGGAATAAATATTATGGATGTGAGAGCGCCTTCTGTCTGTTACGTTCTTACGGTGAATTAATACTGATTGAAATCAACCAATGAAATGTAACACGACATTCATAAAATTAAGATAATTTGCCAGGAAAAGTTACTGAAATATGTTTTACTTGGAAAATGCCAGAAAATGCTCTTGACCAAAACGATTGGTCGTGAGGATACGAGCTCATCGCTTCATATTTCACTCTGCCAGCACGATCATGCGCCTGGTTTGGAAACAACATGAAATGATGACCGCGTATTTGCGATTTGTTTTTTTTTTATGTAGATTAGGTTAGGACGCGGCTTTCTTCTTGATGCTCTGTTCTGAATTTATACAAAAGGGATATAATGTTAAAATGAAAAATTGCCTAGTTCACTTTACTTGGGTATCGCAAAAACGGCACTTTATAATGCTATTGATCCATATGTGTAAAAATAACTTCTTGGTAAAGGTAGGGATGGCCATATTTTTGCCTGACAACAGGTAAGCTAGAAAGAAAGGAAAACCAGTAGTGGCCTAGTTTTCTGTCCAGGTTGGAACTCAGGTAGGCTCTTGACTTTGCTTAAATTATCTCATAATAACTGCTCTCAAAATAGCGAAGAAAAACTTCTACTAACCCACACTGGGCCCGCGTGGTGGATTAGAGCCCGCTCCCTCTCATAAACATGAAGCCTTATGTCTCAACAGTGGGAACGTAAGCTGATCATGCTTAAAATGTAATATCGTTTAAAATGGCGTGATATCGTTTAAAAGTTAATAATTTCCAATTTTCCTTTACCAGCCGTTAGCTTCCATGAAACGCATCAGCAACAAATACAGCAGAAACAAAAAAAAGAGTTGTGGATAGTATGGCGAGCGATATTGTATACTACAATATGTGCACATAAGGCCCTTCACTCACCGCAACTTTTTGTAGCGATGCTCTCGTGCGTTACCGCTCCTCCGCGCGGACTAGTAGATGCGGCGAAGCAAATGAAATATTGATAGCGCCGCGCGGAGAGGAGGTGAGCGCCGCTCATCCGTGCGATCGGGCGGTGTATGTGAGTTAGGCTTCCACAGATTTCATATAAGCCAATGCGACATGAGATCTGCTTTACTGTCTGACCGTGCGACGAGCGGTGTCGTGTGAGAATCGCCGTAAGCTTGCGCACACGCCACAGAGGCGATGCAAATGAAAGTCAGTATCACCATTGTATCGATGCAAACGCGTCTGTATCTGACGACATCTGTCTTGCAATTGTAACTTCCACAAGCATTTTTGTGTATATGCTGAATCGCGTTTACATCGCGACTGAAGCTTGACAGCATTGCGCTTGTAGCGATACAGAATCGTGGTTAAGTGAGCGAAGGTACACACTCACAGCCAGCGACAGCGAAATTGTCATCTGCATAACCATTTCTCAACTATGTTGGGGTCGGCTTCCAGTCTAATTAGATGCAACTAAATATCAATATTTAACATAGAGCTACTGGCTGGCTGACCCCCACAACCCAGCTATGTACTGGGTAATAATGACGATACTCCTTGGTAAGACGGGTTAAATTGTCACTGTAAACTGTAAAAGATCTACAAAAGACGTCCGGAACCAACGGCTTAATGTGCTTTGCGAGGCACGGAGGAAACTCGTTATGTAATGGATGGTTATCCATCCACGGACCGACCTTGGCAAGCTTGGTTTATCCTTGAAGATCGATCGTTATTATTTAGCCATGAGCTCCAGATAGCCAACGACAGCATCGCGACTATATCGTGGCTCTTTTGCGCTTGCATCGCCACAAAAAGTCTTTGTGGGCGAGGGACCTATACACTGCACATAGGGAAACACATGTTAGGTACATAAATAAAACAAGAGTGTCACGACATAGGGGTGGCGGTAAATAATACATGAGCTATTGTTTAATGTTTAATGCCTATTAGTGATTGGATTTGTTAACACAAAGTACTGTTCTATTATGCATGGAGTAGTTTTAATCACTTTTGTTAACATTGAGTTTTTGGTCAGTCTCTAGCTTCAAATGAACTCAGAATCACATTGTGCCAGTTATTAGCAGTGCTAGGAATACAGGCGTGATATTATGAGATTGTGTTTTGTTATTGAAAAACTTATAAGAAAATTATTCCTTGGTACTTAATTGAAGTGAAATTTTATATTCCTAGCATGACGGTTTGGACTCGTTCCTGACTAATGAAACAGCGAGGGAGTTTGAAAGGAATGGTGGGGTCTTTGCCCAGCAGTGGGACAGTAGAGGCTAAACAACAAAAAAGAATGTGATGTTGGCAGTTTATAGTATAATTATCTAAAATCTGCTCATGTTTTAAACCTTCACCAATTTTTAACTTAAGAGTTTTCCATTTTGACGTTATATAAGTATTACGTAAAACATGCGAACAGCAAAGTCAAAAGGTACTATCAATGTTATTCTTTATCACAGAAATCTGAAACAAATCCAGTAAACCGAAGATAGAAAATTCACGGCGCGAAACTACCTATGTACCTTCAAGATTTTCAATTTATAAAAAAAATATACGAAGGAAAAAGAAATCTGTGGCACCCTGGCATCCCTAAGCGCCTCTCCACGATAAAAGCGAAACGAGAAGAACCGTTTAAGTCTCTATTTTATTACAGTACTCTATAATTTACGTCCTTTTTATACTTAACACAATATGCTGGTGTTCGCATTTTATGCTGATCTAGGAGTTTAAAGTATTTAAGTGCAGCGGCTGATTTGTGACGCAAGAATCGTGATGGAAAGAAATTTTATGAAGTCATTGTTTATTTGATGGAAGTAGAGTTATCCTGTATCTTATGACACAGTCGAAATATCGGTGTACTTCATGTATGTACATCTCTGTCTAACCCATCATCGGCCTAGCCTTTTCCTAACTATGTTAGGGTCGGCTTCCAGTCTAACCGGATACAGCTGAATAACAGTAATTTACATAAAGCGACTACCTATCTGACCTCCACAACCCAGTTAGTACTAGGTAATACGATACCCTTTGGTAAGACTGGTTGTAGGACTTTTTGGGCCACTGACTACCTGTAACGACTGTCAAAGATCCACAAAGGGCAGCCGGGACCAACGACTTAACGTGCTTTTCGAGGCTCGGAGAAAACTCGGTATGTAATGGGTGATCGCCTATCCACAGACCAGCCTAGACAAGCGCGGTTTAACCTGAATATCGATCCGAGCGGCTGTTATTATTTAGCCACGAGCTCCTCACGAGCATCGCTGTCTAACCCATCGAGGATTAGTAGCGTGATTTTATGATGTAGCTGAGACAGTCATGTCTTCAAGGTTTTGGTTCTAGGACAAGCCGCTTTCAACATGATCGTTTCTTTTACAGTTTTCAGAGCAGTAATATTGAAACAAATAAACAATCGAAAATATCAAGATAATTATTCACGCTGATTCATAATTGGAACTTGATTATATAATTATCAATTGTTTTTTTTTTAATTTTAGCACAAATTAGTGTACTAAAAAAATCTGTTTGTTAATTAATTATACACAATGTTTGTGATTGTTTTATTTGTAAATTGACACTTAGCGCTTTTGGATACGTGTGGAAGCAGAAAATCGCTTTCGGATGCTCGAGAAGTTCATTTATTATAGTTTTATGATTTTTGTTATTTTCAAGATCAAGGTAATAATTATCACTTCGAACCTTGGTTTGAACCATCGACTTAAAACTCGTTAGTTGAAGCCGATACCTCTATTTCACAGCCAATTTAACCTATCGTTTACAAAATGACAAAAAACAAAAGACAAACAACAAACAACACACAACAACAACAGCAACAACAACAGACAATGACATCGTTATAGTAAACGAAATTAAAAGTCCCATTACATACGAGGTGCCCTACAAAAGCGAATTTTCTAATTCAACCCACTTAAAGTAATTTGTTCAGTAATCGTTGCACACTTAATGCTAAGCTACATAGGTACATGCTCCTTTAGTATGTACTATGTAGATTAAATATGTCGACGACTTCCGCACGAGTCGGACGGGTTAATACAGGAAGTAGGGTTAACTTGTTGCCTAGTGATGGACTAGGGGCTGCTTATCGTGCACCTTTCATTTTAGCTCATAGATTTTTCGTTGAGATTGCTGAAAATAAGAGTATGGTTATATGTTTAGTGGTTCTCTGTCTAAAAGGTTCGATTTATCTGTGAGAGCATCGTTTTCTATTAGTCGGTGATTGAAACCCTTTCGGCTTTTAAATGTTTATTTAACGACATTATAAAAAGCATATGATTTCGTATTTATTTCTACTCCAATGCAGCGCAAGAACCCTGTTTCACAGAAGAGTCACGAACATATTAATCGCGGTGTATTTGCATTATTATTTTATTGTGTCATTATTCTTATTCTTTATCACACACACAATTAAAAGATATACACACAAAATTACAATATAGCTTATGAACAACGGCAAACTTAACCATGAATTGGATTTTCTTACAGCAAACCTTACTTCGATTGCAGGATTTACGGAATGCAATGTATTATGGTTCATAAAACTGTATAAAACTCAAAGTAAGAATGTTCTGTTTAACCACTCTGAACTACAGTTACATTGTGAACTTGATACATTCAGATAGTAAAACCACCTGAGTTCTGGCTCAATTTTACAACTCAATCTACCTTCCATTGCTATAACATAAGAAACAGCAGTTGTCTTAAACAATAAAATACATACATTGTCTTCAGGTATTCTCAAGCTTTCAAGCAACATTTCAAATCTGATTTGAGACCATAAAGTCAGCGTTTATTATTAGTTGCTCATAAGACCGTAAAATGGACGGATAGAGGATGGATGGTCGTAAAATGGACTAATGATAAAATTTTATCAAATGAATCTAAAATAATATGTAGTTTTATAACGCACTTAATGAATTTGTGAATTATAATCAGAATTAGTATGGATGGTTTGTGTGAGGAACGATACGAAAAGGGAGTAAATGTTACCGTAACGGCTGCCAAGAAAGTCTTGAAGAATGGAAGAAAAAAGACAACTTCTCTAGACAGAATCGATTTAAATTGGGTTTAATAACTATAACCTAAAAAATACTGCAAGATAAAGTTATTGTATATTATACTCGTCCAAAATCGTTTAAACAGTCTAATCCAGTTTAATCGTCGAAGTACATACGAGCATCATGGAAGCAATATAACAAACGCCACTAGCTCAATAAACTACCACAGATGTACCAGACACTGTCACATTTGCGTATATTGTCTCAATAAAGCCAATACGACTTGTGTTATGAGTGACAATAACAAGTATTGCGTCCGTGTGACGAGCTCAATATACTGACACAGTCATAACACCGTGTTGCCAAGTATTGGATATCTTAGGTTTATAAGGGAGACGTAAATACTCTACTTGAGGACGTATTACCGTTTTTTAAGTGTTCTCTCCAAATCATAGATAAAGTTACTAAAAATGTAAGCAATCCATTTTAATGAATACTGGCAATCCTTACCATCCAGCTCAAAGAACCATGGTGAACTATGGTCTGGTTCATCATGGTCCTTAACCAATTTAGAGTCGTCTTCTAGTAATTATATTTTATCTAATCCAGCATAAAGTCATCTGTCTTATTACTATTCGGTAAGTTGTTCACATGACGCCCGAAAGATAAAACTATAATTAGGAGAAAGATCACAATTAATCTGTAAACATACCGTAACGAATGATTAAAATGATACGCCAGACAAATAATAAAACCCGATCCCAGAACACAGCTTAACTTCTTTTAAAACACACTCACATTCATAACTTTTTACAAATATCTTCCAAATATCGACAACCCACGTGATGTGCCTAGCAATGACCCGGAACGAAGAGATAGCAACAGTCGACACTCATCGCTGGACCACGAGCAACTACTTCAAGCGACTCGTGTGTTGTGGCAGTGACTACGGAGGAAACAAATGAAAGAAGTTGTTTAGAAACCTTCACTGAGCGACTAGCGTATTTTTCTGCGCGTATAAGCTCGTATCAGATTACGCGCGCCCACATTTGCGCTTCAAAAAATCGCACACGAGTTCACGCGCTAGTCCGGTGTGTTCGCTTGAACCGCTGAGTTCAGTCAGTATATCTTGCGGCTCGCGTTTATATAAGCTTATAAGCACGACAGCGCTCATACGAGTTACGCGTGTACTAAAAGCGCGCGTACAAAAACGAGCTTATGCTCGCCTAAACTATGCAAATCTGAAACCACACTAAACTACCGCACTGACGGTACTCACGTGAAGGAAACAAGTGAACCTTGCGCGTGCCGCTTGACTTAACTCGCATCGCTTGAGGTTGTGGACGGGGCGTTAGATTTGCGTCCCAACATCGAAATCGACGCAAATTTTAACAGAATTGAAAACTTGGTACAATGTGATTTCATGAGCTTGTATGGGTACGTGTATGGGTAGATACAGGTTCGTGTATGGGTTTCCATAATGGAAACAGTTCAATAGACACATGTTTATTTGTTTGTATTCTGTTTTGGGTATTGCCATGTTAATTTCGGAAGGTAAGGAAATTGTATTCTTCAGTGTATCTGATGGTATGGGAAATGATTTTGTACTATAGAGTTAGGTGATTGTTTCATACAGACAAACAGTGTGTTCGGCCCTGATTTTATGAAAACTTATGTATAACTTCAATGAATACCTTACAGTTTCTCTTCAGCCAATAATCTCAAATTTACCTGAAACAACAAGCATAAAATGAGAAGTGTTATGTGGAATATTTAGTTATAATTCCGCAAATAGAACCAGGCTTGGATGCACAGGAACTGCGTAATTTAGCATGCTGTGCTACGACATGGGTACAATATCGTAACCGCGAAAAAAAATCAGCTGACCAAACAAAACTTCAATAATCTACTCGACCCAAAATATATGCAATACGCCCCATGGAAGAAGTGGTGCAATTGATGGTCTGTACATTGTACGAGCCCCCTAATGTAAAACGCTTTATGTTACTGAAAACTCGATTTCGTCAACAAAGAGCTAACACCAGACATCTTTACTTTAAAAACAGACTTCGTCAAGCTTGTCACACGGGTGTTAAAATCCCCAGCAAAACTGCATTAAGTACTAAAACTTCCCCAACTCGTCTCCCGCTTCCGTCAGAACGTACGACATGCTAATTCTCGTTCGGGCGGAATCGTGTGTCATCGTGACAGTTCGTACATCATCGTCGTTTTATCACGCTGTGCCACGCGGAGTGACGGCGTGGGACAAAGCATCTCGCGCGTGAAAAGCTGGAGTGACAATGGTCTTACGTTACGAATACTTTCTTTAAGATTAAAATGAGTTTCGTAGCTTAGAAGGAAGATGGTGGACTTATCGTGTAACATTAATTATTTGCGAGTGGAAATGTTCTGTATTTAGCATAGCAACTATCAAACTAAAACACAGTTTGTTCTAACATAACTTCACATCTGTTAACCACGAAGGCAAATCAAGTAGCCATACAACTCGTAAATTTTGTTGAATTTCCATGTAATAGGGGGCGACTCCAGCCGGATAAAAATCCAGATTTCGGGCTGCTTCTGAAGAACTCCTGGTGGAAAAATCGAACTCATGCTCGGCACTAGTCCTTCATACCACAAGAAAAACGAGTTATAAACTAAACGCCAGTACCAAAAACAAAAAATAAATAAATCTAATTTATCAATTCTGTCACAAGTTATGATCAATCTTCATTACGCACATTTACATCAAAAGATAAAAGAAAGGCTGCAAACCAACCAATAAAAGAGAAATAAAGTATTTAGGGAACATTTAATTTATAAATTACAGAAGGCGGCAATAAGCGGTTTCTGACAGAAATTACTCAAAGAAAGGTAGGAAAAAAGGGGGGGTGGGGACAAGGGAGGAACGTAAAAGGAAAATGTCTTGGTAACGCAAGTCCCCTGTAAGGAATTAATTAATAATCATTAAGCGTACCATTTAATATAAGAACATTAAATAAAATAAGTTCTTATGTATTCAGCCTCTTTTTCGTTACATGCTCCGTGGTGTTTGAAAATGCCGTGTTTACTATCTATTCTCTTTGATATTGTCTATTTAAGACTTCTAACAATAGTAAATGATAAAGAACTAAAATATAAAACTTATCATGAAGAAGAATGTGGTCTGCGATTGCAGTAAACTTGATTTTTTTAACCAAGCAATGTACGAGTAATTATCTTTAAGAAACTTGCAAGAGAACTAATATAATCAACTAGGCCCAAATAATTGCCAAACGGGGGATGACATTCGGCTGATGATGACGATGATGACTTGATAAGGTGGTTCATCATCAGTTGGATAGCCTTTTCCCAAGTTCATTGGGGTCGTCTTTCAGTCTTACCGGGTGCAGCTAAATACCAGAATTTTACATGGAGCGACTTTTTATCTAACCTCCACAACCCAGTTAGTACTTTGTAATACGATACCCTTTGGTAAGACTGGTTGTCAGACTTTCGGGCCAATGACTACCTGTAACGACTGTCAAAGATCTACAGGTAACAACCGGGACTAGCTGTTTAACGTGCTTTTACGGAGGAAACTCGGTATGCATCGTCACGTGGGTAGTTGTACAGAAATGAAAGTGCAAAAAAAATATCTGTTCATATTCACGCTTGAATTTCACTTAATAAGTTGTAAATGATCTAACTTTTACAGTTGAACAGCTGTAAAAGCTTCAAGCGCATGAAATAATCATCTATATAACCAGTATAATAACGCAATTCTCCTGGACGCGTCTTTTGGGACCAAAACCTCCGATCTCTAAGCACATTTTGTACAAAACGTGTTGAGTGTAAGTAAGTACATTATACCACAGCGGATACTGCATATGTAATGGCAGATTGCCAAATGCAAGCACGTGTACCTAACCAATGTGGCAATAATATCTTTTGGGTAGGTATTGTTTTTAATTTACATCAAAGAGAGGCCAAGAGGCCTACTTTTCGCAGAGGATGATTACAGATGTAACGTTGAGTAACTAAGTTAATGTAAATTTTAGATTAAAACAAAAGAGGCAAGTATTATCTGGACCCAGACTATGAAAATCTTAGATAAGATTCTCAAGAGATGTTTTAAAATTATGGACTTTACCTAACATGGACACTGGCATCTGTTAGGAATAAGTCTGAGAGATGTTAAGCCAAGTCAGAGGCCCATGGGTGGAAAAAAACTCAGACACCACTTTAGGCAGTAACCACACGATGAAAAGAAGAAGAAGTTAACGTGTTACCGTAGCCGACAAGAAATCTGCATTTCATGTGATAAAACATATTTTCTGAGTGATTACTCAGAAAATATGTTTTATCCAAATGCAAGTCCATCCAAGCAAGAGCTTAAGAGAAAATAAAAGAAGAGTGTACAAACTATGCAATACTCTCCGATCAGAATAATAATGCTATTGAGCATAAGCATAAGATGAATAACTGTTAAAAGCATGTCCGTACGAGGCATTCTACTTACGGATCGACTTGAACGTAAATTATAGGCATCCAGGCTCAGGTAGAGGTAATAACTAGGGACATACGTATCGTTAATATGCGAAGCAAGCGTTTTTATATACTCGCATAGCTTCGGAGATTCTTGGAGGGACTGGATCTGGAATAGCGGGTTAAAACTTAGATGCATTCATAAAATCTACATTCTAGTTCATAACAGACTGCGGTATGATTATTCTTGATCAAGCATTACCTGTGTTATAATTGACCCATTGCAGGCTTGGCAAGAGGTTCACCGAGATCGTTTACAAGTTCAGACGACAGTGACAATAAAAAGTCAATCCATTTAAGTTCCCTCTTACATTTCGGCGTTACGCTAAATTTATAATTTACCTTATAATATCATATAACGAAAATGTATTCTATTATTATAAAAGTATAGGATATTTTTGAGATGAAAAAAAGATAGAAGGTACAAATTAGAGGGCTCAGATCAGGTCTCCGTGAATTTGCCTAAATGCATCGAGAGAATGATTTTTAATAAATAAACTAAGTTATCTAAAATTCTCTTTATTACTATTGTAGTGGAGAAAATATTTTTAACAAGTAATTGTTACTTCAAGTAACGAACGAAAAACATAATATCAATTTAACCGAGGATACCTACCAATTTCGTTTTTTTTTTTTATAGAAATACGTAATGCTTTGAAAACGATTCTCACATGTGGCACTTTAGGTCCTGAAGTTTTCTTAAGAAAATATATTTCACGTGACAGGGAATATAATCATCTCATATTTTCAATAATCAAGCTCTTTAAGAAAGTCTTTCTGGATCGGGGTATGCTTGAGAGATAAAGGTAAACGACTTGTGAAATTCAGAAAATGCATTGATTCCATCAGTATCAATACCTACTAACACTCACGTGTCTGCAAAATTGAAATTCAATTTAATTACTGAAACTAACTGAAAAACGAGCATAAAACTTAACGGTTAATTGGCTAGTTAGCTAGTGTTAAACTGAATAAAATCGTTTAAAAAAACACCAATTTTATACTCACATAAATCCTTTTACATAAAAATACTTTTTACCCTCTACGTCTAAAATTATCTCTCCAAAAAAAGTATCTGTTAAAACGACGGGCTGTTACGTCAGGCTCAAAGGGTGGTACTCGCGCAGGCATCGAACCCGCACTAACGTGCTAATCGATGAGACACATTTCCTGCTGCTCTAAGAGCGCCTTCAACCCAGCTCTAATACACTTTATTTTACACGGAGCTTATGTTGCTGGATGGGGCTTTGAGTTAAAACAAAAGAATCCTTGGTTTTGCGGTTTAGATCGTTAAACTATTTAAATAGTTGTGAATTTTTAACTATTTTATTTAATATTTTTGTTTTGTAATATTTTACTGTGAAGTCTTGTATTCGAGCAACTGGTAAGCCTAACTGATAACCTTGGTACAATATCATCGTTTACATTTTGAAGAAATTATTACTCATAATATTAATGAAAATATGCTTTTAAATTGAGTAAAAATATAACCAACCTTACTCAACCTTAACGATTACTGCGATCGAAAAGGCTCTAGTGTTAAAATACTATAAAATAAAGTAAGAAAGAATATTAAAAGGGTTTCTGTTTAGCTTACAGTTTACGATAGTAATTAATTTTAAGGCGTATTGTAAACTTGAATGGCTTCTAAGACTTAACTCATGCGTTAGGGGCTTAATAATAACCGCAAATTGCCTAAAATAAAGAAAACAATACACTGGATGACACCTAAACGTAATGCCTTATGTTGTTGAATTTCCAACTCTTAGCGCTAAGCCCAACGTTGAAAATCCAACACTGCGATTTTATCAAGGCACTACATTTGGATGTCATCTTATGTTAGCAAAAATGGGCATAGACCTTTTAACTGGTGCTAATATAACCTCTAAATCTATTGTGATTACGATGAAAAATAGTTTCAATACAAAAGCACGGATTTTACGTAAAACCTGTTCTGTATTCAGTGAAATATATGTGTAAGTGAAAACGTTGCGTTTTTTCTTTTTTTGTAAGCTTTGAGAGATAAATGGAAGTGAATGCATCGCTGCATTAGAAAATATTCCACGCTTCACGTAACGATTGGAAGTTACGTTGATTTGTTTTTAATGTGTTTTGAAATGTTAGATATGCTCTTTTATTCTATTTGTACTAAATACTATACGAACTCATTTTAGTTTTTCTTTGAGAAACTGTTTAAAGTAATAGTAGGTAAACTGATACAAGTCACTTTGAAGCCCACACCGCTAAGGAGTTCGTAGGAATCTAAAATTATTTAAACTCGAAACACAAAAAAACGGTCCTTCAAAAGCCATTAGATAGGGAACAATTTGAGAAACAAGAAGAAACGATTATTTGTTAAATAAAATGTCACTTCCAGCATCTCTACATCCACAGCATCTGTCCCATTTCTTGCTCACCACTCAATCTTGCACCCTATTCCCCCAACAATAAAGGTCAACTATAAACTTGTCGCGTTGTTTGATGAAGTTCAAGCGGTATGCGAAGCGACGTCCCTCGCTAAAGCTGAAATGTAAGACATCTTGGGATGAGCATACTTTTTGTGTTATGTGATGGATGTCCTATGTCTTTATCAAGTTGTCTTGTGTTATATTGGAAACGAATTTATGTTGAATTGGTAGTGGGAAGTTTTTTATTGTGTTAGTTTTTTTCATAGACCATAGATTTTATTTTTGTCTTTGGGTTTTTCTGAAAGGCTTTTTTTTCAGTAGTAGCCCGGTGTTTGAATTTGAGTCCAGTTAAAAGCAATAGGCTCGCCATGTTATTATAACATAATTGGCGAAACGTTGGCATTATTTAAGTACACCTCTGCCTAATGCTTTAGGAATTACAGGCGTGATGTAATGTCATAGAAGACATATTTTAGGAATTTTTAATATTTTTATACGCAAACCCTGCGGAATTATAGCTGTTTTGACATGGAAAGATAAATTCTAGTTCGAGCAGGGTTTGAACCTGCGACCTTCCGATTCAGTACACCGGATGTCTTAACCAATTAGACCATCGAGAGCTGTGAGCAGGGTGCGACACAATTCAAAGCTGCCATAAGTAGGGGTCCACATTTGCCGATGCCTGCCAGGGCTGCGGAACCGTTCGAAAGAGATACCGTGGCCCTGGAACACAAAGGGCAAAGACCATCGAGAGCTGTGAGCAGGGTGCGATGGTCTAATTGGTTAAGACATCCGGTGTACTGAATCGGAAGGTCGCAGGCTCAAACCCTGCTCGCACTAGAATTTTTCTTTCCATGCCAAAACAGCTATATTTTAAGAAGCAATTAAGGTTAAGTTCGTTTTCCAAGGAAGTAAATAATGAGTATTATCAAATACATATAATAGGTTATATTATAATAAATAATTACTTGTCTGCGGCCGTCAATCATGATTAAAGTAAAATACCACAGAGCATTGAGGGAAACGCGGCGACCGCTGCTAGAGCGGCGTTTTCAACACTTTATTTTTTTTTCTTTTCGGATGTGAAATTATCAAATGACCACTCTGGGCGGAGCGGAAGGGAGTGTCAGACTTGTACTGACTAAAACCCATCCATGTTCCTTCTTTGGCCTTTGTGTTCCAGGGCCACGGTATCTCTTTCGAACGGTTCCGCAGCCCTGGCAGGCATCGGCCCATGCGGACCCCTACTTATGGCAGCTTTGAATTGTGATCAGAGACAGAAGTTGTGCGTAAAACAATTGTTCATCACAACAAATTTCATAATGCTACCTCTAGTTTTCCATCCTCTATGGTAAAAATAAACACGATAGGAAGCTTAATAATGTTTAATGTTGTTTTTCCTCAATTGAAACATTACCCTTGACGTGAAAATAATTGGATTTGCAACTCTATTAAAAATACTTTAACTTAATCGTAAATTATTTTCTATTACCCGAACGGCGGTAATATTTTTTAATAATTACCCTCTAGGCTTTTACTTCAAAAAAGATTTACTATAAAAAATATTATAGGTAACTTAGGTTACTTTTCTTAGTACTGTGTTTTACGTGTAAGTTATGATCCCAGCTAAAAGGTACAGGTCGAGGAAGGCACTTCGACCGAAATCTGTAACCATGAATGATTACAGTACACAATGTGACTACCTCGTTGGTCTAGTGGGCGCAAGCGCGACTGCTGCAGCATGGTCTTGGGTTCGATTCCCAGGTCGAGCAAAGTACTGTTATTGGGTTTTCCCATCAGGAATTTCGCAGTAGCAGCCACGGAGACTAGATTTGTGCCCGGTTGATGGCAATTATTACATGGGACTTAAACATAACTGGTGAAATGTGGGTTTGTTTGTTAGGTACACCTTTTTTTTTTTTTCTTTTTCGGATGGGAAATCATCAAATGACCCCCCCACTCTGGGCGGAGCGGAAGGGAGTGTCAGACTTGTACTGACTAAAACCCATCCATGTTCCTTCTTTGCCCTTTGTGTTCCAGGGCCACGGTATCTCTTTCGAACAATCCCGCAGCCCTGGCAGGCCTCGGCCCTTGCGAACCCTTACTTATTTGCTGACATCTCTTTGAGACGCACGTGGAACACGAACGCGCCGTCGACACGGCCTGTCGTCATAAGACGGCCGGACGGCGAGCTGGCCCATAACTCGCCGTCCACAGGCCCGCGCCTACGGTGGCCGGGAGCCACCACGTGACCCCCGACGCCCAGGGCGTCTCCCGCGGCGACCTGGACCTGAGGTTCTTTCCCTCTCACGTCCCGCCACCTCCTTCACTAGCATGACTGCTTCGCAGAAGGAGGTGACGGCTTTCCATTCCCTCTCGCTCCGGGCCATGGCTTGAACCAAGGCCGGACGCGAGAGATCGCCGCCGCCAATCGCCGCTACGAGGACACGGCGGTGCTCCGCCCAAGCGGGACAGACCTCCACGGTGTGCTCCACCGTGTCCTCCTGCACCATCGTGTCCTCCTTGTTAGGTACACCTCAGCCTAACCCTTCGGGATTTCATGGCGTGATGTATGTATGTTATCTAAAACCATACATGATTAGACCCTCTTTTGTTTTTCTTCTTCGATTAACAAAAAGTTTGTTGCCGAATTAATGGTAACAGTCTTCCCTACGATGTCCTTGTCGACTGCCAATGTCACCTACGCCTTGTATTGTATTGCATAACGGGCTGGTGTCCGCAACTCCACGTCAAAGCGCGTATTTTGCGTGCGGGTGGGAAATCTATTCGATCCACCCTAACTCCCCGAAAAAGGCCAGCAGCGCCTTGGTGTTGCTAACAATCTCGCGGAGAGTACCTGGGGTACCGAAGTACTTTGCCCTGTATGTTGCAACCACTGGGCAGTGTAGAAGCACGTGGGCTGCTGTTTCGTCTTCCTCCATGCAGGCTCAGCACAGGGGGCTGTTTGTGACTCCTATGACAAAGAGGTGTTTATTAAAAGAGCCGTGTCCAGTGATGGTGTGCGCAGCTGTAGTTTGGTCAGCCGAAGCGCTCGTTTGGTGAGGCGGCCATCGATAGTAGGGGGTGCTTCCTTGGCCTGCCTGCACTCGCCATGGTCCAGCCACAGCTTGTGGTGTTGTTCACTGGTTCGTTTTCTTACCAGTGTGCGTAGATACCCGAAAGGGAGTGGCACGATGGGTTCAGGTCCCGCTGCTGCCATGCTCGATCCTCTTCTAGCGAGTTCGTCCGCTGTATCATTGCCTCGGGAATCGCTGTGTCCTTTGATCCATTAGATGGTTATATTACATACACCTACATCTTTCCTAAGTTCCATTAACAAGAAAAGAAGAAGAATTCAAAATAACTACAAACAGAAACACCGAAAACCATTCGAAGTATTAAGTTTAAACATCGGTTTTATAATACACTTTCGATATTGGAATATTCGGCATTCAAATACGTACCCGGACACCCTTGTGGCTTAAGGACTACTAAACTTCTCACATACTATACGGACACTTCAACAATCAACTTTTGGGACTATTGTGTGTACCTACCTATGTACGAACCCACCCAAACGTTTGCTACCCCTGACAGATAAGCAACACGAACATATTTCATTATAACAGGGGCCCGCAACATTTCCATATGGTATCCATTCCTCTCGTCGAATCAATATCGTTCGGAAATCGGGCAGATCGGGTCCATCGGGATTTATAATATAATATCATTCAATAAGGCCCGGCCCTGCGTTTGGAGATATTTTCCTCATTCCCTTTGCTAGCGCCATTACTCTGGCTATATTTTTGGTTATAGCTACAGTAATGTTCATCAATACGAAGGAAGATATCAGAGCCTTTTTTTAGTGATTCAACTATAAAACTGACTCCCTCATTGTTCAGTGTTCGCAAGCGCTACTGCTGAGCATGAGCTCCTGGGTTTGATTCCCAGGTCGTGCAGTGTGTTATTGGGTTTTTCCATAACATTCCAATATTACAGTAGTAGGCCGTAGTCTGGATTCATGGTCAGTTGATGGCAATTATTTCATGAAACTTAGCACATAAATGGCGGAATGTGGATATAACACGGTTCTGCCGAACCCTTCAGGGAAAACAGTGTGATTGATATTCATAAAATATGGTTAAGAAAAGAAAATGGCGTACGTATATTTAGCAAGCGTGTGAGTAATTACTCCTTTACCCTGAGATACTTAGATAGAACTAATGACAATTTAACTACGAAACCCACCAAGGTCAGGTGAACGTCGATCAGCGTAAAATTAAGTACATGAAACACAACACATAGACATCTTAAAATACAAAACGGGAAGTTTGTATTTTGAGGAAGACAGTTATAAAGAAATAGGTAGAATTCTTAAAGTAACGAACTCTTGATAGTCTATTATGTCCTTAAGGACCAATGGCTTCGTGAATTTGTTTCGCAAACTTTCGTTATGCGACCTTTTTTACGCAACGAACATTCAATCATGAACGTAAATGATATAAGAGCAACGTAAAGCACAGCTACGCTTACGAACGAATGTTTGTTTCATGAATTAATGTTCGTTGCGTAACCAATGCTCGTGCAACGAATGTTTGCAAAACGTGAATACTCGCTGTGAGTTACAAAACAAAAGTAGTTCTTGATAAAACAAACAACAAAAACTAGAATAATTCACTCCCATTTCTTCAACCACAAACTTGAACTAGACACCGGAAGATAAAGTTTTTCAAACAACATTTCTCACCACGATAGCAACGGAAATTAAAAATGCACATCGACAATACGGGACCACAGCGTAGAAAATGTTAATGTAATACTTCGAACACTTTACCAGTGCGCCAACGGCTTATGAATACAGTTTATTTGTATACCGACTTTCATCGCCCACCCCACCGGCCTTGTTGTAAACGTGTTTAGAAGTTATGCTCAACTTGTAAAAGCTATTATTTGAAACATTATGGTGGGATAAATTTGAGAAAAGCCCTTACTATTGGTTTAAGTTAATTTTTCGCATAATTTGTTAATCATTATTTCCTAACCTTGCTATAATTCTTTGTCGGCTAAAATCCAGGTAAGCACTTACGAATACTTTCAAAGTTTATCGTGGACGTCACTGACGTTCGGTCAAGGAAAACCTTCCAATTTGCCAATCCACTTGGCAAGTGCGGTGTTCAATGCTCATGCCTTCTTTGTATGGGAAAAGGTTTTTTTACTCTTCAGTGTTTCAGTAACTTCTCTTTTACTAACACTATCGCTATAGTTCGCTGCCTTTGAGTCGCCAATGTGTGCGTGTAATGTGAATGTGTTATATTTGTGGTAGTGTAAGTTCGTGGATTTATATCTGGACAATAAAAGATATCATTTCATTTATAAAAGATGACGATTTCGAGAAAATATGTTACTAAAATCATGATATATTTCAGGGTCACACCCTTGGCCCCACACAGTATTACCCTTACCACCGATTTCCGTAAGCCAATAGCACACACAGAGTTCAATTTACTAGGACATAAAATATCGTGTCAAGCGAATGATTGGCAGCTATTATTCAATTTATTATTTTTAACGATACCAGGCTTGTCCTGGATTTTTTTTTAAATATTGTGTATAAATCAGAGGTTAGACATCCGTTTTTAACAGCAGTAGGTGAATTTTATTATTTCATATAATTACAATGTCGTTTTGATAGCTCTGTAGTTGCATGCTTTGGAAAATGTAAAAACTTTAATGAATTATAAGTGAGCTGGGTTAATAGGCAGTAAACCTCAGTTTTTCCGTTCATGAATTAAATTTTCGGATTAACTTATCTATATCCAGGCATTTCATTCTGACCCTTATGTTTGTGAATGTTATTTACGTATAAAATGGCACTTATGCCACAAATAATATTTGCCATAAATAACCTTACCATCTCAAACTTCTGGAAAAACACTCCTAAAGGCGACGAACCAAAAATATTCATGCCACGATGATATTTATATGATCTCCGTGAATATGGCGAACGTAGGGTAACTCCCCTTGCGTTCCCCCATAGGAAGGTCCCCGTGAGGTGTACCGTGAGGGATATAATAATGTTATGGTTAGCAGATCCCTCTCATGTTTATACCTTTCTGAAAAATATACTTTTTTGAGTTTTGAGTTGAAGAATTTAGAGTTATGAACGGTTACAATGAAGTTCGATGATAATATTGATTGTGCAAGAAGAGATCTCTACAATTCCACTTGACATACAGAATTTTAACAAACGCAAACGGTCTGCAGTCGCCGTCAGGCTAGGCGGACGATCTTTGCTCCCTTACAAAACTTCAATAGCTAGTTGTAGTAGGTACATCTTCTTATATATAAAAATCTCGTGTCACGGTGTTTGTGGTCGCACTCCTCCGAAACGGCTCGACCGTTTTTTATGTGGTTAGAGAAATAGGTCGTAAAGTATATTTCACACCGCTAATTTCACACGGGCGATGTTCGCGGGCCACAGCTAGTACCGGAAGTTAAAGGTTCCAGCGTCTACATTACGCTTAATATTACTCAGGCAGCTGATAAGTATATCGCGATTATTACTATGTAGTTTACCCCTCACATCACACCTTTTGTGATACATGTAGAATAAAAACTATAACTGAATTTCATTGCTCCACTAGTAAGGGACAGAAACGAAACTTGGAAGGTTCCAATTTACAAGTAACGCTCACAACTTACTTCGGTACAATAATAGCTAAATATGTCGACTTGACAACTTTTGGGTGATGTAACGATATTCTTGAGTTACTTCTCTAATGATTTTCACGCCTACATGCGAGATGGGTGAGCAGGTAATGTGGGTAGGTTATTGTCGGTAACTATAAATAGGGACATTATTTAGATAAAGTATTTGTGAATACTAATTATAACGTGAACGACTAAAGTTTGTTGAAATTTCGTGAAATTAAGAATAAAACACTCATTCAGTTACTCTAAAAAACTGGGAATATCTAAACGATAGTCATGATGACTAGCCTCATGCATAGCCTCCCAGATGGCATAAATAATGTAGAACGAGGCTGTCTAGTGTCTAAGCGTTTTTATAGATTTCTACGAACATTTGTTTTTCTAGCCCGCTCTGTCCCACTCCTGGGCAAAGGCCTCTCAAACAAAGATACTAAATATATTTTTTTCAATAAAAATTTAAACTAAATTGGAGACTCCATCTTCTACTTAGTAAATTTGCAACCTATTATAAATGTGTATTAAAATATTACCTGTTTTTCATGACAGACTAACAACCATTACAGCAATTATCCAAGCGTAGTGATAATTACAAAATTCCCTCGCGACCATTTTATTTAACGGTCTATGAAAGAGCCCTATTTTGAACAAAGACATTCACGGGCTGATTAGATGGAAATTCATCAGTAATCCAATTAAAGCAAATAATTAAGCTTATCACGAAGGGGTGTCTCAATGAATTGCTGTCGTTTTATCCCGGATGTGGCGGTTAATTTTAGGAAGTCCTTTCTGTGGATTGAATCAACCCCAAGCCAATAGAACGTTAGCATAACAACCATCGTAAAGGGATATTGGAATAATTTGCAAAACTGTTGTCAGCGTTGTCGTTACACGTAGGATTAAAAGGAAGTGTTGCCAGGTTTGGAAAAGTTTCCGGGAAAAGTAACTAGAGTATAAAAAAAGAAATTCGCTGCCTCGTTGGTCTAGTAAACTCAAGCGCGACTGCTGAGCATGAGGTCCTGGGTTCGATTCCCGGGTCTACCAAGTATTATTGGGTTTTTACATCTGGAATTTCTCAGTAGTAGCCTCGGAGTCTGGATTTGTGCCCGGTTGATAGCACTAAGCTCGCCCCTATTATATGGGACTTAAACATAACTGGCGAAATCTGGGTTTACTGCTAACAGTACACCCACACTTCGCACGTACCTAAGTACACTGCTGCCTAAACCTACTGGCATTACAGGCGTGATATTATGTTATATAAAAGATCGTTCACGGCATTATAATTGAAACTGGTTTCTTGCAAACACATTCGACACCTTCCACAATAATTTTACTGTTCATGTTTAGGAATCCATTCCTGTAAATGTATGTTATCTCTTCAGATGACATACATTTGAGAGATGAGATACATTTATTATATTAATATATATATTAACTTACACCTTTTTCCATGGCAATAGAAAGAACCTACAGCACGCCATCTGTTATGGTGCTTACTTACATGATGCTTCTTTGCCTCGTTCACGTTCATAAATCTGGTCATACACTCCCGTTGGTTACGTGTGTTAGCCTGGCCATTCTAAACAGACGAATACGCCAAAACTCGTTAGGTAAAATGGCAAGAAAACTATTCACGTAATCACGAAACAATGGTAACTCGTAAACAATAACAAACATCGAAATGTGTCACAGAAGATAGAATAGAGACAGATAGAAAAGAAATCATCCGAATACGAATAAGATAAACGTATCAAATAGCGATTATTCCAAATGCAAAATCGATTTGCTTCCTTATCGATACATGAAAACGAGAACTTATTTCTAGGTTATTTCAAGACGAGGCAGATCTGCTTGTGTAGATAAGTGGCGTCGCTTTTTGAGAAACGACTCTTTAACTAGACTTCTGGAGGATTCGACTCGGTTTTATAAAGTAGTTTATGTAGTTTGTTTATTTGCAGAAACTGTGATATTTTTTTTTAGATTGTCTGCATATTCAACCAATTCGTTTTTAAAGTTAGTTTGTATTTTCAATTTTATTTATATTAAGTTAGTGTGTATTGTAGTTTGTATTATTCTTTCTTTTAATTTCTTTTTTATTATTATTGAACACCCTAAGGGTATGTCGTAGAGATATTTTTAAAGTGATTTTATAATGAAATTCAAGAGTATATAAAACTGACTGAGGTCACCACGGGTTACCCAATGACAAAAAAATAGAATTTTATATGTAACCAGAATCACTAGTGGCAAAAAAAGTAATTACATTAATTGCAATTATTCATAGTCGATTTTTTTAATAAACGATCTGTCGGTTTTTACTTCTGACACCACATGTGAAAGCAAATTACATGACGAGCTACCGGAACAAGGCCGAAATATTTTTTTTTCTTTCTTTCATGTGTTCTCCAAATAAAACAAAATAAGAAGAAGGAGCTCGTAGCTAATTAATAACAGCCTCTCGGATTGATCTTCTGGTTAAGCCGTGCTTGCCTAGGTTTGTCCGTGGATGAGTGTTCACTGAGTGTTTTATACTAGTTTCCTCCGTGCCTCGGAACGTTGGTCCCGGCTGTCATTTGTAGATCTTTGACATTCGTTACAGTTAGTCAGTAGCCCAAAAGTCTGACTCCTAGTATTACAAAGGAGTATCCTATTACTGGTATTCAGCTGCATCCGGTGATAGGAGTGATAGTCTAGTGGTGTAACAATCGGACTGCCAAGTCAAAGGTTTCGAGTTCTAGCCATAGACACACACCTCTGATTTTTTGGATTCATATGCGTATTGCGTATTGTATAATTATCACTTACTTCAGTGAAGAGAAAACATCGTGAGGAAACCACCAAGCCTGAGAAATATTTCTCGACGCTTTTAAGCCAGGTCTGAGGCCCATGGGCGGCATAAAGAAAAAAACCCTGAGAACTGGTTATGCAGTAACCACACGATGAAGAAAGAAGAAGCTGCATCCGGTTAGACTGGAAGTCGACCACAACATAATTGGGAAAAGGCAGGCAGATTACGATTACTAGATCTTCTATACTTTTACATACTGGTTGAATTCTTATTTTACATTAAAATAAGTACGTGCGATACGTTGAGCGTACGGTGATCCATCTTCTAACTGAAGCTTTAGATATGGATAGCTTTTCGATGTAAAAAACGATGTCGTATTTTTTATTGTAATTTATTTAAGTAAGCCTTTGATGTAAATACGATTTGTAAAACGTGGGATAAGCAGATTTTGTAGTTTGTTTAATAAACAAAATGTAAGCTGTTTTCTTTAGGGCACGCCACCATAGTGGCGATAAGTCCCCTCTTTGAGGAGTGGCTAGAGAGGCGCCACGGCGCCCTCACCTACCGTCTGACGCAGGTCCTCACCGGACACGGTTGTTTCGGGAGGTTCCTGCACCGAATCGGGCGGGAGGAAACGCCCGGGTGTTTCCACTGCGAGGATCGTCCGGAGGACACGGTGGAACACACCGTGGAGGTCTGCCCCGCTTGGGCGGAGCACCGCCGTGTCCTCATAGCGGCGATTGGCGGCGGCAATCTCTCGCGTCCGGCCTTGGTTCAAGCCATGGTCCGGAGCGAGAGAGAATGGGAAGCCGTCACCTCCTTCTGCGAAGCAGTCATGCTAGTGAAGGAGGTGGCAGGACGTGAGAGGGAAAGAACCTCACGTCCCAGCCGCCGCGGGAGACGCCCTGGGCGTCGGGGGTCACGTGGTGGCTTCCGACCACCGTAGGCGCTGGCCTGTGGACGGCGAGTTATGGGCTAGCTCGCCGTCCGGCCGTCTTATGACGACAGGCTGTGTCGACGGCGCGTTCGTGTTCCACGCGCGCCTCAAAGAGATGTCAGCAATCAAGTAGGGGTCCGCATGGGCCGACGCCTGCCAGGGCTGCGGGACTGTTCGAAAGAGATACCGTGGCCCTGGAACACAAAGGGCAGAGAAGGAACATGGATGGGTTTTAGTCAGTAAAAGTCTGACACTCCCCTCCGCTCCGCCCAGAGTGGGGGGGGTCATTTGATGATTTCCCATCCGGAAAAAAAAAAAAAAAAAAAAAAAAAGCTGTTTTCTTTAAATTGAAAGGCAAAGTTCAATGATTTGTCTTAACCTCTTTATTAAATTCACCGTTACGCTGACGTTATACATGACTTAACTTTACACGTCGATTATTAGGTACAGGCTTAGTAAAGAAATGAAAACAAGTCATGATAGGTTATGGAATCAAGCGTTACTTGGCAAAGTGTAGTAAATCCATGGCATTATTTGTTTTGATATACTTAGTGTTAATTCGCGGAAATAACACTAACTATGTTTCATTCATTTAAGTCTTTGTGCAATTGAATAGTCCATTAAAGAGTGTTCATGTTCATACTTTGTAAGAATATTTTTGTAAAAATAAGTTTTAAAAATATCTTACACGGTCCATCGCGTCGGCTTTTTCCTTAAAAATTGTTCTAAAATTAAAAGATCACGTTCTTCCTATACTTTTCCTTTAGTATCTTGAAGCTATAATATGTTTCGGATGGGCAGAGCGCCAGGCAGTATAATTGTACGTGCGTTACAGCAACCACGCTACAGTATCATGTTCCACTTTAAATCTTCAATGCGTGGTCAGAGTTTTAAAAGGGCCTTCGGTGAGAATATATTTTTGGTTTCTTTTCCTCCCGAAAACGACTAAACTCATTCACAATGATCTTATTTTACTGTTACTGCTTGCCTGCGTCATCCCACTGCTGGGCAAATGACTTCCAGTTTGGTCGATCCAAGGCTAATGTGGACCCGTCGTTGGTTTGTTCAGCTCGTCCCGCTGTCTTCTGTTACCTTATTTTATAATCCACTTATTTAGCACCTACGTGTTTTACAAGAATTTTCTTGGGTTTCAAAAACAACGACGGATTTTTTTAAGACTTTTTACGAGATCCGGAAACCTACGATTAAGACCTCAACAATCTGCACAACGAAGCCAAAAATAAAAAAAAAAACAAATTTCTCAATTTTTAGATTAATATTTTATCAAAACACTACGTACATTCCTCTACAATGTAATTCTCAAACGACTTCATTATAGGAAAAGTCTCCCCCTCGATAGCGTTCCCAACTTCCGTCCATAACGCTCATTCCAGCAGCTTAAAACTCGTATTGTAAAGCCGTCGATAAAATTTCACAAATAGACCATGATGGTCAGTTCGGCCACTAATTGCTGCTTTGTCGTACGTGACGCGACCAGAATTCGTCCGGTGACGTGCCCTCGGTCGGGTACAGTCACGCGCAGGTACGCTAGCAAATCGTTTTTAACTTTAGATAAGTATATACAAGTATATAAAGTTAAAAGCGATTTGCTCGTGAGATACCGTACGTCTGATGAGCTGTGGGTCAAAATAACACGGCATGGCGGCAAACTTCGTAGGAGATGGCGGGACAAGCTGGACTAAACCAACGACCCGTGGTTAATTTTAGCCCTGGATTTTGCCCAGCATTGGGATGACGCAGGCTAACAGTAACCATTCACCTGTCCTTATCCCAATTTATTTGAGGTTCGCGCAGTATGCCAACTTCATGCAGTTTTTTTTTAAAGTCCAGGTATGATCTTTGTTTAGTCACATGATGACCTTGCAGATTAAAAGTTATAAGTGTACATATTGGTGCTCGTGACTGTACTTTTTATGACGTGCGATTGCCAGCCAGGGTGGCAGTCGCAAAAAGTACAAATTGTGGCAACTGCTACTAATTGTGCACGTTAAATGATACGGCGGCTTTTTGTTATCGTTGTGTCCGATGTTCAGTTGTTTATTATTCTGTGAGAGGATTGGATCATTGGTCAGACCGCGTTTAAATGATTGAGGTGTGCGATAGTTTATTTATAAACGTTTTTGTGGTCACAATGTGTTTTCGGTAAGTATTTATGAGAGCACCAAATGAGGGTTTGTGATGATATAATAAATTTTTCTGTCTGTTTTACAGCAAAAAGTCATCTGCCTAGCCTTTTCCTAACTATGTTGGGGTCAGCTTCTAATTTCACCGGATGCAGCTGACTACCAGTATTTTATATGGAGCAACTGCCTATCTGACCTCAATAACCCAAGTTAGGACTGAGTAATACGACACCCTTTAGTAAGAGTACAGCTATTGTAACGGTTGAGTGTACTAGCTCTAACGACTATCCAAGATCTACAATTGACAGCCGGGACCAACGGATTAACGTGCTTTCCGAGGCAGAGAGGAAACTCGGTATGTAGTATAGTAATAGTTGTATAGTCACCCATCCACGGACCAACATAGTCAAGTATGGCTTAACCTGAGAATTGATCGTAGCAGCTGTTATTATTTAGCCACGAGCTCCTTACACTCCCGAGCATGAGTTTTACAGCAAAAAGTATTTTGTTTTAAATTATTTTCACCACAAGATAAAAACCGTAACTTGTAAATTTCTCACTTAGGTACTTTAATTCTCTGATAAAAACCAAGACATAATGAAACTGTTGTGTAACGTGTAAGGTCGTGTTCTGCCTTCTTAACTTAAATAATATTCATAATATAAGACCCCAAACTGTTGAATAAATTCATGAAAATCAAAGTAAATTGAGCGCGAACCGAGTCGCGGGCTCGTAATAAATTAACGTGTGCCGCGAATATCTTGCCTCTACTTATTAAAATTAAGTTAGATGCCGATGCTTGGGTGCATCGACTACTAGTTATTTTAGTAGTCGGTATATACAGTCTATCAAATTGATGGGAAAATTGCTGTTTAAATTTGTTCAGGCTGTGTAAATTCTGATTTTTATCCAGAGTATTGTCATAAATAGGCCTCAGCGTAATCACCATCTAATGTGCCCACTGCTGGGAAATTGGCCTCCCTTCTATAAGAGGGAATGGGCTACAATCCACCACGCGAGACCACTTGCGGGTGATGCAGACGTCACATTTCTTCCAATTATTGGTTATGGGAAATATCGGCTTCCTGGCGATGTTTTGAAAAAAGTGGTGATGGCTCAAATTACGCCTTCCACTAGGCCACCACATTCACTACGAGAATATTCACTTATCTATACATATAACCGTGATGCATGGGGTTGACGAGTGAGCTTCAATTACGTTGCTGACTTGCTATTTCTTCACCATGACACGAGTTTTTCCGAATTGTTTATAGCGTGAGAGTGATACCCATGGGAAAATAGATAACCGGCTATTTGGCAGGCAGGTATGGATTCGTTTAGCTAAACCATCAGTTCAATTGTGATTTCGGTTAAACGTTTAACAATTCCGTATGGAAGAATCTTTGGTATAACTGGCGCTAGATTTAACAATGATAATTCTTACTAGAATAGAAGTTAATGATAGCGTGTCGCCTGACAGGGGAGACTGATAGAAAAAACGTGTTGCATCGACCCCAATTAATATGGGACAAGGGTAGGAAGATGAAAATGATTTCATACTAGCTTTTTGCCGCGACTTTGTCCTGCTTAATTTGCAAATTATGTGACGTGAACGAATCTTTTTATCCAGATCTTGGTCATTTAGCTTGTCTTATACTTTTATATCCGATCTGGTAATAGTCATAGTCAAACAAAGTTTTGTTTACATTTATAATATTAGTGGAAGTATGAAGTTACGCTTCAAAAGATTCCACTAATTCAACTAAGTAATCACAAACCTATGCCAGTTCAACAACACGTTACTAATGTGTGTATGAACTCCTAAAGTTGAATAGCTTCAGCTTGTTTCAGCATTATCCAGCACAGCGGCTCAGAAGCAGATCTCGTTTGATAACACATGATGAGGGTAGACAGGCTCCTGCAACTCGTTCACTTGTTCACTCATTTATTCGTTCACTGAAACTACTGCTAAAACTTCATTCTCTTTGAATATAGGATTCGTTTGTCAGCGAAATGTTTTGCGAAAGATAAAATTTTATGAAAAAGCGGAAGGTTGATGTGATAAAATTTTATATTGGTTTTTGTGTTGGCAGTTCTACGTTTTATAACTGTTTTTCGTATAGTGAGTTCGTTCTCAATTTTTGTGTAATTGAAGTCATCGGCAGATAGTAATCATGTATGTAAAACTTCTGGTCTAAAATCATAACCTAACGTCACGTCTACATTTCCCGAGAGGTTGGGCACTTGACAGAAGTGTACGTTTAGTAACTACACTACGTTTGAGTAGAGGAGAGTAACCAAATAAGGAACACCGTTTGTTTTTGACGTATAGAAAAAACAAATATTAGTTAGTTATCCAGTCAGCTGATGCGGTCCATATTTGACATTTCTAGCTCATTTAAAATTAAATTCATATTTTAAACAAAACAAAATAAGACAGTAAACTGTTAAACAAACATTTATACAATTCATAGATGCAATTTAAAATACGATCATAATTCGAATTACATTACGAAAAATACTACCTTAGAAAATTTTCTGACAGCTATAAAACAAAACACTCTCATGGCGTGTCTGCATGAGTGTTTTGTCCACCACTCGCTTGACTGACGACTTGCAATCTCGTAAGGTTGCAACTTATTACGAAGAAGTAAATTATTTGTTATTAAACTATTCCTTATTCCAACGTAACCTCTTACCTAACCCAGCTAGGTCAGTGTGTCTAGAATTCCAGATGAAGTAGGATATCTTCTAATCTACTTTCCAAATTATTGGATCTTCAACCTTATTCCCGTGTATCTAAATCTACTTTATTACCTTGGTTTACCTTCTAAATCCCAATACGTGGATCCCGAAGTTCTCAGGTAAGGTAATGTACGAAGAAACTTTTCGGTAGGTGGATTTTAATCTGATTTGCTGGCTTTCTTTAGGGGTTTATAGTTTCGGTGCGGAGATACAGGTGTGAGTTCTGGGTTCTAGTGTATTTAGATAACGAATATACGTAAGTATAGGTATCTCTTTAAATGTATTTGTGTTGGACCAACTTTTGATCGTGGTTTCACCCGCGAAAATTATCTCACAGGAATGTACTAAGTGTAACAGAATATAACGTATTCAATGTCGTAACTCAAGTCATGCTCTTCTTGAGTGTCTAATATAAATTCGTTCAGTCGTTAAGCTGTTAAAAGGTATCAGACAGACAGATGGAGTTACTTTTTTCACCGTCTATATATATACGTGATCAGTTTTCTCGGTCTGTTCTTTTATGAAATAATATTTGGCACTTGCTTTCTAAATCTGATTATTAAGATTGGGTTGACATCATATCGTATGCACCATTAAACCAGCTCCCATTGTTTGTTGTTTTGTATTGTTTGAATTTATTGTTTTCAATCCTATTGTAAATGTAGTATGTGTCCGCTATTACGTACCTATAATAATCATGTTTATCTTAAAATATATTCAGTGTATCTCAACTCAGCTTTCAATCAACTCTCCTCACAACACAAGGCGTCCCTGCCAGCGGTCTGCCTCGGGTGTGCATTCCTTTGCCCATATTAAGAGTACGATACATCTACATGATCTAAAATTACGAAGATAGCTACAATGATTAATTATGATATCGGACTTTGTGCTGTTATCCTGCTTACAACGTCAAATACGTGTCCCGAAGATTTCCCCAATTGTCCGTCACCATTATGGGAGGTTCTACATCCAGTGACTACTTCTGGTGGCGCAGAGAATATTGCGCAACTGGAGACTTTGAAAAATCACGTTGGTGCTGTTAACTATACCCTGGTCGTAATCTGCGTTGTCCTGACGTTGGTGGCGGTATTTCTTATTGGCGCCCATACAAAGGGTGCCATGAACACCTAGTGGAGCGTCGGCTGAACGAGTTCGCATTGCAAAGATATGCGAGTATCTTTCGCCGAGAGCATCGTCAATTGGAAAAAGAAGAAGCGGTCTAGTGATACAAGTGATTTAGAGGCGATACGGCTTCGGTTGTTCGGCTATTATCGATGTGTGAATTTTTGAAGAAAGATATATTTTTTTTCTTTTGTATATTTTAATATCAATAACCATATTAATGTGCGCAATGGCATATTATTTAGAAATTTTGGATCAAATGGACGAATTAAGGAACGTCATAACTGCTGACGTCAGTTCTGTATTCAAAGTTATCAAGATATTATAAGGTAATATAATATGTATTAATTATGACCATAGTTTACCTGTCATGTATAATGTTTAGTGTTTGTTATGGCTGATATACTAGAGTGCCTATAAAGGGATTAAAAGAGATTAGAGTTTACTTGGTGAAAATAGGTCCTGAGCGTCGACGGGGACATATAAGTATGTCTAAACAAGCCGAGGCTAATATTTTATATAGCCAGTATAGGAGTTCCCAATTATTTTGCGACGGCACCGTCAATTTGGCAAACGTATTTGTCATATACCAAGCACTATATATAGTCTTTCTAAGATCTTAATATCAGAAACAACAAAATGACTGGTTGTTTGTTGCATAGATTTTTTTTTCTTTTCAAAAATCGCAAGCGCTGAACTGCTGAACATGAGGTCCTCGGTTCGATTCCCAAGTCCATCAAAATAATATTGGGGTTCCTATTAGGAATTTCTCATCTATCCCTATCCTCACGGATATAGACTTAGAGGTAGACCGAAAGCGAACCGAAAGCGAGATGCAAAGACGAAGTAGATGGTCTGATTAAATTATTATTTTCTATCTATCTATATCTATACGTATAAATTACCTTTTTAAATATTTCAATCTAAAAAAAAAAACATTTAAAAATATAAAAAATAGTAGCCTACCGGTATCGGGAACAAGGTCCAAGGTACCGGCAGTCTGGGCTCCAGAGAGAGGAACCTCCTAACTGTACGAGCCGTGTCCAGGAGTACCGCTTTCTGAATCAAGCCCTTGATCCAGCTGCCTAACGAGAGCCTTCTCAGGTATTGATCGAGGCTCTTGGCAATTAAGCCATCGGCTTATAAAACTATCAGCACAATGATCGCTGAGTCCACATCCTTCATGTCGACAACCTCGTGAGCCATGTCAAGATACTTAATTTGTTTATCTTTCTCGGCTTTCACGAGGTTCTCATCATGCCAGACCGTTATGTCAACAATCATTGCGCGCCGCTCTGATCGATCCGCAACCACTATATCAGGCTTATTGGCTACAATAGTTTTGTCAGTGATGATTGATTATTATATAATCTTAATAGCTAATGGAATGAAAAGGCTTTTTTTATTTTATTTATTACTAGCTTTTGCCCGCGACTTCGTTCGCGTGGAATAGTGACTTGCGGCAGATTTTTGGTTTTACCCACATAGTTCCCGCGCTCGGCCGATACCCAACCAAATGCGTGTAACGAAACCATAGCGCGATCTATTTCGATCCCAACGCCATCTATCGAGCATAGTGACAACTCGGATTATTTATCTATACTCCGTTCGGGCATTTTCTATGTACTAAAAGTTTTATTATATTGATATTATTTTTTTCATACCTTTTTACTATTTATTTACTTTTTTCCCATGAATTAAAACAATAACATGAACCGAACTCATGTAACGATCGACACCATTGCGCGATCACCGCCATCTATCGAGCATAAGGACAACTCGACATATAGTACTAATAGAATTATCTATACTCCGTTAGAGCATTTAATAATTTTTTTTTTTTTTTTTTGTAATAAAAACTATCCTATGTCCTTTCTCAAGTTCCAAACTATGTCTGTACCAAATTTCACACAAATTGGTTCAGTAGTTTAGGCGTGAAGAAAAGACAGACAGACAGACAGACAGACAGAAAGACAGACAGAGTTACTTTCGCATTTATAATATTAGTTTGGATGAATTTCTCAGTAACAGCCCCGGGCCGGGATTTATGCTCAGTTGATAATTATGGTAAAATGTGGGTATACTATAGGACATCTCACACACCTCTGTTACCCTTCGCGGAATACTAGTAGGATATTATGTTCAAAGGAGAAAGGTTGTTTTCCTTTCCAGAAACTGCATTATGGAAGATAACAAAAAGCGTTATACAACATCACAGCAAGAACGTGTTTCGAATAAATAACATAAAAGTCAAGCGTCAATAATAATTGATAAGAATGACATATCTGTTAATGAGCAAACGGCAATTTTCTTAATTAAAGGAGGCTCACACACCAATGGAACCGGAAAAATCACAGCAACGATAAATGAAACCTCAAATACACCTAATTGTTATAAATTTCATCTCTTTCCTCTCCTCCATATTTAGTAGAATTCTTGGGTCTGATAAAATTAAAATTATTGTCCTGATTATTGTTGTATTGGTTGTATCTTATTACCATTTTGGCAAAGTCAGTAAGCAAAAGTTTGATACCAGAAATAAAGAATAATCAATACTTCTCATTAGGGCACAAAGATTTTACTCAAAGTTCAGACTACCAGAAATGATCCAGAAAAAGTAATGAAAAAAAAAACCATCACGTAAAAACATAAACATCTCTTCACCCCACCACTGTAATCCCTGGAGTGTTCGGCTGTGGTGCAGGTCGGTACCTATACCACAAAGTCACAAGTAAAGAGATTCCTATAAGTTTCTTTTGGGTTAGCTCGTTCCATGGTTGACCTCATCTCTGTCCTCAGGACAAGATTGAGGGCAAGAGTAAGCCCATTTAAATTAAAAAAAACCTGTTGACATCAAGCGGAGATTAATCTAGGGTCCGGGCTATTACTCAGTAATTTCGGATAGAAAAATCCAAGATCATTTTGCTCAACGTGGGAATCGAACCGAAGCCGAAAACGAGACCGTTCGCTCAACAGTAATAGCTCTCGCGACCACTATACCAACGAGGTACACATCAGCCTTTTATAAGGCTTCCAAAAAGGTTCGACCAGCTTTTGGTAAAACAGACACTACTGCATTTCCGTACAACCAAACTTTTTACGGCCAACACTCAAATTGCCATGCCGCTCCCATAACCACCACAACCGTCCCTAGTATACGCCACTTGTCATGTTTAGCACTTGAAACGTTTTCAGACTGTATCAAACGTGCCTTAATAACATAATATACAAACTGTTTAGTCGAAAAGGTAGGCGTTAAGTAGTTCTCTGTGGTTTAGTCTTTGATGCTTAGTCTTGAGGGATCAAGCTCGTTTTTCGGAAGGGAAGCGAGCTTGTATCGAGTTTCGATTTAGTTCAGGACGTTGAAGTTTTGATTTGGTATCAATGTTTCCTGTTACTGGTTGGATTAAGTTTCTTGTTTGTTTGGAGTAAGTTGTGAAGACTAGACGATTTCTAGGAACGTTGTACGTAAACTGTTTTTTTTTTTCTTTATAAAACGAAGGTTTCACTTAGAGCATGGGTATTAATTTATGTTAATAAATCAATTTTTCCGATAGTTTGTCCACCTGGACTGTCTTAGTATCAGGTTGGAGTCTGAATTTGTAACTTAAATAGGTACGATTGGAAAAATGTTGGTAACCTCATTGTTATCCAATTGTTAATCATCATCATCATCATCATCATTTCAGCCGAAAGACGTCCACTGCTGGACATAGGCCTCCCCCAAGTATCGCCACGTCGACCGGTCCCGTGCGACTCGTATCCAGCGGATCCCTGCAACCTTCACCAGGTCATCGGTCCACCTAGTGGGAGGCCTTCCAACGAAACGTCTTCCGGTTCGCGGTCGCCACTGTTGAATAGATTCAATTACTTTCTAAGTTTCTGAATTATTAAAATAATAATATAATCAAGAATTTATTTTAAACGTTACTTTGCGGAAATTCATGTCAGTAAAATTCTATTATCAGTTCCGTTTCTGTAGCTATGCGGGCGCTACGCTAGCGTACAGAATGAATCAGAATTTTATTTGCTATGAAAGTAGATACAGGTTAGGTGTAAACAAAAGAAGAAAAGACGTAGGGTGGGCGTGGGTGTAGTGGAAAGACTTATTGTTGTTATACTCTTCCTTCACAAAATCGTATCACTGTCTTTGCGGTCTTAATTACGTATTTAAACAACACAACAGTCGCAAACTCGCAAATTGTAATATATCAACCAATATAACAAGTTAATTGGAATTTTAGGGGCTGAAGCGGAGCGAGACAGAAATGAAAGTAAATTACGTAGTGAGGAAACAACCCTTGCGTGGAGGTGCGTATTTGAATATTATTACGTTTTATTATGGTTATGGTGCTACTGTGAGCGGGTAGCTGGTGCAGCAAGCTCTTCTTCAGCTCCTTCCATCTCATATCTATTTGTCAGTTTTGAGTTTTTTTTGTGAATCTGACAGCAACGAATTTTTCAGGGCTCTTTTTGATGTACAATTTGCAGTCAAAAGAAAGATAAAAGTTTGTTAATTCCTTCCTATATTTAGGAAGTGTCTGTAAGTATTTTGTTTTGTAAATGCAAAAAGTGTTGTGACAAACTAATTCTTCTTTTTTCGAATCGATGATTTAGATTTTATCCGACCAGTACGTAGCGACCTGGACAGCTATGTCATTTGTCTCATTCAAGTCCTGGAGGGTGATATTAGTTGTGCACGACGGGCAGGAGAGAAGGTGTGGCATATACTACAGGGTGTAACAAGACCCTTAACGAAGCCGTCAACCAAGCATTCTGTAACTTTACACAAGAATTATTGCTGGGAAACGACTTTTTTATGGTGAAAAATCACGTTTTACGGTAGAACTCAATGTAACGCACTCAAAAGATTGTGATGATGGGTGGATTGAACGGGGGTCGTGAAGGTATTTAAAGTAAAAATATTACATTAAAAATACGTATTTAAAAAAAAAAAAACTTGTGAAAATGTTTGTACTTTGACCCCCAATATCTCCGTAACTAGAAGGTTCTCAGGCATGGTCTAAAACAAAAAAAGATCGCAATGACTGGGAAAAATATTTATTTTTCCCAGTCAAGGCACTTGGCTTTCGGCTTCGTTAAGGGTCTTGTTACATCCCTTTATATATATGACAAACTAACGACTCCTAATTAAGGAAATAGAAATCAGGGCGCCTCAATTTGTACGTAGTGGTAAAGTCGACCGTACTGCGGCGGCAACGCTGACTTTGAGGTGGCCTAGTGGAGTCTCAACATATTAAGAGAAGAAGAATCATTAGAAGCTTTTGTTTGCCCTGTCGTGCGACCTTCCAAATACGGCTTTCAATATAAGACAAGTAAGTAAGTAGACAGTCAAAAGATAGAAATTATAAATCAAACACGCTTCCCGCTTGAACTCTGACCTTATTCTGTTCTCGTATATTCTATAGTAATTAACTTTTACATTATGTTTTAAGATGTCGTCACGTGCCTTGTTTTACGGTTCCGTGTTTAATAATAAACTTTTACTACTGTCTCTTTAGACTACAGAGAGGTAATATTGAAGACATTACTTTAATGTTCAGCCAGTGTTCATAAATAGGACAGTTATGGCAGCTATGGTAAAGAGAGCTGCCGTTGTACACAAAAATATCTTATGATTTGTGACATCAGTTGGTGGGTGTGGTACTAAGCTATGATAGTTGGATAATCGTAACTCACTTATGTACAATAACAATGTTTTTCTTCTACTCTATGTTTCTTTTAGTGTTTTAACACTCGTCGACAGTGTGACACACTGTATTTTTTTTCATCGTTGTCAAACTCCAGGTTGTTTTTTTCGCTCGTTAGCACAATTGCCATCATCATCACCAACTTCCCGCCTTTATCCTATTCTACTTGGGGTCGGCGCAACACGTTTCCTTCTACCATTCTCCCCTGAGAAAGGAGCCAATGATGGCGTGCGTCTGGTCACGGCATTATTTATTCCTTTATCTTTCTTATCAGTCCTCACACAATCCATCCAATTTTTTCAAACATGTATGAAGGAATGGATAAAGAATTACCTTCAAAATATTTCAGCTGGTTATCAAAAGTGCTGAGTCATGTGAATGATCACATGTGACTACTGCATAGATCATGTGAAACGAACAAAAATGGATTGGTTTTCGTAAGACTAGTAGTTTAAATGCATGACATACAGAAATCATATTGGATCGACCATTTTGAGCCTGACCTTCTTACCGAAAAAATGCTGTAGCTACAATTTAAACATCCAGCTTTCTAGAATAACTTACCGAACAAGGAATGCTGTGGTTCCCTGATATCATATTAGGGTCGCTGTTTACGACACCAACGAGCGAAAATATGGACTGTCCTATCTAGTAGAAAACAGTTCATTTACAAAATATCACAGAGTTTACACGTTAAATAAAGTAGGTTAGGTTGTGTAACACCAAATAGGTCTTATCATAGATCTAGACCCAGGGAAGCTAGATAGAACTACCTATAACTTTGATGCTTTATTTATTGTAGCAGTAAATTAACCTCACATTGATTTAGTCCTTTCTAGCTTGGAATCTTGAAGTATTCTTATATTTGCACTGATTCTTGTCAGGGCACATGAAATATAAAATACTGATGAACTGTGAGGTAAAAAAGAAGCACGGAATAGGTCCTAGTGAAAGCGACATACATCATTACAGACTAAGGCAAAGATAGCAGAAAGAGCATGACATTCATCCTACTGAGACGACTGCCCCGCATTGGCAACTGTGTGGGCACGGGAAAAGGAGGGCTTTGTTCTTTTATGGAGTAATACCGGTTAGGTGGAAAACTAAGTGTACGTACATTTATCATACTCGACCTATAATGTTCCCACTGCTTTGACACAGATCTCCTCTCCGTAAGGGGCACACGGGTACAGTGCGAGCTGCTAGTTAGCAGATGTCTATCAACTTTTGGCTCTAAGACATGCCACTTTCTCCACGATGTTTTCCCTACCCATTTTGGGAGCAGTGGTGGTGCAATAATTCACACATACTTTGGGCCTGTCTGAGATCAATACGACCCTCAATTGATTACGAATAAATTGACGTCTTGTTCGAACTGTTACTTCTACTATCGAAGTTACAAGTATCGATTTGGGCAAAACTTTCCTCAATAGTTCTCGAGTATTTTGATCGGCAACTTCCAATATACCTAGTTGTTTGTTTGCTAAGCCTATTAGGTCTGCCGGAACTGCGGGACTATTCGAAAGAGATACCGCGAAAGTGGAACACAAAGGGCTAAGAAGGTTCATGGGTGGATTTCAGTCAGTACAAGTCTGACTCACCCTTCCGCTTCGCCCGGAGTCATTTGATGATTTTAATTGACAACACTGTAACAGGTGTTGCATCTTAGTTATTTACGAGTACTTACCTTCTTCATAAGTAATTCTTATATTTTAAGATAACCTAGAATTTTTCATATTAAGTGAATTGTATTCTTATTGAGAAATAAATGTCTTAAACCGGCTGATAATCAGAACTTTTTGAACGTCAAAGTTTACAAGAGACAGTCCCCCGAAACACCCACCCTTCCACACTTCCTAGTGTTTGAGCTGGGAAGAAGTGGCGGAACAAACTCCTCAGCAACACATCTGTCTGTTGGGTTAGGAGAACCTGATTCTATACAATAGTGAGTGAGTTTAGATGAGCATTCATTTCCGATTCTCCAGCCATCATTTTAATATCTACCTAGGTACTGTTTATTGCGCTCTCGTGTGGAAGATAATAAAAAAGCATTTATCAATTTAATTTTCAACCAAAAGGAATTTTGGTATGCGACCTATATTTAGTAACGTACTTATCTTTCTGGACCATTTCCCACGATACAGTGGAATATTTATGAATTTTCTCCCGATTTACCTACATTTTCACGTAAAATTCATCATTTTATGTGAAAAATGTAGGTAAAAGTATTTCGTATTTTATACAATTTAAAAGAATTTTATACCCTATATGCGCCTGCTGTCATGGGAAAACCAACTGATTTTATGTAAGTAAGTATGTATGTATGTTAGTATATGCTTGCTGGCTTGCGATACCATTCCAACGAGTTGTTTCTACAATAATGTTTTCTTCAGTTAAATTGTTCTACAACACGCATTTATTTATGAATAGGTTTCAATTACTTAGTAACACTAAACTAGACACTTTCCATTTCACACTACTCTGCACTAAACATGCCAAACACAACACACTCCATAATATACTCAACTACGAAACACGAAACTTCGAACTCTGCTTACCCCGCAGCGTATGATATTATCAGTACTGAACTTAGCCGGTTCAGCGGGCCGTGAGCGTTAACCGCGCATGGACGCCGTGACCCGGAAATTTCAATCTTTGTCCAGTTACCAAGTTTCCGAGCGATACAATTAAAAGCTTTTAAGTTTACTGTATGGGGGTCAAAACTGATGTTAATTTTATCATTGAAATGCGTGATGTATAACAGAGTGTGTGAAATCTGGTAGTCTCTCCTCGTCATAATAACCTACAAGATTTATTAGATTTATTTTAAAAAACGTTGCCCGACTCTAGGAATGTCTCCTGTATCTTGGGTGCTTTTACAAACATTTAAAATCACATACCTACACAAACAGCCAGACTCGGAACAACTACAATAACTATTTGTTCCGTGCGGAGATCGAACCCGCGGTAGCGAAGCAGCCAATCGCTCTGCCAATGCGCCAAACGTGCCATCATAGATAAAATAGAATATAACAAAACCAAATAGCAGAAACGTAGGTGCTTCTGCCTACCGCTTTGGGAAATACAGGCGTAATGAAGGGTCTTAACAAAAACAATGATAACTAAAAAACCTGGCAGGCAATACAAATCAAATAGCATTTGTGTTAACAGTTTCTTGTTATTACTAGACCGAAAACCGCTGCTACTCTTGCCACAAGTCTAGTATTAGTAGTCACCTTCATTTACACCCTTGCGGATCAAGCTTCAATAACATCCTTTTGGCTCAAACCTGACCATAGTCAAACTTCACCAAAAATCCTATACCCCCTTTAGTTTAAATCAAGATTGACGCTCCACCAAGTGATAACAATATGAATCAACTAATTACTGCTGCCATTGTGGCGACCCCAACTTGATAGATATCGTCAACTGATTGGGGTTTGATACAGAGAGCTCCCAAGTTTCTCCTAATTGGAATCACTAATTCTGCCAAGGTTAGTCCCGGAGTTGATGTATTATGTGTACGTATTATATGTCTACGAAGGTAAGAGGAAGTTTGTTATTTTGACGCCATCTTGAATCGGAAAACTTCATCTTCATCGTTTTCATCAACGTCCTATTAAGCAAAACTAATATTTCTTACGAAAACGGGTCCTTAAGTGTCTTTTTGCAGTACTCCTTAGCTGGCTTACTCGCTGGTTGAAACTTAACAAAAAATAAATAAAAAAGCACGTCTGTAGGTACTTTGAGTAAATTAATAACTAAAACAGTAACGTCGTTATCATTTCATTAAATAACAGCCAAATTTTGGTAACCAATTAAAAGATAAAATTCCTAAAACTATTAAGCTGAATATTGGACATGACACACGAGACTGAAATTATTAAAACAGCAACCTGACCTTTTTCAAAACTAGTAACATGTGCAAACGAGAATTTAGAGAAAAGTACTGCAATCACTATTTCGCAGAATGAGAGTATTTCACGTACCTAACCTTTCGCAAAGCTTGTGTACGTGTCTCATACCCAACGATACTAAAACACAGCGTCAGCACTTTACCACTTATTAAATTAAAAAAAAAATACCGCCGGAAAAGTCACAGGGAAAAGTTTAACATAATCCGAGATTTGCAAAAATATTATATTACTGAAAACAGAATAAAGGTACGAATTTCTCGTGTAAGTCGTGATATTAGTCGCTGAATAAACAAGATAAAATATATTTGGCCCCGAGGCCAACATTTGTCGAGTCTCACTGATTTAAATGGATTAACCCGACATAATATATTATTTGCATAATATAAAACCGACCTTTGCGTAGGCGTTTCTTTCGCGTCCGTTTTCTGCGCTCATTTACACCCGGATCCCAGATTGTTTTGCGCATCCTTTGGATAACATAATTTTGCTTTTTATGTGAAAATTGGTGTTGGGTGTCGAGCTGATCTTTTTAAAGGTGGTCTGATTTCATTTTGAGTAGATACTATCGGATGGACCGATCCGAACCTAATCCTTTCCGACCTGCTTCCACAATTTTATTGAAAATTGAAACTTTGTTAGCCATGTTCCAAGTATTTTTGACGTTATTCACGTAAAAAACAATCAATCCATATTTTACACCACATGAAGGTCTTTTCGTCTACATGAAAGAAGCCCCACAAAAACTAATGATATCACAAACAACCTCAAACCCTTCGCAAAGCCAAAGCTACTTATCGAATTGCCCAAAATCTGAACATCAAAACAGCCTAAAACCGTCCCATTAGCCGATCAGTAGCAACTCATGCAAAATGTAAGGGGTCCGAAGATTTGCACGCCCAGACAGACCCTAGCGAATTTGTGGGCCATAACCTTCCTGTGTACATCGGTGAAAAATATACCCAAAGCCGACCTCAGGGGAAATATGGGACCCTGGTACTATGTTTACGAGTTTACAGAATATTTTGGCGAGCTCAGAATATGAGGGGGGATTATCTGTGGGCTGGGAGTAGATGAGTACAGAAGAATTCGAGTTCCGAGGTGTTTCTGATACCAGGTTCAAAAACAAATGTGCTTGTTTGGTTTTGGTAAGTTTTGATACATTATAATAATGGGTGTAAAGGTAACCCCTGAACGAAGCCGAAAAGCAGTTGGTTTCACCGTCATTGCGATCGTTTTTTTGTTCTAGACCATTAGTTTGTGTACAGAATGCTTGGTTGACGACTTCGTGAAGGGTCCGTTTTCAACTTGTATGGTATTGTACAGGAATAGATGGCTATTGAAATTATGGCCTTTACTCCTAATCTTAAGAATATCTAAAGAAACTGCTTTATCAATAAACTACAAACGGAAACATGACTGACAGTTAGTTACCTAAAATATAAATTTCTAAACTGAAACTCAAGGGAACAAAAACGACACCTAAAGCGAGCTCCCCAGCTTTAAGCAAACGTCTCATCGAGTATGTTTCGATACAATTTTTCTTTTCCGAGATCGAAGGGAGCTCATACACTCAGTATTTTTCTTCAATTCCCAGGCCGTGAGCCGAGTGCACTTTGTTTCATTTCAATTCGTTCAGTCAAAGACTAGTGTATTTGACTTTGATCACACATGTGGGATCCTCCTTTTGAAAAGAGTCTAAACGATTAGACTGACGTACCGTCTACAATGAACGAGGTGTTTTTAAAAGCGATCTGCTAGGAATTTATCCTGTATCATGGGCGCGTTTACAAACATTTAAAATCACATACAAAAAAGAGCCAGACCCGGAACAACTACCTGGAGGCCATACAAATATTTGTTTGACTCGAGAATCGAACCCGCGACACACACAAATATTAGTGTTGGTATTTTCGGCTCGGCAGTATTTTACTAGAACAGCAAAACCAACCCTAAGCAATAGATAATCTTTCAGTCGGCTTGTGCTGGTCGGCAAACTGCGTTCGGCATCTTTCATCACTGAAAGATTCTGGCTGGCTAAGCTAAGCACAATTCAAGCTTTTGTCGAACGCATATTTGATTTTGCCCTCCATCTGTGCCGACTGGTGCGAACCCGACATGATTGTGTGTAGCATTCCCTAAGTGATCTTCTAAGTTAAATTATTCTTGTTTTATATTTTTAAACATCACAATTCAACATAAGTTTAAAACAAAAATTGTCAATCACGTAAATTGCAATTACACTGTAAATGGGCCGTCAAAACCAAAACTTGGTTTGAAACAAAAAACCATTTGTTACAAGCGTTTCAACTGTCAAACTTTTTAAAAAAATGGCGCACTTTCAAAATTTTAAATTACAGTTGGTTTCAAATAAGTTTTAGGTAAATCGCTCAAACTTAGGTCTGTCTGAATTCCAACTCAGCACTAGATTTCTTATTGTGTAAGTAATCATTTTGGTAATTATTTTGAAAGTAGAAGCCTTTTGCTGCCGTGTAACCACCTGACCACAAGCTACGCGCGGTTCTGCGACAAAAATAAATGAAATTAATGCTTATTTCTATGCCGCGCGTCCCCACGACGCAATACCCCACGCCCACGAGAAGAAAACAAGGGCTGCACGTGTTAGTATCTTGACGAAAGTCGCATGGTTCGTGTACGGGGCATAAGCCAAACGCTTTTTGAAATTACCTAGGAGCGATAATAGTTGGCTTTATCTTTAAAGGTAATCAGAACTTTGAACTGGCAAAGGTCATTGTACAGGATGATTATTTAATTGCTGTAAGACTTGATTGAAAAGACAATTTTGGGAGTGAAAAGGCAAAATTAAGATGAATTGGGGAGGAAAAGACAAAGGTGTGACGAAAATGGGAAATTAAAATGAAGCTTGGTAGCACAGGGACGTTTTTAAAGTGAATTTGAATGAAATTGTTTAGAGAAAAGAATTTCAATGGCTTTTCTCAGAACAGTGTCTTAGACACTTCTAACAGTAAACATCTTACAAATAAAAATGGTGTGTCCAATGATACTTAAAGTTTATAATTATGTAATATTAATATTAAAACCTTTAACTTTTAACTTACACATTCCAGTAAAGTGTGATGCATTATATTATTTCTATTCCGTAATAAAATTAGTAAATCGACTTAATTGTTTCCTTAACTTGTCTTACAAATATCCTTCAAAGTGTCTTCTTAAATACTAATCATAAGAAACAGTAAAGAGGGTCGAAACTAAACCTAACATACTACGCTCAGCCCTTGCAACAGAGGCGGTCGTTTATAAATTAAGCACATTAATAAAGCGCTAAATACAGCAGTGTAACATGTTTATTACCAGCAATTAAGAGAGATTACGCTGCTTACAGCGCTAAATTAGCTTAAAATGTCAATTCTGCTCAGGCGCTTTTAATGATTTTGATTTTATTATCTACATAAACGTCACGGGTATCATCCTCTGAGATGTTCATCAACTTAGTATAAACGGTTAAGTATACTTAAGTCTCTGTTAGGTCAACAAATTTCAATAAGAACTGAAATCAATGGACCAATTTGGTTATAACAACACCAGTATCGTCACACCGACTATCATGATATAGCTCCTATGAAAAAGAATTGTATACTTCGTAAACAAAGTAATGAATTTCAATATTTTCATTACGGAAATAATTTAGTTGCTCTTTTTGTCGGGTGGTCTGGACCTAATAAACATTGAAGTTCCCAATAAAAATGTGTGGTAATCCATCTATGCAGTCGGGTAAAATTAGTACCCTTATCACAAGAGCAGCCATGTGAATGTACTCTTTCTAAATTCGGTAAATACTGAGTTTCACCATGAAGCGATAAAATGTGAACCTCTTCCTACTGAGATTAAATTTTCTGGTAACACAAGAATGCTAGATACGACTATTTATTTAGCCAACCCATCTGCACTTTATGGATACCTAAGACGAAAGTCACTTATATTAATATTTTTAGAGAGTTAATGTTAAGCTTTTGCTCATCTGTGTACCAACTGAATTTTCATATTTGACATGAAACGGCTGTTGCAAACTACCCCAAGAGATAATGAAGAAAGAAAGGCAGAGAATTTGTTTTATTGGCACAGAAGCAAGTGTTTATTTTTTTTCGATACAAGGAGTAAATTCAATCGGATTCATTTATTAGGTCTGCTTTTAACTGAATTCTAAAAAACAGGGAGGTTATGTACTCGACCGGCATCTTTTTTTTCATGTATCTACATACATGAAAAAAAAGATGCCGGTTACTCCGTGAAGGACATCGATTACTCCGTGAAGTCTGACAACCAGTCTTACCAATGGCTATCGTATTACTTAGTACTAACTGGGTTGTGGTGGTCAGATAGGCAGTCACGCTTAGACTGGAAGCCGATCCTAACATAGTTGGGAAAAAGCTAGGCAGATTATGGTGAAGTGGGTTGCGTTTTTTTTTTACCATGTGTTTCTTTCATACCGACCTGTATCTAACAAGGTACATTTACTCAAGATATAACACAAAATAAACTCTGATTAACAGAATAAAGACTTCAACTCACGCTAATGTTTTGTTGCTGTCTGATTATCTTTTGGCTTGTTGCCAGTATTTACTTAAAACTTCTCAACACAAGAACAACAAAGTTTGTACGTATTATGAACCTTTATCCACATCCACACCAAGACGTAGTAGAACCTTTGATGAAGTTGAGAAGAACATCGGGTCGGGAAAGTTGAATAATATAGCTAGTAGGATCCAGGCATCCACTCTATGAGATCCTCTTTCTCCGCGATGTCCAGATAAAATTATCCTGCGGTAGTTTATTTGGTTACGTCATGAGGCAAGTTTTGAGTATGAATGTTGATGGAGACGATGGAGGAACGGTGGATGGACTAGGTGACGGATGATATGGCTAACAAGACGGTGATTTATGAAATGATGAATGGTAGAGAATAATGGAAGAAGACATGCTGCGCCGGCCTCAAACAAATTGGGTTAAGGGGAGTAGTATAGTGATAATGAGTTTACTTGGTTAGTTGGTGTTGGTGGCAAGAAACCATCTGGCTGCTTATCTACGCATACTATTTACCTAACCTGCAGGCTTTACTGATCAGATACAAAAGGAGCAGGAATTTCTGCGCGTTCTGTAGGTTCTACCTTCTCACAACGGAATAAGGCATCAGTTTGTATGTATGTTGGTATGCATTCTAGAACGTGCCAAACTCCACACACCTTTCCCAACATTCACACACCCCTAAAAATTCGCCACTAACAGCCAATTTCGTTCCATAAACCACGTACCTACCACCATAAAATTCGGCCTACCATACATATTCCAATCATAAAGTATCGGCCTAATAAAACAGCCTATATAGCCATCTCTGTCTGGTGTGGTTTATTTGAAGCGGTAGCTGTCATGTGGAAAATCAAAGCGTAGCTTAGTGGGCCGTGAAGCCTAGCGGGCCGGTATGCCGCATGCAGCCCCGCCAAACTTGCGGACTTAGATCGGTATGCGTTTTCGACGGTTTTGTCCTTGGTTCCCAAACGAAAATCTCCAGATTTAGACGTGAATAAGACAACATTGCTTTCATCCACGAGTATGTCCGTGTACTGCTCAAACACAATAAATATGAAATTGTCACCTTTAACATTGAATATCTCGAATATTCAATGTTAAAGTTTCCCCACTTATATAAAAATGTATTTTAATGCAATATTGATAAGATCACCAGTCTTTTAAACCAGTTTTTCAATCTTTTGGCCGCCATTGCACATATTATATTATTGTAAAAATGATTTTTGATTCATTAATTATCTTGATTTGTTTTTCGACGTTGAGATTAGCGTGCGATCATTCTAGAAAAAGGTCTCTCTGTTAACTCCGGTCTCTTATAAAATCAATGACAAATTATATCATATCCATGGCAATACTTCTAATTCTTACCCTTCAGCGATCCGGTTAATCATTTCAACAAAAATCCATGTTTACCTGAAAAACAAAAACACATCATCTTAAGCACAAAGTCCAAATTACCAAAAAATACTTAAAGCAGACAAACCATCGCCCCACTTTAATAATCAAGATAAACTCAAGTCTACAAAAAAGCGGTCTAAATTGTTCAAGGCTCAGTATTCAATGAAAGCTAAATACTTCAGACACAATGAGCACAAACACGACACTACTGTTCTCCAAACATTGTCTGGAATAGTCTGGAACGGTAGATAGGACAGCCTTAGGCGTCTGTACCACCGTCGGTGATTAGCGAGAAGCGAATAGATTAGGGACTAAAGACGAGTTGGCGAGCTATTAACTGTGAGCGCGCGACTATTTGCTGGCTGCGTAAGTTCCGGTGAGTGTTCTAGCCATCCAACGCCGAGCGAGTACGCTGTCGTCTTGTCACTGCGATAAACGAGTATCGCTGGAGGTGAGAACAGTCAGCAGCTAACTATTAATATTATTATTTATCTCTTCTTTGTATGTATGTTCTGCCTCGTTGGTCGAGTGCTTAGCAAGCGCGATTGCTGAGCATGAGGTCTTGGTTTCGATTCCTTGATTGTGCAAACTGTGATAGAGTTCTTCTGTTAGGAATTTCTCAGTAGCAGCCATGGAGTCTGGATTTGTGTCCGGTTGATGGCAATAGGCTCGCCCCTTATAACATGGCCTTAAACATAACTGATTAAATTTGGGTGTGTGTGGTACTAATTATAAACCTCAACCTATCTTTTCGGGGATTTCAGATGTTATATGTATCTCTTTTATTTCCACGAGACCTTCAATCTCTTGTTCGAGAAAATCGTTGATAGATTGCTTATTCGTCGACAGTGGGACAGACGCCTAAGAACTGGACTGGATTAGACCGTTGAAAGGAGCGTAACAGGTGATTAATTTAGATTCAATTGTTATTGTAAATTAATTACTATACCGTTGATAAGGTAGAATGGTTGTATTGTTATCTTGTTGAATGGCAATTAGATACTGTAGGCCTTTCTACTGCCGCAGGTACCTATGTCACCGGGCTAGACAAGTGGAAATTTTTTCAACAGTTTGATAACATGTTTTTCGGTAGTTCATGCACATCCAATAAATGATTGACTATTCCATCATCGTTACAGCTGATACGTAAAACTGTGGCACTCAATGGTTCTTTCGAAGAAATTGGTCTGGGAATTGCCCAATTAATGGTCACATATCTGTTTGCATAAGACGTATAGAAGAAGAACAACATGCTGCGTTGACCCCAAATAAATTGGGATAAGGGCAACAGAATGATGATGATGATGATGATATCTGTTTGCACAAATTCTTTTAAACATTCATTTTAAAAATCAATTTTTCATACACCTGTAACCCCAAAGAGTTAAGTAGAGATGCACCAACGGTACCTATACCCATATTTCGCCAGTTATGTTCCAGTCTCATGTTATAGGGGGCGATCCTATTCATCATCTGCCTAGCCTTTTCCCAACTATGTTAGGGTCGGCTTCCAGTCTAACCGGATGCAGCTGAATACCAGTATTTTACATGGAGCGACTGCCTATCTGACCTCCACAACCCAGTTAGTACTGGGTAATACGATACTCCATGGTAAGACTGGTTGTCTAGGGGGCGACCCTATTGCCAACTGAAATTAATATCAACATCAGTTTTCCTCTGCGTCAAGAAATCATTTTCTAATACACGTAAGTGCCGCAAGGACAAAATAATTACGATGGCAACATCTGTAATTAAGTAATTACCATTTGATCAAAGGTCTTCTATCGATACCAAAAGTAGGTGATACATGAAAGCCCAAATTTCACGTAAATAGTTATTATATAAGTGAACTGAACAAAATATCAGACGCGAGGGTCAAAATGATTTCTCACTCGTAATATTCAGTTTCTCAGTAATGGTTCCAATTTGTTATAATTACTGATACGAATCTTAATATTATGTTTTTGTATCATTACATGAGCTATCAGACTGCCTCGTTGGTCTAGTGGCCGCAAGTGCGACTGATGAGCATGAGGTCCTGGGTTCGATTCTCGGGTCGGGCAAAGTTTTAATTGGTTTTTCCATCAGAAACTTCTCAGTACCAGCCACGCAGCCACTGAGTCTGGATTTGTGCCCGGTTGATGGCAAATAGGCTCGCCCCCTATTACACGGGACTTAAACAAAAAAAAATTAACAGAGAAAAATTCTGATGGAAAATCCCAATCGCACTTGCGAACACTCGACCCACGACGCAGATCTTTATACCTTTCAACCTGAAAATTAATATAAATTCAAACTATTGCAATTGAGTAAGTATTAATAAAGGGATGGAGTCGCCACAATTTGCTTTTCAGCCCGTTAGTTAATTTGTCTCAAACACAACCAACAATATAAAAACCACCGCAGCACATTACAATATTTTTAACCGAAAGCTCATTATGGAAAGCAAGTAATCCTCTACCGCTACCTCATAAACCTCATTAATAGCTGATTATTGCGTTATTCAACCAATACCGCTTTCATTAAGTGGTATAGTACTGACGGCTAAGCGGTATTACACATACGCATAAGAGCTATAATACACGGCAATTTTTGACTCTCTTTGGAAACGCTGAAAAGCAAGCAAGGTAAAAGTAGATGATTAGTGATTCTGGAGTAGTGGTGACCGTTCTAAGTTTCGAGTACCAGGATGCCTGTTTGGGACATTAATAGACTCAAAACGGTAATGGATAGATGGTGAGGAAATAGCTAAAACCAAAAATTCAAAGAATTTAATGCAGAAGTAGTTCTTCGTAATCTATCAGAATTACGAAAGACTTCTTCTCAAAAAAGGAGGCCTATATCCCAGCCCTGTGAATGGACATTACAATAGGCTTAGTATTTAAGAATGAATCACTACAACAACTGCCGTGTATTGTTGCCCTAAGCGAAACGATACGTTTTGCTGCCTCAACAAATCGTAAATACCTACTTGTTGTTGTACGTCAATTAGTTGTGGAGGGCAGTCTGGCTCAGATTTATAAATTAGGCGTTGTTGTCCGTAATGAGAATCGGACCCAAGGCCTAATAACTCTGTAGTAGCGCTTGGGATCACTACATTAGCAAGGTACCTAGTCAGAAAAAACACAATGGGCTACGTTTTAATCAATAAAATGTTTTATTTCAAACAAGAGTCGATGTGGGTTCGTTTTGAAGATCACAGGCGTGGTGAAGCTGGTTATTATATATCTATGCAATCCGACAGTACACTTCTCTGTGTAGAAACACAGTTATTCGTTGTGGTACTTGAGAGAAGTTGCATGTAGAAGCTCTTCAGTCAGTCAACAAGCAATGACACTAATCAGTTCCTCCAAAAACCCATAAAAGTATTCAAATCCGTAAAGTAGTAAACTGAAGACATTAAGAGAAGTGAGTGGTAAACTTCTGATTTTCTTTTTAAGCTTATTACCTACATTCAAAGATATTGCTTGAAGTATAATTATACGGGTTTTGAATGTGGTTATTCTGCAATTTGCTTAAGATCTTTGAGACGGAGGGATCTGGTCAGTAACACTAAAATAATGATAAAAAAATATTTGAGAAAGTCGATAAAGATTGGATTTTGTAAGTTTTTGCAGTAAAAAGGTATTAATTTATGCATCTATGTGTGTATGTTTAGAAGGGCTAAGAATCGCCTGTAATAAAGTTTAAAATGAACATGAAATTCATTGGATGCGTGAAGCGCAGGACCGATAAATGTGGCGACGCTTAGGGGTGACATTATGTTCAGCAGTGGATGCCATTCCACTGAAATTATAGTGATGATGACCACAAACTAGTGTTCTATACTACAGAATACAAATAAAAGATGTTATTCGTAACATGTAGATATAATTGCAAAAAAAGAATATAATAATACAAAAATATCTACAAAAAACCCAATCACCAACACAGATAACAAATACACACAAAAGCGAATCTTACTAAAACGTGACTATTTGCACACGTGTGGTAGACAGATAGACACAGTAGTTTCCGAGCTGTCACCATGTCGTGTACAGACAAATCTATTATGGGGCACCGTGACTCGGCGTGATAAAGAATTCACGCCTAGATTGTGTAACCGTTTGTTTGATCTAGGTAAATTGTTTTATTTTGAATTTCAGATCGGAATAGATTTTGGGGTACATTTTGGTTTAGATGTTAGGAAAGAGGCTTTTGAAAGGGCTGGTTTGTATCCTATATAGTTCTCTAATGGAGGGTTAGATTACGAAATTAAATCTATTGCATAGTCACCTTATAGGATTTTAGCTATGTCCAACACCGTTATGTCAACAGCGCCATCTATTACGTATAGGAAGAAATAACATCAAAATCCTAAATCGACATAATATTAAAGTTCTCCGCGAGTTAAGATATAGAAAAACCCGACAACCTGTCGAACAGTAGCCCACCAGACACAACACCCGGTCGGAGGATCCCCCCTTTTCTATGAGGGATGAAGAAGAAGTCATTCATTATCTAATTAGGCCGGGAATCAGCACGTTTTGACTGTCAAAAATTACTTAAGTCAGTCCCTGTTAACGCCCGCCCTTCGCAGTTTTAATTTAATATCCTACACTGAACACACCCTGCAATTTATCGACAATTCTCCTTCAAAGATAACATTACCAACCGCTTACATCTCAGCTTACACCGTAACCTAATAAGTCACTAAAATAAGTAAGTAATCCGACTAATGTACACAAAATAATGGGGTATTAATATCCCCCAGGGCCGGCCTGTGAGCGCGGACAGTAATTGGTGCTGACACCCTAAAGCGGTCGCTAAATATATCGCCCGATGCTCCCTTGGGAAGTGCACTGCTCTAAGCTACATCTATTCATTTTGTACGCGATATTTTAATTGATAGTTAAGTGTTATCGATGTAGGAATATTTAACTCAAGCTGAATAAAGCTTGTGAATTTAAACGTGGAGTTAAAGATAGATTAATTAGTCGTTCCATGTAAAATACTGGTATTCAGCTGCATCCGGTTACACTGGAGCTGACCCCAACATTGGAAAAAAGCTAGGCAGATGATGATGATGAAACAAAATCTAAAAATGTATAACGTAAGCTTCGTCAATTCTCAGTGAACAGCAATTTTCCATAGTGATGTGGCCATAAACCAGAAAACATAGTAGATAGGTACCTCCTCTTACAAGAGGCTTAATAAATATACCCTGCGGCTAACAGCGATAGTTTGTAAATTATTGATGTGAACTCGGTAAGAAACGCTTTATAAAACTAATTTTCTTTTCCCAAAAAAAGGAACCCAGACTTTTTTCCTACAAAGAAAAAAGGAAATTTGTTCGAAGCTCAAAGAGAATTCTCACGAAAAATATTTAAAGGAACGCGTAACAGTATGGCCTTGTTTGAAACACGACGAAAGTTTATTTCAGAATGATTGAACTACTAAAATGGATACCCAATGTAACGCCTCGCTTATTTAGCATATAGACTATACTACGAGAGCAAAACGACAGACAAATTTTCGAATTCTACTTCATACATTGCTACATCTCTACCAGATGTAAAGATCAGATCCTTTCAAAACAAGCAATGTAATGTGAATGTTTTCTAAAAGATTTTCTCTCAAGTTCAAGTGATAGATGGCGTCCTCCTCTCCATTTAAGTTTATGCCGTCTATAGGCACTTCTTCGTAAATCGTTTTTTATGTTATCGGTTGGAAAACAGGCCGAATAGTGACGTGATGGAAAATTGTAGCATTATTCTGTGTAATTCTGTATGTGTCACTAACGCGTCTAAACCGAGCACATATATAAAATGCTTTAAAATGTTTTCTAAATGTGGTCTACTGTCTTTTTTGATCATTTACACCAGGTGAACAGTAAAACTTTATAGAAATAGCTTCTTGTTGAAAACTTGTCGAAAAGGTGTACAAAATATTTCATAATACATTTGTCTGAAACGACGTCAATACTTGTATGATATAATATGTTTGACACGCGATATGTTTTGACAAGTCTTATTCAAGGCGTGTCATAAATCACTTGTACTAATATACAAACGATTATGGTGTGACGTGGGGTTAAAGATAAAGTTTGTAAAGTAACCACAGTCGATCTTGAAAGCAAGATAGGTATGATGACATTACATCAATCAATCAACTCGGCCTATCAAATTCCAAAGCTGGACATAGGCTTTCCACACCCGGTCCGCTCCAGCTACTTTATAAACAGCACAACGTACTTTCCGGAAAATACATTTCACTAGCACTTCTCAACCACTACTGTCTTGAATTAATCTTGCGACTAGCCTCCAAGAATAAGACGGATAAATCAGCTGGATTGACAGCACTAACCACCTGTGAGCTGATAGAATCTTACTATGAAAGTGTAATTTCCCCAGGGCTCCCGAGGTCCGACTGCAGTCGCTTGGCCTCGAAATTTCAACAAAGGCGTGTTGCGAGCTGGCTAACATTCCACTAGGATCTTGGGAAATTCTAGAACTGTATTTAGGTGAATTTCTCATCTAAACTTTTTGTGTTATATGCTAGATAAATTTTGCTATGACATCTCGTTGATGGTGAATGTAATGAATTTTGTATGGTCTGAGGACATGGTTCGAGTTCTTACATATATTTGATCGCAGTATTGTTTCACTTTGAATTGTTACTAAACTAGAGTCCTAAGGTGTTAAAATTGAAAAAAAATTCCATACTAATTAAACTTTACCTACACTATCGCAATCGAGAAAGTTTAGTCAGTGATAAAAACTAGCTCAAGGCTCACAGATTTATCGAATGACTGAATTTAATTTGTCCTACTTCATGTTATTGTGTCAGAGATCAACAAAGCGCCCGTTGATCTTGTTTTTTTTTCTTTCAATTCATAGATTAGGCAACATACTTTTTGTTTAAATTTAGGTTACAACTTGAAATTGGTTCGTCCCGTCGGGTAACTTTCCCGTTTCGCCAAATAAACAAAAGACGTCCAAAACAACTGAAAAAGAGTCCCCTTTCGTAACTATTCATCGGAAACTTGATTCCATGCAGAGGGAAACGTTACTCGAATAAATTGCATGACCCGCCACAGATAATAACGACGATGTTCCACTGAATCAAGATAATACTGCCTACAATACAAGAGAATATCTCCCTGAACTTCAACACAACACTGTTAAAACTTGAAGGAGTTTGGAGCAGATTCACGTTAAATGTTGCGTATTCAGCAAAGACAATGAACTTCAAGGGTCGGGTACAGCTCGTGATAAGATGGTATGTATGTTGAATCCTTAGAGCGGGGCAGTGTTACGTTTATTTTAGCAATTATTTGATGATTTGGGTGCAAGGGTTTATTAACGTAAGTAAACACGCATGTGTATCTCATAGAGAATGGGAGAATGAGGATTTGGGTAATAATGAGAATTGTAGGTATAAATGTTGTGATAAAACTATCTTATAAAAATAATACTGTAGTATCATCATCTGCCTAGCCTTTTCCTATGTTGGGGTCGGCTTCCAGTCTTACCGGATGCAGCTGAGTATCAGTATTTTATACGGAGCGACTGCCTATCTGACGTCCACTACTAAGTTAGTAGGAACTAGGTAATACGATAACCCCTTGTTATGACTGGATGTCAGACTTTTGGGCCACTGAATTACCGACTGTCAAAGATCTCCAAAATATGGCAGCCGGGTCCAACGGCTTAACGCATACTTTAATATAATTTCTCAAATTGGAAATTTTTAATAATATTGTTTGGCAATATCATTACATACCTTATTTGAATAAATTCAGTTGAAAGCCTTTTGTAGCTTGTGAACCGAATTTGAAAGAGCAACAATAATAAATTACAACAAAACGACCTACGAGTATTTCAAATGCGTGAAAAAATATCTAATACAAACTTTTTCAATACAATTCCAAAAAAAAACAGTTAAAATTGATAAATTGATTAATAAATAAAAACGTAGGTGTAGGTTTGGACCCAAATTCAAGTAATCCAATTTAGTCTAACACCCACAATACAGCGAACTCGACATTTTTAAATTAACCTCCATGTAAACAAAATAATTGATATCAATAAAGAGTAATTAAAAGCTGACATTTAATTTTTTTTCGGCAAAAAAAATGTTTTTTGGAGGGTGTATTAGTAATTATTGGGGTCGTGTGATGGTCTGGGGGATGAAGCCTAAATTAATTTTTGCGTACCCCCTGATGAGTTTCGTTTAGGGAATGGTAAAAAGCGGATGGAAAAAAGTTAACAGTGATTGGTGTCCAAGTATTAATCTGCTTTCTGAAGTGCGAGGACTTTTTTATATTATGTAGCAAAATATATCCTTCTTGTAATACTATGCTGCTTCTCATTGGGGTAATCCATTACCTACTGCATAATGTTTGAAAAATTCGTTTTCTCGACGTAAGATAGTTGAACTGGTGTTCGAGTTAAATCAACACCATCTTAGTGTCGAAAATGTCGGAAAATCAGAATTAAAATAAGTTATCAAAACATATAAAAGGGTATGGTAAAAAAAATAGTTTGCAAAAAAACGGCCTCTAAAAGAACACAAAAAAGTTTTAAAAAAATTTTTTCGGAAGTCGGTGACTTTGTTCAATTAACTTTTTTTTCCACTGTTTTCCGAAATCACGCAAATCGGACTGGTAATCACGGAGTAATCGGTGTAACACATGAAAAAAAAATCCGTACGAATACATACCTAACCTCCTCCTTTGTTAGAAGTCGGCTAAAACAGTGAAATTTGATATTATTGCACTTTTTCTTCTTCGTGTCGCTGGCACGACAAATTTTAAATTTTGTTAGCCCAGAACTTCGCCACTTTCACCGCGTCGTCGGTGGCAGGGCAGAGGTCACTTGGGTTACATGTTTTTGGGCTAAGAGGGCAGGATAGGAGATGGAGCATAGTTTGTGACACAGCCCCACAACCACACCCCGCTGCTGTTTCGTTGCGATAGCCCCACCGAACGAGGTTAGAGTTACATCGTCCCACTTGAGTCCGAAGTTTATTGCACTGATTCTACCAAACGATCATATCTTTGTTTGAAGATACGTTGGTAGGTACACATTCCCTGTTACTAACAGGAAAGCGCTCAGATAAAAATGTAGGTAATAGGCTTTTCTCGGGATCAATACAGCCGTGATTGATGAGGTCACCGGCGAAATATTAAAAGTGCGGACGTGTGAAGTACACACATAGCTTGTACAGTGAAAATGATGAATTAGTACCTAGTTATAACTTCTTATAATTCTGAAATAGGAGCTGTAATGTACTGTTATAGGACTCGGCACAAAAGGAAGTTTCTGTAATAAAGGTATGTAAGTTAAATACTTCATTTGTTCGTTCTTATAACACATCTTTTACATTTTTCTTCTTCTTTTAGATATTTCTTAAAAAAAAACATTAAAATTTATTAAAAATAGTGACTACAGTACTAAATCTATCCGTTGCATTGTTTTTGAAGGACAAGGGACAGACAGATGGACAATAAAGCGAATTTAATATTTAATATAATATGTTATTATGTAGGGAACATTATTCAATTTGTATCTCTTAGTAGGTATGTTTCTTGTCTTGTAATTACCAAGCAAAATTCAAAATCCGTGCTGTAACTGAGAATTATGATCACAAGATCTGATAATTTCTGACCCGGAAATCGAACAACCCGGAAACCCAACACTGCTGCTACCCGACAGACCAAAAGTTTATTAATAAATCATTACATTTTCTAAATCTTGAAACAAAATTGTTTCTCGAAAATGAAATTTCAAACTCCTCTCCTTACTAAAAGTTTAATTGCGCCGCAAAACGATTTACGAAAATCGAGTAAATACGGTTTTTTCGGTCGTAATCGATTTTGATTCGAGCTTACATTCAAATTATATGTTTTAAATGAGAGTTCTTTACGTTTTTGATGTGAGTCAGTCGAGTGTGAGGTCGGATCCCTTTTGGGGATCTGTTAGTAAGGGGTCTTAAATATAAAATGGTTTGGAAATGCCGATTTTTGGCGATGTTTTATTAATTTTACGTTACGTTACGTTTTTTTTTCAAACTTTATGCTCCAGATTTATTTTAAAGTTATAAGGTTTTTTAATGTGGGGTGTAAAGGAGATCTCATTTTTGAATAAAACAGCAGTTTTTTTTATTAAAGGACATATTAAGTGAATTGTGGTTTAAGACAGTAAGATCGGCGATAAAATGCTATCAAAACTTCGTTTTGAAGACAAAATAATTCTTTTTTCTGCTGAAGCCAGATCAACTGCAGTAAATGGTCAAGACACGAGCACTGCCAGCTTTGAGGTTGGATTGACGATGAATCAGTCAAAGACTAAAAGCATGACCAATGCCGCTAAATATAGGGTCGAGGTCGTTGGGCAGGAATTACAATATGTCGACGATTATATCTACCTGGGTCTTCTGGTCTACGAAGGCGCTTATGAAGGGCAACCTTCTTATCTCACCTAAGCGTAAGCTCGTCGACATGTGTATCCTGCCTATCTCGAACTATAGCGCCCAGACTTGGTCTTCTGACCAACTTTTGGACTCGTTCCTGACGCCAGAGAAGGTACAACAACGAGAGAGTTAGAAAAGAATACGGGAGGCCTTTGCCCAGAAGTGGGACAGAACTGGCTTATTAATAAAAACGAAACAGCTTCAATAAACAGCAAAAATAAATTAAACTCTTATTCCATTACCACTACCTAACTCCGACAGAAAAAAATTACAAAGAGACTAATTTTTTTCTGTCGGAGTTAGGTTAGGTTAGGTTAGAAAAAGTTCACAAAGAGACTAAATTGATGACACTATCACAGATATATAAATATAACACATGCATATATAACATATGCAGGTTTACAAAGAGACTAAATTGATGACACTATCACAGATATATAAATATAATACATGCATATTAGTACATAAGACATTAAATAAAAATATACACTCTAAAATTACATTTACATAAAAAGGCCAAACACAAAAACGTAGCACTAGACGAAAAAACAATATTTGCTTAAGACCACCACGAACTAATTACGGTAGGAAAAATATACTGTACGAAGGAGCGGAGTTGTATAATAAATTACCTAATGACATTAAAGAGATACAGTCCTTTACTTTATACAAAAAAACTATAAAACACTACATCTTAAAAGATTTCTCTAGGTTTTAAATTTAACCCATCACAACAATTTAATTTAAATCTACATTAATTATTAATTTGCTAAGTATAAACCTCACCAGAAAACCTACTTTGTATTTTCGAAACAGTACAGTACATATAAATAGTTCAATTTGTAATTCCTATTGACTTGCCTTCAAGAATCGAAACGTAATGGTACACTCACTTTTCTTATTTACGAATACCTACCTTCTTTAAAAGTAATTCTTGTATTTAGTTTTAAGATTACTTGTATTTCTCATATTAAGTGAATTGTATTCTTTTTGAGAAATAAATGTCTTAAACCGTACAATAAACTGGTAGAAAATGCCTGTGGCATTAAGTCCGCCTCTGTTCTTCTGTGCTTGAAGTGTTAAATAAATAAATAAATAAATAAACTAAATCAATATTTATAAAATATAATAAAAACAAAAATTACTTAACCCAACACCGCATTTTATGCTGACCGCTCCCAAAGTAGGATAAGTTTCGAATATTTATGCTTGCTCAGGCGAAATTTCAGCAATTAATGAAATTAGTTAGACTTTAGACCCAATAGAGGTCGTTAACTTGCCGACTGGGGTGTTTAATCAAATTAAATGTTTGCCAGAAAAAGACATATTGGGGGAATTTAATCTGCCAAGTTGCTGATTGGTTTTTCAGCAATTTAAGTCGTTTTGGTGTTGTTTCAGTGTTTGTAATTTGGTTGGTTTAATTGTTTATTAGGGTACGATTTTGAAGGTCTGTTTAATAGGTACACTTTTTGTTATTTAAAGGTTCTTATCAATCACAAATTTTGTAATTTAACTTTTTAGTTAGTGTCTAATAATATATATATATTTATATTAGAATTACAATTTTATAACTAAGCAATTTATGTGCTTACTGTTTTTCCACTATATACATAAAAAGTAAGCCAGAAATTACCCCAAAATTAAAAGCTTAGATTGGAACGGAAGTTAACAAATGGATAGAAAACACGAATGCTTGTTTCGTTTATAAAACTAATCATTAGTGATTATAAGATTATGTAATAAGATAATGCCAGTATAAATAAAGCTACCATACAACTTCTGACATTTGATTAAAGTTTTTTTTCAATAGTCCATTGTCGCAATTCTTTTTTTTTAAATAAGGTCTCGTTTTACGAAGCGACAAATGTATCATGAATAATATCTGCTGAAAAACCGCTTGACATCGGTAGACACCGGGCGATATCGCAAGACATATGTAAAAATTTAAGGAAAATGCAGGTTTTACAACTTTTAATTTTCTATTTCTGGTTCCGAGGTGTAAGTGTAAGTCACAGACCTGACGAGAATAGTATGTTTCAGTCCAATATGTACATCATTTGTTTAGGAGCATACGTAGGTATAGACAAAACATGATAAATTACATAGAGATTATACCATTTTAGGGTATATAATTGACCATAAACCTTATTCCGTATGTTGTGAAACCGCAAACATGTAGAAATTGACGAGTTTGAGACGCAAATTGACGTAAATTCGTCTCCTACGTAATACTAACTACCACTACCGGTGTTATTTAACTATAAATACCAAACAATTCTGTTTAATCAGATTTCGTTCAATTTACGTAACGAATATCATGTTCTTTGATCCAGACGTAATTATTATATGTTTAATTAAGTAGATTTTGAAACTAACTAAAGTTAAAATCTACACCCACGCTGATAAAACATTAATTAGTAGGTTTAAATTCATAAGTTTTAGGGCAATGTGTTTACAAACTAAAATCATTCGTTGATCACTTTCATATAAATTTACTACTGTAATGGGATTACAGATAGAACCACCCAATAAAAAGAGGCTCCAGCTCTCAATCCTGCCATCTTAAATACATCTTCAAAACCGCAAGTTGCAGATTAAAATTAAAAATACACTAGTTGAAAAAAAAAATCTTTGACTACCTTCTAATCACTAAAATAAATGTCAAATATTTTTAACACGTTATGTTTTTTTATAAAACCCACGAGAAGTTTTATCTTAATCTGATTACGTGTGTAGTGATCAATTAATTGTCCTAAAATGAACTTATATTGAAAAAAACTGTTACCCTGTCCTTGTCAACCGTAATCAGTCAATACTCCTAGTATTGGGAAACGGGTTTCCGTACTGTGTGGGCGCCCATTCTCCCGAATGGGCGATCAAGTGGTCCCAGTGTCGGTTGGATAGTAGATGCCTCCTGTCTGCGGATTTTCTCACAGTTGTAGGACAAGCCTGTCTCCGCATGATGTTCATGTTCGTGTTCTTCATCGTTTTAAGCAGTGGTGAAGAAATACACAAGAATGAACCTATCTGGAATCAAACCAACGATCTAAAACTCGTATTTCGCGGCCATTTAAACTAAGCCACCATTCCGCCCATAACAATACATTATTCAAAATAACAGTTACATTGTTCAATTGTTCATGCCATTATTAAACGTCAAGCACCTCTTAAACCCGACAATCCGTGACGTCAAGTGACGTCATACGTTGTAGCGTTGTAAACGAGTTAGTGGAGTATTTGTCAAGTAATTTAGCTGGAAGTGTCTGAACAGTGAACATCCCTTTTCCGCTATGTAGTGATATTATTCAGACCGCGACGTGGCAGTAATAAGAGGGTGGGGGCGCAGTGATAGTGATTATTCGGAGATGATTTATTTGCACTTTTCAGTAATACAGTAACTTAGAGAAAATTGTATAACCTTAACTACCTTGTTGACTACTCTAAAATATACATATATTTACTGTCAAAATCTAAAGTTCAAGTGTCGACGGTAATCCTGGTTTATCTTAATTGTGAAGCTTCATAAACTGGAGGGGGTGGAGACCTATTCCGACCACCGGTACATCCGGTTCGACGTCTCCACTCAGACCTCAAGAGCACCGGTCCTACAGGCCCCTAGTGGTCCGCGATGGGCGCTGAAGCAGCTGGACCGGGAGCTCCTCCTGGAAGCCTCAATCGTGCAGGCCTGGGTGTCATCACTGGTCAGGCCTGCCGACATCAACAACGAGGCGGGTTGGTTCCAGGAGGCCATGTCCGAGATTTGCGACGTGGCAATGCCCCGAGTTCGGCCAGGAAGCGCCCGGCGTCAGGTGTACTGGTGGTCGCAAGAGCTGACGTCTCTGCGCAAGGCGTGCGTTGCCGCGCGGCACCTGTACGCCAGGCATCGCAGGCTCCATATCCGCCCTCCGGATGCGGCAGCCATTGAGGCGGAGCTGTACGAGGGGTACAGAGCGGCAAAGACCGCCCTCCAAGAGGCTGTCCGGCGGGCCAAGCATTTGGCCCGCGAGGAGATGCTGGAGTCTCTGAACGGAGATCCGTGGGGGCGCCCTTACAAGATGGTGCGGGATAAACTCCGCACCCGGGCCCCCCCGCTAACGCAGAGTCTCCGGCCTGAGCTCGTGGAGGACGTGGTGAGCGTTCTGTTCCCTTCGCGAGGGGAGCATCCTCCCCCGCCTATGGCTCCGTCACCGCATGCGGTGCCGGAAGCGGACCACACCGATGACGACGATGACGTTCCGGAGGTGACTGGGGTAGACCTGAGAGTGGCGGTACGCAGGCTGAAAGCCAGAAATACCGCCCCGGGACCCGATGGCTTGCCTGGCAAAGCCTGGGTCCTGGCCTCTGAGGCTCTCGGGCCCCGACTGGAAGGGCTCCTAAGCGCATGCTTGGAGAGAGGCCAGTTCCCGCTTCGTTGGAAGACGGGGAAGCTGGTCCTCATCCGGAAGCCAGGGCGCCCTGCGGGCTCTCCGTCCGCATACCGGCCCATTGTGTTGCTCGACGAGGTGGGCAAGCTCTTTGAAAGAGTCATTGCCAACCGCCTCGCCGGGCACCTTGCAGGGATGGGGCCGGATCTTGCGGAACACCAGTTTGGTTTCCGCAAGGGGCGCTCGACGGTGGACGCCATCATGCGCGTGAGAGCCCTCACGACGGGGGACGCGGTGTCCCGGGGCGGGGTTGTCTTGGCGGTGTCTCTTGACATCGCCAACGCCTTCAACTCCATGCCCTGGAGCTGCATTGCGGAGGCACTCCGGTATCACGGGGTGCCGACCTACCTTCGTCGTGTGGTCGGGGACTACCTGACGGATAGGGCCGTCATCTACCCCAGTCGGAGCGGAGAATGGAACCGGCGAGAGATGTCGTGCGGTGTTCCACAGGGTTCGGTTCTGGGGCCGGCCTTGTGGAACATCGGTTACGACTGGGAGCTGCGCGCCGACCTCCCTACCGGCGTCAGTGTAGTTTGTTACGCTGACGACACGCTGGTACTGGCACAAGGGAGGTCGCACGAGGCGGCGGCCGAAAACATGACACGCGGGGTTGCGATAGTTGTGGAGAGGATCCGGCAATTGGGTCTCGAGGTGGCATTGCACAAGTCCGAGGACATGTGTTTTCATGGGCCTCGGAATGCGCCACCGTCGGGATCCCTACTGATGGCAGGAGGGGTTTCCATCGGCGTCGGGTCGACGTTGAAGTACCTAGGACTCGTCCTCGACAGCCGGTGGAACTTCGTGGAGCACTTCCGACGTTTGGCTCCCAAACTGGAACGGACAGGGGCTGCCTTCAAGCGGCTCTTGCCCAACCTGAGGGGTCCAAACGCCTCCTGCCGGAAGCTATACGCGGGGGTCGTGCGGTCCATGGCCCTCTACGGGGCCCCGGTGTGGGTGCGTTCTTTGAGGCGGCAAGCCGCCCACTACCTGAACGCGCCCCAAAAGGTGATAGCCATAAGGCTAATCCGGGGGTACCGCACGATCTCCGGCGAGGCGGCTAGCCTCCTTGCCGGATTGCCGCCATGGGATCTGGAGGCGATAGTCCTCGCGCGCCTGCATGAATGGCGCGCGGAAGCACTATGTCTGGGAGAAACTCCGCTGCCACGACAAATTGCCGCTCAGCGGACAGACCTCCGGCGTGATCTCATGGCGACATGGAGAGAGCGACTGTCGCAACCCCGTGCAGGGCACGCCACCATAGTGGCGATAAGTCCCCTCTTTGAGGAGTGGCTAGAGAGCCACGGCCACGGCGCCCTCACCTACCGCCTGACGCAGGTCCTCACCGGACACGGTTGTTTCGGGAGGTTCCTGCATCGAATCGGGCGGGAGGAAACGCCCGGGTGTTTCCACTGCGAGGATCGTCCGGAGGACACGGTGGAACACACCGTGGAGGTCTGCCCCACTTGGGCGGAGCACCGCCGTGTCCTCACAGCGGCGATTGGCGGCGGCGATCTCTCGCGTCCGGCCTTGGTTCAAGCCATGGTCCGGAGCGAGAGGGAATGGGAAGCCGTCACCTCCTTCTGCGAAGCAAACATGCTAGTGAAGGAGGTGGCAGGACGTGAGAGGGAAAGAACCTCACGTCCCAGCCGCCGCGGGAGACGCCCTGGGCGTCGGGGGTCACGTGGTGGCTTCCGACCACCGTAGGCGCTGGCCTGTGGACGGCGAGTTATGGGCTAGCTCGCCGTCCGGCCGTCTTATGACGACGGGCCGTGTCGACGGCGCGTTCGTGTTCCACGCGCGCCTCAAGGAGATGTCAGCAATCAAGTAGGGGTCCGCATGGGCCGACGCCTGCCGGGGCTGCGGGACTGTTCGAAAGAGATACCGTGGCCCTGGAACATAACGGGCAAAGAAGGAACATGGATGGGTTTTAGTCAGTACAAGTCTGACACTCCCCTCCGCTCCGCCCAGAGTGGGGGGGGTCATTTGATGATTTCCCATCCGGAAAAAAAAAAAAAAAAAACCTTCATAAACTAAGTTTGGTACCTAATCTGGCCATAAAACTAAAAACTTTATTATATTCATTGCGTTTATTTACATATCGAGCACATGATTTTATCAGGCATTAGAAGTAACGGATTATGAATTTCCTTGAAGTTTTTTTTACCTATTACTTATCTATTACAATATAAACATAATTATCATCATTCATTTTCAAAAGGCCTTGTTGTGGTTTTTGACTGAATAATGATTATTCGGTGTGTATTTAATCAAACTATCGATAAAATCTCTAACACTGAGCCCACACAAACAACAAACAAACACATTAATACAGTTACGTTAGCTGAAAGTCTGAAGACGAAACACACACAGCTGCACAAGTGACGAACTACGCAGCGTAACAACTACTAACTTATTTCCCTCTGATTCACTCACACACTCACAGTGGCTCTGATTGGAATTGATTTACGTTTCACATTAATCATTATTATAATGCTTTCTGTTGTTGTCAGTTCCTTACACGAGGTGGAGGGGTAATATCTAAATATTACTTTGATTCTGCTCTGGTCTGAATTTTATATTTTAAAATCTTGTGAGTTTGTTTTTTAACGGATTCCAATCTGACCCTAGCCTATCTGATCTTTATGACCCTGTTTCTAGGTACCCCTTGACAATACTTCTTATCAGACTATTGGGCTTCTCAACCTAGAAAGTTTGCTCCGTGCTGCTTTTATTATTTGGCCATGAGATCCATCACAGCGATAGGTAATAATGTTATTAAACAATGAAATAGTATCCATAACATCATACATGTAACCCTCGAAGGTTTAGGCAGAGGTGTACCAAAAAGTATACCCACATTTCGCCAGTTATGTTTAAGTCCCATGTAATAGGGATGAGCCTATTGCCATCAACTAGGCACAAATGCCCAGTGACTGCTACTGAGATATTCCTGATGGAAAAACCAAATAACACTTTGACCGATTCGAGAATCGAACCCAGGACCTCATGGTCAGCAGTCACGTGTGCTACCACTCGACCAACGAGGCCGGCAATATTAAGATCCGTATGAAATAATCGTTTGCTAACAACAACACAACCTGGGCCGGTTGGTTTTATTATGACCCATTGTCACCACGATCAGTACATTACGAAATCTTTTTATCTACGAAAATGTCGTTGAGCATTCAAAAGCCTCTGCATAAGTAATGAGGTACTAGGTTCGAGCGCCGGCTGAAACAAAAGCGTAAATACATAATAAATGTACCCGTTCGTTCTTGTACTGTACATGATTTGTGATTGGATTTCATATTGTTCGGTTTGAGGGTTTTATTTGTGTTTCTTGACCTTCTTGTTTTGGGCTTAAGTTCATATTATATCGGTCTTAGGTAGCCAAGCCACAAAGCATATTGGCTGGAACTTACCGGTAGGTCTGTAGATTCCGGAGTAATTTCAATTGAAAAGCCTCAAAAGCTGTCACTTATCCATTTCATCTTTTAGTTTTTTTTCAACATTTTCACCGAAACAAGCTTTTCTTGGAAAATTAAGAAGAAGAAATAAGTCTTAACAATGGGTATCATATTACCCAGTACTAGCTGGATTGTGGAGGTCAGATAGGCAGTCGCTCCATGTAAAATACTGGTATTCCGCTGCATCCGGTTACTGACTGAAAGCCGAGCCCAACATAGTTGGGAAAAGGCTAGGCAGATGAATGAAAGAAAAATAAATTAGTTTCTTATAACAGGTGAATGTGAGTTGCTAAGAATCAAGTTAAATTCTGTTTTTTATTGAATCAAGAGGCATTGGATAGGCATAAATTTCCATTGCCCAGCTGTGGACTGCTGTAGGCTGACGATAAACCACAAAACTATTATGGAAAAAATAAACAAAACTCTAGCTCATATTGTCAGCAGAAATCAATGTAATTTTTTAACTAATCAAGTTTTAGTACAGAATTTTACTAACTAACACTTAAATGACGGAATATCTCGGCAACGATCAAAATAATCTAAACCTTGACAGAGACACACCAAACAATTTAGTCGTTCGTTTGCGCAGGCCCCAAACTAAGTTACAATGCGTAATTTATTGACAGATGACGAGTCTTGTCGCGTCACGGACTAACTATGTGTATTGTGTAATATATGCTTCGCACATTTAACTTATAGTCGCGGAGGGTTTAGAGAATATTCTCTAGAAACTTCATTCTTAGTTATATTACATAAGGGTTTGGAATTCCGCCGTTTGATTTAGATAATTTTAACAATGTCAGACAACAGATTATTATTTATGATGTAAAATCAGGCATCGAACTTTGTTATACCTACATTATTTCTAAGATTTAAGTTGTATTGTACCAAATTTAATTTAGAATAATAAAAAATAATAAAACCTTCAAAAGAAAATTACTATGTCACTCGCAACCCGCTTGCTTGTATGACCAGATAATATGAACGTGGACGAAGCAAAAAAAGGGTATGTAAGGATCATAGCAGATGGGGTTTCTGAAGACCTCCATAGGAAAAGACATATCTCAATGCCGATAACCTAACAAAAAAAAAAACGAAATTTGCAAGAAATTACCGTCATAAACATATCCGATTATTGTTATTTTTTTCTGTATCTTTCTCTATTTGTACAGCCCATAAGAATAACCGACACAGAATTGACATTTGTTTGATGTCAAACCATTCGACAGCGATCGAGACAGTCATGTGTACTACGAACCACCCATCCATTCACAACTGTCTCGTTTCACAGCAAAAGAGCGGGCCTGTATCCCGACTAACTGTTGAACAGTTCGCGGTAACAGTATTAGTCTGTATTAGTTACAGTCTGGCAGACTACGGTCCAGATTTCACAGAACATAGCTGGACCAAACGAGGCCTAATGTGGTTAACACTGGACTATTCCATGCCAATATAATAATATAAAATATGTGGATGTCTCTAGAAAGGTTAGTATGGATGAAGTGAGAATAGCAGTAAATGGAATGAAAAATGGTAAAGCTCTAGGACCTGACGGTATACCGGTTGAAGTTTGGAAGTTATTACGGGTGGATGGATGGACGTGGTTAGCTTTATTTTTCAATAAGTTGTTGCTGGAAGAAGCCATACCTGATGAGTGGTGCAACAGTTCGCTGGTGCCCATCTTTAAAAATAAAGGTGATGTGCTGGAGTGCAATAACTATAGAGGAATAAAGCTGATGGCGCATAGTATGAAAGTTTGGGAGAAAGTTATTGAAAGACGACTGAGAGAAGAGAGTGAAATTTCACGAAATCAATTCGGTTTTATGCCTGGTCGGGGATCGATGGATGCCATTTTTGCCATTCGCCAGCTGTGCGAGAAATACAGAAGTGCGCACAAAAACTTGCACATGGTTTTCATCGACCTCGAAAAGGCATACGACCGGGTACCTCGTGAAGTTTTGTGGTGGGCCCTGAAAGAGAAAGGTATGCCTGGAAAGTATGTGCAGTTGATCCGAGCGATGTACAGTCGATGTAGTACCCAAGTTCGGTCTACAGCGGGCAATACCGGCAACTTTAATGTGGCGGTCGGCTTGCACCAAGGGTCGGCTCTAAGCCCTTACCTCTTCCTGGTGATAATGGACGCACTTACGTCGGACATCCAGGAAGAGGCTCCTTGGTGTATGCTGTTTGCCGATGACATTGTGTTGGTTGCCGAGAGTGGCCTAGAGGTCCAGAACAGATTGGAGGTGTGGTGGCAAAGACTGGAGAATGTTGGCCTGAAAGTCAGTAGGACTAAAACAGAATACTTGTTCTGTGATTTCGGCGGTCTCTCCAGTCCTGTGCCCATAACACTTGCCGGAACGCCCATACCGATCTGTTCCGATTTTCGGTACCTCGGGTCATTTGTCCAAGGGAATGGCGAAGTAGACCGAGACGTAACGCACCGGATCAACTCAGGATGGATGAAATGGCGACAGGTCACTGGAACAACTTGCGACCCACGGATGCCCCTCAAATTAAAGGGGAAAATATACAAATCCGTGATTAGACCTGTCGTACTGTATGGATCGGAATGCTGGGCTGTGAAGAAGATGGATGAAAAAAGATTGCATGTAGCCGAGATGAGAATGTTGAGGTGGATGTGTGGTGTGACAAGAATGGATAAGGTAAGGAACGAGTATATTAGAGGAAGCTTAAAAGTTGCGCCAGTTACAGAAAAGCTAAAAGGGAATCGACTGTCTTGGTATGGGCATGTGATGAGGAGGAACGAATCGCATGTGACTAAAAGAGTGATGAATATAAACGTGGATGGACGGAGAGGGAGAGGAAGACCAAAGAAACGATGGATGGATTGTGTGAGGAATGATATGCAGGTGAAAGGAGTAAATGATAGCATGACGGTTGATAGAGGAGATTGGAAGAAAAAAACGTGTTGCGCCGACCCCAAGTAACATGGGACAAGGGCAGGAAGATGATGATGATGTCTCTAACTATTCTCAACCTTATTTTTTCTCTTCTTCTTCGAATCCGATTTTTACAATAGTTTTCAAATCATTTATACATATTTTGCTCAGAATAGTTACAGCACTGATAACAGTATTTGTGTCACTTGTTTAATTCAGTATTTTACAATATTTACTTACCTTTGTATAGATTCTTTTTATCGATTATTTGTGAATGTGTGAACATTGTAGGCTTTTTAGATTCACAGCTGCTTGTTAACTTTTGTTAACATTTATCTTGTTCTACATTTTTTGTGTAGTAAGCAACGACTTATTGTCGGGCCTACACTGTTCCCCCATGCTGTAACCATGATAATTGTAATACCGAATGATTGATGATGAAAAGAGTAACCTTGGAGTTTCTTGCCGGTTCTTCTCTATAGGAACGACCAACCCGACCCGTGCACCTTTTTGTCGACTTTTTATAAGTGCCCATCGAGGCCTATGTGAAATAAAATATTTTGATTTTTGATTTTGATTTAAATTTTGGCCTGTAAACTGGATTGTTAGGCGACACTAAGTAACAGTTTTGTGTGTTAATTGTCGCCCAGATTGTGACTGACTAACAAAATGTACTATTAAAAACAAATGCTGATCAAAAATAAAATAAAAAAATAATAATTTGAAAGTCTTTCGCAAAGGATTGGCCTACAATCGCACTAGACCGCGAAATGTGGAAGAAGGGAAGGGAGGCCTGTGCCCTGCAGTGGGACAATATAGGCTTATAATAATAATAATAATTGTTGACATAACGGTCCCGCATGATGAGAACCTCGTGAAAGCTGAGAAAGATAAGCAAATCAAGTATCTTGACTTGGCTCACGAGGTTGTCGACATGTGGGATGTCGACTCAGCGATTATTGTGGCGATAGTTGTATCAGCCCATGGCTTAATTGCCAAGAGCATCGATCAATACCTGAGGAGGCTCTCGTTAGGCAGCTGGATCAAGGGCTTGATTCAGAAAGCGGTACTCCTGGACACGGCTCGTATTGTTAGGAGGTTCCTCTATCTGGAGCCCTGACCGCCAGTAGCTTGGACCCTGTTCCCGATACCGGTAGGCTACAATTTTTTATATTTTAAAATATTTTTTATATTGTTTTTAGTTTAAGAAATATTTAAAAATGTATAAGATTTGTATAAAAATAAATAAAGGAAATTCGTAATAATTTAAAAGTCGTAGGCAGAAGATAATCTCCATAATGTTTATTGAAGCTAAGTTTAAGATTATTCATCACTATTATAACTTACCATTAAAGCTTATCGTACCCTCATGTGAAAAGCATAAGACATTAGTAAAAAAATGAGAATCATTTCTACATTTAGAGTAATTTGTCAAACTACCTTTTTAAGTCAGTTACTTTGAAAAAAGTGTTATTATCAAACATTAAGTTTTCCTGCGGGTTTGCCCTCGTTGCCCGAGCGTGGAAATTCGCACGGAACCGAACTTGATAAAAAGTATGCCATGTCTTTATGTCAGGACCGTTCTAGAACTACGTAATAATAAATTCCGTCTATGCAATAATAAATTCCGTGTATGCAATAATAAATTCCGTCTTTAAGTTACCTTTTTTCGGTAACTTAAAGACGGAATTTATTATTGCATTTGTAACAATTTATTTAGTGGTTAAATACCTGCACGACAGAATGAAAAAAAAACATATTTCTGTTAAAAAATGACTGCTAAACTTTCATTCATAAATGCGGCTAAAAGCACACAAGCTTATTCGGTCACACGCCACTGTAAATAAATTTAAAATTTCACGTTAAAATAGCTTTTAAGCCTTTTCGTATTACAGACAGATTAAAAAGATATCAAAAGCACTCAAAGGTTTATTACGTGAGGAGGTTAGAGCCTCATAAATAGTTATAGGTTGTTATCGCGATGCTTGAGAGCCGTAGTGGGTCAAAGAATTAAATCGATAGATTTACCCTTATCTTACGTTCTTGTGTCGTGCGAAAAACTGCAGAGCGTAATTTATTGCATCATTCAAAGATGGTGGAGAAAAAACATTGTTAGAAAACGGGCATGTCCTAAAACCAAAATTCGAAAACATGTGACAGTCACCCGCACACCCCACAAATTCTCGATGGGTGTCCTTCGCCGTGAGGCCGGTAGAGGGGTCTGTCAGACTCGTACTGACTTAAACACACGGTGATCCTCCTCGTCACTTCTGGCTGGGGTACGGGTTATACACAATTGCATTCACAACAATCATCCTAGCAGACCCACTGTCCCGTACTGGGCCAATGTGATGGATAACAGTTCACTCCCTCTCACAACGGAGCTGTGCGTCCCAGTAGTGGGAACATTATAGACTGATTATACAATGTACCTATTTATGTCGCGCGAAGTGTCAAAACTATGAAAACTGATATCACACATCCTGTCGGTATAATTACAGTGTTTCAATGACTTTGTGTCAGACGTGTCAAAACAAAACAAAAACGCGACAATCGTTTGACATGCCAGAGTGAATCTTTCCATTTAAATCTTTGTAGTAGCAATAGCCTGTTAGTTTCCTTTTACGACCTTTTAGATTTCAGATCATTTCTTTAAATGATTATTTAAGTAGTTCTTGTTAATAATTATGCCATCGTACAATGAATCGATTGTCTTACGTGGAGCGCTTTATGAAAACCTAAGCCCCTTTTTCAGCTGTTTTAAATACTTGAATTATTCACTTACACAAAGCTGTTTGGTTATTTTGTCTTGCTTCGGAACAAAGGCTTCATGATTCCCTGCCATTTCTCTCGATGTTACGCCTATTATCACCGTTTTTTGAGGAAAACAAAAGGGCCTCCGTTTTTTCATATTCGAAAAACATGGCTTAAAGAATTTAGAAACAAAACAAAACCGAATGAATCTAAACAATATATAACTAAATTGTTGTTTGAACATTATATTGAACGTAAATTGACACTTACCTATGTGCGTAAACTATTCGCAGCATCTAATTTGATTTGCTCATGTATTATTTTTTATTTGGCTTTTACAACATCTAAATGAAATTCATTTTCAACTATTTCCAACAAACTGTTGGTGAAATTGTTTCGACCAGTAATTACGCTTTGTGTATTGTTTTAAATTATTGTTATAGATAACTGAAAATGTTTACGCACGTTGGGAAATAATATTTTCCTAGTTAATGATCGTAGTCAAACACGAGCCTAACTAACACAAATAATTTGAATTAAATGGACTGTAATGTAGTAAATTCTGTATTTCAATATTACGCAAAGCTCAATCTAGCATCAATATATTCGAAGCATAATAGTAGTGAGAAATGTTCCCACTGCTGGGACACAGGCCCCATCTGTAAGAAGCGCCAGGCCATAATTAATTACACGGGCCCAGTGCGGTTCGATAGAAGTCACAAGTCATAGAATTTTTGGTTCTAGAACATGCTAGTTTCGTCATGATGTTTTACTTTATCGTTTTGTGCGCAGTAGTGTATAATAAACTGCAGAAATGAAAGCTTCAACATTAATATTTAAACTGCTTTCTTATCTTTCACAAATAACAACTAAGCATTCCCTTAAACCCTAATAAAGAAAACTTAAAGCTAACCTACCTCAACTAAAACTTATTTACCGATAATAGTCATTATACCCTAATTAATAGTAACGATATTAGCCCAACACCGTAATAGTAAAAGTATCGGCACTTTACAGTCACTCAGACGATTTTCACTAAACGTTTCAGGGCCTAAATAAACTTGGGCCTTCTGAAAATTAAAAGGTAAAAGGTACCCTAGAAATATTTTTTGGTGAAATAAATAGTGCGGTCGTCCTTTTATGCATGTATATGCCCATTAAATATGAAATTGTAGACAGAGGTTCACAAGTACAAATTGAGGAAACATTTATAGAACCTACTGTATTAGTTTGAATTCCAAAAAATACTGTTTCCTTAACAACATAAAATTACAACGAATCTAATAGTAAAAAAATTAAAAGAAAAGATGTAACATAACGTCTGGCTGTAATCCTCAAAGGCTAATTAATATGTGCAGCTAATAGTACACCAACATTTCGCCAGTTATCGGGGGCGAACCAGTAGCACCCGGGCACAAATCCAGAATCCGTGACTGCTACTGAGAAATTCCTGATGGAAAAACCCAATAACACTTTACCCGAACTGGGAATCGAGTCCAGGACCTCATGCTCAGTAGTAACTCTTGCAACCACAGGACCAACGAGGAGTGTCGTGTCCGCACTCAACTACGAGTGGCGCGTCGTCGTCAGTCATCATTAACAAAGGAGTATACATATGTATTTTTTATTTTTATTTAAAAAGGAACAACAAACAGCTGCAATATAAAACATAGAAATAAGAAATACACAAAAAACTAATAGACAATATTGCAGCCCACAACGCTGTTCACAGTTTAACTATAGGATACATAACAGTGAAAATAATCGCTAGGTTACAAGTAAAAAATACAAAAAAATTGTACAAAATAAAAAAAAATATAAAACTGTGTAAAAAGGTGTATGAATATTCAAAAAAGCTCCCTAAGTGTAAGACTTTTAAACTTACAGGGAGCACATGCAAAAATATCAATATGTTCAAAAGTCTATTGTGCCAATTTAGTGGTTAACCGGACACATTGCAGTCAAGCTTAGCCTTAACACAACGTAGAAAATTAAAGGTAAGTACCTACAAGTTAACCAAAATAAAAACACATTTTTCCTCTAATATGAAAAATTAAGCGATACAAGGCAAAGGGAATTTCCTCAAAGACGATGTTAAAACGGACCTTACCCTTTATCTAAGGGTCCGTAGAGATCATTACCATAAAAATATAAAGCGATTTTGGTTTCTCCAGGGTCCAAGAGTCAAAGAGCTTCGATCTGAGCCTGACCGTATTATTGCCTCATATTTGCATATACAGGAAATCGTATTATGTAGCTTTACATGTAAAAGTAATAGAAAAATAGATAGGCTCCGATTTTCGGGGACTTTCTGCTGATTTTGGGCTCGTGGGGGATTTTTGGTCACATAAAATTATGGTTTTAAGTGGAATAAGCGGGACCAAAAGGTTAAACACATTTTTGTATTTTTCAAAGCTTGTATTATTTCAATGTTGATATCCTTTTCGATTATTTTGAGGGAAGAGAAATTTTCATAAGTCGGTCATTTAAGGTAGGTAGGTTTAAATTCACTTTATATTTTCCGAATACATTCGAATTGGTCTTTGATCTGCAAAGTCAAATAAGTTTTCATTTCATTCACTCTTTTCCTTGACCTTATAAGTTTTGAGATCAGTGGTAATTTAATAAATTACACAAAGTGCCTGTCTAGGTTTGAACCTCGGCCTTGCTTGCATTAAATTTTCCTAATTTTAAGATGTTTTAATTTTATTGCATCAAGTATTGGTTTCAAAAATGGGTGAAGGCAGACTCCTGTAACATAATTTAAGTTTCACCTAGCTTTTTTTTTTTTTTTTTTTTTTTTTTTCCGGATGGGAAATCATCAAATGACCCCCCCCACTCTGGGCGGAGCGGAGGGGAGTGTCAGACTTGTACTGACTAAAACCCATCCATGTTCCTTCTTTGCCCTTTATGTTCCAGGGCCACGGTATCTCTTTCGAACAGTCCCGCAGCCCTGGCAGGCATCGGTCCATGCGGACCCCTACTTGATTGCTGACAAATCTCTTTGAGGCGCGCGTGGAACACGAACGCGCCGTCGACACGGCCTGTAGTCATAAGACGGCCGGACGGCGAGCTAGCCCATAACTCGCCGTCCACAGGCCAGCGCCTACGGTGGTCGGAAGCCACCACGTGACCCCCGACGCCCAGGGCGTCTCCCGCGGCGGCTGGGACGTGAGGTTCTTTCCCTCTCACGTCCTGCCACCTCCTTCACTAGCATGACTGCTTCGCAGAAGGAGGTGACGGCTTCCCATTCCCTCTCGCTCCGGACCATGGCTTGAACCAGGGCCGGACGCGAGAGATCGTCGCCGCCAATCGCCGCTATGAGGACACGGCGGTGCTCCGCCCAAGCGGGGCAGACCTCCACGGTGTGTTCCACCGTGTCCTCCGGACGATCCTCGCAGTGGAAACACCCGGGCGTTTCCTCCCGCCCGATTCGGTGCAGGAACCTCCCGAAACAACCGTGTCCGGTGAGGACCTGCGTCAGGCGGTAGGTGAGGGCGCCGTGGCGCCTCTCTAGCCACTCCTCAAAGAGGGGACTTATCGCCACTATGGTGGCGTGCCCTGCACGGGGTTGCGACAGTCGCTCTCTCCATGTCGCCATGAGATCACGCCGGAGGTCTGTCCGCTGAGCGGCAATTTGTCGCGGCAGCGGTGTTTCCTCCCGACATAGTGCTTCCGCGCGCCATTCATGCAGGCGCGCGAGGACTATCGCCTCCAGATCCCATGGCGGCAATCCGGCAAGGAGGCTAGCCGCCTCGCCGGAGATCGTGCGGTACCCCCGGATTAGCCTTATGGCTATCACCTTTTGGGGCGCGTTCAGGTAGTGGGCGGCTTGCCGCCTCAAAGAACGCGCCCACACCGGGGCCCCGTAAAGGGCCATGGACCGCACGACCCCCGCGTAAAGCTTCCGGCAGGAGGCGTTTGGACCCCTCAGGTTGGGCAAGAGCCGCTTGAAGGCAGCCCCTGCCCGTTCCAGTTTGGGAGCCAAACGTCGGAAGTGCTCCACGAAGTTCCACCGGCTGTCGAGGACGAGTCCTAGGTACTTCAACGTCGACCCGACGCCGATGGAAACCCCTCCTGCCGTCAGTAGGGATCCCGACGGTGGCGCATTCCGAGGCCCATGAAAACACATGGCCTCGGACTTGTGCAATGCCACCTCGAGACCCAATTGCCGGATCCTCTCCACAACTATCGCAACCCCGCGTGTCATGTTTTCGGCCGCCGCCTCGTGCGACCTCCCTTGTGCCAGTACCAGCGTGTCGTCAGCGTAGCAAACTACACTGACGCCGGTAGGGAGGTCGGCGCGCAGCACCCAGTCGTAACCGATGTTCCACAAGGCCGGCCCCAGAACCGAACCCTGTGGAACACCGCACGACATCTCTCGCCGGTTCCATTCTCCGCTCCGACTGGGGTAGATGACGGAAGTTTCACCTAGCTCAGGAGTTATTTTATTATTATAAAATATATTTTTATAACCTACCACCCACCAATGAGCTGAGCCACCAATGCTCCTGATTGAGTACATCATTATAATTTTCAGTCCTAGCAAAAGCGACATATCTCCAATGACGCGACAAGTGATTATCAGGACGCGTATATGACAAATTGTAAAGGTTTGCTGGCTGTAAGGACGCACTCCTGTTAATGAGTCCTGTGTGAAACATTGCTTACATTTGTTTTTGTCACATGCTTTAAAAGATTGCTGTTTATTTCATGTTGTTTTTGATTGTGAGACGATTTTGAAAGCTTTGGTTTTTAATGTTGATTAATGTTAGGGTGGAGAGTTTTAGCGTAGATTAGAGAAATGGGTAACTAACTGGTTCAGCTGGATTAGAGTAAAAAGGTTTCATATTTTAATAGTCTTATTCCGTTAAGAACTCGTTGGATTAGTGGTCGCAAGCGCGACTGCGGAGTAGGAGGTCCTGGGTTCGATTTCCAGGTCCGGTTATTGGGTTTCTCCATCAGATTTTTTTTAGTAGCAGTCACGGAGTCTGGGTTTGTGCCCGGTTGATGGAGGAGACTCGCTCTCATGGGACGATATAAACAAATATAACTGCCGAAATATGGGTGTACTATAAGGTACAACTCTGCCTAAACCTTCATGGATAATAGGTGTGATGTTATGTTATGTATTCAGTTAGGGCCCATTATTCAATTAGCGGAATAGTTTTTTTATTTTCAAATATTGTCACATCTTCGAATCAATGTGCCAGATAAAAGAGTAGAAAAATGGTTTCAAAATCGGTCCTTAAATCTTTAACTATTCTACCCTTAGGCAAAATCTCTAATCATATATTATTATCTACAGAGCTTGAATACTACATGCTGCAGAAGAAATATCTAGAAGGCTTACTATAGGCAATCGCTTTCAAAGTGTTTTGTAGTTCTACGACTTTCAACATAAGCTAGTTTATGTCAATCCATAACTAATTTTACTGTTCCACCATCGTTATCTCTCATAGACAACCACTCTCTGGTTTCCACATAATATTTCTTCTACCCACGGCTTTTAAACCGCCCCATAATTACCTACCATAATGATAAACCATTTAACTTAATAAGTAGTTTGTTTTCAACATAAACTTCTTTACCAAAATACCGGGTCAAAATGGCTGAACTTTATCCGCGATGACCGGCCAATAATACCCGGAAGCGTACATTTTAATTGTCATTACCCGGGTCACACCCAGATTATCAGGGAGGCATGATTAAAAACCCTTTGTAATACCCGGTTGGGGTGTTCTGTGTTTCATTTATTTTAATTAGTACTGTTTTTTAACGAAGTCGCGTTTGTTGGATTTTTGAGAGGAATAAAGGCATTAAAATGATTATTGCAATAATTTTTATCTGCCGGTAAGTTTACCAATTCATGGAAATTGCTTATTTTTTTGATCAGAAGTTCTTTCATTAGACAAAATAAATAATAGAGAAAAAACGAATAGTGCATGCTGACATTTGAGTAAGCTCCAACACGCAACTCCTGTTGAGCAGGAGCCAACCACAATTTTTTCAAAACGATTTTATTTAAAACGAAAATAAAATGTATACCTATTCATTTACACCATGCTAGTAGAATGAAAGACTTTGAATGAAAACTATGCTAATTTTTAGTTTAATTATAAAACAAAAATTCTGAAAGAAATACACTGAAACCATCTAAATTCAACATATTTATCGAGCAATACTATGTTAATCCACAAACAATAAGACATTTTAGAACTTAATTACTACTACCATTCTTACGAATTTACTCAAAGATATAACTTGATTAAATGTCTCAGTACATAGAATCATGTTTAATTGAGATACCTATTATTAAATCTTAATTAATATATTAATTACTTTGTTTGAAAAATGAAATAAACGAGACTGTCTTGAAGTTGACAAGCTCAGTTAGTCATTAAATAATGTTTCTACGAATATTACATAGGTATTCAATTAATTACTGTAGAACTAATTGGTACGTAGTGGTGATATTGTTAGTAATTTAACATTGGCTTTATAATTTAGCGTTGTGTCTGAGTCAGAAGTATAATCCCCTTGAGATGGTTGTCTTTGCCCAGGGGGTAATAGACAAGAAATAAAAATAACCATAATCCACAACCAGTCTGTAATGATTCCACAGGTGAGGCACTCGCCTTCTCTGTACAAGACGAAGAAAGCATAATAAAGGAAACATTGCCATGACCTTTATCTAGTCGATTTGATGATTTCTCATGACTGCCTTACTGATCAGGTGGTTGCAAGCGATTCCCGGGTTGAACAAAGTGTTATTGGGTTCTTCCATCAGGAACTTCTCAGTAGCAACCACGGTGTCTGGTTTTGTGCCCGGTTGATGGCTATAGGCTCGCCCCCTATCTCATGGGAAATAAACATACCTGGTGAATTGTTGGTGTACTATTAGGTACACCTCTGCCTAACCCTTCGGCGATTACAGAAATGATATTATTTTATGTAATTTTGATGATATCTATTGATCTTGTATCTTCTGTGAACAATTATTATTTACTATAATGAGACATAACACCAGCGTTTACCAATCTACCCATCTCTTATTTTCACCTATTTGACAGCTCACTAATTATAATGTAGCCCTAGGCATTAGATAGATGCCTAATGGGTGCTTAATATCATCGTGTTCACTTTCTGCCTAAGTAAACTATCTGGCCAGTTATTGTTTATCTAGCTAAGCTTTATTATAATACTGTTAGTGCCTATTATTAGCAAGTCAAATTAGATTATATACCAAAACAATAGACCTTATAATAGATTGAAACATGATCTAGGTAATTTAATAGATTTCAATTTACCTATTTTGAAAGTCAAATGTGGTTGTGATGGCCCAGAATCTATTATTATATTCTGAGCCATCAAAATTTTCCAAAACCATTCCATTTATTAACCTCTCCGCATTTTAGTCCTATGATTTCAATTCATTACATATTCTTGCTTACCTAAATTGTTTACTTAATTAGTGTACCATACTTGCCCACTTTAATTAATTGGTGATATTTCTTTTGAGCAACCTTGAGGGTTTTTTGACAATGGCTCAGTGGCTGAGTGATTTGTTCGTGTCGTATGAATAAGCTCAGTCGAAGATATGCTACAAATTCGTTGTATAAAACATAAATAACTGATGCTGCTCAAGAAGCCACTAAGCTGATGTAGGATTGGAGCCACGTCTGCCGTAATTGTGCCCAATGAGCTGTGAGCCAAAATAGTCACTATATGAACTCATGTTCCAACTAGAAGGCGTCGTAGCAGATCAAAAGTGAGCTGAACAAAACCAACAATCAGTTGTCAACTTTAGCCCTGAATCAAGGAAACTGCATGGCTTTGGACTCTTGGGAAGGCAGCCTAGCTAGCCACTTCACCAGTGAGATGACTCAGGCTAACAGTAAAAGTGTGAATATTATAAGTATACTGCAAAACATAAAAGTAAATAACCCTTATAAAAAAAAAAACTAGAAAAACTCTATAAATCATTCATTTATTTCAACCCAACATTTGATGTCCACTAGTTTCCCGTCAGAATATGTGTGACCTTGTAGCGGTGTAGATCGAATATGAGTGATGGTCGCTTGACACCGATGTACGATGTATCGGTCCCAACGAGATTAAGTAACCGCTCTATTATGAACTGAGCTTAGGGTGAGTGTATCGAAATTGTTTTGGAAAATAGAAACAGAAATTGTAGTTGGAATTTTAAAGGGTAATATTACTATAACTTTTATTAAATAACCATGTTTTAGTAAAAAAATGTAGATCTTTGACAGTCGTCACGGGTAGTTCGAAGCCCGAAAGTCTGACAACCAGTCCTACCAGGGGGTATCGTATTACCCAGTACTAATTGGGTTGTGGAGGTCAGATAGGCAGTCGCTCCATGTAAAATACTGGAATTAAGCTGCATCCGATTAGACTGGAAGCCGACGCCAACATACAACATAGTTGGGAAAAAAAAACACGGAACATTCGTACTGATAACTTGATTGCTCAATCTTCCTCAGATAACTAGCTGAAGCTTATGATAACTACTTATAGAATTCTACGATTTTTACTTGTGTCAACCAATCTCCTCCGTGAATATGTATGACCTTGTAGGTACGAACTAGATCGAATATCAGCGATTGCCGCTTGACACCGATGTACGGTGTATCGGTCCCAACGAGATAAACTAACCGCTCTAATAAAAAATAAGCTAAGCCTAGCTCGACTGTTTCCAAATTGTTGAAAAAAAGTGTTGTTGGTAAAATAGAAATTGTAAATTGTACTTAGTTAACTTTTGAAACTTTTAATGTTATTCTTTTTTTAAAACAGTTTTACTCAGACACTGTTTTAAGCTTTCACGTTTTATAACTAAACTTATACTGTTCCGTGATTGTTCATAATTTTGAGCTCCCGATATAAAAAATTAAAGTGATAATGTTGATTTTCCCAATATGAAATTATGAACAATCACGGAAGATATCCCGTAAGTGACAATATAAATTTATTTTACTCAGGACAGAATTTTACTATTCTCATCGATATTTTTCCGTTCAGGTGTGAAAAAAAGTAACAAACAGACTAACCGACCGACTGACAAAGTTAATTTTGCATTAATAACAACATTAGCTGAGAGCTAGACACAAACTACCAATCATTGCGGTCACATTACTTAAAAAATTTGAATATTCCCGGTACAAAATCAACACATTAAAATCACCCAAACATCTATTGACACACAAGATTATTGAACTTTAACAAATATGTTCAACGATTATCACAATCAGTTTCTATGAACACTCAAATATCTTCGTAGTTCAGTAATCACTGGTATGTTTGCTTGACCTAGTGGGACGGACTAGAGCCTTGAGTGTTCGAGTTCAATTCCCACGCAGATCAAAATGGAAATAGTACTTGAAAAATGTGACAGGACTTTTTTAACGGGAATCGATACCATCTCATTATGATATCCAAGTCATGTTACTCGTACTTAGCATAAACATCATTAGCATCCTATCAGGCTCAATATGATGAAGTCTATGTTGGATTAAGATATTAAAAGTAGAATTTTATTTTTTAAAAATAAAGGGTTTAAATAGACCCTTAAAATATCCGAAAGGAACTTGTTCTCCCCGTCTTTGCGATCATTTTTTTGTTCTAGACCATACCTGGGAACCTTCTAGTTACGGAGATATTGGGGGTCAAAGTTCCAACTTTTTCACAAGTTTTTTTTTAACGTAAGATTTTTCTTTACACACCTTTACGACCCCCATATTATTCAATCCATCCATCAGCACAATGCTTTGAGTGCTTTCCATCGAGTTCTACCGTAAAACGTGATTTTACACCCAAAAAAAAAAAAGTCGATTCCCAGCAATAATTTTTGCGTAAAGTTTGATGTACAGAATACTTGGTTGACGGCTGTGTGAGGGGTCTGTTTACACCCTAGGTCTTCTCAAGAAATGGGGCATAATTCACAAGCATTCGAATTTTTGAGATCTGGAAATGCCAATTTCCACATAATGTTTTCTTCATCGTTTACTATATTATTACTTAGCAGATATAAATTACAAAGGGTGAGTATCGCACCTGAAAAATTGTGATCAGTAGTGTTAGGATAGGTGCTGATAATTTGTAAGCCCGGCAAATTCAGTCTAAGTGTCTTTTTTTTACTTTAACTGTCTAGAGTATGTTTTAATTTTAGTTTAGTTACTATACTCTTCATCTTTAAAACTCCGGTGATTGTTAGTCTGTGGTAAATCCTGCCATTGAAATACATGTGATTGGACTGACAGGCTTACCGCATTTTCTTTCTAAATCTGTTTTTTACTCTTTCAAAGGCCTAACAGTAGAGAGACCAGATACAACATATTTATAGGATGAAAATTAAATTATTAAAATATATAAATTAACGCGTCCCGCGTCAAAACGGTGAGCTAACCACACAATGCCCATGTCAACCGTTTATAAACAGAATATTAATATTTTAATACATTTTATATTCTATTTAAATTCAGACATTACTTTGTTTTGTTTTACAAAGTTAAACAATAAAGTATTATAATATTTGTGATAGGGGTGAAAGGTAATTTTGTTTTAATTTGGGGTCAAAAATGCTACTTAAAATATGTAGGCTCATTTATAATTCCTAATTTTAGTGGGTTTTGTAAAATGGGACCTAACTCATTAGAAATGTAAATTTAAATGATTTTGATTAAGTGTTTAAACACGTGTTGAAAAGGATTGTTATTTATCTGCCTATTTCAAACCATAGCAAAAGAAAACTTGACACAGAACTCTTTCTATTAAAATTAGATGCTTAAATCTCGTTCTTGCAACGACAATTAAATGCTGTGATGATAGTCCCATGAATAATAATTATTTTATTCTTCTCCTAAATTACCTAAAACAATCACGACTCCAGAAAAGTTTAAACATAATTAAAACACGGGGCTCTCGTGATACACTGAACAATTAAAAAGATGCCTTCAAATTAAATTACATCACCAATAATTTATCAAGAGAAAAGCTTTATCATCAAACAATTCATTCTTAAAACAAAAAACAAAACCAAGCAAAAAAATAATACAAGTAAAAACTTACCTTTTTCACTCATTACACATCACTCAATCAATGAAACAACACTATCTTTCAAGTCACAACACTACGATACGCGCGATTAATACGCGGTTTTCCCGTGATTGGTTGGACACGCGGGTGATACGCGGCGGGGCATACGACACTGACTCACAACTACGAACACAAGGCGGGCGAAGTTTTCACGCATGCGTATCAAGGAGTACGTCAGGTGGTTCAACTATTTCGGGTCCTTCGAAAGTCCTTTCGCTATTTCTATGCTCGGGATGTTTGAGGCCAATTTTCGGTTGACTCGTATTTTATTGTTGGTACTTTTCGGATGTGGTATTTCGTGAATAGTGTTTGAATTTACATGAGATTTGGTGTTTCAAGTTTTATGAACTTTTCGTGCTTAGAAAGGTACCTGACAACTTTTTTGATTAGAGCTTTCTAGATTTCCTGAGATGTTGAACAATTCTTGAATTTGAGTTGTTTTCATTGCTGGTGTTAATGCTCTCAGTGTTCACTTGATAATTATATTATGTGTGATTATTAGAAGAGAAGAGTTGGCTTGCTACCTCGTTAGTCTAGTTGTCGCAGCACCGCAGTAGCTAAGTTCTGGGGTCCAATTCCAAAGTTGGACAAATTGGGTTGTTCCGTATGAAATTTCTAGTAGCAGCCCTGAGTCTGAATTTGTGCTCTATTGATGGCAATAGACTCTTCCCTATTACATGGGACTTAAACATACCTGTCGCAAAATTTGAGTGTATACAGGCACTCTGCATAAGTCTTCGGGGAAACACATCCTTGCTGAAGTCATACCAAAAATATTACGGAGTTTATTAAGTACAGTAAGATCTTTCTTCAGCTAGCAATATAATCCAGAATGAACTCTAAATTATTTCAACAGCACCCCTAACTAACTTCCTACAAAGACATTGAATGAAATCGTTTAAAGTTAAAACGATCTTGTTATCAAAACTAGTAATGTTTTCAGACTGTAATTGTTCTGGTCTAGACTGAAACTGTAATGTCCAGTATTGTTAGTGCTAAGCGCTTATGAGCTGTTTGGGAGAGAGGCGCGAATTGTTGGCATGATTTGTTTTAGTGTGTTCTGGTGCAGTAAAGTATTGCCGGTGTCATGTTGCAATTGTAAGTACAGGTTAGGTTTTATTGTTTACTAGCTGTTGCTCGCGACCTTCGATATTATTTACCTGTTTTAGTCGGATTTTTTAACAATTTCAAATGTTTTAATACTTTTGCATGGAACCCTAATCCTTTTTATAAATTAAATTTAGCCTAAGTTACTCCCTATAACATCAGCTGTCTGTCAGTAAAAATTGGTTCAGCCGTTTCGGAGGTTAGGCGGAACAAACAGACAAAAAATTTTTTTTTTTTGTTGTAGGTACCGTACCTACATGCTTTCATATGAATTCAGTAAAAAACTGTTATTTTGAAATTACAAACAGATTCTTTTTTATTTATTTGTTTTGATTGTAGAAACTTTTCCTGTAATCTTTTCTCAGCCTAATTGTGTACCTAGCATAATCAGAACGTTGGTTTCCTCTTTATGAGAGTGAGTGCGCTGATATCCACTACGAGGGATGACAGCACCCTAGCATAATCAGAACGTTGGTTTTCTCTTTATGAGAGTGAGTGCGCTGATATCCACTACGAGGGACGACAGCACATACAACGTTTTTTGAGTCTAGGACATGCACACACGAAGTTTACACACGAAGTTTTACTTCACCGATTTGAATAAAGACAAATTGTAAGTAAGTCTTATTTAAAATACATCACCTAATGTACTATTGAGATGCGCTAGAATTATTAAAAGTTTAAAAGAAACAAACCGAGCTACCGTTAGAAATGTCCTATTTAGACTTTAGTTAGGACAGTAGTTGTAACAGTGGAAATCGAACTATAGTCTTACCGTTTCGATTAATCCATGTATCGTGAATGATTTTACATTATAAGGACCCAAACCAATCTGTGTTTTAGACCAAAGTGTAATATTTCCAGCAATAGATTCTCCTTTTATTTGTTAGCCCAGGCACAAACAAAAAACACACCACATTTTATTACAAAAACTTTACAATTGCGGAACATAAACTCCGCCCCGTTCATAATTTTGATGGCATTCAATATTAGTTTCTTTTGTGAGTCTACATTGTGCCTTTTATGTCCGAAGAATGTTATTTTACAAAGTTATTGTGAAATTTTTCCTTGTAACATGAAGGATAATGTTGAGAGGTTGAGGTGGGACGTGAAATATGTTTACTTTGGCACTCGCGGGCTTCATATTTTGTAAATTATACGAGTATATTGAGGCCGGTTTTTGTTGTAGTTTTATGCAGTTGAAAAGTCGTGACACAGATGGACAGATTATTGCTTTAGCATAGTGAGTGACTGCCTCTTGAGTCGAATGGTAGTATGCGAAACTGCTGAGAATTAGGTCCTGGGTTCGATTTCCTTGTCGGGTTAAATGGTATTGAGTTTTTCTTGCATTTCTTTGCATCAACAACAACCCAGTATCTGGTTATTTGCCCAGTTGATGGCAGCAGGCCAACATAACTGGTGACATGTTTGTGAGTGTACTACATGTATTACAGGCGTGATGTTGTGTTTATGTTGGGTTCTCTAATCCTTATTTAATAACCAGATTTTATAATTACAGTGGTCATCGTTTACGATCTTTTATATGTTTTCGTAAATACTACTGCATTTTTGTTTTTTTTTTGCTTTCAATTAATGGTTAGTAAAAGTAATATAACATCAAAGCCCAATAAAGTTTAAAAATATATCGTACTCGATTCAATAAATTGATGAGAGACGTAAATATAAGTTTATCAATACTTTATTTCATTTATTATCGCATATTTTGTAAGAAATACTATAAAAATTATAGTTATTGCTATTCTAATGTGAGTCAAACTGTTTATTAGTGTTACTTATTAGTAACCTAGCTCTAATACGCGGCTTCGCTCGCTTGGAGGTCGGAAACGTTTAATTCAAAACCGTTCAGCCGATGGTGGTGGAAAGTTGTAAAAAGGTAACAGACAGACAGGATTACTTTCGCCTTTATGTTATCGGTTAGGGTTAATCAATAATAATAAGTATTTTTTAATATTTTTATACGCAAACCCTGCGTAGGGAACTATAGCTGTTTTGACATGGAAAGAAAAATTCTAGTGCGAGCAGGGTTATATTAAAAAAAATATTTTGGTATGGCGACTTCTATACAACATTGATTTGGCTGCAATGTCAACGAGTTGGTTTAAGTTAGTTCGATACTTTCTTAAATAGATGGCGCTAACGTCACCGTAAGATGTTATTAATGGAACGAAAATTTCGAGAGCTATGAGCAGGGTGCGATGGTCTAATTGGTTAAGACATCCGGTGTACTGAATCGGAAGGTCGCAGGTTCAAACCCTGCTCGCACTAGAATTTTTCTTTCCATGTCAAAATAGCAATAATAAGTATCTTTATTACACAAGAAAGTGGTTACAAAATTGTGTGAAGTCCCCGACCTGTTCTAGGTGATAGATTTGTGATACAAGAGCCAGTGGTTAATGATAAATAGTCATTGTAATTTTATTTTATGCTTGCAATAAAACACGTAGACATTGTTTAGAATGATTTGGAACAATTAATATGCATGTGACGGTCGTCCATTGGACTGTATGGGAGGTCAATGTTTAGTGAAGGATTTTTATAGGCTCAATTGTTTGGCAAACGGGAACTTCAAAGAGTTTTTGCATTCAGATCTTAAGATAGTATGATTTGTTTGCTGTCTTAATACATAGTTAAGTTTGATTGGTTGTTTAGGAGAAATGTTTTTAAATAACATCCCGACTGTATTCCTGAACGGTTAGGCAGACTGAGGACCTATAGAATAGCGGTGAGCCTTATGCCATTATCCGGGCACAAATGCAGCCTCCCAGCTGCTGTTGAGAAACTGATCGAAACACTCAATGATAACTAGATGAAAGAATATTAATACTTTTATTTTGACTAAACCTGACACAACATAAAATAATAAAAATTAAGCACAAAAAGGAGAAAGGTTGCCTCCCATCCACGCAAAATTAGCCCTACCTATGAATAGAACTGAAGACCGCATGCTCAGCAGTAGCTCTAGCGCTAAACAACTAGACAGTTAAAAAGAAATCAACATTTTAAAACCATTCTCGTAACTACGTACTAAAGTTACGTTAACTTATGAGAATTATTCAAATTACCTTTATCAATACTGAAATTAGCCCTTCAATACGATTTGGGAAACTGATTTTTTTGTGTGTAACACGTATCAAAAATGCCAACATTCTATATAATACTGGCAGTCCCATCGAAAAAAAATAAGCACGAACATAAATCCATAGTAAATCAACTTGCTCTTCTCAATTCAGTCGAAGAGTAGACGACGTCCAATTTCCTGCCAGCAAACAATTGACTCACATAATTCTATTTTCTTAACTATGTCTCCAATAATTTGGTTTGTATTAACATCGGAACTTGGAAACAAGAATAAGCAGGATGCCTATTTATATAAGCTTTGGTAGCGATGTAAGTGGTCTGTATTTGTACCTATTGTAGCATGATTCTTTTAGTCCAAATATTGTTAAACATTTTAAATGAGTACCTCCTAAGGCTAACTATGGTGTTACTTGCCCATTAATCACTCTCTTTAGTATTACATAGCTGCCTAGCCCATATTGTGTGAGTACTGTGTACTAGAAAGCTGTCATTCGCTGGAAACCTGCGTTTTTTTCTTGACTTGAATGTGCCCTGGCGGTTAGGAGTATGTCATGCTCACTCAAATGTCTCGCTGATGGTGGCACGTGTGTCGGATCATTTAGTTCCCTTCAAAATGGTTGAGTTGAATGGTGCTGATACATGCGTCATGTTCGTGAACGGGCGCTGTCAGTTGTGACTGGTCATCTCTTATTTGCCACGGCTTATTTGAATTAGTTATTTTATTTTTGAATTGTTTTTACTATGGACACTTTTAACGTACACATCTGGCTGCATCGTTCTCACATAATGTACCATCTCAACACGAATGATGTAACCAAGGTTTTGTTAAAGTATTCTGATTTAAAAGAGTCTCCATGGAGTTTCTTGCCCGTTCTTCTCCATAGAGATCTACGTTAGGGAATGGGCAACTACAGTACTTTCACAGTTTTTGTGCCTTGTAACTGGGACTGTAAATGCTTTGATGTTTATTGATTTTAAATTATTCTCCATAGCAAACTACCTTTGCGAGTGGCCAACTAGAACGGATACTATTTTCTTGTTTTAAAATGACGTCAGGTCACGGGAACAATATGCCACTCCCGAATTCCCCTTAAACTCAATGGGAAGATTAATAAAACCATGGTTAGACCTGCTGTCTTGTATGGATTAGAATGTTGGGCCACAAAAGGGATGAATGAAAAGCAAATGCTGAGGGGGATATGTGGTGTTACGCGAATGGATAAAATAAGGAACGTGTACATAAAAGGAAGTCTGAAAGGGGTGCCGCGCCGGTGACTGAAAAGTTGTGAGGTAATCGGCTATCGTAGTATTGACATGTGGTGCGGAGGAATGAGGAAAATGTCGTGAGGAAAGTTTTGAGCATGAATATGGATGGCCATAAGAGTAGAGGAAGACTAAAGAAACGATGGATGAAGGTCTGTGGAGGTGACTGTTGAGATGACGAGTAATAGAGAAGTATGGAAGAAGAAGACATGCTGCGCCGACCCCAAATTAATTGGGATAAGAACAGCAGAATAATGAAAAAGAAAAAGTAATTCAAAAGTTTTTAAATGGCCCCGTAAATTATGATCGCTTTTGCACACAAGACCTCTCAAGACGTATTTCGTGGAATATCGTTTGCAATAATTAATTTTTAATCTTATGCAGGTATTGTGTAGATACCTTTTGAGAGTGGCGCATTGATCTAAGGGGGTAAGTGTCTTTTAAGTGCGGGATCTTGAGGTCAATTGTTGGGCTGGGCAGTGTTTTACTATTTTTACAAATTGTCAGTAGCAAGCCCCAAGGCTCTTTTAAATATTAATGCTAACCCGAGACTCGGGACACGGCACTTGGCTACCTAAATCGGGCGGTAATGGACTCCTACGCTTTGTTTCAGGGCATAAAGTCGTTATGTTAAGGAATTCCAAACCCTATATATGTATAATCCCTCCATAAATATAAAATCCATGTTGCAGTACCGACTGTATTCTAGTGACTGTAATCTTTTACCCAAAATATAGTAATTTTACAATTGAAAAAATAGTAATACATTAAATAACTTTTTCACATGACATTAAACATAATTTAAAGCCATATCCATAGCTCTTTCCATCCATATTTCTGCGATCTAAAAAATAACTAAGTGGGTTTATTGAGCCGTATTTTGATGCGGTCTTAAAAAATTTCTTTATGTTGTTTACTTGTCAAAGTTTTAGATCAATGGACTGTTTATGGTGACTGAGATTATTCGTTATTTAGAGTATACAGTTATGAAGGACTTCTAGTTATTTGACGTGAAAAACTAGAGAGTTGAACGTCCGAATGATTAAAAAAGTTTTTTGCCTGTAGGCTGTTTATTTGACTTCAACAATCATCTACTTGGGTTGTTTTTCAATGCGTACAAACGGGTATTGGGTTAATTAAACCTTAAGTATAATAACAAAACTGTACAGAGGGGACGAGGGGAGGGAGTAGTGACATTATATTTCATAGCGTAATACATACATACAGGATTGGAAAGCCATGGGGGAGGCCTTTGCCCAGCAGTGGGGCAGAGCAGGCTGATATAAAAAAAAAATACATACGCACGACGGACAATCAACCTATACAAAAACCAGTATGCGGATCTCTGATTGTACGGAACTACTTAAAACGATGATACTTTAGGAGTATGAGGAACAGTTTCTCATCCCCTATAAAAACGGAAGATCCTAAGACGAGACGGGTGTTTCTGGTGGGCTACTGCCCGACAGTAATTGTTGTCGAATTTTTCGATAATATCAAAACTAACATCAAAATTCTAAATTTTGGAGTTAAAGGGTGTCCGCGACTTAGGATTATATAATCCTAAGTCGCGGATAACTTTAACTCCAAAATTTAGAATTTTGATGTTAGTTCTTCATTTGTGCCATAGATGGTGTTGTAGTACTTTTTTTAGCATGTTGCTGTAGTACTTATTGTAGTGTCACAATAAAATCAACCCGCGCTAAGCCCACGTGGTGGATTACAACCCATGCCCTATCTTAGAGAGGAGGCCCGTGTCCCAGCGGTGAGAATATCATAGGCTGATTGTACTACTAAAGATATATATATATACCAACAGTTAAAAACGGAAGCTTTTAGCAGCAATTTTTTTCTCATACAAGAAAACTCAGCTCGCAACACCATTTATTTCCCACACGATCCCAGCTCCCTAGTCCAAGCTTATCGAGCTGAAATAGCTGCTACAAAGCCATCCTATTTGGCAATAACTGCTGGTATCCGACGCGAATTGCATCTTTTTATTCATGAGTGTACCCTGCTACAGTACATATTATATTATGTTGATATCTCATGGTTTATAATGTGAAGCGGATTTTGATATTATGCGACTCTACTAGAGACGAAAACAGAGTTTGGTTTGTGCTGTGATTTGGACTGATTCTGTGAAGTTAGCAAAGTCACTTACAAGGCATCAGAAGGGAAAGTACGCTATCATCCTCCAATCAATCCTCCGGGCCTAGTGCGATTTATTTGATGTCACATATACTCGAATTGTTGGTTGTAGGTCATGACGATTTTCTCACGATGTTCACCTGCTTGAGAGCATTTTCCTTCCTTCCACTTTTCGCGATCCAGTGCGATTTTAGGCCAACCCTTTCAGAAACAGTCCAGCTCATCCCGCCATCTCCTTCTAGGCCTGCCGCGTTGTCGTTTCTTGCTATTTGGTATTGAGTGGTTATTTTTGCTCATTGCTCCCCCTACATGCGTCATTTGTGACCAGCCCAGTTGTATATCAACCTATTAGCCGTGAGGCCAGCATCAGCTATTTGGGTTTTGGGTAGTAGTGTTGATGAAATAAATTATCTACACAAAGTAATTACCCCGCCTTGGTTCAAAGCTACAACCTAACACACAAAAGTAGGCGAAGTAACCACAGGGCTTTCCGAAAACGTTTATTTCAAACTTAACTATTAGCACTCGAGAAAGAACTTCCAAAGGACTATTTCATGGTAACTTTAGTACAGTTTAAGCTACTCAGACGTAACGTAAAAAGAAGCGGACTTAAGTTACTGCGTCAGTTCCTTAATGAATATTCAAAAGCCGTAAACTTGCGGTTACTAAGTTGAGCGGGAAAACGAGAAAACTCATCAGTTTTCCGCCCTGTAGGTGATTTGCCTCGGCAGTCCGGCTGCAAGATTAGAGGATAATGATTTATGAAGGTCGTATACATATCATTTTCTCGCCTTATTCCCATGGGTATAGGCAGAAGTTACACAATGACAATTGCCAAGATTTTTGCATAATTTAAATAGGCAATCTTATTGTTTTGTTCACGTGTCAGACCATAACAAGAAAATGAAATCAAAATCCCATTTTTTTTTATTGAGCATAGGATTATATTATTCTTCCCTAAGCCTTCTTCATTGCTGCGGGACTGTTCGAAAGAGATACCGCGGCCCTGGAACACAAAGGGCAAAGAAGGAACATGGATAAGTTTTAATCAGTACAAGTCTGACACTTCCTTCCGCTCCACCCAGACCGGGGGGGAGGGGGGAGGGGGTCATTTGATGATATCTCATCGGGAAAAAAAATCCTTCTTCATTCCTAATTGTTATTATATTTTCTCGAGCCTAGACTATCTAACGAAAATTTATATGTAAAGATGTGTTCGATTTTTACACAGCAGGAAGACCAAGTAACTTTCAAAAATTATTGATTTTCGATGCCCACTAATAAGACTCGCCTATAGTATTTTCAATATGGATGTTCTTTATAAAGTACTGGCAGTTTTATTGGGCTGTCTAAAAAATGAACTAGTTTCTTTGTAAGACTTCATTATCTCATTTGATACCGGAAACCAACTCATCCTAGTAGATACAGACGCAAGCACTGTACTGGAGCAGTCTAGGCATGCAATTAGTCGGGTGTCGGCCTAATTAGCGTCGTGTCAAGCTGGGGTGTCGCGACTACTGCCGCGACATAGCAATGACTGAAAACTTCTCTGGGTACTTTTACTTCATTAAGACTACTGAACTGCATGGCCTTTTAAGATGTGCTTTAACAATAATTCATCAAGATATTGAGTAGGAATACTTACTGCTTACCTATCATCAGCCGAATGACACCCACTGCTGGTTATACGAGAGAGGAGCTCGTGGCTAAATAATAACATCCGCTCGAGTCGATCTTTAGGTTAAGCCGTGCTTACCTAGGTTGGTCTGTGGATAAGTGACCGCCCATTACATACCGAGTTTCCTCCGTGCCTCGGAAAGCACGTTAAGCCGTTGGTCCCGGCTGTCATCTGAAGATCTTTGACAGTCGTTACAGGTAATCAGTGGCCCAAAAAGTCTTACCAAAGGGTATCGTATTAACCAGTACTAACTAGGTTGTGGAGGTCAGATAGGCAGTCGCTCCTTGTAAAATACTGGTATTCAGCTGCATCCGGTTAGACTGGAAGCCGACCCCAACATAGTTGGGAAAAGGCTAGGCAGATGATGATGCTGGTTATACGCCTCCCCCAAGCTTTGCCAGGGTCGACAGATCCTGAGCTTTTCACGTAACTAGCGAATTCTGGGGACCTTCACCAGGTCTTCGGTCCACTTTTGTGGTTGCATGCTTGTCTTAATACTTGGTCGTAGTGACATCTATTTGTATCTCTTGCAGGCCTGAACAAGTGACAATAACTTTCAAAACGTTTCGTTTCTAAAACCACTGTCAACATGACGGCACGGATGGTGTAGTGGCTGAGGGATTGACTGCTACAATGCGTGTCGCGGGTTCGATCCCCGCATAGATCAAATATTTGTATGACCTACAGGTAGTGGTTCCGGGTCTGGCTGGCTGTTTGTGTAGTTTAAATGTTTTAAAACGTACCCACGACGAAAAATTCCTAGTGTGGCAACATTTAAAAAAAAACGGGACTAACATCAACTTTACGGTAGCTGTGCCAAATCCGATACATTTCATCAACGTAATCGATGTAAAATATCACTTGATCTAGGCCCCCAGGTTGTTTACAACTTGTCTTTTTATGGTTAATTTAACATGAATGCTGAGTTTTATCCGTAACACGCACAAACACTTATCTTTTTCTGAGAAGACTGTATAGGATTGTTTTAGGCTAAATAGATTCTTACACGTGCTAACATGATTTGTAGGTCACAGTGTGAACGGAAATGAGTTAGACTGTAAATATTAGTTGAACTGATAGGTTAGATACAACAGAAAGGAAAAAAGAACCTAATTAGTGTTTTGTAAGTGACTCTTTCCAGTCATTTTATTTTTATTTTTATTTTGAGAAACTAAAATTACTCTTTATTCCAAATTGAAATATTCTTAATTTTTTCTGTATCTGTTAAGAAAATTCATTATTTTCCTCAGGGTAGGTGAAGCGACAATCTCCGCGGAGTGGCTGGTAGCAACTGGATGAGAGTTGCCGTGCAATTGAAGAGGCCTATGTCCAGCAGTGGACTGTTGTTAGGTTGATGATGATGTCCATGATACATCTGTCATTTCTTGACATTTGCTTAAAATAGACACTTAACAGGGCATTTTATCGTGGTGGGTCACTTTTTAAAACAATTTATTTCCTTCTATAAATATTTCAACAAGGAGTAAACAAATGGTTAAGTTTAAACTATTGCAAAAAGCACCACTTCATCCTTAGAAACAAACTCAATAGCAACTAAAACCCAATTTCCCTCTGCTAAAAATCCGCTAAAATTTGTAACTAAACTTCAAAGTTTAGCTGCAAACATACGAGTCGTATGTGACGTATGTAACGAGTGGCAGCAGCTGCTGACGTTCCAGGCGGTTATGAACATAAACGGACTGAAGCCGGGTGGCTCTTGGAATCTGGAATACTTTATATCTTTATGGTTCGTTTCTAGTTTTCAAATGAAAAATAGTTAAAAAAATGTTCTGAATTTGTGGTAACGGACTTCAAACTGCTAATGGTGATTTTGTTAGAAATTTGTTGAGTGTTTTGTCACTATGCATATGTTTGTAGCGCCTCCACCATGTGTGTGTATATAGGTGTATAAGGGTTGATGTGAAGAACACGTATGAACAACGTGTAGTGTTCGACGCCTCCCAGTTAGGTGGACTGACGGCATTCAAATAGTGTATGAAACGAACTGTGGAAGGCGGAGTAACAGGTGTTCTGTTGCAGCTTCGGAGAGACCTATGTCAAGCACTGGACTGAATAGAAGATGACGTTCAGAGTGCAGCAGCATCATCAAGCCATATGATATGAGTAGCGGCAGTCACCAACGTTCCGCCGGTTGGAATCATAAACGAACCGAAGCCGAATGGCTCTTTGAATCCGGTGCGCTCTGGAAACGTAAAGATTAGTTTACATTTTTACGGTTAGTTTCTCGTTGCCAGATGAAAAGTAGTTTAAGCTTGGACGAGTAAATATTCGGAATTTGTGGTTAAGTTAGTTTAAGTGTCATATAACAGCCTATTGTCATCCACCGGGCACAAAATAAGACTCCGTGACTGCTACTGAGAAATTCCTGATGGAAAAACTCAATATCACTTTGCCCGACCTGGGAATCGAACCTAGGACCTCATGCTCAGCATTCGCCCAACTAGACCAACGAGGCAGTTAGATATGAGTACTTAAATACTAATTACGATGAAAGAATATTGTAAATCTTTAACAAAGGATCTAAAAATACCCTCACTTAATATGAAACAATTAAGGAGCTTGCAATTACCTATATCTTAATTAGAACTGCTTTTGACGCGTTAATGAGGGCAAAATTATGTTCAATTAATCGTTTTAAGGGTCGTATTGGGTCACGTTTTCTTTCTAAGGACTACCTTTCTTGACGAAAGTTATCTTTTATGGTTATTGTGTTATAATATCGTCATAAGCTGATTATGTGTTAAGATAAGCGAGAGTTGGCTTAGTTTAGTTATTTTAAACGGTGCTTTTACAAACATTTAAATTCACACACACAAACAGCCAAACCCAGAACAACTTACTATAGGCCTTAAAAATATTTGTTCGAACTCGACACGCAGCCCAGCAGCCATACCCTCAGCCACTACGCCAACCGTGTCGTCACTTACCAATTTCTCAAATTTGGCGATTCAAATACCATCGTTATTATGAAAGAACTTACAATGAAACTTTTTATAAATAACCAACGGACACACGTCATTAAAATTAAGAGCTAAATGGATCACGACTCGTCTCTCAGAGTGCAGTTTTCTTAAATCTTCGTCCCCTTTACATAGAGGCTGGCTTTCAGAGCACGTGCACCCTATCTCAGTGTGGAGCTGCTAAATCAGGAAGTTAAGTTATCAAAAGACTATCTCAAGGTTTTTCAAAGTGGAAAAAATAGGTTTTAAAGGTAGTAGGTAAAGTAGGTATAGGTAGGTTTAGATAAAATTGTACCTTAAAATAGCCACATCCATCATCATCATCGTTCTGTCGTCGTCCCATGTTATTTGAGGTCGGCGAAACACGATTTTTTTTAAAAATGGCTACATCCGGAACCAGATAATTACAATTACTGTCCTACAAGTATAAAAAACCAATGACGTAACGTTAGCGGAGGGACTGTGTCGGAAAATATTTATTAAATTGAGATGTGGACGAATGTATTGAAAAAACAAGATGGCCGCGTCAGCGATTTTTACCACGCGCCAAAAGGTCCTTGTACAGCTGTATCAAAAGACAGATTATAGTTCAAAAGATGCTTGTTGACTCTTCCTTTAAACCCTTTTACCAGTTGGAAGAAAAACCAGTCCTAAAGCAGTTCAGTTCTGAATTTTTAAATAAATTACTTTTGAATTTGATTTTTTTTTTTTATTTTAGCTAAGAAAGCAGTGTAACCTTGTTTTAACCACCACTGCTTTCTTAGTCACTTTAGGTGCAGTACTGAACAGCTTTTTTTTTCAAGACAGTATTTTTTCTCTTTCTACAATTCGGCCTTCACCATACCCCGCTAACCCCGTGGCCGCAGCTGCCCAACATGCAAATGTTCTAACACGAGCTAACGAGGTACTCGACTCAGTTCTAACGAGTGCCATTCGAACATCCACTGTCACTAACTCTCTAGTTCACTACTCACTTCATTTTTCTGATGTTCTGTGACAGAACTAGACGTTAATATGTACCCACAGTTTCAAGATAATGAACACTGACAAAAAGAAGACTATTGTGACAGCGAATTCTCCAGTCTGTCTAGGTAGGTCTTCCAATAATTCTTTTCTTCATCTATTCTTCGCTTCGCAGTTAATTGATCGTTGACTTTCTTAGTGGTGCCTCTTCTTTTGTTAATATGTCACAGTAAAAAGAAATAAATAGGGCAGAGTTTAAAAATTTAGTTACTAGAAAATCTAGGAATCTTTAATTAATTCATCGTTGTCTCATATCTTTTAGACGTTGAATATTCGGGACATTAAACTTATACTGTCACTTACGAGATATCTTCCGTAAGTGACAGTATTAGTTTAATGTTTAATTCCGATCGCGTGTTGACTATCATCATCATGGCGATTGCAACAGCGCCGAAATATCGGGAGCTCAAAGCAATGAACAATCACGGAAGATATCCCGTAAGTGACAGTATAAGTTTAGTTGTAAACCGTGAAAGCTTAAAACATTGTTACATGGACATTATTTTGCTGTGTTTAGGGAAAATATTATAATAACACAATTTTAGAACAATGATCTTTATTTCTTACCAAAACACGTTATCCCTTTAATCCAATCCTCACCTCAATTTGAGAACTTCAGTCGTTACCAAAGTGCCTACCTACGTAGCAGTGAACATGAAGAGAAAATGATCCTATATTTCTTCGGATCCGGTGCTCAAAGCCGAAGCCAGACAAGTCCCGGAGGCTTGCGGATTGCATGGTCCGTCGGTAATGTGATGGAAATATGTCTGGATATGGGGAAAATTAAAGTTGGTAATAGGGAGTAATTTCGTACGTACGTTACAATTATTTTGTTGATTATATCCAGACACATATACACTTACGCGAAAAATGTCATAATGCACTTGCAAGAACTGATTAACGAGTTTAACGTGTCCAACATGACAATTATGTAACTTTGCATTAAGGCCGTGCTGAGACACGGGATCACACTTTTGTTTTATTTTTTCACAGATTGACGCAAATCTGTTGTGATCCTGATATTGAGAAGCACCCGCAGGAAGGTTCTGTACTTCTAGGTTGAGCTGGGTTGGCTACGTTCCCGGGACGAGACCCGCAGGTCAGACGGGTGACGCAATTGTGCGAGGGAACACCGGCGTGGTTTTAATCAGTACGAGTCTGACAGACCCCACCAGTCTCCCTAGGGCGGTTACATCCATTGAGGATTTCCACATCGAGAATAAAAAAATAAATAAAAGGCTGGCTACGTTAGCCAATACTACAGACCATAACTACTACCCACCGCGCATAAAGAACCGAATGTGAGATATATAAAGTATCTCGATGTATCTTGAGTCCAAAATGTAAAAAGGTCTACACAATCCCCAAAACACTTTTCTCAAAATTCTTATTTAAAAAGTTTGATTTAAAAGTTCCATTCACAAAATATTTTTACATCCTCTCATAGCACAACATACATCCGATAATTCTCTCAAGAGTGCACAAAGTTCCAGTATCGGTCGAGAGGCCTCAAGAATGCAGCGACAGATGAGCTCAGATGTCGGAGGTCGAACGTCACCGTTCACTACAGAGGATTCTGTAAGCTGCCAGTAATACCTTTAAGAGAACTTGGTTTTATTTCATTGTAGGAATTTCCTGAAAGTGATTTTTTTATTATTGTAAAGCTAGTTTTTGGTGTAGATAACTAGGTAGATTGTGTTAAAGTTGATATGGCTAGAAATGGTGTGATTGATAAGATGACGATTAATGTAGAAGTGGAGAAGAGGAAGACAAAAGAGAGGTTGCGTCGACCTCAATAAATTGGGATAAGGGCATTAAAAGATGGTGATAGAATTATGTATTTTGGATACTAGGTACTATCATTGTTAAAGATAAGGTAACCTACCTTATTTGCACTAAAGTAATATTGTTTAAAAGTAACCTCAGAAAACGCAATCTTGTCATTACAAACATCGTATGGGACTGATTGTGTTGTAATTAGCGTTTAAAGTTTTAGTAAATAAATAATTCAGCATGTGCCTTAACCGAAAGTTCATGACGTAAAATGGAGTTGTGTATGAGTGCTAAACTGACACTGTGGCTAAAAGTTAAAATCAAAGTAAAGAGGAGAATTAACTTGTTTTTGTTAAAACACGAGCTCCTGACTAGCCTATAAGTTTCTGGTTTAATCGTTCCACTCGTCTCTTGTTCACTTATAATTTACGTCTACAGATTGTGGGATACGCTTATAATAATAATAATTCAGATTACTGTGCATTCAGTAGTGTCCCGTTAATTTCCAGTAACACGTAATATATTTATAACTAGCTGTTGCCCGCGACTTCGTTCGCGTGGAAATTTTGTTGTGTATGTGTGTTCGATTCCCGGGTTGGGTAAAGTGTTATTTGGTTATTCCATCAGGGATTTCTCAGTAGTAGCTACGGAGTTTGGATTTGTGCCCGATTGATGGCAATAGGCTCGCCCCCTATTACATGGGACTTCAACATAACTGGTTACAATTAGGTACACGCCTGTGCCTAACCCTTCGGGGATTACAGGCGGGACGTTATGTGTGAGAACTGAAGGCCTGATCAAAATGTGATAATGTGGGTGATGACTACAAAAGGTGTCTTTTTGGGCGCTGATTTTCTGGGCGGCATCAAAATCAAAATCAAAATCATCTGAAACAAAATTAAAAGGCGCTGAGGCGACAATAGGGTTAAAAAACCGGAACATTATGGTGCCATACGACTTTTTTTCAAAGTGAACAATCAAACGCCTTTTTGGGCGTTATTTATTTATTTATTCGAATACCGTTTTGAATACAACATTGAATGATGATGATTTGTTTAATGACCGTGTGAGAAGCATGAAGTGCCCAAATGAATGCCTGCCACTTTTAAGGTTGGTTCTATTGCACAGTCTGGGAGTTAACCAATGGGAGATGAGAAATTCAACGGGGTAGGCAGTACTATCATCATTAGCAATCACAGGGTCTATGGATGTCGACGCCAACGATCATATAGTTTTTTTTTTTAATTGACCCACTCGTTCTTTGGCGACAGTACCCTCACACAACCAACCTTCATTTTTTATATTAACCTCCAAATTGGGAAAAACGTGCACGATGTGATGATGTGGATGCATGATATGCGTGCATCCTCTGTAGCCACTGGATGGAAAATTTCAATTTCATCTGCGCCCGATTCCAGACGACCCACTCCCATTTGCAGCAGCATATTCGCAAAGACACCTGCTTCGTGGTCGTTGTACGTCGTGCATGTTGCAGGTAATATGGATCTTTTCGATCCTAGACAACAGTGGTGACGTCTTGAGACATACGTTTATTTCAACCGCCGGTGAGTCCCTCTCAATAACTTGCAGTATCTGTCTAAAGTCGCCTGCGAGCAAAACGACAACGCCACCCATCAGCGCCTGGTTGCCGCTGATGTCCTGCAAGCTGCGGTTTAACGCCTCTTATGCACTTTAAGCTTGCTCTGCTGCAAAAGGACTCCCCGGCCGCTGTTTTTGGTGATGTTGCATGTTGAAGTATCTTCACTTGCAAGATTTAGCGGCAATATCAAAACGGAATGTGCAGTCCGGCCACCGTTAAGCAAAGTTGCAGCAATGTCCGAGTGAGCCACAGCCACAGCTATGTGACGACACGGTTGGCGCAGTGGCTGAGAGCTTGGCTGCTGCACTGCGAGTATCGGGTTCGTTTCCCTCACGGAACATATTTTTGTATGGCCTACAGGTAGTTGTTCCGGGTTTGGTTGTTTGTGAGTTTAACTGTCTGTAAAAACACCCACGATACAGAAGAAATTCCAAGTGTGCGCCTGGACTGGGGCAAGATTAAAAAAATAAACTTTAAAGCTGTATATAGCGGTCCTGGCGGAGTTGGGCCAGCAGAAGATTTAGCACAAATGCAATGTGACGGCACAGTTGGCGCAGTGGCTGAGTGATTGACTTCGGCGCTGTGTGTCGCGGGTTTGATTCTCGCACGGAACAAATTTACAACGTCGTTGGTTTTATCTAATTTTAATTTTTGTTTTATATTAAAGGTTTTTTAGAGTTTTTTATTCAGCCAGTGAAAATTGGTCAATTAATATTTGTTAATTTATGATAACCTGTCTTTTGAATGGTTAAAAAAAACCAAAAGCATATTAATATACTTTATAATGATTTGAAAATCATAAAGCATTAGAATAAAACAAAATATCTGGATACAAAAAGTGAAAACCGGCTGGGGATCGAATTCGCCAACCATGTTTATTATTTTTGGAAAAAATAATCACTAAAAGTGGATACTGGCTGCGACTCGAAATTGCGAACCCTGATTTACTGGGAGGTCTGTGAACCGTTAGCCTACCTCGCTTCGCTTCGATGAAAAATGGGCTAAAATAGCCGTTCTATTCTAATGCATGGTATACAGTTGTCAGTTGTCAACCAGCTGCGGAATATGGACATAATGCAACATTACTCATCCCCCTAAGTTATTAGAACGATAATCTATCTCTGTGCCAAATTTCATCTACATCCGTTCAGCCGTTCTGGCGTGATTGAGTAACAAAGATCCATCAGTACCTCCAAACTTTCGCAATTAAAATAGTAGTAAGATACAAAAGACAGATATGATAACGATACCTAAATATTTTTCAACTAACGAATTAAATGCTTTTTTATCAATCAAGACGCATCAGAAATCATACATTACATCATCCACCCTCCGTCAAAGACAACAAAGACGAATTTATTTTTGGCACCTAACGATGCAGAGAAGCAACCTGAACCCATTATAGTTGTGCAAAACTAAGATCAACGACACAACAAAATAGTTTCAAATTTTTTTTTTTAACTGCTTTTATTTTTATTGGAAGCGACAGGTGTAATTCAAAACATCGAGTCTGACAGCATCTTTTTCAGTTAAGAACACCATCGAGCGGCCAGATTCAAACATGAGGAAAGAGATTTTGCCAATGATTTAACTTTATTCATAAGAATTTATTATATTATACATAAAAAAGTGAAAATAAATAATAATAATCTCTATAAAAAAAAATACAACAAATTACAAAAAATATAATTTTACTGGGGACCGAACTTGCACCGTGATGCACGTAAAGCGGTCATGAAACCGTTTCTCTATTTGTTTATATACTTTGAAATAGCCGTTGGTACGCATATCATCACTGAAACAGTAAACAATTGAATAATACTGACATAATGCAATATTGCTCACCCCATTAAGAAAGTAGCGTGATCATATATAGCCTAACATTTGAAGAAACATATTACGAATATTTTTGCAAAATTTGAACAGGATCTATGCAGTACTTTTTGCGCCAAATCGGAACATCGATTTGGATTTTTACGATTTTATTATATGTATAGAAGATATAGATATCCAAAGATATTAGCAATTTTAAGATAAGATGATAATGGACATTATTTTAATATGGACTATAATATGATGACGATAGTTAATTATGTCTGTGTGTTGAAATATAGGTTAGCATGGTTATAATTTAATTAAAATAAGTACACTCACAAAATAGTTATAAAACATAGCAAAACATCACGTCCGTAATCTTCAAAGGGTTAGGTAGAGGTGTGGCGAAATGTGAAAAGTATTCAGGTAATAAGGGGCGAGCCTATTGTCATCAAACCGGCACAAATCCAGACTCTGTGGCTGCTACTAAGAAATTCCTAATGGAAAAACCCAACAACACTTTACCCGACTTGGGAATCGAACCCAGGACCTCATGCTCAGCAGTCGCTCTCGCTCTTGCGACCACTAAACAACGAGGCAGTCGAAGAACATCGAACCGCGCGATTATTAATCCCAAGCAAAACCTATGACAAAGCCTAGTCTCCATGAACTCAAATAACAAGACGTTTTCGGCCAATAATCCCCACAATTAGTACCACTACGTGTGCCCGATAACCACTACAGTGCGGTCGTTTGAAAGTGGCCTAAATCAACAGAGATGTTGACGATGCGTGATCGCTGTAGGCACCGATGGGCATTAACCCTAGAAGCATAATCTATTTTAGAAGTACACAAAGCCTTAACATACGACTCAGAAGCGTATACATAATAAATGACAGTCTATACCCATTTTAGGTTTATTATTTGAAGGAAATGTAAGTTTGGTATATGTAGAAACTAATAATAAAACACACTGTTATCAATTAAAATTACTATTACAGCAATTTATTATACGATACAAGTTGTACACCAAGCGACACTAAGTACCTATCGCAATCATTTAGGTACCTACTGCCAAATTATTATTATCAATGAGCTCAAGACGACGCCGGAAACGCGCGCCCATGGCTGCGCCGTGTGGTAACCGCGTTTTTGTGCGGACAACCAGGTAACAGAACAAGCTTATAACTTGTGATTTTTCATGATATAGTTATAAGATTTTGTACATAAATTCTTTACATAAAAATACTAGACACATGTTTCAGGTTTCGCATATACTAAAACTAATTTTGTATATCTTTTAAACTATTCGTTATTTTTGTAACATAAACTTATTCTTAGGGCAAACATAACACGTAATCAGATTTTTAGTGACTAGTGATAATTTAAGAGTAGTCTACACATGCATAGTTCAAAGTTACTCAAAGCCTAAACATGTCTCGCAGGCGTGCAGTACGTCAATGTCAAAAATGGAAGGACTTACCATAGTGACAAAAGGAACTTCCGCTAGTTTCCGTCGATTGCTGAGTTGGCTAAAGAGCACGCCGCAGCTTTAACCATTAGAAAGAGACAAAGAATTTTCGATTGCGTGTACGCCTCGCAGGCGTAGATTAGGCTTATAGGGATAAGTAAGTATCAAGTTCCTGGGATTGTCTCGTCGGTGTAGTGGTCGTAAGAGTGTGTGGTTCTGGGTTTGATTCACAAGTTCGGATAATGTTTTTGGATTGTTCCATCAGATTTTTTTAGTGACGATTTGTAATCTGGACTTGCGACCGGTAACACATTAAATCATTCTCTTGCCCTTATCCCAATTCATATCGGTCGGCGCAGCATGTCTTTTTCTTTCATACTTCTCAATTACTCGTCTTCTCACCAGACACCTCCTTTCTTGCCATATCATCCTTTACACAGTCCATGCATCGTTTCTTTGGTCTGCCTCTACTCTTTTAGCCATCCACATTCATACTCAAAACTTTCCTCACGACATTTTCCTTATTCCTCCGCATCACATGCCTTAACCACGACAACGGCTACCTAACACCTTAAATAAGAAGTGATAACGGCCCCGACTTACGAGTTGCAATTCATGGGTCCAAACACAGGCAGGCGCTTCACTTTGTGTAGCTAATTTATTTCATCATCACTGTTTCCAAATCGGTAAAGAAAAACATCGCCAGAAAACTGACATATCCTAGAACCTAAAATTCAAATACATGTGACATCTACTGACCCGCACCGGGCCTTTGTGGTGGATTACGGCCTCACAGTGTGGAAGCATATATCTCTGAAGTGTAATATAGTTATAGGCTGGTTATGCTCATGCTTATGTAACACATTACTGAGATTACTCATGCAGTAGTGAAATCTTATAAATCTGTATTTTATAAGCAAAAGTTTGTGAGGATGGATGGATGATGGTAACTCTTTCACAATAGAATTAGCACACAGATAGTTTGTAACCTGGATTCTTCTTCTTAGCGTGTCGATGGCAATCTAAATTGAGTCAGCCCAGAACTGAGCTACTATTTTGGCGCTTTCGGTAGCGTCCATCAGTTCTTAAAGTGAACAAACAACAGGACACGCAGGACACGATATTAAGTGACCCATCGTTTGTGGAACAGCACCACATTTACACTGCAGGGCAGAGTCATTAATGAATCTCCACCTGAGCCGGTTTTCCTTGCTGCGACCAACCTGGGTCCGGAGTCTATTTAAAGACTTCCAGGTCAGCCATGGCAACTCATGTCCAGGTGGGAGATTTTCAGCAGGTGGAACGAATGGGTTAGGTAAGGATGCACTACCTCGCCAAAGTCTTAGTCTTTCCGTAGACCGCTCGCCAGTGAGTGGGGCGACACACTTCAGAAAGCTGTTTCGGCTTTTCAGCCTTTGTGACACGAGCGTATTTAGATGTAAAGGGTGTCGTGTGTCTGAAATCATTTTGGCCCTTTCGCTTGAGCTCGCCACTGTTTTGCGAACTTCTGGTGGCACTATTCCCACCAGTGGGTACAGCATCTGTACCGGGGTCGATTTAAGGCAACCAGTGATGATCGTTTCATTCAGAGCTGTATCCACTAACTTTGCGTGGGCTGAACGGCTCCACACGGGGCATTCAAATTCAGTAGCTGGAAAAGATAGCGCCAGCGCAGTAGTCCGCAAGATATGAGGCGAAGCACCCCACTTCGAGTAGAGACTAGTCGCCGTAAAAGACTGTTACGAGTGTGTACCTTCTGCTTGATAGTATGGCAGTTTTTGCTAAAAGTCAATGATCTGTCCAGAGAAACCCCAAGATACTTTGGAAAGTTACTGTGCTCGATAGACACCCCATCCCAAACGATGTTAAGTCTCCGCCTAGCCTCTCTGTTACGAAGGTGGAAAACGCAAGACTGTGTTTTGCTCGGATTGGGTTTAAGTGAATTAGCGAGGTAGTATGTGGCTAATTCACCAAGAGTATCTGACAGGCGGACCTCGACCTCCTCGAAGGAGGTGGCTTGGGAGGTGAGGGCAAGGTCGTCTGCGTAGAGGAAGCGGGACGTGTTCGGGCTTGATGGTTGGTCGTTGGTATATATATTAAATAAAAGCGGTGCCAAGACACTGGATTAATACAAAGGTTTCTTATTACTTTAGTAGTACGATACGATACAATTACTGAACTCCACGGGCGAAGCCCAGGGTATAAGCTAGTAATTCACAAAAGTCAACACGCTGACCGTTGGGGTAGACGTGTTCTTGAGTGGAGACCGCGAATCGGCAAGCGTAACGCGTGATCTTCGCAGGTTGGCTGGTAGTAACTGGATGAGAGTTGCTGAGTTGAGCGGCGTGCGATTGAGGAGTCCTATTTCCAGCAGTGGACTGCTGTAGGCTGATGATGCTGATGATAAACACGGTGGAAGAAGAGTTTACTGCTAAGCTTGTGCAAACTGAACATTTAGTCAGTCCTGCAATCTATTCCTACTTTACCCCTGAACTTCATGTTCAGGGCAGTTATTTGGTTATTCCTTCAGATTTTCTTCAGTAGCGACCTGGAATCTGGATTTAAATACCTGGAATTTAAATAAAGAACTAGCGTAATGCGAGTGTTCATTAGGTACATACAACAACACGCCTGTAATCCCCGAAGGGTTAGGCAAAGGTGTACCTGATAGTACGGGCCCCACACTTCACCAGTAATGTGTAAGCCCATGGGGGGCAAGCCTATTGTCGTCAACAGGGCATATCCAGAATCAGTGGCTGCTATTGAGAAGTTCCTGATAGAAAATCCAATAAACCTGGGAATCGAATCAAGATCCTCTATCCACAGGAATCGCACTAGCGACCACTAGATCAACGAGGCAGTCTAACTACACCTTTGCCTATTATTACCCTTCGAGTGCTGTATCAATATTGATGGGTAACCAAAGAAGTTAATAATTAGGTACCTACTAACCTTGCGATGCCTTTGTTAATAAATTAATGCTATGTTAAGAATAAACATGAAAATGATGCACGTGTTTTCGTTTTTTAATATTTCATGATTATCAGCAGAATTAGCGTGTAAACAGCTGCTCTTGAATTAACGTCCTTCGTCGAAATTGGCCAGGGTCACTCCTCTTGTAGATTAATTTGTCATGACTGTTGACTTGCCTCGTGTTGAATAATAACAGCAAGAACTGGAGCTAGTGGCTGATTAAAAACAGCAGTACGGATAGATCTTCAAGGTTAAGCAGCGCTTGCTAAGGATGGACGTTAGATGGATGTCCATTCATTACATACTGAGTTTCTTCACTGCTTCAGTGAGCACGTAAAGCCGTTGGTCCCAGCCGTCATTTGTAGATCTATGACAGTCGTTACAGGTAGTCAGTGGCTCAAAAGTCTGACAACCAGATTTACTAAAGGGTATGGTATCGTTGTGGACGTCATATTGCCAGTCGGTCCATATAAAATACTGATTGCATCCGATTAGACTGGAAGTCGAGCCCAACATGAACGGGAAAAGGACAGATGATAAAGAGAATATAGACAGATGATGATGTTACGTATAGAACCAGTCACTAATTGGATCGAGATGACTTATATTTATTGCATCGTCTGAATTTCTATTAAGCGCATCTACGTTCTTTCGGTTTGGTTTTGGCAGGATGTTGGCTGACGTCACGTCCGTTACGTGAGATAAAATTTTAACCATAACAAACAGTACCTACTTAACTAGTTATGTTAACCATATAGACAACCCTATTATAACAAAGACTATCTTCACTCCTTTCTAAAAAGTGTCTCAGATGCTGCGTTCGCCGAAGGATAATTTTCCACTGGAAAAGCCCGGTGTTTACAAAGTGGACTGCAGTTGTGGCAAGTCTTATATCGGTCAGACGAAACGTACGGTGGCTTGTCGAATATCAGAACATATCAGGGCGGTGAAGAACAACGCACCCAAAAATCAGCCATAGCTCAACATCTCCTGGAATCAGGATCGAACCACTGGATTGAGTTAAATAACCCTCAGGTCATCTCGACAGAACGCCACTATATTCCTAGACTCGTTAGAGAAGCTATTGAGATCACCAATTATAAGAACTTCAATCGGGAGGATGGGTTTCAACTGTCGAAAGCCTGGAAACCAGTGGTCCAGCTGTGTAAAAAGCGGAAAAAAGTTCGCGAGCATACACAGTGAGTTTCGTGTGTCGGGAACGGAATCGAGTTGTGAGTGACAGTGGTAGCGGTACTGAGTGCAAAAAACGAACAAGAAAAGGGTAGACCGATTTGTCTGCTCATAAACGGACCCGCAATTACTTCAGTTTATCCGTGATCATGGTGCTTGCAATAGCGCCGAAATATCGGGAACTCAAAGAAAACAATAAACATGGTAAATATCCCGTCTTCTAGTTCATGAGTACTGTTTACCAGAATTACAACCACTTTACAAATTAATTATCATGCAATATTTATTTATGAAAAGAAAAGTAAAGAATGGAGAATGATTTATGCAAAAGGCAGATGGCAGGTGTTGTCGAAAAGTTTAAATAGGTAGAACAATTCGTTTTGTGTAAACCTTTCGGTGCAAGTTGTCAAGATGGAATCGCCACATACAGCCAAGGACGTTATCAAGTTTACTGTAAATGGCGTTGAACATACAGGTAAGATAACATATTTTGTTTTTGTAAATACATAAATTAATGCCTTTTCCCTGGTAGGCAGAAACTACAGAACGCCACCTGCAACAATCCTTACTCTCTCTTTTCGCCTCGTCCCCGTTCATAAAAAAAAAATGTCACTTCTTTACCTTTCTTTCTTTATGTCTTTCATCTTCCTAGCTCTATTCCACTTTAGGTGGGGTCGAATTTCCTGATTTTCTGGCACCAGGACAATTTGTCCTGGGTTGTTGGGTCGCGCAGTTCTTCACTCAAATATGAGCTTCGTCATGCTAGTCCACCACGTAGCCGGGGTCGTCCTTTACCACTCTTATAGTCAGGTAGTAGCAATGCTTTCTTCACACCCTCGTCTCTGCTTAGTTTTTCTGGTACAGGGGCATCTTTGAAACTACCACAGATATGCTCGTTTCGTACTTTGTCCATTCTCGTTACGCGTCCAAACCACCTCAACATATCTTCATCTCGGCAGTTTGAAGCTTTTCTGCATGCGTCTTTTTCTTTGGCCAACATACCTCTCCGTACATCAAAGCTGGCCTCACCGCCGTTCTGTAGATCTTGTCTTTGGTTCTTATTGGCATACGAGCATCGCATAAGACTTTAGTTAGTGTTAGTGTAGTGTTAGTTACTCCATAAAAAATACATTAGAATTCAATTCAGTAAATGTTCTATTCTCTCAATCATCTATTTTCTGATCCCGACTGAATTTAAAAAAAAAAACTTGTATATTTTAAACAAATCTTGATGGTTCTAAATGCTTCTTCCCAGTGGGCAGCGATGTGTGCTCAGACACGATGTTGCTGGACTTCCTCCGCAACTACCTCCAGCTGCGCGGCACCAAGTACATGTGTCGCGAGGGTGGCTGCGGAGCCTGCATAGTCACCGCCGCCAAGATCCCTGGAGCACCACATCAGGCTATTAATTCTGTAAGTATCCCAGATTGTTCAATAAAGCATAGACATTAGTCACGCAATAACGTTCCACTGCTGCGACAAAAGCTTCATCTCTTTGAGAGGGAGTGGGTGGTTATCCACCTCGCGGACACAGTACGGGTTGGTGGACATCAAAAGTCGTCATATCTTTGATCAGAATTAGAGTATTTTTTTTAATATTAAACGTTGGCCCCACACTAGGAATTTCTCCTGTATCGTGGATGCGTTTACAAACATTTAAATTCACATACACAAACAGCCAGACCCGGACTTACCTGCAGGCCATACAAATATTATTTCCGTGCGGGAATCGAACCAGCGACACGAAGCGCAGCAGTCAATCGCTTAGCCACTGCGCCAACCGTGCCGTCAAAGTCAGTTAATCATGTTGCCGTTTTTTGTCGAACGTAGCATAGAGTTCTTGTGAGGAAAAGCTTTGTTCAACAACACTAAACTTATTTTTTATTGTAAAAATATGGGATGGAAGGGTACCGACGCACAAACGACCACCACGTACTCAATGCATCATACCGAACCACCTAGAAATGTTACAACCGTATTTTTAAAATCAGCTGTTTCCTATAAAAAGCAATACTGTAGGTACAGCTTTTTAGATATCTCTTGTCTCCTAAATTATAATTTTTATTCATAAGTGCCTGACTTCTATTGCCTCACGTCACGGCTGGGGCATCACGACTATCGAAGGTTTGGGCAACAGGAAGGATGGGTACCATGTACTGCAGACGACGCTGGCTGAGAATAATGCTACCCAGTGCGGGTACTGCACTCCGGGGTGGATCATGAGTATGCGTGGGTATGCTAATCTCAAACCATAGTGACTATTCCATTCACGTAGAAGTCATCATCCGCATTCGTTCTTTTATTGCCTTTATTGTAATACCTAAGTTTATTTTACTTTTTCCTAGCCTCATGGAAACAAACTAGAACCTGACTATGTTAGATATAGAAAAATCAGTTTCGAGCAATCTATGCCGCTGTACTGGATATAGACCCATTCTTGACTCTTTTAAAAAGTTCCCAAAAGACGCTCCTGAGGAAGATAGGATCATGGATATTAAGGATTTAAGCATCTGTAAGTCTTCAGGGAATTGCTGCCAAAGCTCGAATAATGTAAAGAAAGATGCTTGGTGCATGGTTGGTCGAGAAGACTGAATTGATGATAAGATGATGCAAATTGAGCTAAAGGACGGTAAAATATGGTACAGGCCTAAGACGCTCTCAGATGTTTTTAAAGTGCTCAAGGAGCTGGAAACACTTCTAAAGGTAATCTCACTATTGTAGTATGGGTTAGGTTATTATTTTTTGAGTTAGTAACATGTAATCAATGGGAATATTTATACAGTCTGTCTTGCAGATAAATATTACGAAAAACTCATTCTCATAGAAATCTACAACATTAGTTTTAGTATTTACGAAACCTGAAACACGAGTCACGTCACAAAGTTATACGCTTGTTCTGTTACCTGGTGGTCAGCGCAAACGTGGTCACCACGCAGCGCGCCCACGCGCGTGCCTTCAGCATCGTCTTGAGCTCATTGATAATAATAATTTGGCAGTAGGTACCTAAATGATTGCGATAGGTACTTAATGTCGCTCGGTGTCGAACTTGAAACTTTTTAAAAATATTTTTGGGACAAAATATGTAAAACATGGTTTAAAAATTATTGGCATCGATTTAGTTACTTATTCTGAACAAACTATATTCAGGTTTCGCATATAGTAAAAATAATGTTTTTTATAGGTTGACTGGTAATTAGTGAAAATTTAAACACGTGATTGTACTCATGATAAAAAAACAACTTTCCCAAAATCATTTTTTTATACTCGTTCACTTTTATCACAATAAATCTTACGGAGCGGCCTTGCGAGCCGTGCGGCTGCTCTGCCTACCCACTGTTGCACGGTACGATAATGAGACAGAACAGCATCACGCGGCTAACAGCTGATATGTCAAAGGCGCGCGCGCGCGAGTTTCATACGGTTGTTGTGTTATTGTGATAAAAATGAATAAAAAAAGGAAAGTTGGGAAAGTTGTTTGTTATGATGAGGACAATCACGTGTTTAAGTATCGGTCACTAATTACCAGTCACCCTATATGAGGTTGAAACCACGGGGTACAACTACATAATGCATTGATGATTAGAATTTTAACATTGCATCGGCATCAATATGGTACGTAAGTGCGTTAAAGTGTTCTTCACATAATTACCGGCTTACACCTGCCAATAAAAATCGTCTTTAAGTGGTTAGTAGTATATAAATTATATTTATTCATTAAATTTTAGGAGCATATCCAATAGAAGACTACCCTAAAATATTGATAGACGTTCACCATCTAAATGAGCTGAGATGTAATGAACTCAACGAATATCTTAATGATGGAGCTGGTTTAACAATGACTGAATTCGAGGACATCTTAAAGACTACCGCGGAACAAGAAGGCTTTGAGTATTTTAGTAAGTTGTACGAACATATGAATTTAGTAGCCCATATACCTCTAAAAAATGTTGGTACTTTTTTGTTTAATCTCGCTTTACCAACTTTTTTCTTAGTTTTCTAAAAGAGACTGTGTGTTTATAGGTGGCCACAATTGCTGGTAATCTGATGATCAAGCACGTATACAATGAGTACCAATCACACTTATATATGCTCTTCGACACTGTTGGTGCCCAACTAAATATCGGTAGGTAACAAACTTGGTAATAATTTCCCATACCTTAGGATAGGACTTATAACTTATATCTTAAAAATTTTAGTGGATTGTGATGTAGTTAAAGAAGTAGTAACAATGGAGAATTTCTTAAAAATAAGTATGAAAGGAAAAGTAATCGTGAATATATTGCTGCCGCTACTTAGTTATGCATGGAAGCTCTTCACTTATAAGGTAGGTTTGAATAAATAAATTTGTAAGGCCGCCAGCGAAATTCACAAGTCAAACCAATCGTATCTCTGCGGTTTTCGGTTACAGTCAGCTAATTATTTTTCTGTTAATAAAAAACAAACACAATTTAAGACCTTTTTACTTGAATTGAAAAGAAAAATGTTGTATTACATTTATTTTCATTTTAGCTTATGCCAAGAGCTCAATGTACCCATGCCATAGTCAACTTTGGATTCCTTGTGCAACTGGACACTTTCGACGTGGTTGTAGAGATTAGAAGAAGCTACGGAGGTCTTTCAGCCCTATTTGATCGCGCAGTAGCAACTGAGAGGTATCTGCTTTGAAAGTCCTTGTTCACCAACGAGACCCTGCAAGGAGCTCTCAGAGTACTAGAGGGAGAGATGATCGTGGGAGCACATCCTCCTGAACCATCCGTTGAGTATTGAAGGCATATTGCGAAGGCGCTACTCTTTAAGGTAAACGATCCTGAAGTTTTTTGCATACCTAATGAGTTCATACTCGGTAAAGGCTTACCTTTATAATATTTATCTTGGTGGTTGTGGCACACTGCTTTGTTAATATTTCTTTGTAGTGCTTACGATAAAGGTGACTGTATAGAACGGCCGGGGTTGTGAACGTGACAGAAGGTACCTACACTTGCCTGCCTCCTGTTGGTGTCTCAAGTCATGGCCGCTGACTAGGAGCACTAGGGTAGCCTTAGTGCTCCTTGTTAGTGGCATTGGTCGCAAGAGTAGGTCACGGCTGCGGGTCATGACCACCAAAAACCAAGTACCTTAAAGCATATACATTTTGTTTGCTCGAACAACATTCGTTTGATGATAAATACATTTTTTTTCAGGGTTTTCTTACTCTCGGCCCTAAACGAGGAATGCGAATGGAATCTGCTGCTGTTGATCTACACCAGACTAGGCTGTGCTCAAAAGGAAAACAAACGTTTACCACTGATTCTTCGTTATGGCCTTTGAATCAGCCTATACCTAAATTGGAAGCAATGGTAGGTGATAATGTTTCTCATCATCATCATTCTCTAGCACTAACCCTATTTTATTTGGAGACGGTTATTTGAAGTGTTCCTTTTCCATATCTGTTTCATTTATGTATATTTGTCGTCATAATTATTAATAGTGATCCCTTTTCTAGCCGTAACATGGTTTCTATGTGACGGACATGTGATGAGATATGCAATTGTCTTTTAAACAGTCCATCCATCGTTTCTTGGGAAAATGTCATGTTCTTTGAAAATGTTATACTATTACAAAAGACAAACCTGATAATGCACTTCTGTTTTAGATCCAATGTGCAGGAGAAGCCCAATACACCGATGACATTCCGTCGTTCCATAACGAGTTGTTTGCTGCCTTTGTGCTCAGCTCTGTGGGAAGAGGTACAATCGTGAAAATGGATCCCAGCCCCGGCACTGGTAACTGGTAATTAATAAATTCGTTATTCTTCTTCTTCTTTTTCTTTTTCAAGGTCTTTATTTATATAATGTTAGAATACAGTCTGCTTACAAATGATCTTATTCTATTTGTTAGCCAGTCAGGATTTAGTTTGTTACATAGGCTAAATATATCGCCTTTTTAAACATCAAAACATATTATTATTACCTTATTAGGTGTTGACTTAACATATTGATTAACATCGATTAACTAAGTATGTGCAGGTCTTAGTAATGACCCACATCATCATCTGCCTAGCCTTTTCCCAACTATATTGGGGTCGGCTTCCAGTCTAACCGGATGCAGCTGAATACCAGTATTTTACATGGAGCGACTGCCTATCTGACCTCCACAACCCAGTTAGTACTGGGTAATACGATACCCCTTGGTAAGACTGGTTGTCAGATTTTTTGGGCCACTGACTGCCTAACGACTGTCAAAGATCTACAAATGACAGCCGGGACCAACGGCTTAACGTGCTTTCCGAGGCACGGAGGAAACTCGGTATGTAATGGGCGGTCACCCATCCACAGACCAACCTAGGCAAGCACGGCTTAACCTAATGATCGACCCGAGCGGCTGTTATTATTTAGCCACGAGCTCCTCTAGTAATGACCCACATAATATTTACAATAACTTACATACAAAATGTACGTTTTATTATAATGGTACGTTATAATAATATAAGGTAGGTAGCGGGTAGTTTTGTGCAAAGATTGCGAATACACAGCCGGTCAGGCGGCGTCGGCCAGTAAGCGAGCTATCGTCATGATTCGTCACGAAGGAAGTAGTGATGGGGGAGTCGATATCGATTGTACGTTCGAGCGTAAGGCAGTGTCGATAATCTACTATTGCCAATTGCTGATATTAGTACGTTTCGGTGTGATGGGTTTTTGTGCAAATAAAATTTACGTGAAATCTTTAGTATAAAATCTTTTAGGAAAGGAAACTTTATGCGTTTATAGTAGTGTTTTAAGATTTGTGCGAAATGGTGTATTGTAGGATAATTTTAAGGCTTTATTTTGAAAAATAAAATCGTTATCACACTGCCTATAATAGCCAAATACTAAACTATTGTGTTGGAGGATATTCTAGATTTTAATGCTAATGTCATTGTTGTTGTTGTGTTGTTGTATTTGTAAAGGTTTCATGTGTGTCCATCAATATTGAAGAAATTTTGATTGTTACACGTCTCTATTTTTTTTTTCATGCACTAATTGGTGTAGTAGCTTTCTTCACATACAAAGATATTCCTGGTTTGAATTCATTCACACCTGCTGACTTTGGGTTCACCACAATCAATGAGGAAGTCTTAAGTGAAGGAACAGGGTATCCACTGATACCCTGGGTTCGAGTCTCAGGTCCGGCAAAGTTTTATTTTGTTTTCCAATCAGGAATTAGTCAAAAGCGTCCCGGAGTCAGAACTTGTGCCCGGTTAATGGTTATAGGCTCGCCCTCTATTACATAACCAGTAAAATGTGGGTGTTCTCTGCCTAACCTGACGGCGATTACAGGCGTTATTTTATGTAAAACATTTACGATTGGCATAGCTTATCGGTTTTTGCTTTTAGGATTGAAGTGCACATTCGCCGTGTTGGTGGCTCTTACGGGTACAAAATAACCCGCAGTATCCAGGGTGCAGTCGTCTTCAGTCTAGTCGCACATAAGCAAAACCGTCCATGCAGGTTAATTCAGCCTTTGACCACCAACCTAAAGGCTTTTGGCAAAATAATGCCTACTGTTACTAATTACGAGGTAAGTGTTTAAAATTAAATGACTTACTTTGCCTTTGCTAGATAATCAGTTATCCTATAACCGTAGTAACAATTTTCATGTACAATAAAGTATATTCTATCCTTTTTGAGCAGTGGTGGCCCAGTGAGCAGAGGCGGCCCGGTTGTAACGGCCTCCTCGACTTACGGTCATGGCTGGCTTCGTACCCAGACAGGCGCATTACTATTTATTTAGTCACCACTGCTCTCTAAACGTCGAAGGAAATCGTGAGGGCACCGGCTTTACTAGTAGCGGAACTGTGTAGCGAATAGAAGGCGTTACAGAAGAATTGATTCTGATGATGCTTATATTGCTTGTATTGCGAATATTTCAGGTCAGTGAACCGGTCAGGAGAAATTCAATACTTGAACACAACCATATACACAGATAACGGTTGTTTGTACAACGAGCCTATAATAGTATACGGCTGAGACGTGTACTACAACTGTTATGATGCCACTAAATTCAACTACAAAGCTTGGAATACAGTAACTGATACGCCTAAAAACACATTCTTTAGAGCACCAGATAAAGACCACAATAATAGTAAAAATATTTAATAGTTCTGCTAAAATTAATATACTTATTTCTAATTATTTTCGGACAGGTACTTTAGAAGCTATCGCCAGCGTTGAAACTATAATGGAAAGAATTTCTTATGAGCTATGTTTGGATTCAATCTCTGTTCGTCTAGCTTATCTAGATAAAACTAAATACAGTGATATATTAAAGTGTTTGGAGACTTCAAAAACGAATTCTGACTACGTAAATCGTAGATATGAAGTAGATTGCTTCAACCAAAGAAACAGATGGAAGAAACAAGGACTGCGATGGTATTTCTGTAGATGGCCTCCCGTTCTCCCCGTTTACTACGATCTAAATTTATCAGTATACCATTCAGATGCATCTGTAGTCATCACCCATGATGGTGTAGAAATGGGACAAGGTCTTAACACTAAAGTGGCTCAAGTTGCGGCGCACCTCCTGGGGATCCCCGTAGAAAAAATAGAAATTAAAAGAAACAACACTATAATTACACCGAAAACTTACGCTTCGGTGGCAGTGTTACGACTGAAAGTTGTATTATTGCACTGAGGAGAAGCATTGAGCAGTTACTAGCTAGATTAAAGCCTATCAAAGAAACGCTGATTAATGCTACTTGGTCACAGCAGATCACTGCTGCATATGCTGCTAATGTAGATCTTCAAGTTCATAGGTTTGTAGGCCCTGCTGATGTGCAGTCATATGACATCTATAGTATAGCTCTTTGTGGCGTTGAAGTAGATGTCCTTACTGGAGAATATGAAATTCTGAGAGTCGACATAGTGCAGGCTGTCGGTGTTAGTATCAATCCTGACATCGATATTGGACAAGTAAGTAACATTAAAAACAAAACAAAAACTATTTATTGACATAAAAACATTGTACACGATATGCGGGATTCTCTGACTCCTGCGGTGAGCCAGTGTCCCTCCTAATGAAATGATGACTTTTGTTTTATGCCAAAAAAAGCAAACAAACGAACACTACTTTTAATTAAAACTTAAAAAAACAAAATCAAACACACCAAATGAAAGAAAACATTCTACTAAAACGCGAGTGTTCGTTTATTTGTGTGCGTGCGTGAGTGTGTGTGTGTGAATATTCATGTGTGTATTAGTGGGTGTCTGTGTGTGTGTGTTCAGGCTTGAATGCATTGTTAGGTAGAGGCACTCTCCCATGCCAGCGACACAAAACCTTCAGACATACAGACTTTACCTATTTAGGGCCAATAACTAGATGTAGTAAAACCTCTCAATAGATAGACAGACCTTACTTATTTTAGGGGATAGTCGTAATTTTTTTTTTCTTCGTAATCAGACGGATGGCAAATTGGCAGTCTTGAGCTATTTATTTTTTGTTCCTTTGCAGTTGTTTGTACTCCCGTAAAGTCTGTTGTCTTAAACCATTCATCATTTGTTTTTAATTAGATTGAAGGAGCTTTTGTGATGGGTGTCGGGTACCACACTTGTGAGAAGCTGGTCATGGACCCTGAGAACGGCGCTATGCTCACATACAAGTCTTGGAGCCTTCATTTACCTCAATCCAGGGATATACCCCAAGAACTCAATGTAATCTGCAGAAACTCCTTCAGCAATGAACTTATTCTTGGTTCTAAGGGTAAGTCTTAATAATAAACAGTTGTAGCCAATAAGCCTGATATAGTGGTGGACGGTGGTGGATCGATCAGTACGGCGCGCAATGATTGTTGACATAACGGTCCCGCATGACAAGAACCTCGTGAAAGCCGAGAAACGCAAGCAAATTAAGTATCTTAACTTGGCTCGCGAGGTTGTCGACATGTGGGATGTGGAATCAGCGATCATTGTGCCGAAAGTCGTATTAGCCAATGGCTTAATTGCCAAGAGCCTCGATCAATACCTGAGGAGGCTCTTGTTAGGCAGCTGGATCAAGGGCTTGCTTCGGCAAGCGGTACTCTTGGACACGGCTCGTTTATTAGTAGGTTCCTTTCTCTGGAGCCCTGTGCGCTGGTAGCTTGGACCCTGTTCCCGATACCGGTAGGCTATAATTTTTTACATTTTTTTTATGTTTTTTATATTGTTTGTTTTAAGAAATATTTATTTATAAACAATATTTAAAAAGAGTACAATATTATATTAGCAGGCGGATTTGTCGCAATAGGTGCTCATGAAATATAAAAAAATCATACTTTATAGTATGACGTAACTTAGCACCTATTTAGCATACCTTTGTTACCTGACATCTTTATATAAAGGGTGTAAATGGACCCTTAACGAAGCCGAAAGGCACTGTTTTCCCCGTCTTTGCGATCATTTTTTTTTGTTCTAGACTATACCTGGGAAACTTCTAGTTACGGAGATATTGGGGGTCAAAGTTCCAACTTATCCACCAGTTTTTTTTTTAATACATGTTTTAATTTTACTTTAAACACCTCCACGACCCCCGTACTATTCAATCCATGCATCAGCACAATAATGCTTTGAGTGCGTGCTATCGAGTCCTACCGTAAAACGTGATATTTCACCCCAAAAAAAAAGACGTTTCCCAGCAATCATTTTTGCGTAAAGTTACTTAATTTGATGTACAGAATGCTTGGTTGACGGCTTCGTGGAGGGTCATTTTACACCCTGTATAGCACCAAGTGAGATGACCTTCGGAATATTAAACAATACATTTAGTTACGCATTCAGAATTTCGGTGTATCTATGGCGATTGCTATGGCATATAGTATGTACATGAACCCTAGTTACGTATAAGTTGAAATGAATTGAAAAGGGATCCCAACCGGAGGTTACGTCGCCGCCTAGCTTTTTTATAACGAAAAAATAACAAACACACCATAAACTCAATCAATCATTTGATCTCTACACTCTGCTAGTACTTCCTGGTGTGCAGCTTCATAATTAATCGTGGAGTCTGCTTCTTGGAGTGGTCAACGAACTGGACTGCTCGAAAAGCCTGGGTGAAAACCGTAGACGAATCGACATGACGTTGTTGTTTACCAAATAAATATATTGTATGTTTAGAACTGACTGTTGCCCTCGTTCTTCGGCCGCGTGAAATTAATATAAAAATATTACTTCCCTATTTGACTCGGATTTTGTTATAGATTTTAGGGGTTTTGTTTTTTTTTGCCCAGAATCGTAATTAACCGTAATAAGAAGTAAGGAATCTAACAGTTTATTAAATACCAATATACGTTTGATCAACAGGACTGGGAGAGCATGGTGGCTAGCATATTTGAATTAACCACTTTTTTTTTCTTCATACATTCGTGGCCCACCCTAGCCACCATGTTGTTTGGCGGTGGTCGTACCGTTTGCTATGAGAGAAACAATTGTTCAAGCCGGACAGGAGTCAGGGATACCCTCTACTGAATGGTTTGACATTGGTAAGTTTGTCGACTTTGATACATATAGGGTGGCTGGTAATTAGTGACCGATACTTAAACACGTGATTGTACTCATGATAACAAACAACTTTCCCAAAGAAACATCTTTTTATATTTGAAGGCGCGTCTCTGGCGCCATCTAGTAGTAGAGATTGAAAACCCTATTTTGACATTGATTGAATGATTTATCGAATGAACATTGTGCGGACGATTTACGACGTTCCGCTAGAGTGACAACTATGTTGTCACTCTAGCGGAACGTCGTAAACGTCAAACAACCACCGGACTCGTGCAGTTTGAATCGAACGATAGCGTGGACTAGACGGTTACGACGAATCGCTTACGTCCCAAAACTAAATCTGTTTTCATCTGTGTTGAGTTGAATGATTGTTGTGGTTTGGATTGAGAATCGTGATTATAAGGTTGCTGATCGAACACGTGTCTACTTATTTCCAAAATACCTCGTGACCACCACCCACTGTACCCACGGTGTGTACCCACTTTAAGATGAATGATTCTGATATAGGTACCCACGTGCCTTTATCAGAAGTGGGATTCGAAAAAGAGTCGGATAAAGATGCTCAGCCGCATAATCAACCTAGCAACATTGGATTGCTCATCAATATGGAAGCCCTGCTAACCCGTTTGTTGGCGATGCCGCAGCAAACATCGCAGTCTGCGGCAAACACTAACGCGGTTCAGTTGATCAAGTTCGACCCAGATGATGAAGATGCTGATGTTAAGGGCTGGTGCCGTGTTTCCGAGTTGATTATTAACAGCAAGAATCTGAGTGGCGTGGAACTTTTAGTTGCTCTGACAACCGCACTAAAAGGACGAGCGGCATCTGTTCTGACTAAGTTGCGTTTGGAAGACTTAACCTGGGAAGTTGTGAAGCAAACATTGCTGGCGAAATTTGCAGAGCCCAAATGAATACAGGACTATTTCGATGACGTGTTGCGCTTTCAGATCGGAGCAAAGGAGACTGCTAGTGAATCGGCTATGCGTTTATGGGCACTAATCGAGCGAATCCCTAAAGTCGAGATGTCAGAAGAGGCAATCACTGGGTTCGTTATTTCTGTTCTGAGCTCGAAAGACCACATGATTCGTCGTGAACTGAATTCCTATGCTATCACAACTCGTGCTCAACTCTTCCGGACACTCGGTGGGATTTCTTTAAAGCGTCGTACTGAAGATAATGATGGTAATGACAATAAAGCAAAAAGACCTCGCCTGTCAGACTCGAAGTTCAATGGAAAATGTCATCGGTGTGGAGTTCCTGGACACAAAATAGCAGAGTGTAAAAGGCGACGTGACGATCCAGCTAATCGAGCTGATGGTTCCAACACGGATCAGGTCAAGGACAAGTCGGCACCAATCACCTGCTTCACGTGCGGGAAGCCTGGCCACGTATCTACGTCATGCCCTGAGAAGAGAGGCGGCGCAGCGGTCAGGGAGGTCAACACTTGCGAGCACAAGACTTCGAGAGGTGAACTGACGACGGCATCTGGTGAGCGTATCTATTTCCTTTTTGATAGTGGCTCCTCTTGTTCTTTGATTAAAGAATCTGTGTCTTCGGATTTTCCTGGCACTGAACGCAATATCACCGTTTATTTGACTGGCATTGGGGGAGACGATACTGAGTGTAATAGATAAATATCTAGCAAGGTACAAATTAATAATCTTTGCTTGACTCTCTTGTTTCATATAGTTCCAGACAATTGCATTTCGGAAAACGTTATTGTAGGAAGGGACGTATTGGAAAATGGAGTGCGGGTTGAGATTGATAACGAAAATCTTCTCATCTCCACTAATGAGAAAATAAATTTTTGCGAAAGTGTACAAGGTATTGACATCGCGGCTGTAGATACAGATCTAGTCGGGGACGGGAAGGAAGCTTTATTGCGTATTTTGTCGAAGTATAACGATCACTTTATAAATGGTACTCCAACTAAACGTGTTAATACGGGTCTAATGAAAATTGAACTTATTGATTCTAATAAAATAGTCCAACGGCGACCGTATCGTTTATCTCCCATCGAAAAACAGGTGGTCAGGGATAAGGTTCAGGAGCTATTGAAAGCTGGCGTTATTAGAGAGAGTTCCTCGCCGTTTGCTAGTCCGATTCTCTTAGTAAAGAAAAAAGACGACACGGATAGAATGTGTGTCGACTACAGAGAACTCAATTCAAATACGCGACCTGAGCACTATCCCCTACCACTTATAGACGACCAAATAGACCAGCTCACGAGAGCTTATTACTTTTCGTCTTTAGACATGGCCTCTGGTTTCCACCAGATTTTGATCCACCCAGAATCCGTAGAAAAGACGGCTTTCGTGACGCCCGAGGGGCAATACGAATATGTTGCAATGCCGTTTGGTTTACGCAATGCGCCGTCGGTATATCAGAGGTGCATTAATAATGCACTTAAATATTTGAAAGATGGACCTCTGGTGTACATGGATGACGTCCTATGCCATTCCTCGGACGTTGCAGAGGGTCTGCAACGGTTAGACCAATGCCTGGAAGCTCTGACGAAAGCTGGGTTTTCGTTGAATTTACGTAAGTGTAAGTTTCTTAAAACCAAAGTTAACTATTTAGGTTATGCTATCCAAGCCGGCGAGGTTAGACCTAACTCCCTTAAAATTCAGGCTCTGGCCGATGCTCCTCCCCCGAAGACAGCGACTCAGGTTCGCCAATTTCTTGGCCTATGTTCGTATTTTAGAAAATTTATTCCTAGTTTTACTCAGATAGTTGGTCCGTTGTACCCTCTTACAAAGTTAAAAGGGGGCATTAAGTGGACTGAAAAACACGAGGAGATCAGACAAAACGTTATTCGTATTCTCACGTCAGAGCCGGTTTTGACAATTTTTGACCCAAAACTGCCGGTAGAGCTCCACTGTGATGCTAGTTCGGAGGGATACGGGGCTATAGTTATCCAAAGAAGAAACAATATGCCACACGTAGTGGCTTATTTTAGCCGCCGCACGACTGAGGTTGAGTCTCGTTATCATTCATATGAACTAGAGACTCTGGCAGTCGTGCGAGCGGTTTCCGTCACTATTTGCAAGGCCGGAAGTTCATAGTTTATACAGACTGTAACTCGTTGAAGGCGTCTAAGTCAAAGGTCGATTTGACACCCCGCGTTCATAGGTGGTGGGCCATGCTTCAAGCGTACGATTTTGATATTGTTTATCGTGAAGGCAAAAGCATGGAACACGCCGATTATCTATCGCGAAATCACCTACCTGAGATCGCAACTGCAGAACATTGTTCAGATAAATTTGAAGCTTCTCCTAATTCTACTCCTGCAAAGAAAACAGTTAAGTTCGTAGAGTTGCATGCAGGTTGGTTGTCTGTCGAGCAAAAGCGCGACGCTGAAATACAGGACATTATAAAGAAATTTTCGGACGGCGATTTACCGGAGAATGTAGCACAAACTTATGACGTTAGGAATGGTATTCTTTACCGGAAAATTAACCGCAATAAAGTTGTTTCTTGGCTACCTATAGTACCCCGCTCATTGGTATGGACTCTGATCAGTCACATTCATTCGGAAATTCAACATTTGGGCCCCGATAAGACTCTCGACAAAATTTACGATCTATATTGGTTCCCCGAGATGTCGAAAAGTGTTTGCAGGTTTGTCGACTCATGCATAATATGTAAAGCCTCGAAAGGTCCCTCAGGTGCCCAACCAGTTAGACTTCACCCCATTCCTAAAGAGCCAACCCCTTGGCACACGCTGCACATAGATTTTACTGGAAAATTGACCGGTAAGAGTGATCAAAAAGAATACTGTTCTGTCATCATTGATGCGTTCACCAAGTACGTCCTGTTAGAACACACCACCTCTTTAGATGCGGCCAGTGTCATTATGGCACTGAAGAAAGCGGTTTGTTTGTTCGGGGCTCCTAAACGAATTGTAGCTGATCAAGGTCGCTGCTATATTAGCGGTGAATTCAAGAAATTTTGTGCGGAACACCACATTGACCTTCACTTCATCGCCACTGGCTCAAGTAGAGCGAACGGTCAGGTCGAACGGGTAATGCGAACTCTTAAATCTTTACTTACAATTATTGAAAATGATCCGCACAAGAATTGGCGCGATGAGTTGGGCAACGTGCAACTTGCTCTAAATAGCACAAGGTCTACCGTCACGAAATATACCCCGACTGAATTAATGTTTGGAGTTCAATCGTACTCGTTAGGAATTTCTAAGCTTTCAACTGGAGATAGTTCACACGATCGCTTAAATTTAGAAGCGATACGCATAAATGCATCCAAGAATATAGAGAAAGCTGCTAACGCTGATACTATTCGTTTTAATCGCGGAAGAGCAAGAGTAAAGCCATTTAATAAAGGTGATTACGTGTTCGTAAAAAGTTCGGAACGCAATCAGACGAAACTTGACTGAAAGTTTAGGGGACCTTTCGTGATCACCAATGTTCTGGAAAATGACCGCTATGAGTTAAAAAGTGTTGATGGTCCTTGCCGTACGTTAAAGTATTCGCACGAAAATTTGCGTTTGGTGCCGGGAGGTCATGAGGGCTTAACAGAAGTAGCTGAAGGCATTATGAATGACGAGGAAGCCGTGGAGGCGGTAGATATGCAGTCAGAAGGCATTATTGATGCCGATTTTGAGATTATGTCGGCTCGCAGTGTTGACACCCTGACTGCAGATTCCGCTACTCTGACTGCATCGTCTGAAACGCTTACGGCCCCCTCTGAAACAGCTAGTGATGATTCGGTAGATGAGGGACCTATAGCCTTTGACGTAGAAGTAGACATCCACCGAGCATAGTGTTCAGAACCTAAGGTACGTTCAGATTATGTGATGTGATTACGTGTGGGTGTTGTTGTCCGGTTTTGCCCATTAGTTGGTAACTCGAAAGGACGCAAACCCAAAGACGAGATGTTGTCCGGTCCTGACTAGAGTGCTAGCAGGTTCGTAGGGACGCATGCGTCTGTGTGTCACGAATGGATAGTATTGTCCGGGCTTAGCGATGCTGGTCGAAGGGACGTACGAATCTAGTTCGTTGACGTGAGTGATGGCGAGTCGAAGGGACGGTGCTGTCCGGTCTTGCACTTGGGGCAAGTCGTAAGGACGCATTTGTCCGGGCTACGCATCATAATTATGAGTGAGCCGATGGCTAGTCGAAGGGACGGTGTTGTCCGGTCTTGCACTTGGGGCAAGTCGAAGGGACGCATTTGTCCGGGCTACGCATCGTATGAGGAAAAAGAGCGGTGCAAGTTGCGAGAGTGAGTTCAAAATAGGCTGTGGCTTAAAGTAAGAGGCACTGGCTCATGTCAGGGTGGACGAGCATGGCGGCTCGATTAACAATATGGTACCTTCTTGTTGCAGGAATACATATTCGCCCGAGGACGGGCGATTGTCAGTCCGGCCGTGAAGGCGCGTCTCTGGCGCCATCTAGTAGTAGAGATTGAAAACCCTATTTTGACATTGATTGAATGATTTATCGAATGAACATTGTGCTTCGCAAAATCGAATGAACATTTCGCTAGCGGAACGTCGTAAACGTCAAACAACCACCGGACTCGTGCAGTTTGAATCGAACGATAGCGTGGACTAGACGGTTACGACGAATCGCTTACGTCCCAAAACTAAATCTGTTTTCATCTGTGTTGAGTTGAGTGATTGTTGTGGTTTGGATTGAGAATCGTGATTATAAGGCTGCTGATCGAACACGTGTCTACTTATTTCCAAAATACCTCGTGACCACCACCCACTGTACCCACGGTGTGTACCCACTTTAAGATGAATGATTCTGATATAGGTACCCACGTGCCTTTATATTTATTCAATGTTATCACAATAACACAACAGCCGTATAAAATTAGCTACGTTAGCCGCGTGACTCTGCCTACCTACCTTTGCACGATACGATAGTAATGAGACAGAACGGCGTCACGCAGATAACAGCTGATAGGTCAAAAAGCACGCGCGCGAATTTCATACTGCTGTTGTGTTATTGTGATAAAAACGAAGGACTATAAAAAAATGAAATTTGTTCCAGTCACCCTATATATGTACTATAGCTGTTGCCTGCGACCTTCATCCGCGTGAAATTATTATAAAATGTACTATAGCTGTTGCCTGCGACCTTCATCCGCGTGAAATTATTATAAAATGTACTATAGCTGTTGCCTGCGATCTTCATCCGCGTGAAATTATTATAAAATGTACTATAACTGTTGCCTGCGACCTTCATCCGCGTGAAATTATTATAAAATGTACTATAGCTGTTGCCTGCGACCTTCATCCGCGTGAAATTATTATAAAATGTACTATAGCTGTTGCCTGCGACCTTCATCCGCGTGAAATTATTATAAAATGTACTATAGCTGTTGCCTGCGACCTTCATCCGCGTGAAATTATTATAAAATGTTACTTCCCTATTTGAATCGGATATTGTTAACAATTTCAGGGGGTTTAAATTTTTGCACGAAAACCTAATCTTTTTTCTAAAATAGAAGTAGCCCAAGTTACTACTTATAACATCAGCTATCTGCCAGTAAAAGTTCCGTCAAAATTGGCTCAGCCGTTACAGTACAAGTACAATTATACTTTCATATGCATTCAGTAAAAAGCTGTTATTTTCGAAATTTCAAACAGACCCATCAATTTTATTGATCTGTCTAGATAAGTGTAATTTATCCCACTCCTGGCCAGACACCTCCCTCCATTTCTTCCAGTATTATTCTTCTTATTGCCAATTCAAGAGGGAGCTATACAAAGTGTCCTTTCTTCTCATCGGTCTGCTGCAACGTCTGCACGTCTTAGGGCTCTAGTCTTGCAAAATACGGACAAAGCTTTGTTTCTGAACTAATTTGGCGATATCCACCAGACGTCGCCTGCTCAGTCCTATTTTAGTATGGCAGTTTTATGAGCAGTTTCTTTTAATTTGGACAGTGGTGTCACTGGGGATCCTATTACAATTTTTATTTTACATTAACGACGACAAAATGAGTTTATTTATGTTTATTTTTAGATGGGCCTTTTTCCACCGAAAAAATATGTATGGCAATGAAAACCAACACAGAGGACTTTAAACTTTATTAGGTTGGATGCCGTTAGTGGTCTGGCCTTACCTGCGTAATTATACCTTTTAGCTTGTTTAAAATTACTTAAACACCTATCATCGATTGACATTGTCATCATCAGAAAATTATTGTATTGTTATCAATGTTATTGATTGTATTGTTTCATTTACAAAGTAACGGTTTCATGATATTGTTTTGTTTTCTTTCTTGTTGTTGAGAGTATTTTGATTTTACCTTTTTTCTACATCATTCTTCATTATACATCTGGGTTTCATGTACACATTAAATGTTTGATTTGCCACATGTTGTTTTATTTAAAGTAATCTTTTATTTGTTTGTAATACATATTTGCTGTTTACGAAGACATTCTTCTTCCTCGTTTCCTCACGACTGAGGGTCCTGACCACATGAGGTCGTTGCTTTTTCCACCAACGCTCTCTATGCTTGACGATTTTCAGCCATGTGGACAGAAGCCTGGAAATTCACTCTACAGACTTCATTTACCAAATCTGTCCATCGGGTTGGTGATCTTCCACGGCCCCTTTTTCCTTCCACGTTACCAGCCACAATGAACTTTTCTAAGCTATCAGGCTCCCTCCTTGCCACGTGTCCGAAGTACTGTAGGAGTCGTTTCTTACAGATGGTCGATAGGCGAGACAAACACCTCGATTCTGAACGAATTGAAAGTCAGAACTTTCAATTCGTTCAGAATCGAGGTGTTTGTGCGGCGCGCCGTCCAGGGAATGCCTAACATTTTGCGCCAGTACCACATTTCTTTCTTTATTTCTTTCTTTTAGTGTCCAGGTTTCAGAAGCATACAAAAAGATAGAGAACATTGAGGGTCCACATTAACTTTACTTTAGTACTTTTGCTGATTCCTCTGTTCCTCCAAATCTTCTCTAATCGCTTTACCGCTGACTTTGCGATCTGGGCTCTTCTTACTACCTCTACTTCACAATCGCCATCTGCAGTTACCATGGAACCAAGGTAGACAAATTTCTGTACTATATCCAGGTCGAACAGCGAGCGGAGTTTGCGTAGCTGAATTTTGTTCCTAACATTATCTATTAAATTTTTTCCATCAACACGCTAAGAAGGAGAATATATGATTATATTTTTGGAAAAAAAAATCTGTCTAAGGCCACATCGAGCCTTTATGTTCCCAATAGTGTCAAAATAAATCAATCGTTTAATAATAGAATTTTCAGTAGACTGTTTAATTAAAATGTAATAACGTTTAGTATTTGATTTACTCCGGCAAATAGGACTCATTTTGGTTTGGTTTGTTTTGGCATAGTTGTTAGGTCTTTCAATCCCTTCGGATAGTAGGCATAGGCTGTTATGTATAACAGTGGCGCTGGTGTCTGCTTAGAATAGAGAGAGATGGCCTCTTCTCTTACACTCTACCCAGACAATGTGATAGAATAGGTTTGGCTTCCAGTCTAAACAGTGGCGGAAAATTGAAATTTAATTGCAATTCCCACATAATTGCTATTGATAGGATATAGATACGTTTATTGCGACATCATTGACATGGTGCTGTTACTATTTCTTTACCATATATCGATAGTAATAATCTTGGTGATAATCCCTAATAATAGGTATACGTGCTACCGTGCTAAATTGTTGGAAATCTCTAGTGAGTTTAGGATAAGAGGAAGGGTAAATAAATATAGTAAAATAAGATCGCGAAGATGTTTAATAAACTTATTGATAACAATCAAAAAACCAAAGTAAGCTATAAACACATAAACATAAATGATAGAAATGTAACGAAAGGAAAACGACAAAATTAAATGAACACCAAGAACAGGGAAAACAAAAAAAACAAAAAAGCTTTGAAGTAAAGAAAAATCCATAAAACCATTACTCTTTTAAAACGATAATAATACAAAAAGAAATTATGAAATTGATTAGTTTTACAAAATTGGTTATATAACCTTTAAACCCATTAAGGAAAAATCGGCAGCAACATCATAGCTTGGAAGCGCTAGAGCGATAAGCTGCTAAGTTCAACTATGTTAAAACATCGTTGAAAACGTAATTTTGTCAGAAATAAAACGACTTTCCGATGTCAACGATATCAGAGCGGTCTTTTTGTCATTATGGCATAAAACGTTAAACCATCCTATTCAAATTTAAAGTCGTCGGGATTGTTCTCCATCGCCATGCAGATTTTTTCGGTGGTGAATGGTCCAACTGCAAATACATATAGACATGAATTAGGACCAATCATTTTCGGAGATGGGATATAATAATCTTAAAAAATACACAAGTACAACGTTTGTTGAGTAGAATGAATAGTATGACGAGAGTTCAATTAAAATGTTAAAAGGCATTTAGTTCGCCGCTATGCCATGTTTTACTCGTCCATAAACTTTCTACACTAATATTATAGAGAGGTAAGGTTTTTGAGATTGTAGCTTTGTATGTTTGGATGTCGAGGGTAATTTTTGGAACTACTAACTAATACGATTCCGACAATTCTTTTACTAATGCAAGCAATGAAGCTACACTAACCCCGAGTGTCATTATGTTTTTATTAAAATCAAAAGGATAAAGTTTCAAAAATACATTATCAAAAACCATTCTTCTATGAAGAACGAATGAAGGTTCAGTAATTCACTTAAGTACATCGGTAACTCGAACCGAAGCAAGATTTAAATAAAACAAGTTATAAATATAAAGATGACAGTAAGACCGTAGATGAGCTTACCGATAACAGGACATTCAGTGGTGGGTATCCCGTTTTCTCGACGAGCCTCCACAATTGCGGCCCTTAGTGCAAGTGGTACGACCACCGCTAAACAAGATGGAGGCTCTCCAACAGCTGTAGATCAGACAAGTGATTTAAAATAATTAAACAACTCCTCCTTAACAGGCTTTCAGATATTAAACTTGGAAACTTTCACATTTTTACACTAATACGTTCCTGGATTATTGATTAAATTACTTTATTGAAATTACTTAGTATGAAATCTGATATATTTTTTTTTAAACTCTTTATTTGTTATTTTTGTTTATTTGGTTATAAATTACTTAATTTTAAGTTTTTTCTTCGATTCCCGAACAAATGTAAGGTCTTTGTATATACACGGTAATGCATTTTATTGTGTACACACATTGATATATTAAAAAAATATATATATGTCCCCGCAAGAGTGTCTATCTGCTAAGAATATTAGTTAATCTAATTAATAACCAACTTATAATGTCTCATCCATCATAATATTGATCCAGCCATCAGTGGGTTGCAAGTACAATTATTAAAATAATCTGTATCGATTGACAGAAAAGATAAGCGCCATATAATGGTCTCTGTAGTAACTAGTACTGAGATAGTTCGTGACTAGATCTTCTGAAGATTAATTTATTAAACGAAAGTCTTTAGCTAGAACTATAGTTAAAATTAAGATAAGCAAATATTTGACAATTTTGATTTTAACAATTGCTCATTTAACACTAGGATTTGTTATGAGGCAACATTCCACAATATTGTGGAAGATGGTTCCGAATACGATTTTAATGATCAGTAACTCAATTTATAATTTGAAACTGCAACTAAATCAGTTTCTGTAATTAATTACAAACTAAAAAGTAACAAGATTATTTTACAGAGCAATGTATTAGTGACAAACCTGTTTGTAATAAATCCTTTGATCTGCCGGAAATGGTTTTAAGCAAGATCTCATTGTTGTAAAAAGTAATGAAGCCACTAATTAGTTTTAACTCAATAATGCCTTTGCATTTATGAATATTGGCATTGTTTAATTATTACAGTAATTAATTGTGAAGTATTGTAGTATTGTTTGTAAGTTTTAATGAACTTACTATGTAATAAATTACTGTACTGGGTGTGTGGCACTTCCGCCAAGACAGAGAACGCGCGTAGGTAGAACGAAAGGTCGAGTTAGTAGCTCACGATTGGAAAACAATTGAAGCATGTAATTGAAAGTAGTTTTTCAAGTGAACAATATTAAGTTGTGTAAATGAGAACTGTAACACGATTTAAAAAGAGTAGTAAGGAGTTTCTTAGCCCGTTCTTCTCCTTATAAACAACCATGTTCGCGAACGGGTGGCTCAACTTGTAAATGGTTTAATAGAAATAAACGTTTGATGTTTGAGTCAAGTATTGTGTGTGATTTAAACTACCCACCTACCTATCTACCAACAAAAACAATCAAGAATCGTGTCCCACGGTTAAAGACGCGAAGATAACATGGCGGCTGGCGGGTGGCGTCGATATTTGGGATTAGTGTTTCTTTTAACCCGTTCCCTGTCATAACATATATATCAATGCGTAGAGACATACATTAATTATTGTGGTATGAACAATATCTTTATTAATTTCATGCAAAACTTTTTTCAAATGTTTTCAGACTTACCCTTAGACCCAAGAATAGCGTCAGTACTGTAGGACTTTTTGCAGATAACATTGAATTCTTGGGGTATATCCCTGGCTTGAGATAAAAAGTAGTACCAAGTCCTATCTGTCAGCACATCGCCGTTGTCAGGGTCCATGACCAGCTCCTCACAAGTGTGGTACCCGACACCCATCATAAAAGCACCTTCAATCTAATTAAAAATATTAAAAACAAATGATGAATCATTTAAGACAACAGACTTTACGGGAGTACAAAAAGCTGCAATAGAACAAAAAAAATCGTTCAAGACTGCCATCCGTCTGATTAATAAGAAAACAAAGAAAGCAAATTGTAATTTATTACCAATTATGCTATTCTTTTATTTATTTTTGCTCTTATCTATACTAATAATAATATAAAGAGGTAAAATTTGTAAGTTTGTAGGTAATCTCCGGAAATAATCACCTAATTCTAAAAAAAAATCACTGCTAAAAAGCTATATTATTCGTGAGTGCTATAGGCTATAAATTATATCTATATCATGCATATTAGCAGAGCTATCATAATTTTTTCGGAAAAAGCCACGGGCGAAGTGCTAGTAATTAACATTTTTAAATATTTTAAAAACAATATAATATATTTAACATTTATACAAAATAATTTTTAGTATATGCGAAACCTGAATATAGTTTGTTCAGAATAAGTAACTGAATCGATTCCAATTATTTTTAAACCATGTTATATTTTATCCCAAAAATATATTTTAAAAAGTTACAAGTTGGACACCGAGCGACATTAAGTACCTGTCGCAATAATTTAGGTACCTATTGCCAAATTATTATTATCAATGAGCTCAAGACGACGCTGGAGGCGCGCGCGCGGGCGCGCTGCTTGGTAAACATGTTTTTACGCGGACAACCAGGGAACAGAACAAGCTTATAACTTTGTGATTTTTCATGACACAGTTTTGAAATTTTGTACATAGATTCTTTATATAAAAATACTAGACATGTGTTTCAGGTTTCGCATTCTAAAACTAAGGTTTTACATATATAAAATAGATATTCGTCATCAGTAAGAAGGTCCAGGTTGCCGGTGGTCAGAGCTTCAGAGAGTGGAACCTCCTCACTATGCGTAACGTGTAGTCACTATCAAGCCCTTGACCCAGCTGCGCAATGAGAGCCTCCTAAGGTGTTGGTCGAGGCTCTTTGCTATAAGTCCATTAACCGTAAAGAATATCGGTACAATGACTGCAGAGTTTCCGTCTCACATGTAGTCAACCTCGTGTTCAAGATACTAGATTTTTTTATCATTCTCAGCTTTCGCGAGATTCTCGTTTGAGGAACAGTGATGTCAACAATCCAAAGAAATAGCGACCCAATAAGGATAGAGCGAGGTATATTTCACGGCGATAGTTTTAACCTACTCCAAAGTGGGTTCTGCTTAGCCTTCCAACCTTGAACCTGACAAACCTCTTCGGATTGGTAGGTTCAAGTTCTCGAGGTAGTCAGGTTATAAAGTCACCTCTTTTACATGGAAGAGCTGAAAATCTTTGCCCCCAGCAAGACACAACTGTTGGAGCTACTGAACGTAACTGAAACTTTTAGTGGCGCCATCAGGGTGGAATTCGGTGTCGGCAGATGTGCGGTCATGCATGTAAAGCGAGGGGAAATTGTGGAATCTGTGGAACACAGCTATCGGATTCTATAAACCTACCTCACCCAACCGAAACCTTTAACTATTTGGGTATGTCGGAAGCGCTGGGCATCAATGTTACTGACATGAAGCAGTTGAAGGAGCGCTTCTTTGACCGTCTGAATAAAATATTGAATAGGCTTTTACCAGGCGAAAATAAGGTACGCGCCCTCAACGGTTGGGTCATGCCAGTTTTTATGTACTCTTTCGGCATACTCAAATTGACTAAAACTAGACGCCTTGAATAAGAGGTTCCGTACATTGTTGACGGCGTATCGAATGCATTAGCCACGTTCTTCTATTATGAGTCTATAATATATCCCGCGGAGGTGTGAAAGTTGAGCCTTTTTAAATACTAATAGGAGAGTATTAGTATTTAAAAAGGCTAGCTCGGCTTGACAAGCTCGAGATATGCAGTCTCGAGAAGTTTATCCTAGACTCGTCCTGACCCGTCCGCGCTCAGGATGGGCAGCGTTGATATTACGTTGTATAGCTTGCGGAGGCCGTCCTGGCGAAGAAACACGTCGAAAATGAATATCAAATACAAAAAAAAAAAAACCTGTATAAGCACAAAATTCACGAAAGTGACCTGGACCTAGTCATCCTAATCCTAACTAATATTATAAATGCGAAAGTAGGTTTGTTTGTTACCTTTTCACGCCTAAACAAGTTTGCATATACGTTGTCAGGTGTACTTTCATACATGGGGATGAATCGAGACGTGGTCGTGGTGGACAAGGAACTCAAACCGCTTTCGTTGGCTAAAGGAGGCTGACCCAAACCTGTAGTGCTTGGCCCTAACGACCGCAGGGAGGTATGGCAAAGTAAGGAGCTTTACAGACTCTTTTACCGGAGATTTATTGCGAAGGACGGCACGGTTGACTTAATGTTATCAAATGAATCAGTCACATTATCTCCGGGTGTTGTCGTCTAGCTAACGGTCAGTACTTGCATAGACACAATCTTGTAGCCAGGATTATCCATCAGCAACTTGCTCTGAAATACAACCTTGTGGAATCAGAATTGCCGTACCATAGGTTTGTGCCCGACCCAATTCCTAAAAATGGTAATTTCACATTGTACTGGGATCAATTCATCATCACTGACAGGACTCTTGTAACCAATAACCCTGATATAGTGGTGGTTCGTCGTCGTTTCAGCCAATGGCTTAATTGCCAAGAGCCTCGACCAATACCTGAGGAGGCAAAGCAAAGCAGCTGGATCAAGGGCTTGATTCAAAATGCGGTACTCCTGGGCACGGTTTGTATTGTTAGTAGGTTCCATTCTCTGGAGCCCTGATCACCGTTAGCTTGGACCCCGTTCCCGATACCAGTGGACTACTTTTTTAATACATAAAAAAAAATGATTGTATTTTAAAGAAATATTTAAAAATGAACAAAAATGATCTAAAAAACAAAGGTTGCCAGAGGAGAATGGAACAAAAAAACGTGTTGCGCCGACCCCAAGTAATATGGGACAAGGGCAGGAAGATGATGATGATTTAAAAATGTACAAAATGATGTATATGCAAATTAATGAAGGAGTTACCACTTACTTGTCCAATATCAATGTTAGGGCTGATACTAACACCAACGTCCTGCAGTATGTCTACTCTCAAAATGTTATGTTCTCCAGTAAGGACATCAACCTCCACTTCACAACAAGCTACACCAAAGATCTCGTAGGACTGCGCATCATCAGCAGAGGCAAAGCCATGAAATTGAAGATCTACTTTAGCAGCGTACGCAGCAGTAATCAGCTGTAGCCAAGTTGGTTCAGTCAACGTAGCTTTGATGGGTTCTAATCGTGCCCACAGCTCAACAATACATCTCTTTATTGCTATAAAAATACAATCAGTCGAAACGCTTCCACCAGTAACGAAACTATTTGGTGAAATAATGGTGTTGTTTGGTTTAATTTGAATTTTGTCCAAGGGGACTTTCAAGAAGTGAGCGGCCGTTTGAGCAATTTTAGTGTTGATTCCCTGTCCCATTTCAATACCACCGTGGCTGATGACTATGGACGCATCTGAATGGTAGACTGCTATGTTGACATCAACGTATAAACCACCTACAGGAGGCCATCTGCACAAACTCAATCGGATTCCCCGTTTCTTGTATCTATGTTCTGTGTTGAAACAATCTACTGCAGCTTGGCGGCTGGTAAATTCACAACTTTCTTTTAAAGCATCCATTAATTCAATTATTTCACCGTATTTGGTTTTGTTTATATTGTTTAGACGGACAGTGATGGGGTCCAAACTCAGTTTGTAGGAAATGATATCCATTATGGTTTCACTGTTAGCGATAGCTTCTAATGTACCTGTTCAAAAAATAATTTGGTAAAATAAAGACATTTTTAAAGCTTAACACGTTACAATAAAATACTATTTTTTTTATAGTATTGTAGTTACCTGGTGATCTACAAAAGGTATGCTTAGCAGTGTCAGTGCATGAGTTGTAAGCTGTGTAGTTAATTTTGGCGACATCGTAGACGTTGTGGTACACATCAAAACCGTAGCCAATTACTGGCTCATTGATCATACAACCATTGTCAGTGTAATTGGTTAAGTTCAAGTATTGGATGACTCCTGACTTGTTAACGGCCACCTAGATTTTTAAAATTATTTTATTAATGGACAAACAATTATTAGTAGGTATCGTTAGCACTGTCGTATGTTCATTATCAGTATTACACCGATAAAAATTGATAAAATCGCATAACAAAACATTAAGCAAGTGATTACTATAATAGAACGTGTAATTTCTACCATATACTTTTGCTACAAACTCTGATACGTCAGAATTGTGAAACAGGGTTGCAAATAATATTTTATCGACATCTATGATCTCAGGTAGATACGTACCTCATAATCATTAACGTTCGGCATTCTCTTGCCAACAGCTTTCATGTTGGTAACCAATGATTGGATGAACCTGCATGGACGGTTCAGCTTGCGAGCGACAAAACTGCATGCGACGGCATTCTGGATACTGCGGGTAATCTTCAGACCATACGAGCCGCCAACACGCTTGACGTGCACATCAATTCTGAAGAAAGCAATTACATTAGCTACCGCTAGTTACTTAAATATATCTAAATTTTCTTTTAGATTTCGTGGCGAAATCGATGCAAATATTTGTAAAGATCAAGAAGATTGACATAACGGGACCCTCTTATTTCCAGAAGCTTTCATCAATTAAAGTAATATGTACAATAATAAAACAATTACGGGGATTCTCTTTTCAAGTAATATCTTTTTAAGGTTCAGTAGTCAAATGACTGAACAGAACCCTTTTATATTCGCCCTGGACATCCGTCTGTCTGTCCGTCCATATATCACAGCAATTTTACTCCTAGACTGTTGGCACCACACAGTTGAAACTTGGGAGGTAGGTGTTTTCTATTAACCGCTATACAAAAAATAAAAATTGGGGTGGCTGGATACATGTAAGGCAGGTTTGAAAAAAAAAATTAGTTTGAAAAAATAAATTTATCGACTTACATCTACCATTACAGCTTACCAATGCGGTAAATGTGCCTTAATACATCCTTTACTCAACTTAATTGTTGCTTATAACTAATATTATTACTAATTACAAATAAAGCATTCCTTGTGAAATCACTCTGAGAACAACAGAATAATTTCGTCTCACTCGCTATGAGGTTGAGCGTGAGGAGTGCACGCGTCAGCGACGCCTCCTTCAAAAGGTTGGTTCGAGCACGCGGTTCCACTAGCAGCCGTGGTGTACATAACTATTATAGTGTATATAACTGTGTGGGCTGACTATCGATAGCTCTAAAAACATGGTACGTGTATTGAGGTTCCTCAAAACACTTTTTCTCAATGGTTGATGTAATATTTACTACTGAAGCTTTAAAAATTGTATTGAGTTTTCCTAACGAAAATTGGTTTGAAGGAGCTTGATATTTAGTTTTTAAGATATAGGACTTTTTCGTCAATCTGGAGGAGAAATTTTGTTTTTCATTAGAATACTATAAAAAAAAAATCTGCTGTCAAGTGTTTTACATAAAATTATGAATGAGTGAAAATTCGTTAGAAATGTAGCGCTTTTGGTAATTTTTTTTGTGAAATGTGTTTAAATAATAAAATGGTCGCTTTAGTTCTGAGCAAAAGCCCTCGCTATAAGTATGGTTTTTATATCTATCAATCCATGTTATTCTAGCCGTTTATCAGTTTTATCTTAATATGATCGAGATCTATCTTTAAGAGTATTTTTATGAACGTACCTGAGCTCTACTCTAAGAGCGGTCCCCAGATTGAGTGAATGTGTGTCTTTATTCTATCTTGGGTCACGTACGAGGAATTAAAAGGAATTCGCTCTTGAACTTCGCCTATACTGAATTAGTCAAATATAAATATAATAATAATAATAATCAGCCTATAATGTTCCCACTGCTGGGACACGGTCTCCTCTCTATGAGAGAGAATGGGCTATAATATAATCCACCACGCGGGCCCAGTGAGGGTTGGTAGATGTCACATGTCTTTGAATTTTTGGTTCTAGGACATGCCGGTTTCCTCACGATGTTTTCCTTCACCGTCTTTGAGAGCAGTGGTGATGAAATCAATTACACAAAATAATGTGCCTGCCTGGGTTCGAACCCACGACTTTCTGCTCGTAAGTCGGGGCCGCCACCACTGGGCCACCGCAGCTCTCAAATGTTTAGTATAACTATCAATTCATATTATTCCAGCCGTTCAGCAGTTTTATTTTAATTTGATCGAGATCTATATTTAAGATATTTTTATGAATGTACCTGAGCTCTAAGTGCGGTCCCCAGATTAAGTGAATGTGTATCTTTATTCTATCTTGGACCACGTACCAGGAATAAAAAAGGATTCCATCTTGAACTTCACCTTTACTGAACTAGTCAAATGTAAGTATAATAACAGTAATATTCCATTAAATGACACTTACTTATTCTGGTCAATATTACAAGCTCTCGATATCATAACTTGTGTTCCATCAAGCCACTGCGATGACAAGAATAATTCTAATCCTTCTTCCGTAGGTTTAGCTACACTAACTATGGTCTCCATTGGGGAATGATACTGCGCTTGTAGAATATTACTGCCTTTGATGGTCTTATAAACAGTATCTGTGCCAGGGTCTGTTGCATCTACTGCTATAAAGAGAGTGTTTCTTGTGCTATCTTCTTTAGCTACATTTATATCTGTTACAGGTTTAGTAACATTGCTGTATTGAACTTTAACAAATTTGGCGGCTCTGTCCGCTAAGTTTTGAGTTTCTGCTACGACAATACCATAAGGCTGACCGTTGTATTGGACAGGGCCTTCGCAAAGCACCGGCTCGTTGACTATGGTGAGCCCACTGTCTGCAGGCGTGAAGGAATTCAGACCGGGAATATCCTTGTAGGTGTAAAAAGCTATTACACCTTCTAAGGCCTGGAAATTAAAAGAAATCCGAAATGTGAAAACTAAAGCATGAAACGATGAAAATACTATCAGTACTGAATTATTACAAATTACGTTTGCTATAATCATTAATTCTTCTGATATTAAAATAAGTTTGTTGAAAGAATTATCTGCGATTAGCTAACTAATAATTGAAGCGTACGCAATTGTAGAATTCATACTATTTAGAGACGAGCAGTCTGCAAAATAAACTTACCAGTGCTTCACTGGGATCTATCTTAGTAATTGTACCTGCTCCTTCTGTGGTGATGGAAAAGGCACCAAACACCTCGTTATTGAACGAGGGGATGTCATCGGTATACTGGGCTTCTCCTGAGCATTGAATCTAAAAGAAGAATTTGATGTTCACACATTATAAATATAAATATGGGGTGCATGAAAGGAGCCTCCCCGAGCGATGTATCCACTGAGTCACTATACGTCCGGCGCACCCTAGGCAGTCAGCGACTGACTAGCTAATCCTTTCACCGCGATGGCAATCCAAAGTCCACTTATAAAACCAAAACCGGCTTTGTGCGTAGTCTCAGTCAACATCGAAGGGTTCTCACAAGACAAATCAGAAATTCTTTCCGATGTCTACCGCAAATCTCACTGCGACATTCTTTGCGTCCACGAGACCCACCGAGCTGAAACTCAAAGAAAAAACACCGATGGACTTACGCTTATCGCCGAGATCTGTCACCCTAAACACGTTAACGCAGTGTTTGCTGGTTGACACGCGGGGTTGCGATAGTTGTGGATAGGATCCAGCAATTGGGTCTCGAGGTGGCATTGCACAAGTCCGAGGCCATGTGTTTTCATGGGCCTCGGAATGCGCCACCGTCGGGATCCCTACTGACGGCAGGAGGGGTTACCATCGGCGTCGGGTCGACGTTGAAGTACCTAGGACTCGCCCTCGACAGCCGGTGGAACTTCGTGGAGCACTTCCGACGTTTGGCTCCCAAACTGGAACGGACAGGGGCTGCCTTCAAGCGGCTCTTGCCCAACCTGAGGGGTCCAAACGCCTCCTGACGGAGGCTATACGCGGGGGTCGTGCGGTCCATGGCCCTTTACGGGCCCCGGTGTGGGCGCGTTCTTTAAGGCGGCAAGCCGCCCACTACCTGAACGCGCCCCAAAAGGTGATAGCCATAAGGCTAATCCGGGGGTACCGCACGATCTCCGGCGAGGCGGCTAGCCTCCTTGCCGGATTGCCGCCATGGGATCTGGAGGCGATAGTCCTCGCGCGCCTGCATGAATGGCGCGCGGAGTCACTACGTCGGGGGGAAACTCCGCTGCCGCGGCAAATTGCCGCTCAGCGGACAGACCTCCGGCGTGATATCATGGCGACATGGAGAGAGCGACTGTTGCAACCCCGTGCAGGGCACGCCACCATAGTGGCGATAAGTCCCCTCTTTGAGGAGTGGCTAGAGAGGCGCCACGGCGCCCTCACCTACCGCCTGACGCAGATCCTCACCGGACACGGTTGTTTCGGGAGGTTCTTGCACCGAATCGGGCGGGAGGAAACGCCCGGGTGTTTCCACTGCGAGGATCGTCCGGAGGACACGGTGGAGCACACCGTGGAGGTCTGCCCCGCTTGGGCGGAGCACCGCCGTGTCCTTGTAGCGGCGATTGGCGGCAGCGATCTCTCGCGTCCGGCCCTGGTTCAAGCCATGGTCCGGAGCGAGAAGGAATGGGAAGCCGTCACCACCTTCTGTGAAGCAGTCATGCTAGTGAAGGAGGTGGCGGGACGTGAGAGGGAAAGAACCTCACGTCCCAGCCGCCGCGGGAGACGCCCTGGGCGTCGGGGGTCACGTGGTGGCTCCCGGCCACCGTAGGCGCGGGCCTGTGGACGGCGAGTTATGGGCTAGCTCGCCGTCCGGCCGTCTTATGACGACAGGCCGTGTCGACGGCGCGTTCGTGTTCCACGCGCGCCTCAAAGAGATGTCAGCAACCGAGTAGGGGTCCGCAAGGGCCGATGCCTGCCAGAGCTGCGGGACTGTTCGAAAGAGACACCGTGGCCCTGGAACACAAAGGGCAAAGAAGGAACATGGATGGGTTTTAGTCAGTACAAGTCTGACACTCCCTTCCGCTCCGCCCAGAGTGGGGGGGGTCATTTGATGATTTCCCATCCAAAAAAACAAAAAAAAAAAGTGTTTGCTGGTCCCGGTGTAAGCATACTATTCACAAAGTGCTCAAACGGGAATGGTATAGAAATTATCACCTTGGAGGTTGGCAACTGCACCATTCGTTCCGTTTATAAGCAACCTGGTACCACATTCAATTTCACTCCTCCTGAGAACTTTTAGCAACCAACCAATTAGTGTTGTAATTGGTGACTTCAACAGTTGTAGTACCAACTGGGACAACAATGACACGGATGCTAGCGGAGAAACAGTCGAGGAATGGGCTGAGGCTAATGACTTGACGCTGATTCATGATGCCATACAACCGTCCTCATTTAAAGGTGGCCGCTGGAAACGCGGATACAACTGACCTTATCGTTGCCAGCTCCTCGTCTATTCCTCGCACTCAGTATAGACCTATAATGTGCTGCATCAAACCCGTAGTCCAGCTTGTAAGTTTTCGCTTCAAGCGCCGATTTAATTACACCAAGGCCGACTGGGAGTCCTTCAGGCATTCGAGTGACGACGCCTCTTGAATGTATTGCCAACCCCGCTTAACTACGACGAATTTATATCATGTCCACTATTTCCCGAAGACACATCCCAAGGGGTTGCAGGACTTCCTACATTCCAGGGCTGTCGACAGACACCTGTGAACTACTGACCCGCTATTAGTCATTGTATCAGACTGACCCTTTCTCGGAAGAAACTACGCTAGCTGGCGAAATACTGCTATCGAAATTAGGTGAAAATAGGCAGGAGTGGTGGATTAAAACTGTAACCAATATCGATATGACTCATAGTAGTAAAAAAGCTTGGAGCATTATTAGAAAGCTGACTAGTGAGTCCCATCGTCCTTCACCACCATGCCAAGTTACCGCTAACCAGGTAGCTCACCTACTGCTTGCAAATAGCAAACCAACACGCCGCCGTGCCAGGAAGGTCCCGAAGCCACAAAACCTCGACGGTGCTTGTGACGATATTAGTAAACCTTTCAACCTTATATCGACGCAGCGATTAGGGGCCTTAAGTGCGGTAAAGCCTCCGGAATGGACGACATCTCAGTTGAGCAGATAAAACAACTTGGCCCAGTTGCTGTGTCGTGGTTGCTGCAACTATTCAATAATTGTCTGGAATCAGCTTCAATACCCCGTCTCTAAAGTAAGTCTAAGGTCATAGCAATAGCCAAGCCAGGTAAAGCAGCAGACGACCCAAAAAACTTTCGTCCAATCTCTCTACCGTGCCATAGATACAAGCTTTTTCGAGAGACTGTTGCTAAACCGTCTTACGAGTGTTATTGACCCGAAATTAATCCCAGAGAAAGTTGGTTTCAGACCCGTCAAGTCTTGCAGTAACTACACCCTCAAACTTGTTCAACACATTGAAGATGGTTTCGAGGAAGGAATGGTCACAGGCGCGTAGACCTTTCAGCTGCCTACGATACAGTCAACCTCAAAGGGCTGTTGTGGAAGGTTGAGACCTTGATCAGCGATCAGAAGTTGGCTCGAATACTCTGGGAACTTATCCACAACCGCCGTTTCCAGGTCCACCTTCTCTCAGATAAAAGTCGCTGGAAGGCACAAAAGAACGGTCTGCCCCAAGGTAGTGTCTTGGCACCCCTTCTATTTAATATATATACCAACGACCAACCATCAAGCCCGAACATATCCCGCTTCCTCTACGCAGACGACCTTGTCCCCACCTCTCAAGCCATCTCCTTTGAGGAGGTCGAGGTCCACCTGTCAGATGCTCTTGGTGAATTAGCTACATACTACCTCGGTAATTCACTCAAACCCAATCCGAGCAAGACACAGTCTTGCATTTTCCACCTTAAAAACAGAGAGGCTAGGCGGAGACTTAACATCGTTTGGGATGGGGTATCTATCGAACACAGTAACTTTCCAAAGTATCTTGGGGTTTCTCTGGTCAGATCATTGACTTTTAGCAAAAACTGCCATACCATCAAGCAGAAGGTGCACTCTCGCAACAGTCTTTTACGGCGACTAGTCTCATCGAAGTGGGGTGCTTCACCTCATGTCTTCTGCGCTGGCGCTATCTTTTTCAGCTGGTGAATTGGCATGCCCCGTGTGGAGCCGTTCAACCCACGCAAATTTTGTGGATACAGCTCTGAATGAAACGTGCCGGATCATCACTGGTTGTCTTAAACCGACCACGGTACAGATGCTGTACCCAAGGGCAGGAATGGCGCCACCAGAAGTTCGCAGAACAGTGGCGAGCTCTAGTGAAAGAGCCAAAATGATTTCAGATACACGACACCCTTTACATCTGAATACCCTCGTGTCGGAAAGGGTGAAAAGCCAAAACAGCTTTCCCCGGTGTGTTGCCCCACTCACTGGCGAGCGGTCTACGGAAAGACTACAGCTGTGGCGAGGTAGTGCATACCGTTACCTAACCCATTCGTTCCACCTGTTGAAAATCTCCCACCCGGACATGAGTTGCCATGGCTAACTTGGAAGTCTTAAAATAGACTCCGAACCCAGGTTGGTCGCAGCAGGGAAAACCTGCTCAGGTGGAAATTAATGACTCTGCCCTGCAGTGTAAATGTGGTGCTGTTCTACAAACGATGGGGCACTTAATATCGTGTCCTGCATGTCCTGTTATTTGTTCACTTCAGGAACTGATGGACGCTACCGAAAGCGCCAAACTAGTAGCTCAGTTCTGGGCTGACACAATTTAGATTGCCATTGACACGCTAAGAAGAAGAATATAAATATTATATTCGTTCATTAATATCAAGTGAGGCAATGCGTAACTTAAGCATCAGTCACACTTGTCCGTACAAGTGTGAAATGACGAATCTGCTGTGGGCCGGTGTCTGCGACCACAATCTGCTGTGGACCGGTGTCTGCGACCACAATTTGTTTGTATTTACCGCTTGAACCGATCCTTCGAGTTGATTCCTAAGCAATCGTTTTCGTTTCACCATTCTTTCTCAGTTGGCCACTCTTAACCTTCGAAATTTAAACTTTTTACACAAGTTTTGTTTTATTTGAAATTGGGTTCTATTAATATTCTTAAAAACTGACCCGTAAGATTGCCATTGCCATACTAGCATACTAGATTGCCATACTAGCATACTAGATTGCCATACTAGCATGTCATAAGCGAATCGGTATAAATCTGGTTATCGGGTAGTGGTTGCTATTTTTTTTTTTCGTAACGTACCTACTTGATATTGTCGCATGACATTAAGATTTTGCGTTAAACAATAATACATACCAATGCTTCCAACTTAGGAATAGGCTGACTGAAAGGCCACAGCGAAGTATCAGTATTACAGGTCTGCTTGCCACTGGAACAAGGTCTCGTCTGATGTAAGTCAACAATGGCAGATTCATACCGTGCTCCTCGTTTCGGGCAGAGAGTCAGAAGAGACTGAAATAGAAATTGAATTTGTCAATAAAGTTGTGTATAAATGTCTGATTTTATGCATCATTATTAAGCTGAGGGCCTCGTCAATTGGTAATTAACACCTGTTGCCTGCTGTCAGTTTAGTTGCAAGTCCTTTATCTAAAACGATAACTGGACAGACAAAAGGCAACAACTTTTTCAGGTAACGTATGCCCACTTTAAGTGTGCAGTTCAACGTGGCTGCTTGTCAATAAAAATGCATCGATACGCCAAACTTGGTACATTTACATTAGTTCTGTCTCCCGCCTGCACAGATAAGTTCACATTCAGTCGGTTCACATTTGAGTGAAAGTTTGCGATTACTTACAAAAGAAGCTAGCAGACTCGTCTCACAATTAATTTGTATCTCTTTACTTTGTATAATGATTGTGTTTGTATGTGTTACCGGCCAAACCCGATTTCAGGCCAAACTAGTTTGTCCTAGGCCAAACCAGTTCACGCGATTATCGTGAACATAAACAAAGCAATTACAATGCGCCCAACTTTGCTGTGGGGCTCATCGGCCTTCTATGCGCCCTCGGCTAGCGTGTGGTAGGTCACAGTTCTAACCTAACCTAACCCATTTAGTCAGAGTGCCTAGTTTGGCCTAGGCACTCTGTACCTAGGCCAAACTAGGCACTCTGTATGTATTAATTACATTTTATTCTTGGAATTTTTCTTTAATGTTGCACCTACTATGTTTTGTTTCTGCTTTACTCTAAGCTAGAATGGTACGAAATGCCAAAGGCATTAAGGCCGACTTTGAACAGTTTTTTTTTACATTATGTGCATATTCTTATTTTATAATCATTATTTAACCATAGAGTTTTTACAAAGATGTTTTGATTACACATTGAGGGTCGTTTTAATAGGTAAAAATAATGATCAAGCATATTATCCACTTACCTTATAGAACAGTGCCTTGGCAATATATCTCCTACTTTCAACAGATGGTGCAGGAGAATGTGCATCCACGGTCATCTCTCCCTCCATCACTCTCAGAGCACCTTGCAGGGTCTCGTTGGTGAACAAGCTCCTTCCGAGGAGATACGTCTCAGTTGATTCTGCTCTTTCAAAGGGGTAAAGGGCTCCGTACCTAATTCTAACCTCTTCAACCACGTTGGTATCACTGAGTTTGACAAGGAAACCATGGTTGACCATAGCATGGGCACTTTGGGCTCTTGGCATAAGCTGAAAAAAAAAACGAAACATAGGTTTATTTCGATTAATTCACACAAGAATTTTTATTGGCCATCTACAATGTTAATACTCAATACTCAAATTTTTATTGCATTCCATAAGTATTACATAGATGGTGTAACAAGGTAATAGATCATTATGGACCCTGTCGGGCACAGCAAGATTACGAGAGAGGAAGAGGGCTAAGCAGCAATTCAATAATATCATATAAATTATTAGATAATAAATTTAATTGGTTGTATAATTATGAATATATACATAATACATTGTTAGGTTTGTTCATGTAGGTATAGTATATTAGTTATTTTTAATAATGTATTGCATAACAATAATGAAACCACACTTCAAAGAACTAAACATCCTAACACTACCCTGTCTCTATATATTTGAAATTTGCAAATTTGTAAGGAAGTACCCACAATTCTACAGCAAAAGAAAAGACATACAAACAGAAATCAAACTTAGACATGGAAATAGACTCAACCTGCCAACTTCACGATTAAAAATGCACTCCTCTAGTGCGTTTGTCACGTCAATAAAAATCTACAATAAATTACCTGAACACATAAAAAACCTACTACACAATAATTGACGAATACTTCAAAGATAAATTCCTCCTAGAGAAACGAAGATAATTAGAATAACCAAGTAGTACCTAATACATCTATTTACCTTATCTACCGTGCAATATCTTTAATTACTTACTATTTAGTTAATAATAAATTACAGCTAATATATAAATAAATATATAAAATAATTATCTAATTTATAATTTAGAAAATATCTATTAATAATAAATAAATAAATATAGAAATATTAATAATAAACAAAATTAATATAAATCTACTCATAAATAATATCTACCTACTTAAATATCTAAATATAAGATTTACTCCTTAATTTCAATATTATAATTTCAATATTATTATGTTTTTAAACAAAAAGCGCTTCATCCTCTCCTCTAAAAACTAACTTGCTGTGCCCGACAGGGTCCATAATTGTTTCTCTATAATTTACCTACCAGCCTTGTATACATTATGGAATGCAATAAAGTATTGAGTATTGAGTGTTGAGTATTGAAGGTAATTATTATGAAATTATTAAAAGTATTAAATTATTATTAAATTATGTTATTATTTGTGTATTCATATTTTCATATTTATATTTGGTTTCCTAAATTCCATATTATTCCATATGTTGGCCTTCAAATGACGTTTACTAAAATGAATTTATGCTCCTCTGTAAAATTGTTTTGAGAAAACGTGTCGGTGACGTTATTTGAGTTTTTAGCCACACGCCAAAAGATCCTTGTACAGCTGTACCTTTTATGTATTTTGTTTATAAACTTACCTTGTAAGTTGCAAGCTTGTATGCACTAGTCAATGGCGGGAACAACACATTCACGATAATTTTTCCTTTCATGTTACTTTTCAAAAAGTTTGGCATTGTTACCGTTTCAATGTTTCCATGATAATCCACTAAAATTTAAAGAGAACATAAAAATCTCGAAACTGCAAATAGTATACATTTAAACTTCAGCGATAAGATTCAGATCATGGACAGTTTTACAGGCAGTCAGAAACCAGAAAGTCGGACAACCAGTCTTGCCTGGAGGTAACTGTTACCAAGCTCCTAGGTTGTGACTGCCACATAAACAGTCAGTCCCAGAAAATACAGGGTGGTATACAGGGTGTAAGGGACAGCCCTCCAAACAAACTGATGGGGTGAATTCAGTATATCATACTAAGATGACCGGTACAAGAAATCAGGAATGTTATGGGAATCCAATGAATTTGATTTGTTTTATTTTCACACACGCAATGTATCGTTACCGTGGCAAAATGCACGAAGTGAACGGAAAGAGCGACGACAAGTTTAATAAACTCTGTAGCTAGGCAGGAAATGAACAGCTGATTTCACGCATCGTTCGTTAGAGTATTTCAACATTCATGTTTGGATTTTTAATTATAACCGTATTATTTACATAAATGGCATGCTGCGTACAGGGAATGTAAATTTACAATGAAATAAAGGATTAGAAAATGAAAAAAAAAAAAAAAAAAAAACCGGAGAAAAATGCCTGTGGGATATGATTCAAAATAAGGAGCTGAATGCACCCTGTCAGTTTGTGGAGGGCTGTCCCTTACACCCTGTATAGCTGAGCCTAGTTGGGCTGCAAGGCGGCCCCAACTTAGTTGGAAGTAAAGGCTACGCAGATGATGACATTTTATAAAGCTACTTACTTATACTTAGTTGTGCACCAACAGTGTCGAAGATGAGATACAAATCTGATTGGAACGAATTGTTTGTGTGCTTGATCATCAAATTACCAGCTACAGTAGCCACCTAAAAACACAACTTGGTTTTAAAAAAGATTTGATCTTAATCTTTTAGAACATAAACATCATTAGCCCTGAGATGATTATTAAATATCTCAGAATCAGTCTATAATGTTTCTATTGGAAGAATACAGATTTTCTCTATGTGAGAGGGAGTCCCCCCCCACGTCACAAGGTATCCTAGTGAGCCCAGGATATATGTATCTAAATCTAGCGGTTAGAAACATTGTGTTTTGTTACTAGCTCTTTTAATATTGTTCCATGTTATGCGTACTGAATACAATTTTTATTAATGTTGGCCCAGTACAGTTTGGTGGAAGTCACATTTCTACAAAATTTTAGAACTAGGACATGCCCGTTTCCTTGCGTTGTATTTAGAACTAGGACATGCCCGTTTCCTTGCGTTGTATTTAGAACTAGGCCATGCCCGTTTCCTTGCGTTGTATTTAGAACTAGGACATGCCCGTTTCCTTGCGTTGTATTTAGAACTAGGACATGCCCGTTTCCTTGCGTTGTATTTAGAACTAGGACATGCCCGTTTCCTTGCGTTGTATTTCGTCATCGTTTTGAGAGCAGCGGTGATGATTTAAATTACACAAAAAATCAACGACCTAAAACTTGTAAGTCAAGGCCGTTGAAAAAGGATAAAAAACCACTTACATTTCTAAGAGGAATATGAGCTACCAATTCCATATGAACATGTAATTTCGAGAAATAGCTAAAGTTTGGTTCTGTAGCACGAGCCTTCAAGATATTCATAAATTCTGCCATAGGCCACCCCGCTCCTATCATGCAGTTCTGATCTACTTCATTGGTTTTCAGCTCGGAGAGATGGTTAACGTCTATCAGACACTTAGGGTATTCCTTGATTGGATAAGCTCCTGGAATTGAATGAAAACAATATTTTATATTAATATAATGATAGGTAGTTAAAATAATACTGTTGTGACTAACTTATATTGATGACTAGCTGTAACCCGCGACTTCGTTCGCATGGAAATTTTGATGTGTATGTGTGAGAAAAAAACGATAACCTATATCATTCCCCAGGATATAATCTATCTCCTTGCCTTTCATAACGATCCAATCAGCCGTTTAGTCATGAAAACGTAACAAACAAACAGAGTTACTTTCGCAATATTAAAATTGATTATTTTGTAGAGGATGTTAGGAATATACTATGACGTCACGTTCCCATGTATAGTTCCCTAGTAATGCCAAAAGAATACGCCCTCACGTGAGCACAGCCGTGGGCACAGCTGGTACACTAATAAACTGACTTACTGTTAATTTAAACTAAAACATGTTAGTACGTCTTTGTTTTAAGTATTAAAGGAACTCGTAGTCAATTTCTGGGGGGAATCAATTTAGATTGCCATCGACATGCTAAGAAGAAGTTTATGAACGAAAGCAAATAGATGCAATACATGGTCTATCATAGGTTAGGTTTTTGCTGCAAATAACCCCAACTATCGCCCTGTTTCATTTGATCCATGATTTTTCCCCACCCTGTATGTAGTATCAACTCCTCTACCTTACAACCTTGTAGTAGAAACAAAAAGATAGACAACCCACAGATTCTTGGCCCTCATGCTTTGTAGTTTAATTCAATTTTGATTTGGTTATGTTTGGAAAACACATTATTTCCGTCAATTTTAATAAAAGGTAGCCTTTACTTAATTTTATCAGACTATCTATTCGCAATATTGTATTTGTTCATGTAAATCTTAAGATTGCTAATAGTATTGTTTTCATTCGGTAGACAGATGAGTGAAGCTCGATCTTAAGCGTGATGTTGAACTAACATTACATCCACAGTTCGCCAGTTATGTCTAAGTCCCATGAAATAGGAGGCGAGCCTTTTGCCATCAACCGGGCTCAAATTCAAACTTCGTAGCGTCTACTTAAAATTTCCTGGTGGAAAATTAATAACACTTTGCCCGACCCGGGAATCTAACTCATGCTCGCTTCCGACCACTGTACCACTACAACAATACGGTCTAAGCGATTTGCGGTATCAATCCTTTAACATCTTTCAGACATATCGCTAAAAAATATAAACTATCTGCATTAACAGGACTTCTCATAATCCAGGCTATTTTTTTTTAAAGAAACTTTATCTTTGTTTGTAGCATACGATTTACATTCAAAATGCTTTAAAATGCTAGCTACAAAACTCAATAAAATTCCAAAATGAATTAAGGAGCTCTCCGTGTCATATTTAAATTAAAACTGCGTAAGGATTATTGAAAATTTGCAAATAGAGAAGGAAAGAGACTTCTAGCACAGCAAGAACGTTTAAACTTATTAGACTTCTGTTCGGTGTACTACTTTTTGAAAAAATCATCATCAAATCATCATTTTTTCTGCCGGCGCAGCATGTATTCTTCTACAGTTTTCTATTAATTATTGGAGAAATATTTGACGAAAAATGAGAAAAACGGGAATGTAAACCATATCAATACGAAAAAAAAAATGGTAATCTCACAGCATCAAAAATATAAAATTAAAACAAATCACAAAAAGTGAAAATAATACCTGGGTTCGAACATGCGACCCACAGTTTACAGAGCGTTCATGATACTGCTAAGCTGTTTATTCCGTTGACATGTGTTTTAAATAACTGTTCTCTTGCACGTCATGGCTGAAACGTTAAACATTTGAAGAATACGTACATAATGCAATATTGCTCACCCCATTTAGCAAGTAGCGTTATAATATATAGCCTAACATTTGAAGAAGCCTATGAGGAGTATTTTTGCAAAATTTGAACAGGATCTATGCAGTGCTTTTTGTGCCAAGTCGGAACATCGATTTGGATTTTTACGATTTTATTATATGTATAATGTTGCGACTATAAAGCAATATTTAAAAAATAAATAACATCTGAAGGCCTAGTTAAATGGCAATCGTTTCCAAAGGACATATTCTTTTTTACAACGACGTCTAACAATTTCTACATAATTTTTTCCCCTAGTTTACCTATATCGTGTTTGACTCCATCATGATTATCATTGATACAAAGTCACTTTTGTCTAGGCCCTTTGGAATAATAAAAAACGCAAGAATTCTATGTACAATCTGCTGCCAATTGAAAGTACCAATTTTAAGTCTTCCGTACTTACCCTTAGAAGTATTTCCAGCAACCAGCATATAAGACTCGGAACATTCCTCCAGTAATTTTCTAACGTCTGCGAGACACGTAGGTCTGTACCATGTTTTACCATCTTTCAGTTTACATGATACCATCTCTTGACGATAATCATCTTGGCGAACCATGCACCAACCATCTTCGTTCGAAGTATTTGAGCTTTGGCAGCAATTCCCTGAAGACTTGCAGGTGCTCACTTCTTTGGCATTCCTGATTCTATCTTTCACAGGAGCGTCTATTGCGAACTTTTTCAAAGAATCTAGGATGGGCCTGTAGCCAGTACAGCGACAAATATTGCTGGAAATTGATTTTTCTATTTCCAACATAGTCATGTTCTTGTTGCTTTCCTGGAGTCTAGAAGAAAACAAACAAGCTTAGGTAAAACAAAAAGGGGCATCAATCCAAGAGCGCACATACGTTGATTTAACGCTTTTAGGCGGTCAAACTAGATAAATCTATACTAGCCGTACCGTAAAAAACTACAATATCAAATGAAATCAGGGTATTTTCTGAACACAATTTAATGACTTTTAGCATAATTGGCTTCGTCGGTGATTTATTGTGACAATCTAGAGTTGACTGTCTTTAACGCACCGAGTATAATAATATATGTATTATCTTTCTTTACCTTTGTAATATATTTATTTTTGATCAACTGAATTGGTATCGTAAAACAGGTATGTACTCGTAGTAATCAATTAAACGTTATATATCTGAATCTATTAATTTAGTTTTATTTGGCAAGGATTTAAACGATATGAGCTTAAATATTTGCAAAAAAACTAAATTTACATATTCTCAAAGAAATTAGGTAGATACCAGTGTATTTCTGAGTCATCTGACTAACTGTTTCATGTAGATTAAGCCTTTGTGTTATAAATCCATAGAAAAAAAAAACTTCTTCTGTTATCTCAATCTCTATAATTCGAACCACTAGGAAGTGGATTGAATTATAGAGTAGTTACCAGAAAATGGTTGTATGATAAAATGCGTGAATTTGATGAACCGAAATTCATTGATAAACTCAATTGGAAAATAGTCACTTAACATTTGATGATTACTCTGACACCCAAAAGAATGAGTTGAAGCATAAAATTTCGAATATCGCCACTACTTATTTTGGAAAATAATATTATTTACGCTTTTTTTTTCTATGTATAAATAAAAAGTAAAGTCCTGACTGACTGACTGACTTATTTACGCCCAGCCCAAAATCTCGAACCTAGAGAGCTGAAATTTTGCAGAGTGGTCTCTTTTATAATTTACATAAGGAATACGGAAGGATTTTTCGAAATTCAACCCCTAAGTGGTGAAATGGGGTGTTGAATTTTCTGTGAAACTTTTTATTCGCGGAGCAGAGTGACTTGAAAATTAGTGTACATACTTTTCAGATAAAATTATGAGAAACGTGTATCACAGTTTTTCCAAAATCATCCCCCAATACAAAATTCAAAGTCCTGACTGACTGACTGATATATCAACGCACAACCTAAACTGCTGAAGACATGAAATTTGATGGGTGTATTCTTAGTAAAGAGTCCAGTTGGATATCCACAATGAAAGAGTTTTTTGAAATTCCACCCCGGTGAAACGGGAGGTTGAATTTTCTATGAAACTTACTTACTTATTTTCTGGGTCGATTGACTCGAAAAATGGTGTACACACTTTTCAATTAAAATTATGAGACATGTGTATCAGTTATACATAAATCTATGTGTGTACTATACATACATAGATTACTTATCATCCCGGAAGTAAGATCCCATGGGCAATTCTCAAACTCCACGCGGGCGAAGCTGCGGGCATAACCTAGTTATTAATCATCTGCCTGGCCTTTTCCCAACTATGTTGGGGTCGGTTTCCAGTCTAACTGGATGCAGCTGAAATACCAGTATTTTACATGGAGCGACTGCCTATCTGACCTCCACAACCCAGTTAGTACTGGGTAATACGATACCCCTTGGTAAGACTGGTTGTTAGACTTTTTGGGCCACTGACTACCTATAACGACTGTCAAAGATCTACAAATGACACCCGGGACCAACGGCTTAACGTGCTTTCCGAGGCACGGAGGAAACGGCGGTCACCCATCCACAGACCAACCTAGGCAAGCACACCTTAACCTAAAGATCGATCCGGGCGGCTGTTATTACTTAGCCACGAGCTTCTTATTCAGTTATTAATAACTCTAAAAAAAAGTTTTTTTTATTATATTTTCCTGTCTTCAACTAACAGATCAATAAAAAGTAAAAAAATAATTTTGTCCGTCGAAAAATGTTAAATCAGCGTATGAGGAGCATCTTGTTAGCGAGAAGCAATGCCACATCGGGTGAAGACAGTGGGTAAAACCGTTTGCCCAAGACTGGCAGAGTTCAGTCTAAGAAAAAAATACACTATTTGACTGAATAGAAGGATCAATGATTAAGAATGTGGAAGACGATGTGTACCATGGTACAGTCACTAGTTAATCATTAGCATACCCATGCATAGCCATGATCATCCCCGGAGTGCAGTACCCGCACTGGGTAGCATTATTCTCAGCCAGCGTCGTCTGCAGCACATGGTACCCATCCTTCCTGTTGCCCAAACCTTCGATAGTCTTGATGTCCCAGCCGTGACATGAGGCGATGGCAATCAGGCACTGTTAAACGAAACTGTGGTTAAAACTTACGTAAAGTACTATGGAATTGAAACAAGCAGCTCTGCAAAAACAATAAGTATACTTAATTGAAACGAAATTCAATACCACGGGAGAAAACCGCTTCCGATGTCTCCCAGTAAAGTTTAAACAAGTGCATGCAATGCATTAAAAAAAATTCAGTTAAGACAACCATTTTACTTGAATACAAGCGTGGCAAATATGTTAATGACTTCTGCCAAGTTTAATCGGAGTATTTGAAAATTATTCAATTCGATTATTTTTTAAAGTACATTATTATGAATGGTCTTATTTAAATTAATGAGTTGACTTGGTTTTTGTGTTTCGGGATACTTACAGAATTGATGGCGACGTGCGGTGACCCAGGGGTCTTGGCGGCTGTGACCATGCAGGCTCCGCAGCCACCCTCACGACACATGTACTTGGTGCCGCGCAGCTGGAGGTAGGTGCGGAGGTAGTCCAGCAACATCGTGTCTGAGCACACATCGCTGCCCACTGGGAAACAAAACTTTTTATTATTAAGAAGAATAAATGACATAGGGATTCAAGAAATAGGTGGTTACGTCGGTGTTACATCGTAAACTTTTATCATTCATAGATCTTTAATCGAATCTCCTATAACCTTCTCTTTCAAATTCCCTCACACCACCATACTGGTTTAATAAACACATCTTACGCTGTCTGAACAATAAAGCTCAGGAACGCCCTACCCCTTGGCATTAAAAAAACTGGAAGTAAAATGGTTTTTAAAAGAACAGTTCGGAAGTACTATTTAAATTCAGACTGAATTACTCAAAGTCTAGTCAATAGTAGTCATAGTAATTATTACAAGATTTCTCTTATTTTGGACTATTTGTGTGTATTATAATATTTATTCATTTATTTTATCTGTAAATGTAACAGTATGTAACAAATTGGTATTTTTCTTTATTTTTTGGGTTTGTGTAAATACTATCCCATTTGACTCAAAGGTTGACTGGTAGAGAATGCGTTGTGGCAATAAGTCCGCCTATGTACCACTCTTGTTCATGAAGATTAAATAAATAAATTAAATCTCTCATTAATGAACATACGGGGTTTGCTTTAAAACTGCAATAATTATAAGATGTATCCTTGCCGATCGATAGCGTGAAACGAAAGAATTGTATACATATAAATAGAAAATCATCATACCAGATTGAGGAAGAATAAAATTAGCTTAAAATAGACAAAAAAGAATGTCAAATCAATACTGATTTGACATTCTTTTGGCATATTCTGAATAGAATGCCACAAGGCAACTCTTTGGGCCATCTTATGCATAACTGTTATGCATACATAGGATGCTGTTAATTGCTTGACACGTCATATTTAAGTTTCTTGTCGTTAAGTTCTTTGTAGTAACTGGCAATGCAACCAAAATTTTTACTAGATTCTACAAATCTAGTAAAAATTTTGGTTGCATTGCCAATTGCGACAACAGTGCTGGTATTTAGGTCCTCATAACAAGATTTGGTCACAAACGGTGCCAGCGTAGACTATAGCATATTCAGCCTATGTTCCCACTGCTGGGACACAAGTCTCTGAATGCGAGGCTGTGAGCTATAATCCACCAGCCTCAGTGCGGGATGGTAGATGTCACATGCCTTCAAATATTTAGTTCTAGGACATACCGGTATTCTCACAATGTTTTCCAAGTGTGAGACTATAATACCTTATATATTTAAATAGAACAGTAATAAAAGGTCTAACCTGTATGTTCGACTCCATTCACCTTAAACTTGATGCAGGCCATGGTTGTATAGTGCAGTTCCTTACCGTAAACTGACTGGTACAAGGAAGCTTCACATGAAACTATGTCCACCCTATTTAAACGAGAAAATAAGCATTATTCTTGTTTTTGCATATTAATGGGGCGTTCAGGTAAACAGTAAGTGCATGAAACATCTTTTTTGTTTAGGGTTGTCAAAAAACTGTAATGCAAAAAATAGAACCGACTTCAAAAACACAAAAAAAAGTGAAAAATAACTTTAGTTTCAGAAGTCGGTGACTTTTGTTTGTTTGATTTAGTTTTTTTGTAACAGATATCTGAATATCCAGTACAAATATTTGATATGCATTTATTTTACGTTGTTAACAATACATTACATGGTAATAGGCCTAACCCCAATAAAATGGAACTATATAGGTATGTTAACCTAACTGTCAAAATGTGGGGGTATTGTACCTCTCTGCGTGCACCCTCATCTTTTTTATTTTTGATCTTTCTCTCTCTCCATCCATCAACAATCAATATTTAATTTTATATTCATTACACTTTTAGTCACATGAGATTCATCCCTCTTTATCACGCGTCCATACTAAGACAGATGATTTAAACTTTGTCTAAAAATGTATGTCAAAAAAAAAATTATTGTATGATGATGATGTTAAATGAGAGTTCTGTTCTTTCTTTCTAGTTCTCATTTCTACCTTTATCCATTTTATTTTTTTTCTCTTTTTTTTCATATATTCTATTAATTCTTTTCTACTTTATTTAATGTGATTATCTGATGCCATGATCTAAATGAAGTAAGCAAAGAACGGGCCTGTTAGCTACTGATATAGGTATAGTGTGCCCTTTCTGTGTTGCTTAGCCAGTGACATCTGTCAGTCGAAATTTTATATACCTAATAACCACAGATATAGATAGACCTATATCTGTGCTAATAACCATTGCACGTAAACTTATACTGTCACGGGATATCTTCCGTGATTGTTCATTATTATGAACTGCCGATATAAAAAATAAACAACAAAAAAAAAACAAATAAATAATGAACATTCACGGAAGATATCCCATAAGTGACAGTAAAAGTTAATTTTTAATATTTTATACGCAAACCCTGCGTTAGGAACTACAGAAGTTTTGATATGGAAAGAAAAAATCGAGTGCAGGCAGGGTTTGAACCTGCGACCTTCCGATTCAGTACACCGGACGTCTTAACCAATTAGACCATCGCACCCTGCTCACAGCTCTCGAAATCTTCGTTCCATTAATAACGTCTTACGGTGACGTTGGAGCCATCTATTTAAGAAAGTATAGAACTAACTTAAACCAACACGTTGGCATTACAGCCAAATCAATGTTGTATAGAAGTCGCCATACCGCGACATAGGCGTTGGGCACAGTGTGACGATAGGTACTTGGGAAGAATAACTAGTCGATTGGTAATTCGGACTGATTTATTTTCGAGAATCGACTTATTATATATATTATAACAATGGTACAGTTAGGTTTGGCATGTTGCTGTTATAATTCCTATTGACCAATAGCGACGCGCCGTTGGGCGGGCCGCGCGCGGGTCGCGCGGCGTTGTGTTGCACACGGCACTATTCGCCGCGAAGGCATAAATAGGAGTCGCGCGCCGAGCGCGATCCTTTTCACCGAGCGCCGTCGTCGCGTGCAGATGAAGATACGGAGGGTGCTGGTGCTTCTGCTTGCTTTGCTTGCGCTTAAAAACCGCTTCTTTCGAAGCGAACGTATGCGGCACGGTGTTGTGATGACGCTCGTGCCGCATCTTATTTCTTTATCGTACGAACTCGTTACTTATTCGTCTTTTTCAAGATGATTGCTTCACTGTTTCTTGCAGGCTTGTCTAAAACGTGGTAAGGTAACTGATTCGGTGGTATGTGGTAACTGGTTCTGTGGCATGAGTTAGCTGGTTCTGTGGTATGTGGTAACCGGTTCTGACTGTGTGACAGGTACTGTGTCACTACAAAACTAATTTTTAATATTTTATACGCAAACCCTGCGTTAGGAACTACAGCAAACCCTGCTCGCACTCGAATTTTTTTTTCCATATCATCATCATCATCATTTCAGCCGAAAGACGTCCACTGCTGGACATAGGCCTCCCCCAAGTGTCGCCACATTGACCGATCCCGTGCGTGGTCATTGGTCCACCTAGTGGGAGACCTTCCAACGCAACGTCTTACACTTCGCGGTCGCCACTCCAGAACTTTCCGGCTTCATCAGCCATCCGTTCTGCGAGCAATATGCCCTGCCCACTGCCACTTAAGTTTGGCTATTCTTCGGGCTACGTCGGTAACCTTGGTTCTCTTACGGATTTCCTCATTTCTGATTTGATCACGCAAGGAAACTCCGAGCATAGCCCTCTCCATTGCCCTTTGGGTGACTTTAAGCCTTCTGATGAGGCCCATTGTGAGCGACCACGTTTCGATCCGATATGTAATCACTGGCAACACACACTGGTCATAGACTTTCGTCTTGAGACACTGCGGTAAGTTGGACGAGAAGATACCACGCAACTTCCCGAACGCTGCCCAGCCGAGTCGGATTCGACGATTAACCTCTTTCTCGAAGTTAGACCTACCTAACTGGATCGTTTGTCCCAGATAGACATAATCGTCTACAACTTCGAGTGTAGAGTCTCCGATCTTGATAGGAGTGGGTGTTACATGGGCATTCAACATGACTTTGGTTTTGTCCATGTTCATTTTAAGACCCACTCTTCCGGAAGCTCTACTGAGGTCATCGAGCATAGTACTGAGGTCCTCCATGGTCTCAGCCATGACCACTATATCGTCGGCAAACCGAAGGTGAGAGATATACTCGCCATTGACGCTGATGCCTAGCCCTCACCAGTCCAGAACCTTGAAGACATCCTCCAGTGCAGCGGTGAACAGTTTCGGAGATATGACGTCTCCCTGTCTCACACCTCGCTGCAAAAGGATAGGTTCCGAGGTCTGGTCCTGAAGTCGGACTGACATGGTGGCGTTTTTGTACAAACACTTCAACACCTCGATGTACCGATAGTCAATTTAGCACCGTTAGAGAGACTGCAGTACAGCCCAAGTCTCAATCGAATCGAAGGCTTTCTCGTAGTCCACAAACGCCAAACAGAGAGGCAGGTTATACTGTTCGGTCTTCTGTATAACCTGCCGCAGCGTATGTATGTGGTCTACGGTGCTAAAGCCTTTTCGGAATCCGGCTTGTTCGGGAGGCTGAAAATCATCAATCTTGCGCGCGAGACGATTCGTGATGACTCTTGAAAACAACTTGTAGACATGGCTTAGAAGTGAGATGGGCCTATGGTTCTTCAGCCGGGCATTGTCGCCCTTTTTGAAGAAGAGTACCACCACACCCCTGCACCATGCCTGCGGCGTTTTAACCTCGATTATGACGGAATCAAACAGCTTCTGAAGGGCCTTAAGTACCGGTTTTCCACCTGCCTTCAGGAGTTCGGCCATAATTCCGTCATCACCCGGTGCCTTGTTGTTTTTTAGCTGTTTTAGAGCCATCCTAATCTCGTACAAGCTGAAATCCGGAATGTCTTCGGTATAGTGTCGGGTCAGTCTAGCTCTTGGGTCGTTAGCTAGATTTGCAACGGGTTTACTGGTTGAAGTGTACAACTGCCCATAAAAACTCTCGATCTCCCTCAGCAGCTCCGGTCTGGCGGATACGATCCTGCCATCGTCGGTCTTCAGTTTCATGAGCTGCCTCTGCCCAATAACCACATCTCTTGAAAATACCTTGGAGCCTTTATTCCGCTCAATAGCGTCTTTAATACGCTCGGTATTAAAGCGGCGGAGGTCGCTCTTCAAGGATTTAGAGATCCGTCTATTGAGCTGCCGGTATTTGCACGCCTCGTCTAAAGACTGCAGGATCTTCTCACGCCGCTCCTTCATGAGCTCGAGAGTATGATCAGAGAGTTTTTTGTTCTTGTGTGCACGACGTGTCTTGAAGAACTTAGACTCAGTCGTATGGACAGTTTCCACGAACCCATCGTTGTAATCGTCCACCGAGCTTCCTAGGCACTCGAAACGATTCTGGAGTACACGCTGAAAGCCTGAACTCCAAATTCTTTCCATATCAAAACTGCAGTATAAGTTAAGTTGTAAACCGTGAAAACTTTAAACCATTGCACGTATTTTCAAAACCTATATATGGCCCATTATCACATAATGTATCAGCAGCAGCCACGGATTTTGCCCGGTTGATGGCAATAGACTCGCCCCTTATAACGTGGGCCTTCAACATACCTAACTGGCGAAATGTGGGGGTACTATTACGTAAACCTCTGCCTAACCATTCGGGGATTAGAGGCGCGATATTATGTTAGCCATTTAGACAGTTGGAAAAATATCACATTTATAGTGTTTGGTCGAAAATTCTCGTCTAGTTTACCAAGACAAGTAATTATAATCTATTTATTTTGAAAGTGCAGGCCCTGGTCATTTCAGACACTATTGATTTTAATGAAATGAGCCAGCAGCTGTGCACGCAATAACTCGTCGAATAACTTCATGTATATTATATTTTTATTGTATAAAAAATGTGCATTTTCCTACCGAATCATCGATCATAAAATATTGTCTGTTTCAATGTTTCGAGTCATGGGTTCGAACGCTGATTTACTGGTTACCTGGTCACTGACGCAGACAGAATGGTACAAAAGGGAGGAGGCCTAATATTCAGCAGTGGGTGGAACAAGGCTGCCAATGATGATAGTCATTATGATGACGATGACGTTATGCACTGACATAATTATGCACTGGTTGTTGTTGCCAAAACAGAATAAAGGCTAATCTTGAATCGACTCTTAGATAATTCTATCACTGTTCAAGAGGGTGGATGGTATTCAGATGATCGCGGGTAAGACTTGGATGTAGCACGCGTCGATCAATAAATCATGGCATAAAAGTTCCATTTATCAGCAGTTGGTGGAACAGGCAAGTACGCCTTTATTCACCTGAAGGGTTAGGTAAGCCTCTACTTCTTACTCATTTGTAGCGATGCATAGTATTAATATTAGCTGCTATAAATGTTTTATCCATGAGGAATGGTGGAAAATGACAGACTTTCTATTGTGGCCTGAGATTTTTGTGCCCTAGGCCGAGTCTGCTGCTAATAGGGAGACATCCACTCTCTTTCCTCACGCCTGTAATTCCCGAAGGGTTAGCAGAGATTTACCTTCGGTGCTCCTACATTTTGACAGCTATGTTCAAGTCTCATGAATTAAAGGGCAAGCTTATTGCCATCTCGGTTGATGGCAATAAGCTTGCCCTTTGCTTAGATACTGATTCCAGGTTGCTATTGAGGAATTCCTGATGAAAAACTTAATAACACCTTGCCCAGCTTGGGAATCTAACCCAGGACCTTACCCTCAGCAGTCGCGCTTGAGACAACTAGACCAACGAGGTAAACAAAAAGAATTAACTTCTTTGTTCGACTAAAATTATTTAAATGATTTCATTAATTATCAACAATGCTCCAAGAAAATAAAACTTGTGTAAACCATGTTTTGCAGTACGTTTAATTCACGTGGCGAATATTAACACATGTTCAATATTGACCGAACGAAATGAAAAGTGCTTGTCATGTTGTGTTTCAAGTCACCATGAGAGTCGAAAAAATTCTGGGATGGCGCTCCGTCATCATCATCATCATCACATCAGCCACAAGATGTCCACTGTTGGACATAGGCCTTCCCTAAGCGTCGCAACTTCATTCAGTCCACTACTTCTCGCATCTAGCTGGTTAGTTCTCGGATGAGACACCAGATTTATCATAATACTAGCCTAATAACATTAGCCTTGAGCGATAGCCAATGACTTCATATTTTGGGCTAGTGTAGGCGGTTCTTGCCTGTAAGTGACCTCTAGTCTAAGTGGCTCATCGCGCTCTATTAATCTGGGGGTGATGCAAAAACAATGTAACTGCAGTAATAGTCAAATATGTAAATATAATCCTCCAGCTCTCTCTTCCCATACATCCCATTCCCATTATTAGTATATTTTAAATTCATTATAGATGAAAAATTTTAGGCATACACGATGAAGTAAAAGTAATACCTAACAATTATAACATAACACATAAACAAAAAAAATATAATAACGACATTATTTCTAAAACATTTACTTTTGGGAACAACCTGTATCAATTAAGAAACTTCCTTCGCCACTGCTGTTTTTGAATGGACGGTCGGATTGGTCATCGAGGTTCGCTCGTTAGTACGAGTATTAGATATTATTTCGCCTAATACCCGCGGTAATTTTTAGTTGTAGTTTCTTTTTTTTTTTTTTTTTAACTAAGTACCTACTCTCTAAATTATGTAGTCGATGATTTTGGTGCACGGTAAAACTCTAATGAGTTTATGTTGGCACCAACTCAAAATGTATAAAATGTACGTGTACTATTGAATAAATAAATAAATAAATGTCAAATTACTGTTACTGTAAAAGGAGGTTATTATTCCTAAATTAATAACTGTGTCGTTTTTATTGGTCTCTTTTAATTTGAAGGAGCATACGTTAAAGATCCATCTGAATAATTGTGATTTTAAAGTATCTGTGTATAGTTGGTTGGAGATTCTAAATGAGCAAAGCGCTGCTGTCAAGCATTCGATATTGGGTTCGATTCCAGGGTTGGGAGTTGTAGGTTTTTCAATCAGAATTTTTTCAGAAGCAGCTTGGAGCCTGAATTAGTGCCCATCATCATTTATTCATTTCAGCCGACTGCTGGACATAGGCCTCCCCCAAGTGCCGCCACGTTGACCGGTCCCGTACGATTCACATCTCCGCAACCTTCATCAGGTCATCAGTCCACCTAGTGGGACGCCTTCCAGCGCAACGTCTTTCGGTTCGCGGTCGCCACTCCAGAACTTTTCGGTTCCGATTAGTGCCCGTTGATGATAATAGTCTTGCTCCTTCTTTTATTACATGGGACTTAAACATAACCGGGTAAAATGTAAGTGTAAGATGGGTTCCTGCACATTAGAACAAAACTTTTGGGGAAAACAGGCCAGATACTATAATATACATTTGTTTTTACACCTTACGGATTTAGCTGTTACAATACTGACCTCCAGTTATTTCCAGATTTCATTAAACGTATTTTGCTATCAAGGATTTTGGCGTCGCCATCGTAAACAGAAAATATTTAGATTTTCAAGCTATGCAGTTTGATACAACATAATCATGAATGCAAAGGTATTTCACATGAACCACAAATACATAAATTATGTTCTGTTCTAGAATAGGTAAACAAATGGTTCTGAAAATGAAGGATGTCAATTTGTAGTGTCTTTTAAAATGGAGTGCTTTAATTTTACTTTCTTTATATACTTTAATAATATATATACTATACTTGAAACTCTAATTGCAACTACATTCAAGTATTTTTTCGTTTGACCGTTCTTTGTATTAGTCAATTTTTGTCGACGTTATTTTTTATATTGATAATCAAATAATACCTTATAGCTGGAAAAAATAGTGAGATATCAAATGGAAACCTCATCATCATCTGCCTAGCCTTTTCCCAAATATGTTGGGGGCGGCTTCCAGTCTAACCGGATGCAGCTGAGTACCAGTATTTTACATGGAGCGACTGCCTATCTGACCTCCACAACCCAGTTAGTACTGGGTAATACGATACCCCTTGGTAAGACTGGCTGTCAGACTTTTTGGGCCACTGACTACCTATAACGACTGAAACCAAAATCAAATGGAAACCTTTTAAACATAATATGACTAATTCTACGGATTTATGTCATTTATGAGGAGCTCGTGACTAAATATTAACAGTCGCTCGGATCCATCTTTAGTTTAAGCCGCGCTTGCCTAGGTTTGTTTGTGGATAGGTGACCACTCATTTCATAACGAGTTTCCTCCGTGCCTCGAAAAGCACGTTAAGCCGTTGGTCCCGGCTGTCATTTGTAAATCTTTGACAGTCGTTACAAGGCAGATAGTCAGTGGCCCGAAAGTCTGACAACCAGTCTTACCAAGGGGTATCGCATTACCTAGTACTAACTGGGTTGTGGAGGTCAGATAGGTAGTCACTCCATGTAAAATACTGTTATTCAGCTACATCCGTTTAAACTGGAAGCCGATCCCAATATAGTTGGGAAAAGGCTAGGCAAATGATATACGGATTTATGTCATTTAGTAGGAATGCCTGTCAAGCCTAGAAATGCTAAATTGTTACCAACTTCTTCACGCTATCACTTACTAGGAAAAGTAGTAAAAATCGCATTTTTTTATTCGTATGTAGGTGTGTAGGTAGGCAAAGGTAAATAAAATAATTCAAAATAGCAGCCAAACAGTTTATTATTAAAATGTAATAGTGGCGTGATTGGTGTCGTTATTTTTTTTAAACAAACTAAGAATCTAATTATTTAACAGAAAGTCCTCATCACCCACATCAAAAAGACACCAATAAAATATTTTTTTTTTTTTCGTAATAACTTTTTTTTAAAAGAGATAATTTTAAAAACAAAACACAAATTAGTAAATTAAAGTTGTGCAAGAACCTTTTGGCGCTTATAATAATATGACGTTAATATGTGCCCACTGTTGGCAAAATATTTGTTAATTGTAACAAGAAATGTCAAAGATGAGAACGGTAACGCCGTTCTCATCTTTGACATTTCTTGTTTTGACCACGCGCCAAAATATCCTTGTCCAGATATATAACTGATATTCTCAGTAAAACTTGAAGTCTTCTGTACTAGTGTTAGTTGCCATGCAAATCTTCTCAGTCGTGCTTGGTCCGTCTGAAAAAAAATATCTCTGTAACACTGTGTCTGTGTGTGTATTCTTGAATTGAATATTTAACGAGGTGGCAATTGAAAGCAATTAAGTGATCTACCACTACTCGTAGCATGACCACCGAGGAAACGGGTTTTGACGAAGGCAGGACCGACAAAATGACAGATTTCGTTTGTTGACCGCGTGTTTTTAATAATTGGAAAACCTGGAAACCTCGTAAGATAGTGGACTTTGTACTCATCACTATGAACGACCTTTACTAAGAGTTATCCCTTATAATGTGAACAAAAAGTTAGCAGTACAAAATCGACAAATTGTCACTAAACCTCGCATCTATAATATGAATACAGAGCGCATTCATTTGAAAGGTTATGTTTTTTCAGGGACAATTTCATTTTGGTAATTTAATAATAATTATACTGTACTGTGCTAATGATCACGACCAAAATATGTGACCTTAAATGTGACAATGCTCTCACCAATTTCAAACCACTGTGTGGTGGGAATCCCAGCCTCCTGTCTTGCTTGAACGATAGCTTCCCTGATGGCAAACGCTATGACCACTGGCGCACATGTTGCTGGCTCTCCAGTTCCTGTATATTTTAAAGTGCTCTTGTTAATTTTGGAAAATGGCTTAAATTGTTTATTTTAAATAGGTACGCCAACATTACATTGCATTATATATTTAACAATAAAAGTATAATGGGAGTAAGGGGTGCGTTGTCAGAATTCCTCCTCGTGTGCCTGATGGCTGCCGGTCCCTCTCGATATATCTGGAGGGAATAGCAGCTGCTGGGCCGGTGCACCCTGGGCGTGGGCAGTATCCTTCCCCGAGGAATGGGAAGAGATTCTTATTCCTCGGGAAATGTTACTGTCCATGGCTAATATTCTGACATGGGGGGGTCCCTCATGGACCAAGGGGGCGTTGCTCCGCGTGACCCTCTGAAAAGCAGAGGGCACAGCGGAGGAGCAAGGGCGGGCTCGGTGTGCACTTACCCTGCCTCCGAGCAGACAGTGAAGGACGTGCGTCCTTCACTGTCTCCGTCGATATCGTAATCCCACCGTCGAAGTGTCGTGGAACACGTCTCGCGGCTTCGATTGGGACCGAGGGTCTTGGCTTAACCGCCCGGACCACGAGGTAGAAAACCTCTATAAAAAGTTACCCCGAATCTCAAGCGGCGGCGCACCGCGAGGAGATGTATGGCTGACGGGTTCCTTTGGAAAATCAGTCTCTAGTGCGAACCACTGCCGGGCCTGGCTATGGCTTATCTGGGTACAGGGGGCACTGCCCAGATGGACTTTTTATTTCCCCCATACTCGTGGGAACAGTATGGAAAGATCGAAAACCCAAAAAACGGCCGATAACGGCGAAGGAAGGGAGGAGAGGGATGCGGGGTCGGAGTCCGGCGCCGCATCCAGCGAGGTGAGCGCGGGAGGCTCAGTGAGCTCCCAGCGCGGGAGGCGCGGGGCTGCTGCGGGGAACAGGGAGTTCCTACGCAAGCGGTCCAGGCCGGTAGGCGACCGAGAGTCGTCGTCAGATGGGGAGCTGGTTTCGGCTCGTAAGATCCCCACCAGCAAGCGCGGCGGGATCCGTGGCAAGAGGAGAGGCCTTTCTGCCACCGAGAGGTCGGCGCGGCTTGCCGAGGAGGGCCGCCATCCGGGGGTGGTCGCCGGTCACGGGGTGGCCCGTTCGGGTTCCTCTGGCGACGAAGCGGGCGCAGATGGCGACTCCGATGCGGAGCGTAAGGCCGGACTTGCAAAGGAGGTAGAGGCGGCGCTGAGGGCTGTCTCTCTGAAACAAAAGCCCTCTACCAGGCAAAGGGCTATACCTGCAGCGGTCGCCTCCATTATAGCATCAGCGGAGGCCAGATTTGCGGGGCCCCCGCCAGACGGCGTGGCCACACTGAGGGCGGAGGTCGCTCGACTGACGGCTGCCACGGAGCTTCTAAAAGAGGAGAACATGAGGCTCCGAGCAGACCTGGCCAGTCTGCGCGAGTCCGGCTCTCGCGAGGCGCCCCAAAATGGGGGCCAGAAGCATCCAAGCCAGCCCGTGCCGGTGGAGAACCAGGTTCTGAATCTGGTTCGGCAGGAGCTGGCTGCCTTCCAGGCGCGGTTCTCCGTCCTGTAGGGTATTGTCCTGCGCCCCCCCCTAGCGGCAAACAAGGCGCCCCCGGGCCCGAGGGCGGCCTCATATGCGTCTGCTGCGGCCTCCGCACCGGGGCCGTCCAGCCAGCCCCCCGGCAGGGTTATGTCGGCCCCGACGAAACCGGCTCCAGTTAAGAAGGCGGCGGCCCTGAAACAGGGCAAGGCGGCGGCCCAAAAGAAGGGCAAGGTGGCGAATATGCCAGGGCCAGCCACGAGACAGCCGCTACCGCCACCCCCCCCGCCCCCTAAGCCTTCCGCGGCCGAGACCGGGTGGCAGGTGGCCGGAGAAAACGCGAGGGAGCGAAGGGCGGCCAAAAAGGCCAGGAGGCAGGAGCAGAAACGCCGGCAAAAGGAGCGGGGCGTCGCGGTTAGGCTCAGCGCCCCGAAGACCGCAGCTGTAGTGATTACACTACAGCCGGACGCGGAAAAGAGGGGCGTGACCTACCGCGACGTGCTCGCTAAGGCGAAAGCGACGGTGGATCTCGGAGAGCTCGGGATCACCGGGGGCCTCCGGCTTAGAGTCACCGCAACAGGGGCTCGAGTGCTGGAGATCCCTGGCGAAACCCGTGGCTCGTCCGCTGACGCTCTGGCTGAAAAGCTTAGAGCGTCCCTAAATGCGGACGAGGCCCGAGTGTCCAGGCCCGTCAAATGCGCAGACCTGCGCATACTGGGTCTGGACGACTCGGTGACCGAGAAGGAGGTGGTGGCCGCCGTCACCAGGACCGGTGGGTGCCCTGCCGAGCAAGTCAAGGCAGGCACCATACGTCCGGACCTGTCGGGCATGCGAACCATAACGGTAAGCTGCCCTGTGACGGCGGCGAAAGTCATTGTGGAGGGCCGAAGGCTCTTGGTGGGCTGGGTTTCGGCACAGGTGAAGCTGCTGGAACCCAGACCTCTGAGGTGCTTCCGCTGCCATGTGGGGCACCACGTGTCGGTCCGGTGCACCTCGGAGGTGGACCGCAGCGGCCTGTGCTTCCGCTGCGGCCAGCCTGGTCACATGGCCGCGGCTTGCTCCGCCGCGCCGCGCTGCGCTGCATGTGCGGCAGCTGGCAAGCCGGCCGATCACCGGGCAGGGAGCAAGTCCTGCGGTACTCCCGCCAAGGCCAGGGGCAAGGGAAGGCCCTCCGCCACCACCGCCAAAACCCCCACCGTCGCCACCACCGCAGCCGCCGCCACTGTCGCCGCCGCCACTGTCGCCGCCGCTGCCGCTACTGCTGCAACTTCCGCAGCGGGGCCCTTGCAGGGGGCCCGGGAGGGGGCTGAAATGGAGTGCCAGTAACGGCCCCATTACGCCTTCTCCAGGCGAACATCAACCACTGCGCCTGCGCTCAGGATCTGTTGCTCCAGAGCATGGCACAGTGGTCGATTAACATCGCCGTGGTCGCTGAGCCGTACTTTGTCCCGCCCAGGGATGACTGGGTGGAGGACCTTAGCGGCTCAGTGACCATAATTGCGTCGGTCGCCGCCGGTACCCCGACCCTTGAGAGTGTCAGGAAGGGTCAGGGGTGCGTAGCAGCACGGTTCGGGGAGATCGTTGTAGTGGGAGTCTACTTTTCCCCGAGCCGAACTCTCGCCGAGTTCCACAACTCCCTCACGGAGTTGAGTGTCGTCATCGGAAGCCATTCCCTCCCCGTGCTTGTGCTCGGGGACTTCAATGCCAAGAACTTGGCTTGGGGTTCTCGTTACACGGACGTGCGGGGTAGAATGGTGGAGGACTGGGCTCTGGAGACAGGCCTGGTCGTCCTAAATCGGGGTTCTGTCCCCACGTGCGTGCGGATGCGGGGCGAGTCGGTGGTGGACATCTCGTTTGCCAGCCCCGCTCTGTCGCCGCGTGTCGTTGACTGGCGCGTCATGGAGGGGGTGGAGACCTATTCCGACCACCGGTACATCCGGTTCGACGTCTCCACCCAGTCCTCAAGCGTGCCGGTCCTACAGGCCCCGAGTGGTCCGCGATGGGCGCTGAAGCAGCTGGACCGGGAGCTCCTCCTGGAAGCCTCGATCGTGCAGGCCTGGTTGTCATCACCAGTCAGGCCTGCCGACATCAACAACGAGGCGGGTTGGTTCCAGGAGGCCATGTCCGAGATTTGCGACGTGGCAATGCCCCGAGTTCGGCCAGGAAGCGCCCGGCGTCAGGTGTACTGGTGGTCGCGAGAGCTGACGTCTCTGCGCAAGGCGTGCGTTGCCACGCGGCGCCTGTACGCCAGGCATCGCAGGCTCCGCATCCGCCCTCCGGATGCGGCAGCCATTGAGGCGGAGCTTTACGAGGGGTACAGAGCGGCGAAGACCGCCCTCCAAGAGGCTGTCCGGCGGGCCAAGAACTTGGCCCGCGAGGAGATGCTGGAGTCTCTGAACGGAGATCCGTGGGGGCGCCCTTACAAGATGGTGCGGGACAAACTCCGCACCCGGGCCCCTCCGCTAACGCAGAGTCTCCGGCCTGAGCTCGTGGAGGACGTGGTGAGCGCTCTGTTCCCTTCGCGAGGGGAGCACCCTCCCCCGCCTATGGCTCCGCCGCCGTGTGCGGTGCCGGAAGCGGACCACACCGATGACGATGACGACGTTCCGGAGGTGACTGGGGTAGACCTGAGAGTGGCGGTATGCAGGCTGAAAACCAGAAACACCGCCCCGGGACCCGATGGCTTGCCTGGCAAAGCCTGGGTCCTGGCCTCTGAGGCTCTCGGGCCCCGACTGGAAGGGCTCCTAAGCGCATGCTTGGAGAGAGGCCAGTTTCCGCTTCGTTGGAAGACGGGGAAGCTGGTCCTCATCCGGAAACCAGGGCGCCCTGCGGACTCTCCGTCCGCATACCGGCCCATCGTGCTACTCGACGAGGTGGGCAAGCTCTTTGAAAGAGTCATTGCCAACCGCCTCGCCGGGCACCTTGCGGGGATGGGGCCGGATCTTGCGGAACACCAGTTTGGTTTCCGCAAGGGGCGCTCGACGGTGGACGCCATCATGCGCGTGAGAGCCCTCACGACGGGGGACGCGGTGTCCCGGGGCGGGGTCGTCTTGGCGGTGTCTCTTGACATCGCCAATGCCTTCAACTCCATGCCCTGGAGCTGCATTAGGGAGGCACTCCGGTATCACCGGGTGCCGACCTACCTTCGTCGTGTGGTCGGGGACTACCTGACGGATAGAGCCGTCATCTACCCTGGTCGAAGCGGAGAATGGAACCGGCGAGAGATGTCGTGCGGTGTTCCACAGGGATCGGTTCTGGGGCCGGCCTTGTGGAACATCGGTTACGACTGGGTGCTGCGCGCCGACCTCCCTACCGGCGTCAGCGTAGTTTGCTACGCTGACGACACGCTGGTACTGGCACAAGGGAGGTCGCACGAGGCGGCGGCCGAAAACATGACACGCGGGGTTGCGATAGTCGTGGAGAGGATCCGGCAATTGGGTCTCGAGGTGGCACTGCACAAGTCCGAGGCCATGTGTTTTCATGGGCCTCGGAATGCGCCACCGTCGGGATCCCTACTGACGGCAGGAGGGGTTTCCATCGGCGTCGGGTCGACGTTGAAGTACCTAGGACTCGTCCTCGACAGCCGGTGGAACTTCGTGGAGCACTTCCGACGTTTGGCTCCCAAACTGGAACGGACAGGGGCTGCCTTCAAGCGGCTCTTGCCCAACCTGAGGGGTCCAAACGCCTCCTGCCGGAGGCTATACGCGGGGGTCGTGCGGTCCATGGCCCTTTACGGGGCCCCGGTGTGGGCGCGTTCTTTGAGGCGGCAAGCCGCCCACTACCTGAACGCGCCCCAAAAGGTAATAGCCATAAGGCTAATCCGGGGGTACCGCACGATCTCCGGCGAGGCGGCTAGCCTCCTTGCCGGATTGCCGCCATGGGATCTGGAGGCGATAGTCCTCGCGCGCCTGCATGAATGGCGCGCGGAGGCACTACGTCGGGGGGAAACTCCGCTGCCGCGGCAAATTGCCGCTCAGCGGACAGACCTCCGGGGTGATATCATGGCGACATGGAGAGAGCGACTGTTGCAACCCCGTGCAGGGCACGCTACCATAGTGGCGATAAGTCCCCTCTTTGAGGAGTGGCTAGAGAGGCGCCACGGCGCCCTCATCTACCGCCTGACGCAGATCCTCACCGGACACGGTTGTTTCGGGAGGTTCTTGCACCGAATCGGGCGGGAGGAAACGCCCGGGTGTTTCCACTGCGAGGATCGTCCGGAGGACACGGTGGAGCACACCGTAGAGGTCTGCCCCGCTTGGGCGGAGCACCGCCGTGTCCTTGTAGCGGCGATTGGCGGCGGCGATCTCTCGCGTCCGGCCCTGGTTCAAGCCATGGTCCGGAGCGAGAGGGAATGGGAAGCCGTCACCACCTTCTGTGAAGCAGTCATGCTAGTGAAGGAGGTGGCGGGACGTGAGAGGGAAAGAACTTCACGTCCCAGCCGCCGCGGGAGACGCCCTGGGCGTCGGGGGTCACGTGGTGGCTCCCGGCCACCGTAGGCGCGGGCCTGTGGTCGGCGAGTTATGGGCTAGCTCGCCGTCCGGCCGTCTTATGTCGACAGGCCGTGCCGACGGCGCGTTCGTGTTCCACGCGCGCCTCAAAGAGATGTCAGCAAATAAGTAGGGGTCCGCAAGGGCCGATGCCTGCCAGGGCTGCGGGACTGTTCGAAAGAGATACCGTGGCCCTGGAACACAAAGGCAAAGAAGGAACATGGGTGGGTTTTAGTCAGTACAAGTCTGACACTCCCTTCCGCTCCGCCCAGAGCGGGGGGGGTCATTTGATGATTTCCCATCCGGAAAAAAAAAAAAAAAAAAAAAAAATGGGTGTAAAAATACCCTTAACGAAGCCGAAAGGCACTGATTCTTCCAGTCATTGCGATATTTTTTTTATTCTAGAAACTTGAAACCTTCCATACCTTGAAACCTTCTGGTTACGGAGATATTGGGGGTCAAAGAACCAACTTTTTCACAAGTTTTTTTTTACAAGTTTTTAATGTTATAGCTTTACTTTAAATATCCATGACCCCCGTATTATTTAATGGACCCATCAGCAAAATGTTTTGAGTGCTTTACATTGAGTCCTACCGTAATACGAGATTTTTCACCCCAAAACAAGCCACTTCCTAGCAATATTTTTTGTGTAGATTTACTTAGTTTGACAGATGAACAGTCTGCTTGGTTGACGGCTTTGTGAAGGTTCCGTTTACAACTTATATAGGTTAGAGTTCTTATGTAGGTGCCAATTACAGGGACACACCATTATCTTAAGTACAAGAAAGCTATAGCATCGTAAAATTATGATTAACTTAAATAGCTCTTATGATATTTATACGACTGCGAGTAATATAAGCGAACAGTATGACCTGTGGCAACAACCAAGTGCAACAATTACAGCACTGAGCCCGTGTGCTGGATATCCACCATCATCCTCTCACAGAAAGGTGGCCTGTGTCCCAACAGTGCGAACATTACAGGCATGCAGCTAGGTCATTATCCTAATGTCTTTTATTATTTTTATTTCCCTTACCTTTAGATCCAAGAATAATTTCATTGCCGAGGGAGTCCTTCTTAAAGTATACTCTGAAGTCCTGAGGAATATCTCTAGCTTCAGGAACATGATACTGCCAAGTTCTGTCTGTGAGAATTGCACCGGACTCGTCGTAGATAAGCTTCTCACAAGTCCAGTACCCTTGACCCATGATAAAACTGCCTTCTACCTAAATACAGGATAACATACATATAAAAGTGAGATTTGACAACGAAATTACAAAATTAATAAGTCAAATAAAACCAATAAAAGTATTGCCAGCGTTGTATATGCTACACTATAAATCATAAATTGTAATACAGAATAAATAAAGTAAAATGTGATCTCATAATCAGATAAATGTGGTATGATCAATAAGCATAAATAATTATACAACTTTCAATATTTAATCCAACTTACTTGTCCAACATCGACCTCTGGGCTGATACTCAAACCAACGTCTTGTAACATATCCACTCTTAACACTTCAGATTCTCCAGTCAACACATCTATTTCAACTTCACATAAAGCCATGCCATAAATATTGTAGACCTGCGCATCTTGAAGTCTTGCGAACCCATGAGCCTGAAGATCCACATCAGCATTAAATGCTGCTTTAATCAGCTCTTCCCAAGTTGGATTAGTCAATGTCGCCCTAATAGGTTCTAATCTGGCGTTCAATTCATCACAACATCTTCTCAATCCAAAAATAATGCTTGTTGTTGTCAGACTTGCACCGGAAACAAAACTGTTTGGAGCAATAATTGTGTTATTGCCTTTGATCTGAATTTTTTCTATAGGTATTTTTAGAAAATAAGCGGCTAATTGTACTGCTTTAGTGTTTATACCTTGCCCCATTTCGACACCAGCGTGAGTGATGACGACAGTGCCATCTCCGTGAAAGACTGACAGGTTGACATCCAACTGTTGTGCACCCAGAGGCGCCCACCTTACAAATGACCACCTCAGTCCTCGTTTGTTCCATCTATTTTGTGTGTTGAAAGTATGTACAGCGGCTTTTCTGATGTTATATTCACCATTTTCTTTCAAAGTGGCTACCATATCCGACATTATACTGGACACGGTTGGGTCCAGATTTGCTAGACGGACAGCTATTGGGTCCAGAGATAATTCATAAGAAATTCTTTCCATCATGTGTTCCATACTAGCTATATTTTCTAAAGAACCTGAAGTAAAAAGAAATCTGTTAGAGGTCGTTCACAATAGCCAACAAAGTTATTGATTCGACCTGAACTTACCTGGTGACCTACACCAACTATTTTTAGGTGTATCAGTAACTGAATTGAAAGCTTTGAAATTGATTTTAGTAGCATCATAGCAATTGTTATACACGCCAACTCCAAGAAGGATTAAAGATTCATTAACTTTATAGCCATTATCTGTGTAAAGTGATGAGTTTAGGCGTTGGATCACTCCTGATTGATTGACTGCGATCTGAAAAAATGTTGTTTTATCAAAATACTGTATTACACTCTCCATGCTTCCCTAATACATTTCGCACTCTTTTGATTCACGCAATTTGTGTCCTCACTGGCAACATCAATGAGATATATATTTTTTTCTCATATATTACCACTGTCGAACAAATGGAAAAAAAACTAGTTATGATCACCCACAAAAGACAGACGAAAAAGATGTCAAATAACTTCTAATTTAAAAAAGTAAAGTACCTCATAATCCACAGAACAAGGCAATCTTTTGCCGACTGCTCTCATGTTCGTAGTCAAGGGCTGAATGAACCTGCACGGTCGGTTCAACTTCTGTACGACAAGACTACAAGCGACGGCAGACTGGGTACTGCGGGATACCTTTATACCGAATCCACCACCGATACGACGGACGTAACAATCGATCCTAAAGTTATACAAAATGTTATTGGCTTCCATTTCTTATTTTCACACAACGCACAACACAATAATTATGAATAAATAAACTACTAAAATTGTAAGAGCAACCACCCGACAGCAGAAAACTCATTGCTTAAGGTATTTTTTCGTCAAAACCAAGTCAAGTTGTCTAACGTAAGGCTAGCCGGCTCCAAGTAGTAATTAGTATTGTAAAAACGTTACATACTTATTTTTATCCATATTCAAAGCCCTTGATATCATAAGCTGTGTTGTATCAAGCCATTGCGTTGCTGAATGCACTTCTATTCCTTCTTCCGTAGGTTTCGCTACACAGATTAGAGTCTCCATAGTGAAATGATACTGTCCGTAAAAAGTGTTGCTTCAAGTAAACGTCTTGTATACATCTGTGCCAGGATTTGTAGCATCTAGTGCCATAAAAAGAGTATTCCTAGCGGTATCTGTTTTAGCTTCTTTGATGTCTATAACAGGTTTTCTAATATTGTTGTACGTTACTTTAACTAATTTGGTAGCTCTGTCAGCAATATGTTGTGTTTCAGCAACAATAATGCCGATGGGCTGATTGTAGTATTTTACGTTGCCATCGCATAACACTTCTTCGTCAGCTACATAAGTCAAAAAGTCGGCTGGAGTAAAAGAGTTAAGGCCTGGAATGTCTTTTGCTGTGTAGAATGCTATAACACCGGGGTAGGCCTAAAATAAAAATAAAAATGAGAACTCTGATAGTGAAGAGAGAGGCGTAACATAATCAGTCTATAATAATATGTATCGTTTCCACTGCTGGAATCCGTGAGAACAGCTGGCTGACGTTGTACCAATGGTAGATTTTGGGTACATAAAATTTTACAAAAATTACAACGGATTTAAGAAAATACTTTTGACCAGTGAAAGTCTTTGAATAAACCCACGTACAGAAAAGAATATAATTATGATTTATAATAGCGGGTTTGTGAACGTCAAATCATGCTTTTTCATATTGGTACGTAACTATTTCAATGTCTTCACATATATAAAATGCAATAAATACCTCAAAATTTTGTGCTTTAGTTCAAATAATCAAATGACTTCTTAAAACAAAGGTAGACTTACCAATGCAACACTGGGATCAATCTTGGTAATAACTCCCAAAGCTACTGTGCTGAGTACGAAGGCACCGAACACTTCGTGGGGTAAACTGGGAATATCGTCTGTGTACTGAGCTTCCCCTGCACATTGGATCTGGAGAGAAAAGCAGTAGTATTGTTGGCAGAAATCTGAGTCTTCTCTTATTAAACACGTATTTTTACTTACGTCAAAATAATAGAGGCGTTGTAATATTTTTGTAAGGAGCCTGGCTCATCTAATTAACACCATTTTTTTTTTCAAAATGTCAGCCACAATTTAAAACTGTATTCACTATTACCTGGCTTCAATACAAACAAGTATTGTATGAGATAAAATGCTTCTAAAGCGTCACGTTTCTGCGATGTATGTTTTCAAAATTAGAATCTATAAATTGATGGCGTCAGTACACTGAGAGCTTAGCGCCCTCCTGATTATCGAGGCGCGAAAAGAAGCGTGAAACACTGTAACAAATTGTTTTCTGAAAATGTCCTAGACAAGATATCAGTCGAGGTAAAGCCATTACTTTACTTACCAAAGATTCAACTTTAGCGATAGGTTGGTTCAAAGGCCACAGCTCAGGATCGGTGGTGTAGATCTGTTTAGCTTCTGAGACTGGTCTAGAACCATGGAGATAGATAGTTCCAGACTCAAAGCGCGGGTTTCTGATTTTTTGTGGACAGATCGTTAGAAGACCCTGTAATAGGAATACAAAAAAATAAAAGAGAATTTGAAAACATTCAAAATCGTAATAAAACATAATTAGGGTACAGTTGTCATTTTAGTTCAACGCTGGAAACAGCAGAATATTATGGACATCATATTATGTGTAACACCTATGTAACAACAATATTCTGGCAAATAAAATTAATTATTATTATTATTTATCCTATATTTATTTTTATACATATTAAATACATTTTTAAATATTCTAATATAAAACAATATAAAAAAACATTTAAAAATATAAAAAATTGTGGTCCGCCGGTATCGGGAGCAGGGTCCAAGCTACCGGTGGTTAGGGCTCCAGAGACAGGAACCTCCTCACAATGCGAGCCGTATCGAGGAGTACTGCCTTCTGAATCAGGCCCTTGATCCAACCGCCTAACGAGAGCCTCGAAAGATGGTCGTCGAGGCTCTTGGCTATAAGGCCATTGGCCGTCACGACGATCGGCACAATGATAGCCGAGTTCACATTCCACATGTCGACAACCTCGCGTGCTAAGTCGAGATATTTAATTTGTTTCTCTTTCTCAGCTTTCACGAGGTTCTCGTCATGCGGAATGGTAACATCGACTATCATTACACGGCGCGCTAATCGGTCTATCACTACTATGTCAGGTTTATTGGCGACAATAGTCCTGTCAGTAATGATAGACCGATCCCAGTACAACGTGACATGGTCTTTCTCGAGAACTGGGTCGGGCTCATACTTGTAGTACGGTACCTCAGATTCCACAAGTTTATATTTCAAGGCAAGTTGTTGGTGAATAATCCTGGCTACTTGGTTGTGCCTGTGCAAGTACTCGCCGTTAGCCAGACGAGAACAACCAGAAATAATATGTCTGATGGACTCACCCGGACGGTGACATGCCCGACACACGTCAACCGTCCCGTCCTTCATAATATATTTCCGGTAGTTGTTCGTCAACATAACTTCGTCCATAATCGCACAGACAAAACCTTCAGTTTCCCCAAAGAGATCGCCGAAACGTAACCAGGACGCGGACGCTAGAAAATCTACATCGGGCCCATGAAGAGCCCGGTAGAAACGTCCATGAAGCTCCTTGCCTTGCCATACTTCCTTGCGGTCATCGGTAGTAAGTACTACAGGTTTGCGCCAGTTCTCTTTAGCCATGGACAGCGGGGTGAGTCCCTTGTCCACTGCGACCACATCTCGATGCATACCCACCTCGGTTTTTAAAAAATATTCTCTGAGACTGCATATCTCGCGGTTGTGAAGGGTCTTCGCGTTTAAAAAACCTCGACCCCCGCACTTCCGCGGGATGTACAGCCTCATTACCGATGATCGTGGGTGATGCATCCGGTTTGCGGTTAACAGTGTACGAACTCTTCTATCCAGGGCATCGAGTTCGGTCTGAGTCCATTTGAGTACGCCGAAAGAGTACATTAAAACCGGCATGACCCAACCGTTGAAGGCGCGCACCTTGTTCCCGCCTGAAAGAAGGCTATTTAATACCTTGTTCAGGCGTCCAAGGAAGCGCTCCCTCAACGATTGCTTCATGTCAGTTACGTTAATGCCTAACGATTCCGACATACCCAAATACTTATAGCTTTCGGATGAGGAGAGGGATCTCAGGTGTATGGAATCCGAGAGCTGAATTCCCTCGGATTCCATAATCTCCCCTCGCTTTACATACATGACTGCACATTTGTCCACACCAAATTCCATCCTAATGGCGTTACTGAAAGTTTCAGTTACTTTCAGTAGCTCCATCAGTCGCAATTTGTTGGGGACAAAGAGTTTCAGATCATCCATGTAAAGAAGGTGAGATATGACCTGACCACCTCTCCTCAACCGGTAGCCTAGACCAGAATCCTCCAGCAATGTGCTCAGAGGATTCAGGGCTAGACAGAACCAAAGTGGGCTCAGACTGTCGCCCTGGAATATTCCCCGTTTAATCCATACAGGTTCATCATTCCCCTGAATTTGTCGACATCCTGGATATCGAAGGACCGTCCTCCATTGCCCCATACATGACTCAAGGAAGGCACGTAGAGTTGCATCTATCTTGTACAACTCCAGTACCCTCATGAGCCATGTATGTGGCACCGAGTCGTAGGCCTTCTTATAATCTATCCAACATGTCGACAGATCCTTGCGGGATCGACGAACCTGTTGGCTAATGGCCATGTCGATGAGGAGTAGCTCCTTCGTACCGCGGGACCCATTCCTACATCCATTTTGAGAGGCAGACATAATGAAGTTTTTGTCAATGTGTGTATTAATTTTCACTCTCAAAATGGATGTAAGAAGTTTATAGACCGTCGACAAACACGTGATCGGTCTATAATTTTTGGGTTCCGTGGGACTACCTGACTTATGGAGCAGGTGGGTAACGCCTGTTGTTAAAAACTGCGGTAGGGAGTCAGACTCTAAGGATGACTGGAATTGGGATGCCAGGCAAGTGTGTGAACTACTAAGCCATTTGAGCCAGAAGTTGTGCAGTCCGTCCGGTCCCGGGGATTTCCAATTCGGTAACGGACGAACTGCTCTGGCTATATCTATAGGTGTTATTAAAATTGGCTCCATTTCTGGGATAGGTTCACACGTTCGCTCGACATCACGTATCCAGTCAGCCTCAGTATGACAGACGGGCACCGACCAGATGCTACGCCAGAAAGAACTCGTGGCAGCATCATCCGGGCGGCACACGTCTGTCATATTTTGCTCGGGTCGCTCCCAAGCTCTGTATACCCATCTCTCATCGCTCTGGAATATGCGATTCTGTGAGTACCGATCAACCCGTCGCTTATACCGCCGAATACGGTTCGCCCATGCATAAACTTTCTGCTTCAGGAAGTCGATGCGCTCTGTGACACGGGACATGTATTCTTGAGGACTGATTCCAGTCCCCGAGAATGCCCGCCTCACAAAGCGCATCACACGTGGTCGTGTATTGCCTTCCCTGAAGCAGTGTAGTTTGCCGATGAGTACCCTGCCCTCGTAGATGCGGCACTCGATCCTGCGCTGCCAGGTTGGTACGGCTGGTTTTGGTCGAATAGCTACGTCATCATTTGGGAATTTGACATTAGCTAAACGACATGCCGCAACAGCCCCACAGTACAGGATCGAGTGTGTATCAACGAGGTTCTCGCTACTCTCGAAAATATTCTTGAGTTGCGAGTCCAAGGCACACACCAGCGCCCTATTTTTATTATGCATGGGTAACCGTGGTAATCGGGGTCTAAGTTTGGTAGGAGTGGATCGATATTCGCGAAGCGCATCTTCCAGAGCGCTCCTCAATCGGTCGTTGTACTGGCCACTTACCATGGCAACCCTATCATCTTCCTCTACAACAGCTGGGTTGGACCGCGGCGGGGTTGCGTCAATAGCTGACGCTTGCACCGCGGTTTGTGCCGGAGTTAAGACGATACGGTTGCTCAGTACCTCTGGGCGCAGCCTATCAAGCGCGGCATCGTCCAACATGTGATTGCGTTGGATGACCCGCACCTGATCCGATAGTCGTTGGGCCGAGACGTTGACGATTGGTTCAAGTACCTGGAATAGAGACAGCATCCTAACACGGTACGCAGTGAGGTTAGTTCCCCCCTCTGTAGACCCGTAGTATGCGCGCATCACATTTTCGTTCATGGACTGCGTCCATCGAATGCGCGACACATTTCCACCGGTAGCGGGGACCCTATTCGTGGCCTGTTGGCCTCGAGGTCCCAAGCTCGCTGGTGGCCGTCCTCTTCCTCGTCGTCGTGGTGGCGGTGGTGTCGACGGCGGGGAGAAAAACTCGTCACTCGAGCTCGACGCAACTGCAGCGACCGGCGACGCAGCGCTCACGGATGTGGCGCGTCCCGGCGAATGCGAGGCGGAGCTGAGTGATGAGCCCGGAGATGGTGGGTGTGTCTCGTGTAATTTGGCCCGGCGTCTGGTCAGCATTTTTTAAGACGTACGTCGTACATGCACATTTTCAAATATTTATGTGATTTTAGGCTCCAGTTTTTTGATGTATCTGTTTTCTTTTTTTTTTTTCTTTATCATAATTATTATTATTATTAACGTTCAACAAAAATGATCCATAAGAGACCGACGACCGCAAACCCTCAGTGTTAAAGCCGGCCAATCGCAATTTCTGACGGGTAAAAATGGACAGCCATACTGAAGCGTTTCCATAGAGGCCAGAAGAGTTACATAGAAACCATAAGAGTCCCTGTGGCGCTACCTGTCGGGCCCAAAAGTATCCTATGTTTCAAGCTGGAACCAGCAATTAAGTTTCGGAAATTAGCGTTTACGAACATTGTGATATCTTACTACAATTACAAATGTAAAAGTTTGTGAGGATCATCGAAACATCCATCCAGGATGTTTGTTACTCTTTTACACAAAATGTACTAAACGGATTTTGAGAAAATTTGGCATACGGATAATTTGGATTAACACATAGAACTTTATCCCGGTAGTACGATCTCATGGGACAATAACCGATCCCCACCCGTAGCCGCGGACATAAGCTAGTAATTGTATCTATTAAGACGTTTATCTTCTTCGTCGTCACATCTGTGAAGTTTTTGAACCCACGAACAACAGTAATCAGAAATAAAGTTAAAATCTTACCTTGTAGAACAATGCCTTAGCAACATATCGTCTGTATTCTACAGATGCTTCCGGTGGATTGTCATCAACGACCATCTCTCCATCTAACACCCGCAGAGCTCCTTGTAAAGTTGCATTAGTGAACAAAGGCTTTCCTATTAGATAGGCCTCAGTTGCCAACGCCCTTATGAACCTGGGAGAAAGACCTCCGCACACGATTCTTGCTCTCTTAACTACATTTTTTGTATTAAGCTTGTATAGACAACCTATGTTGACTATGGCGTGGGCACTTTGGGCTCTTGGCATTAGCTGAAAGAGGAGAAATAAAATAAATTATAACATTTTGATTCGTTTTTTAATTATTTTCTTTCAACCATTCTTTAATGTAACTTTCTTCTAATAATCTGAACATTTTTCTACATGTAAACAAATTTCTACTCACTTTGTAAGAAAAAAACTTATACTCGTCGCTTAGTGGCGGCAGCATCACATTCGATATTACTTTTCCCACCATGTTTATTTTTAAGAATTCTTCCATTGTTACTATTTGTGATTTCCCATGTAAGTCAACTGGAAATCATAATTATGATAAAAATAATTCCAAACAATTAATAATAGTTACACCAGAAAATGTATGAGATTCGGTAATCTTTATGTTTCCGAATTAGTACGAACGTTCTGCCACAGAGTAAGCCACAAAACCCCACATCAAGAGCTTGTATAAAGATTTCTCTCCGTTAAGCTACCTAATCCGGCTCAAATATTTTTATACTCACCAATAGTTAGCTGAGCATCTACTGAAGTCAGCAGCAGGAATATATCAGATGGAAAGGATGGATCCTGATGCTTGATCATCAAATTACCAGCAATAGTACCTACCTGGCGTTAGGTAAACAAAACATTTTTAAAAAAATTCAAAATAATTAGTTTTACCTTAATGTTGGTTAAATACAATCAAATCAGACTTAATAAGCATGATAAGCTTGTTATTGCTCCACAACAAGGACTCAGGTAATTGGTCGTAATATGCCTCGTGAGTGCAGATTGGTGGATGTCACAAAATGACTTCGAAATCTTGGTTATAGGACATACGGATTTTCTTATGACGACGTCTTTCTTCACTGTTTTGAGAGCAGCGGTAACAAAAATGTACACAAAAAAGATCTTAAAAACTTACACTACACATTATATTTTTCACTAAAAATAAAGGTTCTTACATTTCTAACAGGTATATGAGCTATCAGATCCACATGAGCATAAATCTTCGACAAATAGCCAAAATATTCACGTTTAGATCCACCCTTCAGGATCTCTAAAAATTCCGAGAGAGTTGTTCCAGCACCAATTTCGAGGTTCTGGTCGTATGTAACAGATTTGAGCTCTTTAATAAAGCTGATGTCGATTAGAATGCGTGGATATTCATCAATTGGGACTGCTCCTGTAATAACATGTGCATTAGGATACTGATAAACTTTAGGAAGATTTGTTTTCTACTGAAAACGTGTGTCAATTTATTCACATTTTAGTTTTTCAAGCCCTTTACTAAGCTCGCCAGCTAAGTGGACCCCTGACCTTCAAAAGGTGGTTGGGACAGCCTGGATGTGGAACGCGGGGGAATGGGCTTTATGGGAGAGGCTTCTGACTAACTGTGAACTGCTGTGGGTTCAGTTGATTGGCTAGCCATAACACTATATACCTGTGATGAAACACCTATAGCGGTGCTATTTTTTTTTAAATAAACTTTGCCCCACACTAGATATTTCTCGTGGGTGCGTTTACAAATATTTAATCTCACATACACAATCAGACCCGGAACCTGTAGGCCATACAAATATTTGTTCCGCGCGGGAATCGAAGTAGTAGTGAACTGGCTTAAGTATCTTTCAAAAGGAATAATAATTTACCTTTAGCAGTATTTCCGGCTACTAGCATATAAGAACGGACACCATTGTCACGTAGTATATTGAAAACATCTTGAAGCACTTTAGGCTGGAACCATTTTTTACCATCCTTTAGTATAATTCTCTTCACTTGGTCTTTCTCAAAGCCATCTTCACGAACGACACACCAATCATCATCTTCATCATCGCATGCAGACTTGTTGCATGACTTTCCAGATTTGCAACAGATTTGCATGTCTTCTAAATTCATAATTCTTTGTTCTTTTGGAGCGTCTTTGGCGAATCTTTTGAATGCTTCAAGGATTGGTCTGTAACCAGTACAGCGGCAGACGTTGCTGCCAAATGACTGTTCTACTTCCAACATTGTGAGGTCCTTTTTGGTTTCCAGGAGACTGTAAAATTATAAAATGTCGGAATTTGTTAGATCCACAATGGTGTTATAACCGGGCACCTATTCTTTGAGAAGTATTTTACGAGTGAGCAGGAACAAGTTTTAAACCAGAATCACTTTTTCTATCATTAAAGCTTTCCTTTACGGACACGGTGGAGCAGAGTCTGCCCCGCTTGGGCAGAGCATCGCCGTGTCCTCGTAGCGGCGATTGGCGGCGGTGATGTCTTGCGGTCCGGCCCTGGTTCAAGCCATGGTCCGGAGCGAGAGGGAATGGGAAGCCGTCACCTCCTTCTGCGAAGCAGTCATGCTAGTGAAGGAGGTGGCGGGACGTGAGAGGGAAAGAACCTCACGTCTCAACCGCCGCGGGAGACGCCCTGGGCGTCGGGGGTCACGTGGTGGCTTTTCTTTATAATTGTATAGAGTTTTCCGTTTTAAATTTGGTTTTTGTACACATACCCATGCATAGCCATTACCCATCCAGAAGTGCAGTATCCACACTGAGATCCGTGGTGTTCCGCCAATGTCTTTTGTAGCTTGTGGTATCCTATCTTCCTGTTTCCCAGACCTTCAATCGTCCTGATGTCCCAGCCATCGCAAGACGTGATGGACACCAAACACTGTTACGAATTTGGTTGATTTGTCGTAGATAACATGAGGATTAAGGAGTCTGCCCACTAGATGGTTCCGTCACCGATCAAAACCGTCGCGAGCCATGCCAGCGTCAACAATCGTCGGCGAGAATATTTTGCCGTTGCCGATACGCTCCGAGCATGGAAATGGTCTAGCGGGCATAGTCTCATACTTTTCAATACAAAGCATATAGGGCCAGATACATTCATAGCACGGTCATGGTATGGTACAGTCTAGTAAACAGACTCCTTTAAAGTTATGTTTTTACAGGTATTTAAATTATTAGCCATTTTTTTTAAGTTAACATATTGATTTATGTATTGACATAGATTTTGTACAACAATACCTGTTGGCTCTAGACATAAGAGCCAATAGAAATTGTTAGACAAAATCTTACTTATTTTGGACAAGTCTGACAAATACTCACAGCATTAACAGCAACATGAGAAGCTCCCAAGCACTTGGAGGCTGTGACCATGCAGGATCCGCAGCCACCCTCGCGACACATGTACTTGGTCCCGCGCAGTTCAAGGTTGTTGCGGAGGTAGTCCAGCAACATCGTGTCTGAGCTTACATCGCTGCCAACTGATGAAGAAACAGACATACCTAGTAAGTCTCTATCGTGTACACCGAATCATTTGCTTTCCACATAACATAACATCACGCCTGTTATACCCGAAGAGTTAAGCACAAGTGCACCCAGATTTCGCCAGTTTTCTTTTATGTCCCATTTAATAGGGGGCGAGCTTGATGCTGCCGACCGAGCAAAACTCCAAACTCCGTGGCTACTACTTAGAAATTCCTGATGGGAAACCCCAATAACACTTTGCCCAGGACCTCATGCTTAGCAATCGCGCTTGCGATCACTATAACAACTAGGCAGTCATAGCAAAATATGAAAATAGTGAATAAACAGTAATATGAAAAAATATTCTTTCGAATGCCCCGTCGGGAATAAATTAAAAATAAATAAATAAAAATAAATTCAACCGTTATATAAATTAAACATTATTTAATTAATTGATTTGATGAGAAGAAAGCACGTTAAGCCGTTGGTCCCGGCTGTCATTTGTAGATAAAGGTAGTCAGTAGCCCAAAAAGTCTGACAACCAGTCTTACCAAGGGGTATCGTATTACCTAGTACAAACAGTCGCTCCATGTAAAATAATGGTATTCAGCTGCATCCGGTTAGACTGGAAGCCGACCCTAACATAGTTGGGAAAAGGCTAGGCAGATGGCAGATGGATGATGAGAAGAATAAAAATTACATTTAAATCAAATAACGCCCTATGGATACGATGTGTTGCTGTAGGTGACTTTTTAGGGTTTCTTCCTTTCCGAATGATAGTCCAGACAAATTTCGTTATTAAATTAACGGTCGATTATTATTTTAATAACTTCCATTTGGGCTTCGCCGCAGTCGGGTAAAATTTCAATTGTCTATCTATTACAGATCATGAGATACAGCCCGCTGATAGACAGACGGACGGACGGACGGACGGACGGACAGCGGAGGCTTAGTAATAGGGTCTCGTTGGGTACCCTTTGGGTACGGAACCCTACAAAGGGCTTTAGCCTACCTAACCTTCACCATTTTTTTTTTCAAAGTTACTGCCACGTATTGATCTGTAGTAATCGATAGCTGGTATCTACCAACAAGTATTGCATGAGATAAAATCTTCTGTAGTGTCACGTTTCCGTGAGCCACCAAAGTTATAATCTTCGCCATCAGTACGTGACAACATTATTTTTCGTAGCCACTCATAAAACCTGTATTCAGTAATAGCTGGCATCAATACAAACAAATATTGTTTGCACGAGAGAAAATCATCTAAAGCGTCATGTTTCCTAGAGCCATCAAAGCTACAATCTTCGTCATCAGTACGACATTGATAGGCTTATATTCCGGAAATGTGACGCTCTAGAAGATTTCGTCTCATGCAATACTTGTTTGTATTGATTTCTGCTATTGATTATTATATGTTTTATAAGTAGCCGCTACATTGAAAAAAATATGGCGGAAGTTAAGCTGGCCACGCTGGGTACAAAAAGCTACCAACCCCTTTGTAAAATTCTACATTATTTTCAGGAATCACTGATTTCTTTTCATTTAGAAATAGTTTTATTCTTTCTCTTACCCGTATGTTTGACTCCGTTAACTTTAAACTTGATGAGGTCCATGGCTGTAGGTATAGTGATGAATGATTTAATTTTATCAGTTTACATGATACTTATGCCTTTTATTCTTCATAAAGGCAATACATTTACACAGGTGCCATTTATTCATTTTCAAATAAATGGCACAGGTGCCATTTAAAGGTTGTCCGTATTTATTCTAAACGTAATAAATCGTTTTAAGATTTCTAATATACTAGATAAATATAAGGCAACGCACTGCGTTAGAGGAGGTAAACTATAAATAGGTACCTTTCATACGTCGTTTTACGTACGTAATTCGGACTATGGGGTCCGAATTTCACTTGGCTGGTTTGTCTATGTTTTTTTTTTTACTTTTACTTTTTCTACATCCCTCAAGTACCTAGCCCTAGCCATTTTTAAGACCTCATTGATTATATTTTAATATTATGTAAAAAATGAGTCATCAATTCTTTTTGGAAACTAAAGACTTGGCTTCGAGCTACATGCTTCAAAGAGTGTGAGAGAACGCAAACCAGTTTGCGTTACCCGCTGAAGGGACATTACTTTTTCGACAGAGGATTTAGTGCCATGTTGGTACGCCCGCTAAGACGTCCCAGCGCACACTTGGAGGTACGGCGAAGAGACTAAAAAGATAGCAATTTAAATAAAATCATAATGATACTCATCATCATCATCATTTTAGCCGAAAGACGTCCACTGCTGGACATAGGCCTCCCCCAAGTGTCGCCACATTGACCGGTCCCTTGCGTCTCGCATCCAGCGGATCCCTGCAACCTTTACCAGGTCATCGGTCCACCTAGTGGGAGGCCTTCCAACGCAACGTCTTCCGGTTCGCGGTCGCCACTCCAGAACTTTATGGCCCCATCGGTCATCCGTTCTGCGAGCAATTTACCCTGCCCACTGCCACTTAAGTTTGCCTATTCTTCAGGCTACGTCGGTAACCTTGGTTCTCTTACGGATTTCCTCATTTTTGATTTGATCACGCAAGGAAACTCCGAGCATAGCCCTCTAAATTGCCCTTTGGATGACTTTAAGCCTTCTGATGAGGCCCATTGTGAGCGACCACGTTTTGGTCCCGTATGTAATAACTGGCGACACACACTGGTCATAGACTTTCGTCTTGAGACACTGCGGTAAGTTGGACGAGAAGATACCACGCAACTTCCCGAACACTGCCCAGCTGAGTCGGATTCGACGACTGACCTCTTTCTCGAAGTTAGACCTACCTAACTGGATCGTTTGTCCCAGGTAGACATAATCGTCTACAACTTCGAGTGTAGAATCTCCGATCTTGATAGGAGTGGGAGTTACATGGGCATTCAACATGACTTTGGTTTTGTCCATGTTCATTTTAAGACCCACTCTTTCGGAAGCTCTACTGAGGTCATCGAGCATTGTACTGAGGTACTCTATGGTCTCACCCATGACCACTATTTCGTCGGCAAACCGAAGGTGAGACATGTACTCGCCATTGACGTTGATGCCTAGCCCTCTCCAGTCCAGAACCTTGAAGACATCCTCCAGTGCAGTGGTGAACAGTTTCGGAGATATGACGTCTCCCTGTCTCACACCTCGCTGCAGAAGAATAGGTTCCGACGTCTGGTCCTGAAGTCGGACTGACATGGTGGCGTTTTTACACCTCGATGTACCGATAGTCGATTTAGCACCGTTGGAGACACTGCAGTACAGCCCAAGTCTCGATCGAATCAAAGGCTTTCTCGTAGTCCACAAACGCTAAACAGAGAGGCAGGTTATACTCTTCCTATGATACTATTTAATTTAATTGGAATACTATTGGAAATGGTATGTCATCTCATCACCATGCGCCCGGCGTCAACAAGCTGCCACGAGAACCGGAACGCGATTGCTCCGGTCGCACGCCTTACTCTCAATGTCTCTTAGCGGCGTTCGGAGTCGCTCGGAATCTTTTGCACAGCGTCCAAGAACCGTGTTTCGCTGCGCCTCCGCAACAGCGTTGGTAAAAATAGTTGATTTGCCGAAACCGCTCCGCAGGTGTGCGCTGGGAACTCACCGTGTAGTTCGTGGCCAAGAGTGAAAATTAAATCGAGTAAAACTTGTTCAAACAATTATTAAACAAATAAACGTGACACAGTTAATTTAGACAAATGGAATGAAAAGTGCTTGTCATGCTGTGAGCGTGATCTAATTTTGTCGTCAAATTAAAGGCGTTTCCCGCATGTGTGGAACTTGCAACATTTATTTAATTTTTCATTTAATTAATTTGATTAGACCACCACGGGCGAGAAGTGCGTCCGAGTCTGCCCGATTTGCAGGGACCAAAACTCGGACGGGACACGGACTTTGCACGCTGTAGCATTAATTGCTTCATACAGGGTGATTGGTAATTGCATTCATTGAAATTTGCTAGACCTTATTTGCAACAATTTTAACCCGATAACTTGGGGTCCAAACTGGGTTATTTTTGAGAAATCATTAAAAAACAAATTATATTGTAATATGCACAATACCTCTTAGGTGGATTAAACTGTATAACTTTTCCTAAGGAACAAAGGACGAAAAATTAATTGCATAAGCCGTTGCGATATTTTTTGAAGATCTTTGACAGTCATAACAGTTGTCAGTGGCCCGAAAGTCTGACAACCAGTCTTACCAAGGGTATCGTATTACCCAGTACTAACTAGGTTGTGTCATAATGGTATCATATTACATAATACTAATTGGGTTGTGGTGGTCAGATCAGTCGCTCCATGTGAAATACTGGTTTTCAGCTGTATCCGGTTAGACTGGAAGCCAACCCCAACATATTTGGGAAAAGGCTAGGCAGATGATAACGATTGATGTGTAAGACAATCGTGAAAGATAATGGTGACTAGTACCGTAACATTTGTCGTCTAGCGTCTGACAATCCCAACAAGTGTCTGATATTGCCAACAAGTGTCTGACACTCGCAACATTTTGCATGTAGGGTTAGATGTCTTGTCATTTCGCTAGTTCGCTAGTTATGATAATGTATTTTACTTTACTTCCTTTGGAACATATAAATAATTCCACAACTAGGTATTGTAATGTGGTGCAGTGTTTCATTACCTATTATATCTATTTCGAGGTCATTTACTGCACGATCTTTCTTTTACATAAAAATGGAGAGTTTTGCTTTGCTGTAGGTACGTACAGAATCCATTACAGATATTTATATAAAATTACAATGGTACTACCGAAGACACTGACGGTCGACCAGTTTTCAACCTTATTACTCAGGGCATATGAGTGAAAAGTGGTCGACCATCAGCGTCAGGGTCTTCGGTTGTACCTACTACATGGAGCTATGATGACGTGGCTCGATATTTTGGACAGAGTGCGAACACGGCGCCGGAGATGGACACTGACAGATACTTTAGTACATTATCTATCAGTTTAAGGATACTGATAGATATGGACACGGGTCCGTAACTGGTCCGTGCGGTAAAACCTAGCGGGCTTGTTTTTTTTTTTTTTTCGGATGGAAAATCATCAAATAACCCCCCCACTCTGGGCGGAGCGGAAGGGAGTGTCAGACTTGTACTGACTAAAACCCATCCATGTTCCTTCTTTGCCCTTTGTGTTCCACGGCCACGGTATCTCTTTCGAACAGTCCCGCAGCCCTGGCAGGCATCGGCCCTTGCAGACCCCTACTTATTTGCTGACATCTCTTTGAGGCGCACGTGGAACACGAACGCGCCGTCGACACGGCCTGTCGTCATAAGACGGCCGGATGGCGAGCTGGCCCATAACTCGCCGTCCACAGGCCCGCGCCTACTGGCTGCGGACTTTGACAGATAATTGAGTACCTACATTATCAGTCAATTCCGGTATCCTTAATCCGGTCCGGTCATCTAGTGCGCTCGATTTGACCGCTCCTTGACTGATAGAAAGAAAAGAAACTACTGCAAGAGTCATAATATTAGTTAGGTTCCTAAAAAACGCAAATTATTTGGATTAATTACTCGTTAGTGTAGAAATATGAAGAACAGGGTGTAAACTTCTTCAACCCCATAGAAAAGGAAGGCTCTTGCGAACAGACGGGTGATGTGTCTGGTGGCTACTGCCCGACAGTTGTTATCCGGTTTTTCTATATTATAGTCTTAGTGGTGAATAAATTTAATAGCCCGATTCAGGATTTTGATCTTAGCTGTTCTTCCTTTGTGTCATGGCGGCAGTACTTTTTGTACTATGCCGCTACATTCTAAAACTATTCTAAACTTGTCCGGTTATAGCAAAATGCTAGTTTTCCACCTTTACATAGGTCACTAATGACGTGACAATCAAATCGAAAGGATAACATACGCGGCCCTTTAGCCGCGCATGGCAGGCCAATGCTGGACATATTTTTATAAGTTCCGCTTCGATACCCTGTGCTCCACAGTCCTTATCTTCATTTCTATTTATATAGGGTGACTGGTAATTAGTTACCAGTATGAAAATGGCGCGCGCGCGCCTTTCACCTATCAGCTGTTAGCCAATTGACTCTGCCTACCCACTGTTGCACGGTACAACTGTAATCAGACAGAACGGCGTCACGCAGCTAACAGCTCATAGGTTAAAGGCGCGCGCGCGCGAATTTCATACGGCTGTTGTGTTATTGTGATTAAAATGAATGATTATTTAAAAAAATCTTTCTTTGGGAAAGTTGTTTGTTACCATGAGTACAATCACGTGTTTACGTATCGGTACCTAATTACCAATCACCCTACATCGGTAAATGGCCGCATGTCGGAGGAGCAATGGGCAAAATTTACCACTCAGTGGAGCCAAATAGCAGGAAACGACAACGCGGCAGGCCCAAAAGAAGATGGCGGGATGAGCTGGACTCTTTCGCAAAGAATTGGCCTACAATCGCACTAGACCGCGAAATGTGGAAGGAGGGGAGGCCTTAGCCCTGCAGTGGGACAATATAAGCTTATAATAATAAGCCGTGTGCTAGATAAGATTATCCATCAACAAAAATAACGGTTTAAGAGATGATTTTTAACCACATTAAGGGTTGATTTTAACTATTATTGACTGAATTGTTATTGAACTATTGTGCAAAGAACGCTGGGTCTTTATAGGTAGCAGCTATGTTCTGTCAGTGAATGTAAGATCTATATAAAGTATACAGGGTGGAAGGGACACCGAAAAATCAACTGCTGCTTACGTTTTGACCGTGTAGATATTGCGCCCTACGAGTCCAGTTCAACAATGCCTACAGGGTGTTGTTGGGGCTGTTCGCTGAGCCGCGTATTGACTGCTTCTATGCGACGATGCGGAAACGGTGCACATCCTTGGTGCGCAGGGTCCGCGCCAGCTCCAACACCATCTTGAGGTGATGGCTGAGAGGTTGGACTGTCACTACATTAACCATTGTTGTATGCTTAATGTAGTGACGATAACAATTAAAATAAAATAATCATAACACATTATTGTTCATTATCTGTCCCTCTTTTATATTTAACAATATTAAAACGTTGAATTGACCTATTTACCTAATGCTATTATGATCCAACTGATGATTGAAATAATTTGAATTGAATTGCAGTTTACCAATGAAAGATTAATGATATTTATTGGGGTGGGGGGGGTTCAAAATGATGTACAGAATCCGTGGAAACCGTTTTGTCGTCGGTCGGTGTCCCTTCTACCTCTTATACATAATCTATTCATCTAATAAAATCGTAGACTTTCCGTATCTGAACATTACAGATTTTTGCAAAAAAATCACTGGAAGTGCGAGAAATCTATGTCTAACTATACACATAATAAAATCGAGACTTTCCGTATCTGTACATAACAGATTTTTGCAAAAAAATCACTGTAAAGTGCGAGAAAGATAGAAAGTAAAAAAAAAAATTTTGAAATTTTTGTCTGTTTGTCGGTTTATCTGTTCGTTTGTGCGCGCATCACGTAAAGACCCCTCATTTTATTCAAAATCGAAATATTACAAAATAAGAAGCATTGTTGTTGGTATTATTTAGCGTTTATTTCATCAAAATCGACCAACAGACGCAAAAGATATTAATTTTTTAAATTTAGTTGGTAACCTAATACACGATTTCTATGATAAATTTAATAATTTACGTAAATAGGTTTTAGTAGTCGTAGTGTGGTCGGAATGGCTGAAAATTTATTTTGTTTCATTTTTCCTTTTGTCTTTACTTTTTGCACTAAAATTTTGGCACTGAAAGAGAGGTTCAAATATGAGAAATCTAGGTCACTCACTCTCTCATCACGAAATATCGAAAACCGCTTGACGTATAAAGATGAAATTTGGCAGGGAGGTAGTTTATAGTTAGTAGACGTCCGCTAAGAACGAATTTTGCGACAGGGCGGGGTTAAGGAGTTCAAAGGGCTCTCGCAAGTTTGTATGAAAGCCCTTCATTTTTGTGCTACAAACTTAAAATTTGGCAGGGAGGTAGTTTATAGTTAGTAGACGTTCGCTTTGAACGGATTTTGCGACAGGACCGGATTAACGAGGCCTAACGGCTCTCGCAAGTTTGGATAAAAGTCCTTAACTTTTTGTGCTACAGACTTGATATTTGGCAGTGAGGTAGTTTATAGTTAGTAGACGTTCGCTAAGAACGGATTCTGCGATAGGGCCGAATTAAGGAGGTCCAAGGGCTCTCGCAAAAAGTTATTTATTATTGTATACAGAACGGTTTTGAATAAAAAGCGCGTAACGAGGTTCACTTTGAAAAAAAGTTATATTATAGCGCCAAAATACACCAATTTTTAAAATCATATCGTCGCCTCAACGCCATTTAATTTTGTTTCGGACTTCTGCCGCCCAAATTTACAGCACAAAAAAGACGCCTTTTGTAGACTTCAGTACATTACCACCTTTTGATGTGGCAGTCAGTTCTCACACATAACATAACATCACGCCTTAAAGCCCCGAAGGGTTGGGCAGTCATGTACATAATCGTACACACACATTTCGCCAGTTATATTGAAGTCCCATGTAATAGGGGGTGAGCCTATTGCCATTAACTGGGCACAAATTAAGATTCCGTGGCTGCTACTGATAAATTCCTGATGATGGGATAACCCCATAACACTATTTTTTCATTTGCATATGCATTGTTTAATGTTAAGTGGAAGAGTGGAGTCACCTAAGGGGGCGGCCATTAATTACGTGAGGCGTTTAAGTGGCGTCTCGGCAAATATCACTGGGTTTAATTAAGTAAACATGTTTCTCTACAAATTATTTTTTTTGTGAAGTCAACGCAATCAAGCACAAATTATCGTATTTATACTAACCTACGCATTTTGATAAATCTTACGTGAGATTAGGAGGGAGATGAGGGGGTCAAGCCAAATCTCAAGACATCCCACTAAGGGTGGAGGGGGGTCGAAAAATCGCCTCACGTAATTAATGGACGCCCCCTAACACAAGCATCTCCTTGCTTAAAAGGTGATCTCCAAATCATGTGTGTGACAACTTTATGTAATTGAAATAAACATTTTTTTTTTTAACACTGCCCGACCCGGGAGTCGATCCCCACGCTTAGTAGTCGCGCTTGCGACGACTAGACCAACGAGGCAGTCTCGAACGAAGTCGCAGGAAACAGCTAGTATTATAATATGCAAGAAAGTAAACACACAATCACACATTCAAATTATTATATTGAAACACTAGCGTTCCGTATTAAAATTATCTGTAATATAACAACTGTGCATAAAATGCGCTAAATTCATACAGCGGACATCTGCTTTAATCAGATCTCAGTTCGACTTTCACTTTTACCATGCAATATGTATGCATCGCTACTTATACATAAGGCTTACTTTCCTTTGAAACCCGGAAATTGTCTTAGCCAGCCAAATGTTTTTGGTCATTTAAATGGTATGAAAATAATTTAACATTTTATTAAACAATATTAGTGTATCATCTATTTTTTATAAAATCTTACAAGTTTATTATGAAAACATACGGTCCAAATCTTAAAGCGTTTACGTTAGCGTAAGGTTATCTTGTTTTATCGCTGATATTTTATTTGCAGACTTTGTTTTACAAACCAAAACGTTCTTTTTTGTAATTTCAAAAAGAGCTTATTTTCATCGTCAAATAAAAAATAAAATACTGAGGTACTACCTACTGATACCATAGTAATGGTATCAGTAGGTAGTATCTCAGTATTTTATTTTTTATTTTATTTTATTTTGCGTATTATGACCCGACACTTTTATTTCATTGGATTACTTACCTACGCGTATTTAGTCGCAACAGCATTTGAAAGCTTGCTTACAATTATTACCTAATCCAGATCGATGCTACAACATGATCTCCATTTTTTTTTGTAGAAATCACGTTATTTTGAGGTTAAAGTGTTTCTGAGTTGCCCATCATCATCATCATCATCAGCCTACAGCAGTCCACTGCTAGACATAGGCTTCTTCATCGCACTTAATTCGTTTCTCGGCAATTCTTATCCAGTTGCTACCAGCCACCCTGCGAAGATCTAAACTTCACCGAGCCTGAGGGCGTCCCACCTTACGCTTGCCGATTCAAGGTCTCCACTGAAGAACACGTCTACGCCAACACACAATGTTCACTATGTATTAAACCAGGTTATAAGTTATCGGTCTGCCAAATTTCATCTTAATCCGTTCAGTAGTTTTGCGTGAAAGAGTAACAAACATCTATACACACAAACATTCATCCTCACCAAACTTTCGCATTTGTAATAGTAAGTAAGAAGTTTTTTTTTTATTCTACAAAGCCTTGCGTTTGGCCGCAACTGGCCTGATGTGAAGTGGTAATGCGGCCTATAATAGGGTGGTGCCCACTTGCCTCGAAAAAACCGATTCACTCGAACTTTGACTAGATCAAGGTTATAATGATCCGGGTACAGAAAAGCCGGCAGTGAATTGATCAATTCCACAGACTGGCGGTTCGCTCAATAATGTGAAAAAAAAATCGAATTTTCGTATATAAAAATAAACTTAACAAGCAAAAATAGTATCTTTAACAAAAAACAAACAAAACCACAATTCATTTTCATCAAATACAGTAAAAATATTTCTAGATTAATAAGTTCAAAACCAAAAACCATAAGAAAATACTTCGTCTTGATGCGCAATTTTACCCTACTTAGAACCGTAAAACAATATTTACAATCAAAATAACAATCGTTAATAGCTGCACAGATCACGTTTTATTTATAACTTTGAACGAAGCGTAACACTTACCCAAACCACCGCCGTACGCGCTCAAAAAATCACGGCCTGTGTTTCCACGCTAGTTAACAGTTCTCCTTGCTCGAAGATTACGTCGGCCGTGGTGTCTCTCAGTTTGTTGCGTGTACCCGTAAGATACAGTCATGGACCGCATCAAGTTTAAGGTCAACGGATATCAGTGCTCAGGTTAGACTTTTATTTATTTTTATTTTTATCTGGTTTAGAGCGAGTTTGATTTAAGTAGTACTATAGGAAAGGAATAGGAGGATTGTTTCGTCTATTTTTAATTGATTGTTTCTAGGATAAAATAGATCGCTTGCACTTTATTATGTAGCAGTGAAGATGAAAATTAAATAATTTTATCCTCACTTTTTTATTTTAGATAAAACTATGCATGGTTATTACATTTATAATACAGAATAAATAAATAAAGTAGCTAATAGGTTATTATTCCTAGCTTCCTTCAGATAAACCACGTTTCTTGGTAGGGACTTGGCTTCTGAACAACCTGGCCTGTTCCCCCGCACCGAAAGATGAATGTTACCTTTGGACATTGACTCAGCATTGACTCGCCTGACTCACGCGCGGCCCAGTTAAAACAAATGATTTGGTTGCATCTTACACGCATAGGTACACAAAGATTTTGTATAACAGTGTGTGTTAAGAAAAAGTAGTATTTAAACAGTACATATTGTAAATAAATCAGAGAAGAATTTTATATTCTTGTCTCATTACCCCTCACTGTGGCCAAGACAACTTTAGCCATCTCTGATCAGTCTCGTGACTCTGCGGGACTGGCAGTGAGTGTACCCTTCCCGAACCTGGACATCCTGTCTACAATCCGTCTGTAACCTTAGGTCGCATGGTGCAGATATCCTGAACTTATTTATATTATTTATTTATCACATACTAGGTATATGATAGGTTAGGGCTTAGGGTCGTAGGGACTTTAGTGTATGGATATATTTTCATGTACCGTCACACCCTTGACAGTATTGCGGCCTTACGAGACGTTTGTTGAGGGTGGATGTACATGTAATACACACTGTGTCTTCATATCATCATCTTCAATGTGCTTCATATTTCTATAACGACATTGAGCAAGAGGTCTACGGTGGCCTATGTCAATCCAATTCATTTTCATCTTTTCTATTATCGTAATATCGTTGTGTATGGGTGACCACCCATACATGCCGAGTTTCCGCCGTGCCTCGGAAAGAACGTTATGCCGTTGGTTCCGGCTGTCAATTATAATAATATAAAAATATTATATTTATTCAAAGTTAGAATTGGAACAGTAAATACAATTTAAATCTTAGAAATAATGTTGGAATAACAAAGTTCGATGCCTGTACTAGGTTAAACCTGTATCCCAGAAGGCATGTTGCTAAATTGACAATGGATTTCTTAACAATATTTAACATTATAGAGAAAAAACATAATAGTGAAATAACTTAGTTAATAACTAAATATGGAAAGAGGAATATTATGTACGCAGGGGCCAACTTCTATAACAAACTGCCTAAAGACATAAAATAAATCTAATCGTCAATCGTCAAAGAGAAGACGTAAAAAAATATAGATTAAAAGATCTCCCTGCAAAAAATCATAAATATATGTACCTACAAAAATTAAACGAAAAAAAAACTTACAAACAAATTAAATCAAAAATAAATAATGATAGTCTACATAAACAAAAATAAATAAATATTTATATGTTCAAATATTAACCGAAAACGATTTAATGAATCTCTTATGTTCTGCACTGTGTCGCAGGCCACGCAACAACTATTAATTGCAACCTACCCTCATCGCCCAAAACTGTTGTGTTGTTTCTTGTGTGTACCTACCTTCACCTGATTTGTTTATTTTGTACTTGTTAATCGATGTATGTTAAATCGAACTATTGTTTTTATCTACGCTTACTGGCAGATAACATTGTACTAAAAATATTTAAGTTTTCTCTTAAAGTGAATTTGTAATTCTTTTGGGAAATAAATATCTTTAACCGTAATATATTATGATATACCTAGTATGTACTTAAACGGTATTATAAAATACTAACAAAAATAATGAAGGTCACGTGTATATAAAATCTAATGAAAACAATTTGTAGCACTTATTTGTTAATACTAATATAATTGTCAGCAGTATTAAACAAAAGAACATTGCAAAAAAAAAACACTCTTAGCATTTTTGTTGCGGTCGACAATTTGCTTAGACAGAGAAAGATCAACGTAAGTCAGGCTTAGAGTATGATCTAGGTGCCCTCATAATCGATGGAGTTTATGTATCTGTGTTCCGCTATTTTTCTAACTTCTTCCACTTTGCAATGGGCTTTTTAATTGTAAATGTTTGACAGTCCTTACAGGTAGACCTGAAAATCTGACAACCAGTCATACCAAGGCGTATCTTATTACCCAGTACTAACTGGGTTTTGAAGGTCAGATAGGCAGTCACTTCATGCACAATACTGGTATACACCTGCATGCGGTTAGACTGAAAGCCGACCCCAACATACATCGTTAGGAAAAGGCATACAAATGATGTTTAGCTGATAGAATGTACACCTCTTGAGGGCTTAGGGCGCTGTAGACCAAAGACTGTCTTAGGTAGCAGGAATAGGAACTAAACTCATTCGGAATGATTTTGACAGATCGAGGCATGAATTTACGGTAAGTTTTATTCTGTGTAATAAGGCAAGCGCGTGTGTTTACTAAGACATGTTCCTGTTTCTATCTTGACCTTTGACAGTTGTGCCACGGTGATAGGAAAATTTCCAGCTAAGTCAAGTTTATAGATCCCGGCCTCTACACGTGCTTTGACTCGATGTCTATTGTCTGTTGATAGTTTAACAGTTGTGCATGTATATCGCTTAACCAAAGTTTGTGCTAAGTAAAGTTTATAAATTTCAGGCTTAGGCCTTAGTAGCTCTTTCCTCCTGCTATTTCAGCCCTATCTATGATCGTTTATGGATAGTAAGACATGAGGCGTGCATGTTTCATGATGTCCGTGCGTCGCATAAAACCACTTATCTCATTATCGTGCAATTCAATATTTTTTTCTGAACCAATTGTGATGATTATCCGGTACATAGCCACCAGTTACATTTAATACGACACGCTATGTGAATAATGAATTGGTACGGTAAAGGTGGGGTAAACTGGACTAGACTGTGGACATCTGCCTAGCCTTTTTGTAACTCACGTTTGACGGCACGGTTGGCGCAGTGCCTGAGCGATTGACTGCTGCGCTGCGTGTCACGGGTTCGATTCCCGCACGGAACAAATATTTGTATGTCCTTCAGGTAGTTGTTCCGGGTCTGTCTGTTTGTTTATGTGAGTTTAAATGTTTGTAAACGCACCCACGATACAGGAGCATTTCAGGTTTTTTTTTTGTTTAAACTATGTTTGGGTCGGCTTATAATGTATTGAAATATCTATGGAAGTCTGGCCCACTCGGTTCGATTTTTAGCAATAATTGATTAACGGATCACTCATAAGTAATTAATTGTATTAATAATTAAATAAGTAGTTAATTGACACAAGTCAATTACCTACCAACTTAAAGTCCACATTAGTAGCAACTAACACTTAAATTCCTGCGCCATAAAGTTGTTTCAATGTGAAATTGTTATTTATTATTTATTTATGTAACACTTCAAGCACAAAAGTACAGAGGCCGACTTAATGCCATAGGTATTTTCTGTATTTTTTAATTTTTTTTCTGGCATTTTTTTTGCCATTTTTTTTTTCCATTTGTTACCTCAGGTTGATGTGTGGTTAAGAAACTCTTGTAACGACACAGACTTACGAGTGGGTCGGTTTCAAACCTCGGTAGGCGCATTACTTTGTATGACGTATTTCAACACTATTGCTATAAAAACGGTGAAGGAAAACATCGTGAGGAAACGATATTGCAGAACTCAAAAATTCTAAAACCTGTGACATCTATAAACCTGCATTGGACCTATGTTGTAGATTGCAGCTATACCACTCACAGATAGGAGGCCTATGTCCCGGCAGGAACATTACTGGGTCGTTACCCTATGCTATGCCATATGCGGTTGATTGACTGTGTCTATTATGTGGCTCGAACCGTTTCACGGGTAAAAAGTAATAAGCTAGCCACATGTCTGACATGTCACGCCTCGCCTAGGTTACGCCACTGCACCAGATCTTACGCCTACCGCATACTTTCTAGAATGTACACGACTAAATTAATGGAAAGTATTTAATTTGTGCCTGCCTATTTCTAGTAGGTAACTACTTACTGTTTTACATTTTTAAAAGAAATTCTTTAAATATTCAAAGGAAAAAAAAAAAAATTATTACTGCTATAAACTCTAGACCGACCGCATGAATGAGTCCTCCGCCCATCAAAGGCAAATTAAGCGTCCACAAAGACCTAACAATATCCCACAGGTTATTTGCTTTAAAATAACCATAATCCACGTAGGTATTACGATACTAATTGAACCAATACGTGATCAACCTTCGGAGTATTCCATTTAAATTGATACCTCCGCGAGGACTCAATAAAGCGGTCAGTCTATAGTCGATAATATTAGGTCGTTTCACCCGCATTTTGTCAGTTGTGTTTAAATACATACCTCGTACATTGGCTCGCCCCCTATGCAAGTCAATGACATGGCACAGTAAAATTAGAAATAGAAAATTGATTTTATTATCTATAACCAACCTATATACTACAAGTTGAGATGTTGTGTCGACTTTGATTGCCGTTGGTCTAGTGATTCCTACTGCTGGGTATGAAGTCCGTGGTTCGATTTCACAGTTATTGGATATTTACATCAGGAATTTCTCAATAGTAGCTACGGAGTCTGGATTTGTGCCCGGTTGATGGCAATAGGCTCGTCTCTTATTACTTGGAACTTAAACATAACTGCCGAAATGTGGATGTGCTATTAGATATACCTCTGCCTAACCCTTCAAGGATTACAGGCCAGATGTTTTATGTGGTGCATATATTTTCGCAAAGATTCTCATTATTTGCATTTCTGGAAGTTTTAAACACAATACAACTATGTATTTGTGTTTACTCGAAAAAAAACATAACAAGACACACACGGATTTAGTCGCAAAACTATTATTTTCGGGTATTTGTTTAGTATAATATTCATATGTGTACTTAAAAACAATAGCAAACTGGTTTCTCTAAAAGCCCAGGTTTATTCATTGTGTTATTTTGTCAAGGAATTATAAAATTAAACTTAAATAAAATCAAATTATGTTTCTAATTTATGTATTATTTTTAACACCGTGTTTAAAACCGGATTATTCAAATATTATAATACAAAAACAGCTCGCGTTTCTTAATTTTATAAAAGTTATTACATTTTAAGAAATCTCTTTAAATAGTTAAGTAATGGAGGTTGAAACGTTGTCTCGGTGTTTACCTAATATCGATATTTATGCCCAACCCCATCTTTTAATAATTATGTGGAGTGAAGTAGGCTTTCTAATTTTAATTAATTTTAAGAAGCTTTGATAGATAAAATTACCTTTATATTAAGCAACACCAAATACTTCCACTGGTAAAAACAACCTCTTCTTTAATATTAAAAATCTAAATTTAAAAGAATTAAAACCAAGCAAGCAGAAATTAGAACAGGAAAAATTACCCGACATTTGTAGAAACCGCAAATTACTGATTTAATTGTGAAATACTTGGAAATAACTGGTGACATTTAAAGGTTAAGAGCGTTTACTAAACTTTCAAGTTCAAGTTTTTTTTTTCGAAATGACTAAATCGATTTTAATGAAACTTTATACGCATAAGCAAAATACATAGGTCTAAAAAGTTATCAGAGAACATTTTCGAAAAATAGTGTTACAGCTAAATCAGACCGATTTTAGATTTTCCATAGAAACAGAAATTTCCAATTATCTTTTTTGTTAAAAGACATTTCGAAAATGTTCTCTGATAACTTTTTAGACTTATGTATCCTGCTTGCAAGAAGTTTCATTAAAATCGGTTCTGTCATTTCGAAAAAAAAGGACTTGAAAGTTTGTATGAAATGCAGTAAGTCGTTAACGCTCTTAAACAAGATAAAGTCCCGAAATATAAAATTACTTAATTTAATGTCAGTAGACAGTAATTATATAGAAAATGGGTAAATAAAAAAACCTAGTAGAACAATGGTGACAATACCATGGCAATTACTTTGTATTATGTTGAAATTACAAGGTTTCTCTTGAAGGGCATTTAGTTCAATGATTAGCTTTAAATGTAAGTAACCAAAGGTGAGCTAACCGATGGTGATAGTCTATTTTATGGGATACTTGCTTTTGCCCACGACTGCACCCGCGTGGCTGTCGGAAATTACACCACAAAACCATTAAACCTGGATAAAAATCATAATGGGTGTAAAAATACCCTTAACGAAGCCAAAAGGCACATGCCTGTCGTTGTGATCATGTTTTTTGTTCTAGACCATACCTCGGAACCTTCTAGTAACAGAGATATTGGGGGTTAAAGTTTTCATTTTTTCACAAGTTTTTTTTTATAAATACAAGTTTTTAAAGTTATAACTTTACTTTAAATACCTCCACGACCCCCGTACTATTCAATACATTAATCAGCATAATGTTTTGAACACGTTACATTGAGTCCTACTGTAAAACGTGATTTACCACCACAAAAAAATACAGTGGTTTCCGAGCAATATTTTTTTTTGCGTAGATTTAGTTATTTCGATGTACGAAGAATGCTTGGTTGACGGCTTCGTGAAGAGTCCGTACAACACCTTGCATGTCTTAAGTCCCAACCAAAGTCATGATCTACCTGCGTGCGTCATCATGATAATTCGTTCAGCGAAAAAAATTATGGTAACTGACAGAGTTACTTTCGCATTAATAATATTAGGCTATTATTTGCAAAATACGGTTTCATTGTTTTCATGATTGCTGCCATGGTTAATAAGTACGATGATGATGATGTTTTATTAATTTCATTTTTTTTTTCATATTAATGAATCTTCGGTAGACCGTATGTATCAGATATAGGTTTATTTCTGATTTAAAAGAGTGTCCATGCAGTTTCTTGCCCGTTCTTCTCCATAGAGATCTACGTTAGGGAATGGGCAACTACAGTACTTTCACAGTTTTTGTGCCTTGTGTCTGGGACTGTAGCTATATTTCATTGTTGTCTTTGTTTCGACAATTCAAAAGTGCTTGTAACTGACCTACTTGAAATAAATGCTTTGATGATCTTGATTTTGATTGAGGAAAAAAAAATGAGCATTTTATGGAGTGGCATTTTAAGCTATTAATCAGTATTACTGTGTCAATTAAAAGTATAATTACTTCAGGTGTATTAGATGATTATGATTAGTATTAATAACACTTAGTTTGGACCAAAATAGTTGTTATCTAATAAAATTATTATGGTTTTTTCACACGAGAAAGTAGGAATGTAACTCTACCCAAAGGGTTACGGAATGGTAAATAAATGTAATTATTGATAACGCAATGTACACTGGAAGGTAGGTATAGATGTACAAATCCGCTAATTAAATGAATAATCACCAGGTTTACATAAAACTGATAAAACCACAAATTAACAGGTTTTCTTATCAAATAAGTCCGTCAAAAACAAAAACAGAAGTTATTGTTCTATTATGTCAAAAACTGTTTGTCTACTTTTGACTAGGTGTAACTATTTTAACAATTTAGTACTGATACAAGAATGGTATGGAGAGGAAGACCAAAGAAAAGATGGATGGCTTGTGTGGGGAATGATATGAAGGAAAAAGGAGTAAATGATAGCAAAACGTTTGACAGAGAAGAATGGAAGAAAAACACGTGTTGCACCAACTCCAAATAACTTGGGACGAGGACAGGAAGATAATAATGATAAGAGTGGTAGGTTTTTTCTGACTCTTTTAAAAACATTATTTAAAGTGATTCTAGATAATTATAACTAAGGCTTAGTTCTGTAAACATAGATTTTTGATCGAGAAAAAGCGATTTAACTTATCAACAGTTTTGACTGAAATCAGGCAAAACTTCTTTTGACCTATTCATAGTTTTGTCAGTAAAAAATAAAAAAAAATTGTGTGTAAATTTGGTTTCGCATCGTTGAGTTATAAACTTATAAAAAAATAAACAATAGGATGATAATAAAAAATAGTAAGTACATAAGTTGGTGATTAGACCTTATCATTAAGTATATTATAATGAATTATATTGTTTGTTTTCAAACTTTTGTTTCGGTTGCTTGCTTGTATGTTCACCAAACTGGTAATTTGCAGTTAAGTACGTAAACTCTTGGGCTAATAAAACCTTCATACAAGTGTAAATAAAAAAATTAAAAAAATTGTAAACTGCTACTGGTTCATCTATCGAACCATAGACTTTCTCAAATAAGTAAAAAACTAGACAGATTAAAATTCTAAACCAATCACTGACAAAAACTCCAGATTAGATAAAAAAAAAACCTACTTGAAAGTAACCATGCAGGAAATCAGTGTCAAATTCAACTATTGATCAATCCAAATGAACGGGTCATAAGTACCTACGTAATAAATAAAAAACAAAAGCTAAACTAACATAGTAAGAGCAATGAGTTAAAGATAACCAGTTTCTAAGTGTAACAGTTTTTATGACTTTCTAAGAACAGCAAGTGCAGTTAGAATTATGATTAGGTTTATTTAAGATAGAAGCAGTTTTTTCAAAGAAACAAAAAAAAATCGGTATTAGAAAGAAAGACACAGTACTATAGTTTTTTCACAGTTTTTTTAGCCGCTCGCTATTAAGTTGCCTAACCTGATGTTTAAAGAACATACTTTTTTACACAAACTCCAGGTTGACCAACTTAATATAATGAAATTAAAAAGCCTTTTATGGCATACATTGAACGATATTTAACATTTTTATAAATTAATAGCTAGCGCTAATTACTCTAAGAAGGGACAGTGTCGGGGCTATCAGAATAAACGTCATAGAAAAATCTGATCCCTCACAAACATTTAATTTTTCTAACACATTTTCTCTGGAAAATGATCTCTAATGCCAATTTGGTCACGTAATGGAGCCTATTGGCTCAGAAGCAGCTGAGCATGTCCGGTCAGTTGAGATGTCCGTGGTTTTGGTATTTATGCTCCGTACAGTTGACATGCCGCCTGTTTTGATACCTATATAGGATTTACTTTACTGTAAAATCAGAGGTCAATATAATGTAACGATGAAAGGACAGTCCCTACATTATGGCAGAGGAGGCCTTCAGTCATTCTTACCAAGGTGATTTAAATTAGATGAACTATAGGAAAAAATCTATGCATGTTAACAGTTTAAAATATAAAATTAAATTATAATAATACGCTTAATTATAAATACTAGGAGCTATTATTATCAGTTACTGGCTGTATGTCCAAAACCTGTACCTATTAATTGTTTTAATAAATAGCACCCATATTACTTTAAAGTTTATTTAGTTACTATTTATTTAATAAAGTAGGGGAAATGGACAGAAAGTCGAACTTGATGTCTTAGGCTCTGGAATCATAATGGCAATTTTGTTCCTAGCTTTTTCAAATTCATTAAAATTTATTTGTTAGAATATGGTACTTTATTATGGTATTCTCTTATATTTTTGGTGCTGTAAATTTCAAATATATAATTACAAAAAACATTTAAAAAAAAGCGACATTTAAGGCCAAACTTGTTTAACTTCATCTCGAAAAGCACATGACCAAACAGCACATCCTCGCCGGGAGCAAACGCCTTTAAAAATAATATAATTTTTATAATTATATTTATATAATTTTTTTTAATGTAACAGTTCAGATTCACTTGTGTCTGTACACATTACACGTTATAGGTGAATGCTACCGGCGACGTAAATAGTAAACTAAGTTATGACATAAGTACCAAGATAACATAAGACCTCGTTGGTCTTTTAACGTCGTAAGCGTATACTAAGCATGAGGTGTTAAATCTAAACGACTTCTGGGCAAAATAAAAAATATTTTGAAATCAAAATATCTGGTCATTTAGTTTGCAATAAACCTATTGACTATATTTTTTATCGAAACATATATTCAATCTGTTCATCTTTTTTGCACCGAACACACTCCAGTTTATCTTACTTATGATGTCAGAGGTACATATGGTACCGGATGTACCACTGACGTCATAAACTGCACCAAATTACAACAATTCCAATGAATCCGTGAATTGCCTTTAGGGTCTAAAAATGTCATCGCGTGACCGAAATTTCACTTTTGGACTTGTTGAAAACCTGTCCGGAATGAATGCAAGTGACGCAGATATCCATTCATTTATAGATATGTAGAAAGGTATATTTGTAGCAAGGAGAAACTGTTTTATATGGAGCAGGATAAGGTGTTGCAATGCAAAATGTTACTCTTACACAGTTATACTTTTAGTATAATATGTTAATTTCCTGTAAGTAAACCATTTTGTCCGTCAAAACTAGTAGAACTTATATTGTCACTTACGGGATATCTTTCGTGATTGTCTTGTCTTTCTTATAAACCGTGAAAGCTTAAAACAGTGTTTATTGAGTAGAACTCATTAGTTTTGGAAATTTTAGACTAACTAAATAATGGTTTCGTCATGCCAGGTTTTAAACAAGAACTGTAAATTTTGGAACCTAGACTACTAACCACGAAACACACGTACATTTAAAATTAAATTTTAAGTTAAATTACTTTAATAAAGTAATATAAACGCTTATTCATAGTTGACCGTTACGACTTACTTTCGCTACGTATTTAATTTGCAGACATAAAATTATGAAATGTTTTTGTTTTTTTCTTTTTATTTTAGGCAGAGCCGTATTTATATTAGACAGGTGAAATGCACATAAAAAGAATATCTACTTCATTAATATTGGCCATCTAGATAGGCGTTGACATCAGAAATACCTACATCTAATTATAATACTTAATTTGACACTAATAAGATCAGCACGGTACCAATGGCGCAGTGGCTTAGCGATTGGCCGTTGCATTCTCGCGCTGCTCGCTGGTTTGACTTCCAAGAAGTATAACATTTTTTTTTTATTGTTTCTGTTTTTTTTTTATAAAATATTATTATATTATAAAAGTCTCTGGAAGCTCTGAGTATATTTTGGTGTTAAACACCGATTTCGTCTAGTTATATATAATTGTATATTTTTAGTTATATTTGTTAGTAGGTAGTGCTGGTGAAAGCTAATTTACAGAATAAAGATATTAGTTGTTATTTAATATTTAAATAATCATCCATCTCTTTCTGTTTTTGCATGACTGTCTTTTAAGTCGAAGTACAGGAGAAATCTTAGAGTGAGACAAAATATTAACAAAAAACCCAATTACTGTTTTTGCTCTATCACTTGATTGGCTAAGAGAAATTATTAACGTCATCTTATTCCACCGGTATGGTATAGAAAAAAACCGAGTACCAGATGTATCTACATAATTGAAACAATTACGTCAACAATTTTTGAAAAAAAAAAAGGATTTTAGAAACTAATTTTTCGTAGTATGTGATGAGTACCTAAGACAGAAGAATGGAAATCATGCATGCTGCGCCGACCCCAAATAAATTGGGATAAGGACAGGAGAATGATAATGACGTATGGCAGAAGAAAAAGGAGGCAATTACCCAACAGTGGAAGATTCTAGGCTCACATTATGATGATGATGATGACGTATAGTTAATCCTCGTAATTGCCTGACCTCATTTGCTCGTTATAAAACGACCAGGTCTAGATGTGGTAGATAATTCCGACCTTAAAAGTAGTAAAGAAGTAGTAATAGTAGCAATTGTGGGGTTAACTATGGTTACATTGTACATATATTATTGGCTAAAAGACATATATATATATAGATTGATATTGGTATTTGTTAAAATATGTATTAGTTTATTTTACTTGTATATTAGTATCATTAAAAGTGCCTATATACATTTTCAAAAGCAGGAAGTTATTTTTTTTTATATTTATTTTGTACCCTATCACAATGTTTTCTTATTTAACCCAAAGGTTGACTGGTAGAGAATGCCTTGTGGGATTAAGTCCGTCTATATTGTACATGAAGTTTAAATAAATAAATAAAAATAATCAGCTGCACTATTTCCTATTGAGGCACTATACCTACTTGAATTTTATTACATAACTAGCGGCCCGTCCCGTCTCCGCACGGGTGGACATTTTTTTTAAAATATTGACTATGTTACTCAGAGAGATAATATAGCATTCTAATGGTGGAAGAATTTTTTAAATCGGTCAAGTAGTTTTTGGGTTTATTCGTTACAAACATACAAATTTTTCCTGTTTAAAATATTAGTGTAGATAAATATACATAAAAACCGGTTTATCTTGTGATCAAATTACGGTACTTTTATAAATTAATAATCCAGGGTCAGTTGAAGATGCTTTTATATTTTGTATTAATATAAACACACTGCAGCTCTTTTTACATAAAAGCTTAAAAAGGCGTTATAATTCTTTGTTTGATCGAATAGAAATAAGGTTTTTTACCATGACGGCTTTCAAAGTTTTTTTTTTTTTGTAAATATTTTGTTTCACACTTACAAAAGGTTTCACAAATATTATAATAGCACAACGAAACATAATCGGTGAAATGTAGGTATACTAGATAAAGGCACACCTCTGCCTAACCCTCCGGGAAATACAGCCCTGATGCTATGCTCTGTTCAATACTATACTGTCTCTGCCTTTATTGTAAAATCGAGCTGTCTTACAAATTATATACAATGTTATAGTATGTTCTAATCTAATTGACCGTTGCAGACCGTTTGACCATCTGCATGCTATGCTGTATCTGCAAATTTGTCTTCCTCAGTTGGTTGCGATGTGAGCTCAGACGTGACAATGCTGGACTACCTCCGCAACTACCTCCAGCTGCGCGGCACCAAGTACATGTGTCGTGAGGGTGGCTGCGGAGCCTGCATTGTCACAGCCTCCAAGTGCTTGGGAGCTCCTCATATTGCCATTAATGCTGTGAGTATATGCTAACCCCATCTACCTTTAAAGCATGTATCAGAAAAGTGTGGTCTTATTGTAAGGACGAAGTATAGATATACCAATAGATCAAAATATCGTAATATCGAAAAAAAATCAGGTGTCATTTAATTTGGGTCGAGTAAGTGTTGAAACTTAGTATGGGAGAGTTGTATATTTTTTTCGCGATTACGATGATGGTTTCTTGGAGAAAGTTATTCAGTATGATGGTCTATACCACATCCTTTTTGATGACCCCCCAGCGGGGGCCCCCCTCTCCACCCGGAGCGGGGGGAGGCCCCCGCTTCGGGTGGAGAGGAAGGGAGTGTCAGACTTCTACTGACTAAAACCCATCCAGGTTCCTTCTTTGCACTTTGTGTTCCATGGCCGTGGTATCTCTTTCGAACAGTTCCGCAGCCCTGGCAGGTATCGGCCCTAGCGGACCCCTTCCTTGTTGCTGAAATCTCTTTAAGGCGCGCGTGGAACACGAACGCGCCGTCGACAAGGCCTGTCGGTGGCCGGGGGCCAGCACGTGATTTCCGACACCATACCACATCCTTGAATATGACCCTTACTTTTCTGACACATGCTGTATTATTATCGTCTATTTCCTTTTAACCCGTTTACGGCAAAAGGCATACCAGTAAACCATGACTTGGATTAGAACATAGAATACTTTTAATCCCGGTATAACGTTCCCGTTTAACTCCAGTGTGGCAAAACCACGGACGAAAGCTAGTTAGTTATATTTAAGTCTTCCTTGAGTATCCGTTGAAGATTAGACTTTTATTGAAACTGACTCTGATATCTATCAACGTTACTTAGCACGTGCTTCGACTTGAACATGTTTCTATCTTTCTCTTGCTCTTGTAGTTTTACAGTTGTTCGAGAGTGACAGGTAATGTTTTCGTGCTAGGTAATATTTGCACATTATCCCTAGACGGGGAATCTAAAATAATGACTGTGCGATTGCCTCCTGTTGCTACTTGATCTTTGCACGAAACAGGTATATAAATATGTTTGGCTCGAGGATCTTGACAAGTAACTGTAATTGCTTTCAAAGCGTTTCGTATTTCTAAAAAGACTTTTAACAGGGTTTACATAAGCTATTCAGCAGATTAGCAAAGCAATGTATTTTCTAGTTTTCACCCGACTGCGGCGAAACCCGCAAGGAGGGTTATGTTTCATCCTCGTAAAACAATAGTTTAGTTTAAGTTCAATTAATTTTCAAACATCTTCCAAAATTAGTCGACCATTTTTTTGAACATTTCTAAAAGTATGGCACACCTAGGGTTAAGCATAAGAGACAAGAAAAGTGCGTGACAATATTCAAGTTAACGATGGATTCAAATTCACAAGCTGTTGATAGTTATTATTTGAACGATTATGAACCACTTGTCTGATATTGACACTAATTAGCATGATATTAAAAGACCCACATTTGTTGCGAAACAATTACAAAATATTTTAATGAAATTCAAAAGAACAAGTACACGTTTACACTCTTGTGCCAATAATAATTATCATCGCAACTGTTAGATTTGGCTGTAAACATCTGAATGGTAAAATTTGAAGAAACAAATCCCAGATTAGATAGATATCCTATCGTTTCTTGCGCTATCCTTCAGTCATGTCAAAAGTACTTTTATTAGTGAATACGTCAGGAGACATATAAATAATCGGTTACATCCAACAGTGTTTGGTGTCCATCACGTCATGCGATGGCTGGGACATAAGGACGATCGAGGGTCTTGGAAACAGGAAGATAGGATACCACACGCTGCAGAGAACATTGGCAGAACATCATGGTTCCCAGTGTGGATACTGCACCACTGGATGGGTCATGGCTATGCATGGGTACGTAAAGAAACTGCAATCACCATCTGCCAACTCGCCAAGCTTTTTTCCCAACCTATGATGGGGTTGATTTCTAGTCTTACAGGATGGAGCTGAGCATCAGTATGTACATCGAGCGGCTGACTGTCTGACTTCCAAAACCCAGTAACTGGGTAATACGAAACCCCTTTGTAAGACTGGCTTTCAGACATTCGGAATTCTTCCTACTCGTAACGATTATCAAAGACCTACAAATGATGACCGCGGGGACCAACGCTTTAACTTACTTTCCGAGGAAACTTGTTATATAATGACGGTCATTCACAGACCGACCTAGGCAAGCCAATATACTGCAATATTAATACCAAATAGCATTAAAAACTTCCGAATGTCGTTTTGAAACAAATAGCTTCTTTTGCAAAAAAAAAGACGGGAAGTGGTTTAGGAAGCCGGGTTAGGTAATGCAGACCAGTGACTGTGCCACACCGCACTGGGTCCACATGGTGTATTACGATCCATATCAAAGAGAGGCGGCGAGAACCCCTCAGCAGAACGAATATTATAGACTGATTATATCCTTATGTAGTAGTAGCACCAGAATATTCTGCGAATAGTAAAAACCGCTGTTTTTGCCGTAAATAACATCGTACATTTTTTTTTATAATTTACAGTCTTCTCGAAAGCAAAAAGAGCGTCACAATGTTGGAAGTAGAACAATCGTTTGGCAGCAACGTCTGCCGCTGTACTGGTTACAGACCAATCCTTGAAGCCTTCAAAAGATTCGCCAAAGACGCTCCAAAAGAACAAAGAATCCTGGATATAGAAGACCTACAAATTTGTAAAAAGTCAGGAAAGCCATGCAACAAGTCTGCGTGTGATGATGAAGACGATTGGTGCGTGGTCGGCGATGATGATATACTTGACGATCAAGTCAAAAGAATTGTACTAAAGGACGGCAGAATTTGGTTTAAACCTAGAGTACTTCAAGATGTTTTTAATATATTGTTTCATGAAGGTGTTGGTTCGTATATGCTGGTAGCCGGTAATACTGCAAAAGGTAAATATTAGATTTTTATGTATAATGCTTATTTCGTTCTTCTCTACAACTTGGTTACCTTGTTTAGAATAAAACGATGTCATCAAATGTCTGATTTTATCTAAATTCCAGAAGTGTTAGTAGAAAGTTCAGTTACAACTTCTTAAAGTCTTCCTATAATAAAAATCGAGAAGAAGAGAAAGAATTAATGAAGACTGTTAGAATTTTAAACCCGTGTGTCTCTGACAATAGGTGGTTTAGGTTCCACTTAGTAAATTGTAATTTCAGCAATAGCACTGCTGTTTCAATTTTTTGGTCTTGAGCTAATTGTTGAAAATCTAACGTACTGCTTTTATTTAGGCTTCGCCAAGTAAGTATCTGTGAAAACGGACATAAATCATTCGAGTGAACGGCATTGTTTTTAAATTAAGTTTAATCTTAATTTCTTCTAAATTACAGGAGCAGTACCAATTGACGACTACCCTCACATCTTGATCGACGTCAGCGTTCTTCACGAACTGAAAACTGTAACATACGACCAGAACCTGGTAGTTGGTGCTGGAATAACTCTGTCAGATTTTCTTGAGATTCTGAAGGAGGCGTCTACACATGAATACTTTGGATATCTATCTAAGATTCATTTCCATGTGGATTTGGTAGCTCACATACCAGTAAGAAATGTAAGTATTCTTCAGAGGAAGTTATGTGTAGTTGAAGACCAATGAACCGATGAATGGACTGGGTGAATGATGGCTAGAGAGAGGATGACTACTGAGATGGCTACTGATAGAGAAGTATGGAAGAGGAAAGCAAGCTGCGCCGATTCAAAATTAATTGGATATGGGCTGGAGAATTATGGTTTCAACAAACTACAAATCCCACTTTTTTAACGTATCTCAAAAGCACTGGTGAAACTCTCATTAAAGACTCCTCTAATGAATGCTTTTGTCTAATTTCAGGTAGGTACAATTGCTGGTAACTTGATGATCAAGCACCAAAATCCATCTTTTCCTTCTGATATATTCCTCCTGCTAACTACTGTTGGCGCTCAGTTAACTATTGGTAAGTATATAATTCTTCTTCTTCTACTTATTTAGTTACATTTTAAATTTTATAATTGCTTTTTTGTTAATGATTGTTTTATTCCGTTTTATAGTCGACATCAATAGAACAATACAAACAGTACCGATGGAGACCTTCCTGCGAACAAACATGACGGGAAAGCTGATTCTGAATGTGTTGCTGCCACCGCTGAGCAATGAACATAAATTCTTTTCTTACAAGGTAATCTAATCATACATAGATTATTATGCTAATAAGAAGAAAGTACTAACGGAAAATGTTAAACTTAGTAACCAAAAAATAGTAACCATATTTTTTATTAACAATTTTATTCTTTAAAAAAAAATTTAGTTATGAATAAAAATTGATGAGTGTTACACACACATCAGTTTTTAACACACATACCTAGTTCCCCGAAGGATTTGGCAAAGGTCTATAGTGCACTCAACTTTTGACAGATATGTATGTCTTCTGTGTTAAAGAACAGTTCTATTGCCATCAGCCAGGCCCAAATCCAAACTGGACCCCTACCAACAATGATTTAATACTCTAAAGCACTTTACGACTTAGGGATAGAACCCAGAACAACTCAGCAGTAGCACTTGCAAAAAATACAAAAAAAAAAACAAATATTTCTTCTGTTTCAGCTAATGCCAAGATCCCAAAGCGCCCACGCCATAGTCAATATCGGTTGTCTGTACCAACTTCATGCAAATAACATAGTCGGAAGAGCAAGAATCGTATATGGAGGTCTTTCTCCCAGGTTCATAAGAGCGAGAGCAACTGAGACCTTTCTTAGAGGAAAGCCTTTGTTCACTAATGGAACTTTACAAGGAGCTCTGCAGGTGTTAGATGGAGAGATGGTCGTTGATGATAATCCACCGGAAGCTTCGGTAGCTTATAGACGATATATTGCTAAGGCATTGTTGTTCAAGGTGAGTTCTTTGTTTTATTTCTCACGGTTTTTGTTTATGGGAAACGACCTTCTGGTGGACTCGGCTATGGACTTCGACCAAATGATAACTCATTGTCTTGTTCAATCATTGTTATTCTTGATAAAGTGACCGTGGTCTCAAATGGATGATGGTAGTCCGGTTTGTGGATTCAGCTGTATTTATTGAACAACAAAATTTACCCGAAGCACACACATATTCGGCTTCCATTTAGTTTGTTCTTTCATTTATTTTATTACAACGGTTGTGAATACAAACATTTACAGTAACTAAAATTATAACAATAAAAGTGACAATTTTTGTAGACATAACGGTCCCGCATGATGAGAACCTCGTGAAAGCCGAGAAAGATAAGCAAATCAAGTATCTTGACTTGGCTCACGAGGTTGTCGACTTGTGGGATGTGGACTCAGCGATCATTGTGCCGATAGTTGTATCAGCCCATGGCTTAATTGCCAAGAGCCCCGACCAACCTGAGGAGGCTCTCGTTAGGCAGCTGGATCAAGGGTTTGATTCAGAAAGCGGTACTCCTGGACACGGCTCGTATTGTTAGGAGGTTCCTCTCTTTGGAGCTCTGACCGCCGGTAGCTTGGACCCTGTTCCCGATACCGGTGGGGTACAATTTTTTATATTTTTAAATGTTTTTTATATTGTTTTTAGTTTATGAAATATTTAAAAATGTAGAAGATTTGTATAAAAATAAATAAAGGAAATAATAAAGTGACAATTATAACACATATAAAAAAAAAACAAAATAAAGCAAAATTTGAAGTAAGAACATAAAAATAAAAGAAGGATAACAACACTTTCATAATTTCCTCTCACAGTACTTTTGATATACCAATAAAATCTTCGTCCATCCATCCGCAAACATATCGTCTGTTGGATGAGAATCCAAGAGATCATTTAGCACGGCCATAGTGCGAGGAATTGGCGACTTAGCACGTGCAACAGTACGACATGGAGGCACGGCATACAGCCTGGATCAAATTCATGTCTACTCGTCACAATTTATGCTAAGCTGAACTTTTATCCGAAGATAAGATCGAACAAGTGCATGGCACTTCTCAGGGATTCTTTATAACTAAGTAAATAGAAAATAATCGAAGTTCTCGAAGAAAGTCAAAATGTTCGCATATGGTATGGCTCCGATTGTAGATTTTTTAATATATCCTGAAAATCGAGAAACATCCTCGAATTTCGTGATTACTTAGTACTGAAACGAAAATGCACTAACAACATAAGCCATTAAACTTTCTTGTTTTTATCTCCGTTAAATTTCCTGTCTAGACTGAGTTGTTTTAAAACTAAGATAGTTTTATTCAATAGCTTTTGTTTGGTTCTTTCTTAGTGTTGTAACTATAAAGACATTCAATCGTTATGAAAGACTAAAACGACAAGACTAATTTCTACGTTACTCTTTTAAAACTCGAATCTTTCTTAGATGTCAGTATTGCCAACTTAATAGAGTAATTATTAATGCTTTGCTCACATCATTATGCCGAGTACAGTGGCGAGTCAGTGTCGAGACGGAGAACTTGGCCAAGTATTCAGCCTTTAAAAAGACAGTAAATACATTTTGATTGATGTCTTAATTCTATTCTTCGAAACGTTTAATTTGTATACATCTACAATGTATATTTATATTTCATGTATTTCTATTCCAGGGTCTTCTAACACTCTGTCCACCAAACATAAGGAACCCACGCTTTGAATCCGGTACCATACACCTGCATGCTTCTCGACCAGTCTCGGATGCAAGACAGATCTTCACCACTGATCCTAAGATGTGGCCTTTAAACCAACCTATTGCGAAAGTTGAAGGTTTGGTATGTGATGATTTTGACTATAGTGAACTGTATAATGTTGATCAATCAATCAATCAATATCTTAATTGTAGATCAGCTATGATGTCCCGCCCATTGGGCATACATTAGCTACTTGCACGGAAGTTACATTAAATACATTATGGTTACAAATGATTAAATTATTAATTTACAGAGAATATAATAGAGAGATAAATAAACACATACATACACGTTAGAGGGCTACTGAACGCATCATGACTGAGGGAGACTGTATTGGAGCAGTGATTTGTCTGATGACAGTCTTTATTTAGGAGATGTTTTATAAGATGAACATTCAATTGGAAACTGCCCAATTCAATTCTGTATGACCTTTTTCTTTCTCTCCAGATCCAATGTGCAGGGGAAGCTCAGTACACTGACGATATTCCTAGTTTACCTCACGAAGTATTTGGTGCCTTCGTGCTCAGCACCGTAGCACTAGGTGTTATTACTAAAATTGATCCCAGAGACGCATTGGTAAGTACACCCTATATTTTTCTCAATAGGTCATATAAATCATATTTCAAATCAGTGCAGTCTACTGTGGGAAATATACTTTTACAAAAATGTGTCACAAAATCTTCTCCTCTGCTTTCAAGCAGCATTTTTATCATTGCATTCACGCTGTTCCTACCGCTATTCTACGGGACGTCCCATGCTACATTCCTAGATAATCGTCTGATAAATAAAATTTTACGTGGGTATTACGTGTTCTTATTTTCGATATTATTTTTTTTTAATTTTTAGGCATTCCCGGGTGTAATAGCCTTCTACACTGCAAAAGACATACCAGGATTAAATTCGTTCACGCCAGCAGACGCTTTATTATATCAAACCAACGAAGAAGTGTTATGCAATGGAAACGTTAAATACTACCATCAGCCCATCGGCATCATAGTTGCAGAAACCCGATACATTGCTGATAGAGCTACAAAACTAGTCAAAGTTACATACAGCAATGTTAGTAAACCTGTTACAGACATAAAACAAGCTAAAGCTGATACAACAAGAAATACTTTGTTCATATCAATAGATGCTATAAATCCTGGCACAGATGTATACAAGACGATTACTGGAAGTACCACATTGTATGGACAGTATCATTTTACTATGGAAACTCTGCTCTGTGTAGCTAAGCCTACGGAAGAAGGACTAGAAGTGCATACGGCTACGCAATGGCTTGATGGAGCACATGTTATGATTTCAAGGGCGTTGAATATGGATGAGAATAAGTGCGTGCTACAATGTTTTTAAATAATAATAAGCTATGCTATACCAAAAACTAACTTACAAATAACAATACCTTATCTATTTAGAGAAATAAATAATGTTATAAACGCCATCTATACATTCACTGCAATGAGTTTACCATAGTGGTCATAGTTACGAATGGTTGCTCTAGTGATCCCAGCAGCAAATTATTTATTATTTATTCTTGAAGAAAGAAACGAATTGGGACCCATTCATTGCTTTCCTTCATTATTCTTCTAGGATCGATTGTTACGTTCGTCGTATTGGTGGTGGTTACGGCATGAAAATATCCCGCAGCATTCAGTCAGCAGTCGCCTGCAGTCTTGTCGTGCAAAAGTTGAACCGTCCGTGCAGGTTCATTCAACCCTTGACCACAAACTTCAGAGCAGTTGGCAAGAGATTGCCTTGTGTCAATGATTATGAGGTATTTTTTTAATATTTAGAATGAGTTCTGTAATTTTTGAAAAATAATTTCTGTCTGGTACACCGGATGATTTTTTTTTGTATGCATGCGTAATTTGAATCCGCAATAACACTATGCATTTTCCAGATCACGGTAAACAGAGCAGGAGTGATCCAACGCTTAAACTCAACGCTTTACGAAGACAATGGTTTTGTTATCAATGAAACATTGACCGCTCTTGGTGCTGACGTGTACAACAACTGCTACGATGCTACGAAAATCAATTTCAAAGCTTTTGACACGGTAACTGATACACCTAAAAATACGTGGTGTAGATCACCAGGTGAGTCTAGTTCTGATGACCATATACACTGTTTTAAACATTAACGGTTTACAACTAAACTTATACTGTCACCTACGGGATATCTTCCGTGATTGTTCATTATTTTGAGCTCCCGATATTTCAGCGCTGTTGCAAGCGCCATGACCGCAAGTTGACTGGAGAATGCGGGTGGATAGACAATAAATTGTTAAGAGCAAACAAATCTATCTACCCTCTTTCTTTGTATTTAGCTACGCGCACTACTGGAACTCGACACTAAGTCACGGCAAAACACACTCACAGTTTCACCAAATTTTGTGGAGTCCTTATTACGATGCCGGCTGCTACTTTTCAGCTTATTCAAAACTGGATTCCACGTACACATCGAAGAACTGGCTATTTCAATTTGACTGCAGTTGCGTCAATTCATACATCGACCAAACAAAGCGAACTGTCTCATGCCGCATCAAAGAGCACATAAAGACTGTGAAAAACAATAATGAGCAAAAATGTGCCATAGCTGAACACCTACTGCAGTAAGGGCCCAATCACTAGATCGAATTTCACAAGCCACGTATTTTGTCAACGGACAGACATTACTTACCAAGGCTGACAAGAGAAGCAATTGAAATAAGAAAACATAAATATTTCAATCGTGAGGATGGCTTCAAATTGTCAAGTACGTGGAATCCAGTTTTGAGTAAGCTCAAAAGTAGCAGCCGGCATCGTAATAAGGACTCCACAAAACCTGGTGATACTGTGAGTGAGTTTTGCCGTGACTTCACATAGTCAACCCGCGATCATGGCGCTTGCAACAGCGCCGAAATATCGGGAGCTCAAAATAATGAACAATCACGGAAGATTTCCCGTAAGTGACAGTATAAGTTTTTTGGTGACCATATTTTTATATCTTGTTAATTGATTGTCTTCACACTTTAATACTATCACATTACTTTGTTTCTCGATTCAGGTACATTGGAAGCAATAGCATGCGCTGAACACATAATGGAACGAATTTCCTATGAACTATCTCTAGACCCAGTGGCTGTCCGACTAGCTAATCTAGACAGAACTAAATTCGGTGAAATGACAGGTATGGTAGATACTCTTAAAGCAAATGCTGAATACAGCACAAGAAGAGCTGCAGTAGATTCATTCAACACACAAAATAGATGGAAGAAACGAGGAATGAGATGGGCGTTTGCAAGATGGTCTCCTGTTGGCGCTCAACGTTTCGATGTCAACCTGTCGGTCTTCCACGGAGATGGCACTGTCGTCATCACGCATGCTGGTGTCGAAATGGGACAAGGCATAAACACCAAAGCAGTTCAAGTAGCCGCTTTCTTCCTAAAAATACCGATAGAAAAGATTCAGATCAAAGGCAACAACACAATTATCGCTCCTAACAGTTTTATTTCTGGAGGAAGTTTAACGACTCAGAGCATTATTTTTGGTTTGAGGAGATGTTGTGATGAATTAAATGCTAGATTAGCACCCATAAGGGCTACTTTGACTAATCCTACTTGGGAAGCGCTGATTAAAGCTGCGTATAATGCAAATGTGGATCTTCAGGCCCACGGGTTCTCTAGTGTTACAGATGCACAGGTCTATAATGTGTATGGCATGGCGTTATGTGAAGTTGAAGTAGATGTACTGACTGGAGAATCTGAAGTGCTGAGAGTTGATATGTTGCAAGATGTGGGTATGAGTATCAGCCCCGAAGTGGATGTTGGACAAGTAAGTGATAGATATAATATAAATAAATCTGATCTATATCCAGAATCACAAAAGTCAAAATAAAATAAATTAATCTTGATTAAAAATGTGCCTACATTAATAATGTTAGTTGTCTGTCCTAGGATAATTCTTTACTATAGGTGTAGAAGCTGTAATAATATGCTATTTGCAGGATAGTAGTTTTTCTTTAATATTTAACTTTAGATAATGACAACCTTATTCTAGCTCAGGTTTTACGTTTAGTTAGGTTTACTCTTTTACTCTTGATTTTCAATTAATTAAATTTATTTTAGGTGGAAGGCTCCTTTATCATGGGTCTTGGGTACTGGACTTGCGAGAAACTTATCTACGCAGAAAATGGTGCAATCCTCACAGACAGAACCTGGGATTATCATGTTCCTGAAGCGAGGGACATTCCTCAGGACTTCAGGGTTTATTTCAAGAAGAACTCTTTTAGCAATGATCTTATACTTGGATCTAAAGGTAAGGTTGAGATAATAAAATGTACCTTTACACTACCAAAATAAAAATCTTGCTGACTTTTAAAAAATCGACGATTTCCTGTAGCTACAATGGTTTAGGTACCTACCATTATTGCCACATCTGAAAAATCTGTCTTGCTAGGTGGCATGCGGCATTTTCACTCTTAGATCTCTCGTCTTGTACCATATTTGTACCCAGAATATTTCCGGATGACGACTTGTGTCATCTTACATTTACAGTTATTGAATCAACTTGGTCGGCTTATTAATTGTTTAATAGTGAAATCTTTCTAATGTTTTGGCAAGATAGAAAAATTAAACTTTCTGTAATGAGCGAAAGAAATAATTTTATTTTACACCGAAATTTTTACTCTACTAAAATCTATGGATACAATGACGATCAAGATACTACATTATTTTTTATTTTACAGGAACTGGAGAGCCAGCAACATGTGCTACAGTAGCCGTAGCGTTTGCAATCAGAGAAGCCATTGTTCAAGCTAGACAGGAATCGGGGATCCCCACCACACAGTGGTTCAATATAGGTAAGTACAGTGTGAGTTGTAGCTTGAAGCGCTCTCCAGCTAGATTGGGTTGACAACATTAAAAAGATGTCTGGGACAGGCGGAACGTGGTAGACGGACAACCGGTGGTTGTGGTGATTGGAGAGTCCTAACAGCTTAGTGGACTGCTAAGAGCTACAGTACTCTTTTATGTTGAATTTATAACACAGCAGTTTCTTTTTTATGCGTACATTATTCTTCGTTGAACAGTATATTAAAGAAATTAAAATTTCGCTTTTCAGACGGACCCAGCACTACCGAAAACATTTGTTTGGCAATCAACACCAATACAAAAGACTTCAAGTTTTATTGATGTTATAAATTCAATTTTTTTTATTTTTTTTTATTTTAATTAATTATTAATTTATTCATGTACAGTGACTAACAATAAACTAACATTTAGCAAAATTCAAAAGTGATTTTCTCCTACTATTTATATTGATTAACGTTTGACATTTTCACGAACACAGTATTTTGGAAGTCATACTAATACGAAATAGGTCTTATCCTAAAGTAGAAACTGTTATTTCACGAGAAAATTTGAATTTTGCTAAGTATTTACATGTTAGTGCTCGTGACTGTACCTATAATTACGAACGAGGTCGATAACTTCAAAGTACAGACAGATTAGTCTAATGAAGACATATGTCTTTCTTGTACTAAAATTAAAATAATTGTACCAATTACCATCTCGGATGGCAATTAAAATCAAAAAATGTACGATTGTGTAAAAATAAAGTTCAAGAATTTATTGGAATTTGTTACATGAGGCTCTGTTGAAAATGATAGGTATTTAAGATATTTGACTGCCTCGTTGGTTTAGTGGTCGCAAGCGCGACTGCTGAGCTTGAGGTCCTGGGTTCGATTCCCAGGTCGGGCAAAATGTTATTGGGTTTTCCATTAGGAATTTCTCAGTAGCAGCCACGGAGTCTGGATTTGTGCCCGGTTGATGGCAATAGGCGGAAATGTGGGTGAACTGCATGTTAAGTACACTTCTGCCTAACCCTTCAGGGATTAGAAGGCGTGAGGTCATGTTATGTTTATGATATTTTTTAATAATATGCGCTGTTATTTTTTGTACATAGTTTTATTTAAGTAAGTCAGTGCTAGTTTTACTAAATAATTAGGTATGGTTGTCAAGAGCAAGAAATTATTTTCTAGTCTTTAAACCTAAACCAATAATAGCATGCCTACTAATGCAAAATAAAGAAGAATACCCAAAAACGTTAGCGACTTTTTTTTCAAACACTTATTTTATTAATTACTTTTTTCTTAAGAGTTTATGGAAAATGGTCGTTTCTGCGACACAAGGGAACAAAAAAAATGGTTAAAAAATTCTAACCAATTGTAAAAAAGGTTTCCAACTCGAAAAGTGACAGTTAATGTAGCCAGTTAATTACTTTTTAGTTTTAAATAGGCTCTGAATATTAATTAAATCTCCTTCATTGTTGTGTTACTTGTTTTGTAGGTGATATTGGGCTCTATTTTTGACACAAAAATGTTTTATTCAAAGTGATTAGTGATGGCTAGTTTTAATAACGTAGGTACTACTCGAAGCAGAGGTCCAACTGGTCCAAAGGTTCAGCCAAAACAGTAAAAAAAATGCGGACGCGGCTCCGGACAACGAACTTGAACGGAAATAACTGAAGTCATGAAGTGTTTGTCAGTGTCTGATGTCTGCAGTCGGTCCGCAAGCTATCCGATTTGACTGAACCTTAAGACGTACATTATCAATCAAAAGTGGTATCAGTCATTCCAATATCCATTAAAATAGTCTTTTCTTCCACTGTGTATAATTTAGCACACCACAAATTCACATTGGTTCAGCTATCCAGGCAATAGGCGTCAATCTTTCCATCCAATACTCCTGACCTCTCTCTGAATCGCCTCAACGATGAAGGACTATGAGCGTCAATACATTACACGGATTGGATGCACTCCGAGATTGGATAGTCGTTTGGATGTTAGTTACGAGTAGGTTGCTGTAACGGTAACTGATGACTGTTTTCGATTTTTGGTATGGTAATCAAAATTTTAACATACATACATAGCCAGCCTCCTTTTTCCCGTGGCGTTTGACAGAAACCACAGATTGCCACCTGCTGCATCCCTACACACCTTTCTCCTTCTGCTTCTTCTACGTTCATGATCATAAACTTCTGTCTAGACTTCGTCAACTATTTAGGGGTCGATTTCCAGCCTAACATTGAGCGTTCATATCTATACATTTATAAAAATAAATAAAATTGAAGTGTCTATTTGTAATTTCAAAATAACTGATTTTTATTCAATGCATATGAAAGTTTATACGGTACTTATGATAAAAAAACATTATTTTCATTTTTTTTCTGTCTGTCTGTCAGTTTTTTCCAGCTAATCTCAGAAACGGCTAAACTGATTTTGACGGAACTTGTACTGGCAGATAGCTGATATTTTTAGGAGTAAATGAGGCTACTTTTTGTTAGAAAAATAACTAGGCGGAACCCTAATTATTTTCTAAAATAAAAGTAGCTTCTGCCACAATATTAAAACCTTTGAAATTGTTAACAAAATCGGATTCAAATATGGAAGTCTTATTTTTATAATAATTTCACGAGGAAGAAGGTCGCGGCAACAGCTAGTATCAAAATATTTGTCGTTTCCAATGGAGAAGATCAGACATGAAATTTCACGGTTAGAGTGGATGTAGTTTCAGACTGATAGTGATAAGCCTTCTAATGTATTACTGTCTGTAAAATTGTAGAAAACACACGATACCTTATCGTAGTGTGTACGTAGGTACCGATGAAGATAATGACATTGACGTTATTCAGAGCCATTATCTGTCAACAAACACGTACGAGTACCTATCTAAAATGTGTTTATTTTAACTAAACGTGCTAAATTAAGGTTTTTCTCAAAATAATTCAGTTGCAACTGAAAACAAAATATGCTAAATACGTTAGGTAAACATTCAAAACGTACACATGTTATTATAAAGGTTCGGACAGACCGGTCCGAGAAAATACAGACACCTCTTCGGCCAACGCAATGCTTGTTGGCCTTGTTATTGGTATCCGTTTGTTTCTGTTTTTCTAGAATTATGGAAAAAAAGTAACACTAAAAATGCATCAAGTTTCAAACACTGTTAAAAAATAAAAAATAAAAATGAAAATTCGTGCTAACCTCCAATTACAAAAAATATTACTTCTGCCAAACTGTAAAGCAGTTTGTTGGCAGATGTAGCTCCCTTATATACATACAATATTACCTATAGCCTAAGCTTTCACGGTTTACAACTAAACTTATACTGATACTGATATTAATATCTAGAGCTCAAAATAATGAACAATCACGGAAGATATCCCGTAAGTGACAGTATAAGTTCATCATGTTTCATTTGAAATAACTACTCTCCCACTCAGCATATTTAAAAGAATAAGATTTTTTTTTAATTTCATTGGTTCTCAGCGGCTGGCACTTTTATAATATCACTACCCATGCACAACGATAATGGTATCCTAGTGTGGAGTCACGGAACATTTAAAAATCTAGCGCTTAAGGCTCATTTGTATATTGTAACTTTTTAATATTGCACCGTTTTATTTGAACTGAATAAAAAACATATTTATTTATTTTGCCATACATTGAGCGCCACAATTAAACAGACGCATGTAATTGTGAAAGAGAAAGGTAACTGCAGTGGTAGATCTGCTCCACCGCCCGACAGCGTGGACATGCGTTATCCTGTGAGATTCGTCTACTTGAGTATGACCGAATTTCGTTCGAAAAAGTGAGCAAATTAGGCCCGTTTTTAACCGACTTCTAAAAAAAAGGAGGTTATTATGTATTCGGCTGGCATCTTTTTTTATTACCTGAAGGATTAAGATCATAAGTGCAAAAGGCGCATGCATATTATTCATGTTCCGTTCACCGACTTACTTTTTTATCGAAAGAAAGATTAGATTGAACTATATGATCTCCAATATGGTGGAAAAAATACATAGCGAGAACAAACTGGATTGGGTAGGATGACGAAAGTAATCTAGCGAAACTTAAGTAAACTGTTTTGGAACAAAATGCCGTTATTATACTTTATTGTCGTGATTTAGCACCACTTATCCAGATATGTTATAATTTATTTGCCGATTTTTATTGTATTTTCGTGCTGAAATAAAAATTTCATTAACACAAGCTTTTATCCGCGCCTTCACCCATGTAAAGGTCAGAAATTATCCTTCGGGAATCTATTACATATTTGTTATATTTGTTACTAACGAATATGGAAGTGATTCTGATATTTTTAGTGATTTTTATTATGTTCTGGGATGTAATACAGTACCCTTTGTCCAAACCCTGATTATGGTGAGCTGTGTGCCCTGTCACCAAAATCTTTTCAGTCGTAAAGGTGTGATAATAAAATGAAATCTTTATTTCATCATTCTCCTGCCCTTAACCCAACTTATTTGGGGTCGGCGCAGCATGTCTTCTTCTTTCATACTTCTCTATTTCTTGTTATCTCAGCAGTCATCTCCTTTCTAGCCATATTATCCTTTACGCAGTCCATCCATCGCTTCTTTGCTTTTCATCTACATTCATACTCAACATTTTCCTTACTATATTTTCCTCATTCCTCCACATCATGTGTCATGTTCATACCACTGTAACCAATTACCACACAACTTTTCAGTCACTGGCACCACTTTCAGACTTCCATTTATGTACTCATTCCTTATTTTATTCATTCACGTTACAACACACTTGTCCCTTATCATTCTCATCTCAGTCACATGTAATTTCCTTTCATTTATCCCGTTCGTGGCCCAACATTCTGATAAAATTAAATCTTTATTAATTGTGAAAGTATTTTTGACAGACCAATAGACAGGCAGTGTTATTTTCGCATGAATAATATAAGTATGGTTATGGGACAATAAGGTGTTTTGAAATTTAAAATGATAGGTGTCGAAGACAAAATAAAAGTTATTTATTTAAATTAGGCTGATAAAATCCTTCCTTACTATCCTTCCTTACTTACTTACTAATATTATAAATTCGAAGGTAAGATTGTTTGTTAGCTTTTCACGACTAAACCACTGAACCGATTATCCGGAAATTTTGCATATACGTTGTCAGGTGTAAAAAAAAAGTACTATTACCGAGGAAAACAACAACAACGTTAAAAAAAAAAAAAATGCCAAAAAAAAAAAAAAAAATGCCTATGGCATTAAGTCCGCCTCTGTACTTCTGTGCTTGATGTGTTAAATAAATAAATAAATAAATAAATAAACGTTCTAATGAAAATAGATGGCGCCACGTGTCTTTCGAATCATGATTGAATTATATTATTACAAGCAGAGTACAACCCAAATTGATTGTCAAATTCTAAATAAACGCGAGCGAAGCCGAACAAAAGCTAGTCAGTAATAAAACTATTAGCACTAACAGTCCCCAGTCAAGAGACAGCTGGCTCCCAAAACGCCTGCCTTTCGCCAGATCTCCGTGTTTTAGCTGGGAAGAAGAATTGGCGGAACAAACTTCCCAGCAATGTTTATGACACTCTCCAGTACGTATTGTTGATTGATCACGATTATCTAAATTGTCGAGTTTGATATTATCAGGTATAATTATGATCACTGCGGAAGAACTGAGGTTAAGCTACCTAGTATGAATGTTTCCCACTTTCATTCAAATATTTTAGTAATTGTATTATTTTGAAAACTTATAACAGTTACAGTGCTAACTTATTCATTTTAATAAGTGTCTTTCAGAACGTAAACAAGTCATTTTTCTTAAAATATTTAGTTTTAGAAAAAAAAAATAATCTTTGTAATTTATAAAACGGTTTGTTTTTTTATATTATAATTTATTCATTTATGTCAAAAAACTAAGCTATTCATCCAATTTTTTTGTTCACCTTACTTCACAGTACAGTTCACACGCGGGCAATAGCTAACATATAAAAACTCTTTCGAACAGTCACGAACGCAATGCCAAGCCGTGTGTTTCAAAGCTTTCAATGTTTACTCCAGTAGTCTAGTACAATTCTCTACATCAATCCCATATTAAGTCAATGAGTTAGGACTTAGTGCAATCATGGACAGAGTCAGTTTTAAAATTAATAATCTTAGTTATTCGGGTAAGTGGTTTAAAACTAATAAATTATTTTAGCAGCAAGAGTAACAAAAAAACGCTTTATGTTATGTAGTCAGGTCTGTAAATATTCATGAATGTTACTCAAAATATTAAGTGTTAATTCTGCAAATAACCCAATCTTGTTTATCACTTTCAATTGTTATACAACATGTAACATAATTAACGCACATCCTGAAATTAGTTTGTTCAGAATCGTTTACTGAATCGATTTCTATAATTTTTATTATAGGTATTTTTTTTTCCCAAAAATAATTAAAACTACGTAAATTACAGTAAAAACTCGTTAACTCGTTTCGAACGCGAGCGAATACCTACTAGGCTAACAAGACCCTCATACCTACGTGTGCGACTGTCTGAGTTCGTGGATTTGTACTGTGACCACAACATTCTTCCGGAATTAGTATAACTAAATCAATCAATAATCAATGCTCATATATGTTTAACTAAAAATTCAGTGTATGTATTATGATTATAACATAATATACTAATTGGGGTGTCTGAGGGTGTGCGTTAATTACGTTACATGTTGTATAGTGATTGTGACCCAGTGGTATTGGCCCAGTTTTAAGTCCAATTTACATTAGTCAACTGTTTCCCGAAGTAGATACATACAGTGGTGTAAACCGATCGGACAGTAGCTAGTAAACAGTCATTGTCTAGGTACTCGATACTCGCCATTGTCCTTGAGTAATGTAAACCGGGCCTTAAGTGTCGTAGGTCGTGATGCAAACCCAGGTAGGTACTTTTTCTCTAATCCATGCTGTCCCGCTGCTTGGCAAAGGCCTCCCCCAAGTGCTTTCATGAACTCTTGTCCCGCGCCACCTCAAACCAAGCGGTTTTATTAATTCATATAATTTAGACACAAAGAATGCACAGAGTCTTAGTAACTTAACATTAAAATAAATTATCATCTAGTGTTCGTACCAGTTACCCTACGCACAAAGTGTTTAACAATTGGAGAGCTAAAGCTATCCGCTACAGCTCTCGGGATGCTGCGACTATCTCTCACGCTACTGAGTAGTCGTTTTCTTGCAATAGACAAATTGTTGTAAAAGTTTATCAATTATTATTATATCTTTTAGTCTCCTCCCTCCGGTTTATTATCCTTTCAACTAATAACAAAATACACTTCAATTATTATGCATATGTATAATTCATTTGCGCAAGTACCGGTTTTAGGAAACAGGCCAAATTAAATTAAATATTATAATTTTAACGTATTCATAGCAAAAACTGTCAAATAAACTCGTACAGTTAATTAAACGCTGATGATATGAAAATTCTTCAAGCAGTACGCAGATTATGATAATGTTGAATAAACCGACAATCACTAGCAAACTGATATGTTAAAAATACATACATAAATTGGAAAAAGCCTCTACCATAGGTTTTGAAAGTTTTTGAGATAGGTTACTAGACTACAAGACAAAGCAATGCTCTACGGATGAAACACATCGTTGCAAAAAATACCATTTATTTTCGCTTGAAAATGAACTCCATGTGAATGATATCACTTTTCTTTTAAAAATTGCCACAAGTTCTATTGAATGTTTCAAAACGTCTATCTAGAATATCACTCCGGACTCATCAAGTAGTTTTCAGGCAGCAGCCTTCGCGTACCAGCGGCATCAACAAATTACAGGCGAAATACTTGCTTACTCTTTACATATACTCATACACTCTTTACTCACATAGCTCAGCAAGTGTTAATAGTACACCTTTACACTTAGAGATTGATCTATTTAGAACAAGGACCAAGCACCCTAGATAAGATAAGATAATATATTTATTTGCTCAACCATGGTGTACACATACAATAATAAACCTACGACGAGCCATAAATAAAGAATACTTGTGATGTTAGCTTTTTATCTTTGTTTAGCACAATATTTATAAGGTTCTCATATTATTTTATGACACTCACCGAGCCACGCACTGAGCCATGCACTTCTTTTTTTCTACTACGTAGCTGGTGCAGCTGTGAGGCTCACAATATGATCATTGATCTTTATTATTTTAAGTTTCATGTCAAATAAACCTTTGTACCGACGGGGCCCTATTACCAAACCTCCGATGTCCATCCGTCCTTCCGTCTGTCTGTCAGCGGTTTGAATCTCATGATCCGTAAAAGGTAGACAGTTGAAATTTTTACAGAACGTGTATTTCTGTTGCCGCACTCTATTATCGTAGAGTACCCTTCATGCGCGAGACCGACACGCAGTTGGCTGGTTTTATCTCTGTTACATTCCAGTGGGATGCGAGGTGAGCTCCAGTGTGATGCTCTTGGACTACATCCGAGATTACCTAGAGTTACGAGGTACCAAGTACATGTGTCGCCAGGCCGGCTGTGGCGCCTGTGTGGTCACTGCACGACGGCCTCCTAGTCTGCCGTACGCTGTGAATGCGGTAACTAATGTGATAAATTTTAAAAAGCTTATATAGGGTGGCAGGTAATTAGTGACCGATACTTAAACACATGATTGTACTCATGATAACAAACAACTTTCCTAAAGAAACTTTTTTTTATCGGTTAACATGTGATCACAGGCGCGCGCGTGCGAATTTAATACGGCTGTTGTGTTATTGTGAAAAAATTGTGTGTTTAAAAAAACAAATTTTCTTTGGGAAAGTTGTTTGTTATCTTGAGTAAAATTACTTGTTTAAGTATCGGTCACCAATTAGTTACCAGTCACCCTATATAATTGACTTCTGACCTCAAGGTAGTTTTACTTCGCAAGTATAGCTTTCCTAATGGCACAAATTCTTTTTGTAGTGTATCTTGCCTATTACCGCTTGCCATGGACTAGAGATTACCACTATAGAAGCAGTGGGCAACAGAAAAAAGGGATACCATCCCTTGCAGACCACGCTGGCTGAACAAAATGGTTCTCAGTGTGGGTACTGTTCTCCAGGTTTTGTTATGGCTATGTACAGGTATGAAAGCACCAAAAATAAAAACTTATAAAATTGATTAATGAACTATTGAATTATTGTTGTTCAATTATTATTTTTTTATATCAAGAAAACGCTTGATATAAATTTAATTAATTGGGATAAGAGCAAGAGATTGGTGAAAATGATGATGATATCAAGAAAACGCTTACACTACCCCGTTCCGATCTCTTATATTATCACAATATATCTCGTTTGTTCATGAATGGCAGGTCACACTAGATTCTTCCTTAAATTATACAAACATGCCCAATTTGTTTCAGCCTTCTCCAAAGCAAAAAGGACTTATCCATGTTAGAAATAGAACAGTCATTTGGAAGCAATATATGCAGATGTACAGGTTACAGACCAATTCTAGAAGCATTCAAGAAATTCGCCAAAGATGCACCTAACAACATTGAAATACCTGATATAGAAGACTTGAAAATTTGCAATAAGAATGACAAATCCTGCAACAGAGAATGTGAAGATGATGATTGGTGTGTCCTTTCTATGAATGATCTTAGTATTAACAATGGTATTATTAAAATTAATCTTAAAGATGGCAAAACTTGGTACAAGGCTAATAGAGTTGCGGATATATTCACTGTACTGAGGATTGAGGGATATGATTCGTATAAACTGATTTGTGGGAATACTTCTAAAGGTATGAGTTTTGTTGATACTGATTTAGAAAGAAAACAAGGCATTATAACAAACTAACAGACACTAGAAATTCGTACAGAATTACTAGTACTTGGTTAAACGCAAGCACAGGACCGAAAGGCGTAGCGTGGGAGGCCTCCTACGAGGTGAACCGATGACCTGAGGAAGACCGCGGGAATCCTCTGGATGCGAGAAGTAACACCAGTCGACGTGCCAACTTGGGAGATGCCTATGTCCAGCAGTGACAGTCGTCCGGTTGATAATATGATAATGATGATGAAATACTGAAAAAATATAGTAACCATAATGTTGTTCTAGGAGTCTATCCAGAAGATGAAGTCTTAGATAATGCCCGCGTACTCATAGATGTAAGTCAAGCCGAAGACTTGATTGGTTACAATATAGACCAAAACCTGGTCATAGGTGGAGAAACAACTCTGACCAAATTACTTGGGATATTGCAGACAATTTCTGAACATGAATATTTTGGATATTTGAAGATATTGTATGATCACATTTTACTGGTCGCTCATATAGCTGTAAGAAATGTAAGTATTTGTGTTTCTTAGTAATTAAAACAGGAAAAATGTTACCTTTTGTCTATTTGTAGCCCTAATTTAACTGCTCAACGAATATGCTGTGAAATTGGATCATTCAAAAGGAAAAAATCTAATTACGAGGAATAATACTTTATTTTTATCTAAGAAAAACGATTTACAGTTACTAAGTTATTTTTATTTTTCTTCTCAATGTCTTAAAGTAACTTATGCTTTCAGGTAGGCTCAATAGCCGGAAACTTGATGATTAAACACAGACACAATGAGTTCCAATCAGATTTATTTCTGTTGTTCGAAACAGTTGGGGCACAACTGACCATAAGTAAGTTAAAATTATCACATCTCTTTCATCCTTGAGGAGCTCGTGGCTAAATAATTACAGCCGCTCGAGTCGGTCTTAGGTTAAGCTGTCTTGCCTACGTTGGTCCGTTGGTCCGTGGATGGATGACCGCCTGTTACATACCGAGTTTCCTCCGTGCCTCGGAAAGCACGTTAAACTGTTGGTCCCGGCTGTCATTTGTAGATCTGTGACAGTTGTTTCATATAGTCAGTGGCCCTGAAGTCTAACAATCAGTCTTACCAAGAGGTACCGCATTACCTAGTACTAACTCCACGGGTTGTGGAGGTCAGATAGGCAGTCACTCCATGTAAAATACTGGTATTCAGCTGCATCCGTTTAGACTGGAAGCCGATCCCAACATAGTTGGGAAAGGGCTAGGCAGATCATATTGTCATTGTAGGGTTCTTGTTGCAGTCCATACCTAACATTAAATCAGTCGAGTTTGTCTAGGTATCATTAGCTAACAACGAGACGTTTTCAATTAATCAAAGTTATTGTTATTATTTTTTGTTTAGCTAAAGCCACTATTGCACCATTTTTGCGTTAATACTTTTTGCTGAAACTGTAACAAATGGCATGTGAGCTTTTGAAAGTGAGAGTGTCTAGACCGAGGTGTAGACAAATTAGTTTCAATTCGAAACGCAATGAGCATGTCTGGCAGCAGTTTCGATTGTTTCTTTTGCACAATAGACCTCATTGCACACGTATAAGTACTAAAACTGGATTGGTCTCACCTCAATATTATTTGCTGCTCTCGATCTGAGGCAATGCCGATATGATGGTTATAAGTGCTCGTTGCAGAATTAAGCTTCATAAAGGACTAGCTTATGTGTGCGGCTTCGCCTGCGTGAAGTTCGGTAACTGTCCCACGGGATCATACTACCGAGATAACAAGTATCCTATGTGTTAATCTAGGTTATAAACTATCTATGTGCCAAATTTCATCCAAATCCGTTCTGTAGTTTTCGCTTGAAAGAGTAACAAACATCCAACCATCTATGTATCTTCACAAACTTTCGCATTTATAATATTACTAGTAATACAGTAAGATATTATAGTAAGATGATGAATGGCTCAAGTGTGAGGTGTAGCTGATGAGTGGGCTTAACTCGAATGCGACGAGTAAATGTAAATTCGAACGATTTTTAACAGAGAATGCATCTAATCTAAAGCATTTTATAAGTGAAATCTTAAAACCTTGTCAAAATTATGTACAAAACGAGGATTTTCAACTTGAATCAAACTTTTGTTCGAATTTACATAAAGTGCGTTCGGGTTAGGCCCACAGATGCATTGCTTACACGTGTGGGTTGACCTTAATAGTCCTCGAAGTTCAACCGGTAGATGACAATAAATAAATCCATGTTTCAGTGTCGTCAACAGGCCTGACTCAAATAATAACGATGCAGCAATTTCTCAAACTTGACATGAAAGCAAAGTTGATTTTGAATGTGATGTTGCCACCTCTAAACGAACAGTACAAGCTTGTAACTTTCAAGGTACGATTTTCTAATCTATTAGATACATTACTTACATAAGGTAAGTAAAGTTGATCTCAGAAAACTTAGTTTTATGTCTGTACAAGTTGACAGTGTTCCAAATCCCAAGGCAAAGCCAATCGGTATGTATGACAGCCCTGAGCGACACGAACTGTTTCACGGAGACTAACATTTATGATCAATGCAAGATTAGACAATGTCGCCATCAACGGAAGCATTTGGCTATTGAGTGGCTTTGATGCTACGATTTGTGGTTTGGAGTCGTTCGGAATTGTACCTCAACGTTTAAATTAAGGCTCTTTATAAGAAAATTCGTAACGTATTTTTTCAGATAATGCCGCGATCCCAAAACGCACATGCTATAGTGCACTCAGGTTTCTTATACAAGTTAGCTCCAGACAATTTTGTTCTACAAACAAGAATAGTCATCGGTGGTCTGTCACCGTATTTCATCAGAGCTTCAGCCACTGAACGGTTCTTAGTCGGAAAACCATTGTTCAGGAATGAGACCTTGCAAGCTGCTGTGAAGATATTGAGGGCTGAATTGGTGGTTACTGAAGATCCACCTGAACCATCTGTTGATTATAGGAGGCAATTGGCTTTGGGGCTGTTTTATAAGGTAACGGTTTGAGTCTAAGTCACTACAAAGTATTGATAAAACTTTTATCACAGTTAACATAAAATCTATTAAAATCCTTGTTACAAATCCTTTTTATTCTCATCAGCGAATGTAAACTTCATGATGTGAATGCGTAAATAAAATCGATTACAAAATGTTGTTTAAAACGTAACAAATTGTTTGTAGTTGTTTATCCAATAACACATGAGTATTGTTTTAAATAGTAAAGGTCTTCTACAAAAACTAATTTATATAGTCTATAGCGGATTTTCAAGGCGGTCGGCAGGCGGTGGTGGTCTTACCAAGGCGTACCGTATTACCCAGTACTAACTGGGTTGTGGCGGTTGACACATGGAGCGACTGCCTATTTGAATAGGCAGTCGCTCCATGTGAAATACTGGTATTCAGCTGCATCCAGTTAGACTGGAAGCTGACCCTAACATAGTTGAGAAAAGGCTAGGCAGACCGATGATGATGATAGCGAATTTTCAGTTTAACAAAGACTAGTACTTCGCCTACTATTTCGTCTGCAAAAAATATAATAGCTCGACTAATATGCATGATATAAATATGATTTTTAGCCTTTAGCACCCAAGAATAATGTAGCTTTCTGCCCGTGAAAGAAGTTTTAGAATTGGATCATTAGTTCCTGAGATTACACCCTACATACAAACTTACAAACTATATTTTTATAATATCGCTTATAGTAGAGACTAAAAACGATTATGTCGTCATAACTATATCTTTCTTCTTTTATATAATTTCCAAGATAGACTTATTGATCAAAAGCATCTCAAATATTACAGGGCCTGCTAACTTTATGTCCTGATTCGTTGGTTCTTCCCCGCTACAAATCGGGAGCAATCAAACTGCACGAAACAAGACCTGTATCTGAAGGTAGACAGATATTTGACACTAACCCCACGTTATGGCCTCTTAACCAGCCTATACCAAAGATTGAAGGTTTGGTAAGTACTTATTATGTAAGGAGTCAAAATCGTGAGTAAATCACTGTTGATTTGGTTAGTAGTGACAATAACTCACGCGACAGTCTATTTATTAAGTTACGACTACACCACGAGCTACAGGCTCAAGCGACCACGTAGTGTGAAAGCGACTACGGAGAAAATAAACGAGTCACCCCGACGCGACTTATATCGCGTGCCGTACTCAAGCCAAGCGACGCAAGCGCGTTTTCCTTGACATATGCTGCATCGCCTAAGGACGTGTATTGTATTGTATTGTATAACGGGCTGGTGTCCGCAACTCCACGTCAAAGCGCGTATTTTGCGTGCGGGTGGGAAATCTATTCGATCCACCCTAACTCCCCGAGAAAGGCCAGCAGCGCCTTGGTGTTGCTGACAATCTCGCGGAGAGTACCTGGGGTACCGAAGTACTTTGCCCTGTATGTTGCAACCACTGGGCAATGTTGAAGCACGTGGGCTGCTGTTTCGTCTTCCTCCATGCAGGCTCGGCACAGGGGGCTGTCTGTGACTCCTATGACAAAGAGGTGTTTATTAAAAGAGCCGTGTCCAGTGATGGCGGCTGTGAGTGTGCGCAGCTGTAGTTTGGACAGCCTAAGCGCTCGTTTGGTGAGGCGGCCATCGATAGTAGGAAGTGCTTCCTTGGCCTGCCTGCACTCGCCATGGTCCAGCCACAGCTTGTGGTGTTGTTCGCTGGTTCGTTTCCTTACCAGTGTGCGTAGGTACCCGAAGGGGAGTGGCACAATGGGTTCGGGACCCACTGCTGCCATGCTCGATCCCCTTCTAGCGAGTTCGTCCGCTGCATCATTGCCTCGGGAATCGCTGTGTCCTTTGATCCATTGGACGGTTATATTATTGTGATTACCAACCTGGTTCAGGCGTTGGTGACACTCGTGTATTAACCCAGAGTTAACTATATGGTTGTTTAGTGCTAATAGAACAGCCATGCTGTCCGAAAGTATACGAATAGAGTGGTCCACAACCCCCCTGGCTAAGATGGCTGATGCCGCCAGGGAAATGCCCATGCATTCTGCCTGAAAAACCGTGTTGTGGACCCCCAGTGGTGTGGCAATATGGATGTTGAGATCTTCCGAGAAGACTCCAGCTCCAGTGCCAGTACCTGTTTTAGATCCATCTGTGAAGATCCGTAGTTCCGCAGGGCTCAATCCCTCGCAGCGGTGGTCCTCATGGAGTTGGATTTTGTATTTTTTGTCGAATACGAACTGTTTGGGCATCCGATCGTTTGTTGCTTTTGCCAGGGGGAACTCAATATAGAATCCCTCCAGTACGGCAGTGTGCTGTGTTTCTTTCTTACCCCAAAGTTGAAGTGTATTAAGGCGTACTGCCGTCATCGTCGCCTCCTGCTGTATAAACAGATGGAGCGGTGGGAGGCCCAACATGGCTTCGAGAGCTGCGGTCGGAGTAGTCCTCATGCAACCTGTAATCGCCATGCAGGCAAGCCTTTGCATGCGTTGCAGTTTAATGGAGGCCGTGGTTAGTCTGGTGCGGGGCCACCAGACTACTGCCCCGTAGGTGATCATGGGTCGGATCACCGCGCAATATAACCAAAGTATAATTTTAGGGGATAGGCCCCACTTCTTACCTATCATCTTTCTGCATTGCCAAAAGGTGATGCAGGCCCTGTTTAGTTTGTTGTCTAGATGACTACTCCAGTTTAACTTACTATCCAGGATGACTCCCAGGTACTTGACCTCGTCGGCTAACTGGAGTTCTGTATCGAAAAGTTTGGGTAGGCGATAGAGGCCTAGTGTTCGTTTTAGGGTAAACATGACTAGTACCGTTTTCGTGGGGTTTACTGATAGGTCGAAATCTCTGCACCACCGTTCAACGATGCGTAGCGCCTGTTGAGTGAGATTGCAGATTGTGCCCGTCACTTTCCCCGAGATGAGGATGGCGAGGTCGTCAGCGTACCCTATTGTGTAGAAATGGTTCGCGTTGAGTTTAGTGATAAGATCATTAATCACCAGATTCCAGAGGAGGGGGGATAGTACGCCTCCTTGGGGACAGCCTCTGGCTATCATGGCCATCTGCTGTTCCTCTGCAAGACGAACCACTCGTTTACTTAACATGTTAGTGATCCAGTCAGTCAGTACCTGTTCTACTCCGTGTCGAGAGAGGGCGGTGCTAATGCTCGAGAAGTTTGTTTTATCGAAGGCTCCTTCGATGTCTATGAAAGTACCCAGACAGGTGCCCTTCTGATGTATCGCTTCTTCTATCCGGCCGACCACTAGATGGAGAGCGGATTCAGTGGACTTACCCGAGCTATATGCATGCTGATTAGCATGTAATGGGATAGTTTTTAACACGCCATCCCTCAGCTCTCTCTCGCAAATTCTCTCCATGGTTTTAAGGAGGAAGGAGGTCAGGCTGATCGGTCGGTGGGATTTGGCGTTGGTATAGTCACTCTTACCTGGCTTAGGAATGAATATAACCTTCACTTCCCTCCATCCCTTTGGAACGTATCTGAAGGCCAGGCACGCTCTCATTATGGGTACCAGTCTACTGGCGACAGAGGATCCTCCCCAATGCAGTAAGGCGGGAAAGACTCCGTCCGGACCAGCCGCCTTGAAGGGATGGAAGCACCTGATCGCCCACTGGAGTTTCTCCAGTGATATCACTTTGTGTGCGTAGCGCCAGTCGTTTTCTGTGGGCGTTTGGGTTACCTCTGTCCAGTCAATGGTCTGAGCGAAAGCGCAACCTGGGAAGTGAGTTTCGATAAGGACGCGCATCGCCTCTTCTGGTGAGGCGGTAAGTGTGTTGTCGGGTTTCCGGAGAACTGTGGGCCCAGACGGGCTCTGCTGTGCCAGTATTTTCCTTACCCTGTTTGCTTGCTGGCAGGATTCGATGTTGCCGCAGTATTTCCGCCATCCGGTTGAGCTCCTGAATCTGATGCATTTTTTGTAGCTAGATTTGGCCGCGTAGTACGCATCTCAATCCTTATCAGCACAGGTATTCATGGCTCTGTTTAGGGCTGCCCTAACCTTCCCGCGCTTACGTTCCAGATCCGCTCCCCACCATGGTTGCTTACCTGGTGTTGTGGGCGGAGTGGATTCCGGGCAGGATGAATGGTAGCTGTCTAGCATTGATTTAGTGAGATGACTTACACGCTCGTCGATCTGCGGCGTGTCCTCGTAGGTCATCCAGTAGTTTGTTGACGCAAGCTTGTTTTCGAGGATGCGTGTATAGGCAGCACGGTCAGTGTTGCGCGGGTTGCGCCGTGGCAGTATTGGAGTCACACCGACCTGTATGTCGAAGCGGATCCACCTGTGGTCCGAGCAGGAGGCCTCCTTAGAGACCTGCCAGCCGGTGATGGTGGCCGCTGCGCCCTCCGTTGCCAGAGTGAGGTCGATGATTGTTTGGCTACGTCTGTTTACGAAGGTTGGTTCGGAACCTGTATTAAGTAGGGTTAAGTTAGTTGTGAACAAGTAGTCAACTAGAGCCTTACCCCTTGCGTTTTGCGTGTCCATGCCCCACAGAGGATGATGAGCGTTTGCGTCGGCGCCTATGACAACCTCCAGCCCTGTGCTCTCGCAGTAGGTCACGAGGCGGGCGAGGTCATGCGGGGGCGGCTCCTCTGCCTCGGGCATGTAAGCGGAGACGAAGACTACAGCTGCTTCTGTGTCCCCTCGCTGTATCAGTAGCCTAGCTGCAGAGATATCCCTGCAACAGAAATCTGTTAGTGGCTGTGTTTTTATGTTGCGTGTGATATAGATGCACGATCTTGGCTTATCGTGATCTGTACTAACTAGGAGCTTACCCCCAAGATTGGAGAGTCCTTGTATTCGGCCATGCCTAATCCACGGCTCTTGGATCAAGGCAATGGCTGTATGTTGAACCTCCAACCACTTCCGCAGCTGAGCCGTCGCGGTTTGGCTGTGGTGGAGGTTGGCCTGCAGGACCTTACAACAGGTCAACGAAGGGGACGCCATCGCAGGACGTTCCTTCTTCGTCGCCTTCAAGCCGCAGCCCGGCAAATAGGTCGCCAGCGTCGAAGCCGCCCTCCTCAAGGTCAGAGGCCGAGGACAGGCTACTGTCATCGGGCTCCCCACCCGAGGGGTCGGCGCCCACGCTGGCGATGGCAGGGGCGGCCGGCGCTGCAGCTGCAGGCACAACCGCGGGTGCCGCCGCGGTGTTTGTATTGGGGGGAGTTGCCTCCACCTCCTGTGTCACGGCGCTGGTTACAGCGGCCGGATAACCCTGAGGGACGTCGACAAATCTGCCGTTCGGACCCTGGAACTTAACGTACACCGTCCCTACACCAAAAGAGAGACGGCGCCCGGCTTGCATCAGGGTCGGAATTTGGTCCTCAGGGACCCCGACCACCACGTACCATGCGTCGGTCCGTTTACTGGCGCCCAGCATTAACCATCCCCTGACGTCTATCCAGGGATTCTGGTAACACAGAGCACGCCCAATGTTGGACGGCTCTGCGAAGATTCCCTGCTCGTCGGGGATGAGTACACCACACCTTATCCGACGCTGGATCTCCGTCTGCCTCCTGATCACTAGCGAGGTGCCAATGATAGGAGCCAGCTCGGAGACCAGAGTCCCCAGCCATGACAAAGTGTGGTCACTGCCGCACCACAGTTTGAGGGCCCCGCCGCTGAACACCGGCTTCGCTCTGAAGGTCGGTGCAGGTGAGCCCTGTATGGGTGAAGAGGCCTCGGCGACTATCCTCCTCTGGATCGCCGCGAGAACCTGGTTCGACGCCTCTCTGCTGATTAGCCCCGTGCGGCCGCAGGTGACTGCGACGTCGAGTTCGGAGCTTGCAGCTTGGGCGTAGCTTCGGTTGGCGTCCCGCTTGGATTTATCAAGACGCGGCCGCTTACGCTCTCCACGAGGTGTAGTGGTCTCGTTTAGAGCCCGCTTGGCCGCGGCCTGATCTCTCCGAACGGGTCGCTGTGTTTTTTGCCGGCCTCGTCCCTTCTCGCCGCTGGCTGCTGGTTGGCTTGGCCCTGGTCGGCTGGTGCCGGCCTCTGCCTGCAACCGCTTGCCTGCGGAGAAGTTGACATTACCGCTGGTCGGTGTTACCCGGCCCGCGGCATTAGCCTGTATATTTTGTGGAGACTTACGCTTCCACAGTGTCTGAAGCCGCTGCTTCTTGGACGGCCTGTTCTTCCTCTTCGTCCTAGACGCTGAAGAAGCCGGAGCAGCTGGCGCTGACGAGTCAGCGCGGTGGCTAGGTGTTGCCGGAGTGTGTTCCTCCTTCCTGCCCTTGTGCCTACTCCTTTGCACCTGCCAGGCTAGCGCGAACGCGTCGCCTGTGGTGCATAACTCCACCGACTGACCAGTAACGGCCAGCTGGGGGGGAGCGGCTTTAGGCGGAGGAGGATGTATAAGGGGAGCCCGGCCACCGGAGTTAACCGTCGTGGGGGGCTCTGCGCCTGAAAAAGAAGGAGGAGCGGTACTGGTCCCAAGCAGCGCCGGTGTCCTCCGTTTATTACGGGACTTGGTTTTGGTCTTAGCAGCGGTTTTCGCCACTGCCGGACCGGAACCCGCACTGGAGCTCGCTGTGATGGCAGCAGAGCATCCGGGGGCTAGAGAGGTGCTGCAAGCACCCCCCTTAGGAGCATCCTTGGCTTTCGCCTCCACTCCGGTGTGTGTGTGTGTAGTGTGCCAGTGAGTATGTGTGTGGCGTGTGTGTGTGGGGGGTGTAGGTATATGTGTGGTTGTTGTGTGCGTGCTTGGTGTGCGTGTGTGTGTGGTGTCGAATGGGCTTGAGTTGTCCATCACAGTGTTTTTTAAAATTCGTCTCTCCGGCTTCCCACCCTCCATGGAGCCCGCACCTGGGAACGTCTTGCTACAAACTAGCTCGAACGTTAGGAGTACCATCGAGATATAGGGACGTGTGGCTGGCTTACAGTGCGACATCGGGTGCTTGATCGGGTTGGCATAGGGGACTGAACGCCCGTCCCTTCTGAACTGATCAACCCTCACTTACACCGTCAGCATGACCTTCACCCACCGCTTCGGCCATCCTAGAACAACCTCCGCGGACCACCCGCCCCTCGCCGTGGCCCTCTAACGGGACACTATGGCCATTTCTCTACCCCTGGCTATTGGGTAGGGCCACCGTTTTGCTTGAAATCCAGACCAAAGAGGGCGTGTTGCCTCACGGACGCATTACCACCAGCGCCGCTCGGCTCAACCCTCCAGGACTCCTTCATCCCTGCTTACGGCGCTCAACTGTGCAGATCCTAGCACAGGTGACCAGATTACCTACTCGACGCCAGCTGGGTTTAGTGACGGCCGAGCCCACAACCACCCGGTCACAGAGGGTCATGGTTAGGTTGGAAAGCGCCTGGTGGTTTTTGTTGCGTCTATTTCTTATGGAATTAGACCAATAACAGGGCGGCAACCACGAGAAGGTGAGCCACCAAACTTGCCTTGAGGATCTACACGACTGTAGCGCTCACCCTCAAGACCACGCCACCTTACCACTTCTTAGGGAAGCAGTAAGGTAGGCCTGCATCTATACTACCAAGCAAAGCGAAAGCAAAGCATGTCGTTGTGCAACCGCAAAAGCATAAATACAAGCCAGCCCCGCCTAAGGACGTGAACGGGGCGTTATTTTATTTATTTATTTTTATTTTATTGTGATTGGGTGGCTTACAGCTAGCAATACAAAAATTAATAGAGATGCAAACAACGACAAGCCATTTACAAGCCTCCACAGTTAGCAATAAACTATTGTTGTATATTATTATTATTTATATTATAAGAACCATGATTTTAAGAGAGCCGAGACTTTATGTCTTGGCTCAGTACATTTTTGACTACTTTTTCTCTCTCTAATAGAAATGTAGAATGTACTTATTTTTTTCAGATACAATGTGCAGGTGAAGCGCTGTATACCGATGATATTCCTACATTCCCTAAAGAAGTCTACGGTGCGTTTGTTCTGAGCACTATTCCGAAGGGCCGCATTGTATCGATAGATCCTTCGCATGCTCTTGTAAGTACGGATCAATTTATAACATAAGGCCTCGCTGCTCGAGTGATCGCAAGCGCGAATGCTGAGCATGAGAGCCCCGGTCCGATTCCCGGGTCTTGCAAAACGTTACTGGGTTTCTCCGTCAAGAATTATTGGATTTTTGCCCGGTGGATGGCTATAGGCTCGCCCCCTATTACATGGGACTTAAACATAACTGGCGAAATGTGGGTGTATTTTTAGTTGCACCTCTGTTTAACCCTTCGGTGATACCTACAGGAGTGATGTTATGTTGAGTTTATCAAATTAATTTTCAGTAACCTTATGTAACTTCTGAATATTATTGCTCGTTAGAGTTTACAAGTCTCAGCTTTGTCTGAACCGGGCTTTGAAAATCCAGAAGTGATGTGTTTTTTGTCGTTTGGTGTCCATTAAAATTAACTTCTTGCCGCACACTTGGAATTTCTCCTGTATCGTGGGTGCGTTTACAAACAATTAAACTCACATATATAAACAGCCAGACCCAGATCAACTACCTGTAGATCATACAAATATTTGTTCCGTGCGGGAATCGAATTCGCGACACGCAGCGTAGCAGTTAATCGCTCAGCCACTGCGCCAACCGTGCCGTCATACATTAAAGCACATTATTAAAATACGTTTTGACATATTTTTGTCTCCTAATTTCAGAGCTGCATTGGAGTGATAGCATTTTATTCAGCAAAAGACATCCCTGGCTTAAACTCCTTCACACCAGCAGACGACCCAGTCTACTCAATAAACGAAGAAGTCTTCTGCAGCGGCCAAGTGAAGTACTACAACCAACCACTAGGCTTAATAGTTGCAGACACACAGGATACTGCTGACAAAGCAGTTCATCTGGTCATAGTACATTACACTAACATTGAAATTCCAGTAACTGATATTAAAAAAGCAAAGAAAGATCCTACAAGGAATACCCTGTTTCGAGAAATTAAAGCAACTGCTAGAGGGCAGGATGTAGCAAAAGTTATAAAAGGGGAGAATACAATTAGGGGGCAGTATTACTTCTCTATGGAGACGTTGGTTAGTGTGACCAAGCCGATAGAAGAGGGGTTGGCAGTGTATGCGACGGCGCAATGGACTGGGGCGATGCAGGTGCTGATATCACGGGCTTTGAAGATGGATCAGAGCAAGTAAATATTAATAAACGTTACTTTTGCCCACAAAAAACTATGGATGAATAATTTATTGTGGGAATGATGAAATTGGCTATAAATGAAGTGACTACTGAGATTATGGCTTATAGATTATCTTAAATAAATTGGAAAAATGATAAGAAGTCTAGAGTTGATGATAGATTTATTAAAGTTATTAAACTTTAATTCTAAGCGTCTCGATGACATTTTTGTTCTTTTTCCTTCCAGTTCAACTGGGTTTTGGAGGTCAGATAGGTAGTCGCTCCATCTAAAATACTGGTATTCAGCTGCATCCGGTTAGACGGGAAGCCAACCGCAACATAGTTAGGGAAAGGCTAGGCAGAGGATGATGATGAGGTAGTCTGGATTTTCGGTTTGGCCCTTTACTCAACAACTCTAATACGATTCGCGCTCGTAGACATTGTCTTCATTAACGAATAAATAGATTTACAAAACACAATATAAAACAATTTATTAGACACATAGGGTGCAAGAGACAGCCCTGTGCTGACTGTTGGGGTGAATTCTGTAAATCATAATAAGATGACCGGTACAAGAAATTATTTCAGGAACGTAATGGGAACCCAGTTTGATTTGTTTTATTTCCTCATACGCAATGTACCGTTACCATGGCAAAATGCACGTAGCGAACGGCAAACGCGACGACAAGTTCGATGAACTCTGTAGTGTTCGATGAACTAGGCAGTGAAATAGTTAACAGCTGATTTCACGCGTCGTTCGTTAGACTATTCGACATTTAGCCATATTCTTTACATAAATGGAGTGCTGCATACATAGAATTTAATTTTAAATTCAAACAGAAGAATAGCAAATGAACAAAAAAATAAAATAAAATTTTCCTAAGAAAAATTTCGGTGGATTATGATTGAAAATAAGGAGCTGAATGCACCAGCAGTCAGTCAGTCAGTTTGCGGAGGGCTGTCCCTTACACCCTGTATAATAGATATTTGAAACAGTGGACTAACCATATAATATCTTTGTTTCAGGATAGACGTCCACGTCCGTCGTCTCGGTGGGTCATATGGAATCAAGATATCACGCACCATTCAAACAGCGGTAGCTTCCAGCCTAGTAGCTATGAAACTGAACCGTCCCTGCAGGATCATACAGAGGATGGAGACTAACACAAGGGCTATGGGAAAGAGGTTTCCTTGTTCTACTGATTTTGAGGTGAATATTTTATCGATAGAACTCATCAGTACATTTGTTTTGTCAAGGCTGTTTATATTGTCTTGTTTTGGCCAAATGCTTCAAAAAAAATTATTGCGACTTTAACGAAATAAAATTAATTAATACTTGGATTACCTATGAGCGGTGGCCCAGTGGTGGAGACCCCGACTTACGAGCAGTAAGTCGTGGGTTCGAACCCAGCCAGGCACATTTCTTTGTGTAAGTTATTTCATCACCACTGCTATCAAAACGGTGAAGGAAAACATCGTGAGGAAACCGGCATGTCCTAGAACCAAAAATTCGAAGCCATGTGACATCTACCAACCCGCACTGTGCCCGTGTGGTGGATTATAGCCCATTCCCTCTCATAGAGAGGAGGCCTGCCTCCCAGCAGTTGGAACATTAATAGGCTGATTATGCTTATGCTTACCTACGATCTACTGTAAACGTGCCTCGGTATAACACGTTATCATGATGGGCCTAGCTGTCATTTGTTGATCTTCAACAGTCATTGCGAGTGGTCAGATCTCCGCTAGTCTGATAAGCAGACGTTCCATGTAAAATACTAGTATTCAGCTGCATCAGATTAAATGGGAAGTCAAACCTAACCTATTTTTGAAAAAGCAAGTAGATGATGATTCTCACTACGGTAACATCTTTTGCAGGTAGCCGTCAACAAATCAGGCGTTTTCCAATACATCAACTACAATTTATACGAAGACAATGGTTACGCCGTCAACGAGAACTTATCCCAGTTCGGCGTCAACGTGTACAATAATTGCTATAATACTGCAACTTGGAACTATAAGTGTATAAACACTTTAACAGACACTGCTAAGAACACTTGGTTTCGGTCACCAGGTAATCCATAAACATCAAGATACCACAGTTGAAGAGAGTGACCATACTTACCGACAAGGAATTGACTTGATTCGATCACGGTTCAGCGAGGTGTGAAGTGACGTAACCGCATGGTCTTAATCGAAACGAGGCGAATGATGTCTTTTTCGGCCTTTGCGGTTTGACCGGCTTAAGCCGATATGTTGCGATAAGTGTAGTTACTCCCTAAGTTGATCAATTCTAGTTCCAACTAATTAACACCTTTTATGTTTTTGCAATACTTCCAGGAACCCTAGAAAACGTAGCAATGGCTGAACTGATGATGGAACAAATATCATACGAACTATCAGTAGACCCAATACAGTTGCGCTTAGCAAACCTCGACCCTCAACACAACGACCTAAAGGAAATGTCACGGACTATAGTAACTACATCTGACTATGCAACCAGAAGAATCGCTGTAAACAAATTCAATGCAGAAAACAGGTGGAAGAAACGAGGTCTAAGAGTTGTATTCCTTAGATGGCAACACATGTACGCAAGATATTTCGACGTGAACCTAGCAGTATACCAAGCCGATGGCACAGTAGCCATAAGTCATGGAGGAGTAGAAATAGGACAAGGCATTAACACTAAAGCAGCTCAAATTGCCGCTTCCATGCTAAATATACCAATAGAAAAAGTTATAATTAAAGAAAACAATACAATTTCATCACCTAACGCTGCTGTAACAGGGGGAAGTCTTACAACGCAGAATATAATGATTGCTGTAGAAAAATGTTGTGAACAGTTGCTAGCAAGGTTAGAACCAGTTAGAAGACAATTGAACAACCCAACTTGGGAACAGCTAATCCAGAAAAGTTTTGAAATGTTCGTAGACCTGCAAGCTCATGGGTTTGCTGGTCAGGATGATGTGCAGATTTATGAGATTTATGGCGTCACTGTGGCTGAAGTTGAAGTGGATGTACTGACAGGAGAATCGGAGATATTGAGAGTCGATGTCCTTCAAGATGCGGGGCAGAGTGTGAACCCTGAACTTGATGTTGGTCAGGTAAGCTTAGATTTATCAAAGCCTTTTAGGTTTCATTGGGATCAGACTATGCTTCTTTCAATGTTAGCACTCGCTGCGCTACAGCAGCCCAACTCTACGCTACGCACAACTGCATAGCTGGAAAACAAATGAACCACACAAATTTTCTTTTTTTTTTTTAAACCGCTGGATCCCTCTGACTGAACTGAAGCTACTTGTGAACCGTTTTCTTTTCATTAACAGGTTGAAGGTGCCTTCGTCATGGGTCTCGGTTACTGGACCTGTGAAAACTTAGTGTACGACTCCAAAACAGGAGAACTGTTAACCGATCGCACTTGGAACTACTATGTACCGCAAGCAAGAGATATACCACAGGATTTCAGGGTTTATTTAAGAAAAAAATCCTATTCGACTAAAGCTATATTTGGATCAAAAGGTAAGGCAATGCTCGATGAAATATTACTTTTAGCCAACCTTAAAAAGAAGTTCTGAATTCAATGTATGATAGTAACGTCAAGGAAATTAAATACTAAGCAATTTAACTATCAAAAAAAAAACTACAGTGCTGCCTGGTTCTTTCGGCGCGTGGCCGTAGTGGGAACTAATGCTGCTACATTGTTTTTCCAATACAATCTGATTTCACAATCGTGCCTGAAATTGTTAAACAAGCACCAAAAAAACCATACTGCACTGTTACTTTAAATAACAACTGTCGTTCTTTGACAACCGTATTATTATAACCCAGTATTACGATAAAACTGCAAATAAACATAGGGTATCAATTTGCTTAACAAGTTGTTTCCACGACAGCAACAACCATTTATTTATTTTCCAGCATGCAGCGAGCCACCTACTTGCATGTCAGTGTCGATACCCATAGCAATGCGAGAAGCCATAGTGTCAGCTAGACAAGAATCAGGTCTACCTAGCACCAAGTGGTTTATTATTGGTAAGGGTTAAGTTATGTTAAGAGCGTTTATACAGAAAGTGGGCAACGTCGCAAATAGCTGTCAAATATTTCGCTGTTTTGATTAATTTGGTAAGATTACTGTATGGAAATAAGAAATATGGCTAACTAGTGAACTAAAGTATTGATTATGAAAAATGCAATAATTAATATCGTGACACCGAATAATTCGTTTTAGATGTAAAAAAAGTATTTAGAAACTTTCCAAAGGCCTTTTTGTTACACCTGAATCGGTTACAACATCAAATTCAGTGTTTTAATTGCAATTCATTATTAATAGGCTAGTTCACTAGTTAGCCGTATTTCTTATTTCCACACAGTAATATTGCCAAATTAATTAAAACAGGTAAATATTTGACAGCTATTTGCGACGTTGCCAAATTTTTGGATGAACACTCTTAATGTTAAGTAATGTACTATCTCAACATGAATGGTGTAACCAAGGTTTTGTGAAAATATTCTGTGTGTCCATGGAGTTTCTTGCCCGTTCTTCTCCATAAAGATCGCTAGGGAATGGGCAACTACAGTACTTTCACAGTTTTTATGCCTTGTGTCTGGGACTGTAGCTACTTTTCATTGTTGTCTTTGTTTCGACAATTCAAAAGTGCCTGTAACTGGCCTGCTTGAAATAAGTGCTTTGATTTTGATGTTTGTTCCTTACTAGCTTTTGCTCGCGGCAACCGGACTGATTTTGACGGATTTTTTTCTGGCAGATAGCTGATGTTATACTAGCTGTTGTTACTTAGGCTACTTTTATTTTTGAAAAAGGATTAGGGCTTCGTGCAAAAAATTAAAACCCTTGAAATTGTTAACAAAATCCATTTTAAATAAGGAAGTAATATTTTATAATAATTTCATGCGGACGAAGCCTGCTAGTAAGCAGTAAAACTACTATCAATAGATAAACATTAAGTCCGTAGGCAAGCTGTTATTTCTATTTAATGTATAGATATTTGAGTAAACTTTATTTTTAATGTTTATTAATGTGTGATTTGTTTAAAGGAGCTCGTGGCTAAATAATAACAGCCGCTCGGGTCGATCTTTAGGTGAAGCCGTGCTTACCTAGGTTGGTCTGTGGATGGGTGACCGCCCATTAAATACCGAGTTTCCTCCGTGCCTCGGAAAGCACGTTAAGCCGTTGGTTCCGGCTGTAATTTGTAGATCTTTGACAGTCGTTAGGCAGTCAGTGGCCCAAAAAAGTCTGACAACCGGTCTTACCAAGCGGTATCGTATTACCCAGTACTAACTGGGTTGTGGAGGTCAGATAGGCAGTCGCTCCATATACAATACTGGTATTCAGCTGCATCCGGTTAGACTGGAAGCCGACCCTAACATAGTTGAGAAAAGGCTAGGCAGATGATGATTAAGGTGTGATTTGTCTTACAGACGGCCCCTGTACAACTGAGCAGATATGTTTGGCGTGTGAAACTAAGACTGACGACTTTAAATATAATTGAGTTAAGAGTGTTATAACTGTAAAAAAATAGATTTTTATATTTTTTGTGATTATTAGTGAATAATATTCTAATATAAAATTTGTTATTCAAATAAAAAATGCGTTTAGACAAGCCTTTTCATTAATTTTAAGGACAATTTAAAGTTATGCATTTGTATTACTGTGCCAATCTCAACTTTACACTTCTGTAATCAAACTATTTCATGTATACAAAACTTACATCATTTTCTACAGCAACCTTCTTTAAAATATTTTTAAATCTATGCATATTGCGATGTGAGAGTAGAAGCGATGGTAAAATCATATTTCTGAGACAATGACGAAGGGGCCCGATATATTGCATCGGGAAATTGCGTGCCATTTTCCATTTTAGTAAGACTTCCTCTCACTGCCAGGGATGTAGACTTTTTCAAGGTAGTAGGTACATTTTATGGACTATTTAAAATATGTAACAATAAATAAAAGTTAGATTAGGATAAGAAACGATGGATGGACTGTGTAAAGGATGAAATGGCAAGAAAGGAGGTGTCTGATGAGATGACGAGTAATAGAGAAGTATGGAAGAAGAAGACATACTGCGCCCCAAATGAATTGGGATAAGGGCAAGAGAATGATGAAGTTAAAGTGTACCTCGTTGGTCTAATAGTAACAAGCGCTTCTGCTGAGCATGAGGTTCTGGGTTCGATTCCCGGATTGGGCAGTGACATAAACGTTTTTTTATTGCCATAAATGGGCACAAATACAGACTTCCGGCTGCTAGAATTTTTAATAAAAAATGTTAACCCCGTTTTGCCTGGAAATCGAACCCACTGCTGATGAACTCTAAGTAAGTCATTCATTACTCTACTACTGAATTCAAACAAAAATATTAGGGAAAACAACGTTTATTCAAATTCAAAATAAGTCTAGTCTAAAACCTAAAATTTGCATTAACGAACACACTACATGACTATAATTACTGGTTTATAATTAATTAAACACATCTATATTCTTCATCTCGGTTGGCATCTCAAAACGGGGGAGTTTTACTTCCACAGCATCTACTTTCTTTTGTACTTCTTCTAACTCTTTCAACTGCCGCTCTCTGTCTTCTCTTTTAGATCTGTATCTGCTATTATCATTCGATGGTTCTTTGTTTATTCCATAATCCGGGATTTCCTCTTTTTCCGTTACATCGGGTGAAGTGTTTTGAAAGAATTGTCTGCTATTGTGAATTGAACCTCGTTTCTTGTTTCTGTCATGTCCTTCGGTTATTAAAAAGATCTTCTTGCAAGCTGGGCACAGCCTCTGTTCGTACGATCGTTTTATCTTATAAGGTATCATTGTGTAGTCATTCATCTTGTTGACATCAGGGGTTTTGGACACTTCTTTCTTTGACTTGTTGAAGAAGAAAAGTTTTCGCTTTCTTGCTTTCTTCGGTTTCAGTGACTCGGATTTGTTATGGGAAAAAAACGGGAACCCTATAGATTTCAGGGAGCTGAAACATAGAAATGGCTTTTATTTTTTTATCGATTTGGTTAAATTTTTTTAGGGCTTTTTTGCTTTTAGCTTTAGCTATTTGTCGAAGATTTATTCTCATGTGTATTTGATAGCTCATATTACTTGTTACAAATGTAAGTACCTTTATTTTTAGTAAAAATGTAATGTGTAGAGTAAGTTTTTAAGACCTTTTTAGGGTTCTGTAGCCGAATGGCAAAAAACGGAACCCTAAGAGATTCATCATGTCTGTCTGTCTGTCCGTCCGTCTGTATGTCACAGCCACTTTATTTCGAAACTATTAGGACTACACAGTTGAAACTTGGAAAGTAGATGTATTCTGTGAACCGCTTTACGATTTTTAATTTTAAATACATCGAACTGAAACTAAAAAAAAAGTCATCAAGGTGCGGGGTGTCTATAGATATGTCTATAAAAATGAGATTGATATTTCTAAATCTATGTTTTCACAAACTCAATCGTTTGAAAGATAGACACTTCCAAAGTGATAAAATGTCTCCCCCCCCCCCTCTAATTTCTAAAGTAAGAGGAGGAAAATTATAAAAATGTAGAAAGTAAAAAACAAACTTTCAACGAAAATTGGTTTGAATACGATTTGATGTTTAGTTTTTGAGTTATGGGACTTTTTCATCAAACTGCAGCAGTAATTTTGTTTATACTATGAAAAACAAAGAACAATGGACAAAATGTATGGAACTTGGTCCAAAAGCCTCCACTGATGAGACTTGTGGGGAATGAAAGTACATACTTGTCATATGATTCTGGCAAAAGATTTTCAAAATCCGTCCGAGGATTCTTTTTTTATGATCATGTTTACCTTTTTTTTTTGTTTCGGGGTGGAAAATGCATGGATGTCTGTCCCCTCCACCCACACTTGCACCGGGAATCCTGGGAACTAGTTAAGAATAACTAGTGTATTTTTTCGAAGATAAACATCCGCCGTATTTTATCGCCAAATGATACCAGTTTATTATAATTTCCATTTTTAATAGGATAAAAATAATGATTTTAATGAAAGATAAAAATCTAAATGCAACAAACAAACCATTGATAAAACATTTTATATGATTTTTTAACGAAAATGGTAAAGTGATTAGAAATAACATAAACTGTTCTTGAGCTAATACTAACAAATTATAAATAGAGAAGTTAAAGCTTGGTGTTTCATTGCGCGATTGAATAAGAAATGATGTTGATGAATAGTTACACAGCACTGATTGGTTTGTTACTATTATCTGCATTATACATTTATGAAACATGCATGTTTGTTCGGAAATATAAGGAAATTTTCAAAACAGCAGGAGAAATAAACTCGAGAAGTCGGCGTGACCAATACAGGCTAGTGCTGGATAAGCTGCCCAGATCAGCTAAATATAATAAAAATACTTCTGCTATGTGTGTAAAAATTTATAATAAATTACCAAATATATTAAAAGCATTAAATTTTAAGAAATTTAAAACCAAATTGTATGAATGGCTCAATAATAATAATTTTTATAGTATTAATGACTTCTTGAAATTTAAATAATTAATTGTATTCTATGTCAAATTGTGGTATTATAGTTGTAAGTAAGTTTGCATGCTTTAGCCTTAAGCAAAACATGCTGATCTAAAATGTTTAATAACACCCTGTATACCGTGTTTTATGCAAATAAAATATCTTAAATTTTAAAAATCTTAAATAACAATATTTGTGTCAATTGTTTAATTTAGTATTTTACAATATTTTTTTTTTACCTTTGTATAGATTCTTTTTTATCAATTGTTTGTGAATGTGTGAACATTGTAGGCTTTGTAGAGTCCCAGCTGCTTGTTAACTTTAGTTAACGTTTAATTTTTTTTTTCTACATTTTTTGTGTAGTAAGCAACGACTTATTGTCGGACCTACGCTGTTCCCCCTACTTAAGTACAAATGCTGTATCCATGATAATTGTAATACCAAATGATTTGAAAAGAGTAACCATGGAGTTTCTTGCCGGTTCTTCTCCATAGGAAACGACCAACCCGAACCGTGCACTTTTTTGTCGACGTTTTATAAGTGCCCATCTAGGTCTATGTGAAATAAAAGATTTTGATTTTTGATGTTGTTGTCCAGCAGTGGACGTTTTTCAACTGATATGGCGATGATGATGAATTAATAATACCCACTACATTTTAACACTAATTCTATTGACTCCAACTCTCACCATTTCTTTTGTTGATTATGAGCTCTGTTCTGATTCATCAACAAGTCATCTTTGTAAATGTTTCTGTATTTCTCATTTCCATACTTTCCACTATTCATTTCTTCCATTGGGTTAAAACCAAAGTGTTTTGTGTTCATCAAATCCTTAGAGAGAGGTGGGCTCATGCTCAGTTCTGGAAGGCTGACAGTCATACCCATGTAGTCTGGAGTCTTTTCCATCTTATTGGCACTGTCGTCGGGTTCTATCATAGGTTCAAGATCGAAGGGTTTTGGAGACCATCTTCTGGAATATAAAAAATAATAATACAGTAACTGACCGTTTTGAAATAGGGTTAAATACAAGCAAAAGCAGTGCCAGTTTAGTGACAACAGTTCCAACTTACAAGTTATAGGTAGTGGGTTCGAACCCAGGCAGGTGCGTTGAGTAATATCTGCTATCACCACTGAAAACAAGGAAATAAAATATATTAAAGAACCAGCAGTCCTTCAAAAAAAAACCTGAAAGACACGTGACCACCACCAATGCGTTCTGGGCCCACGTGGATGATTACACCCCATTCCCTCTTACAGAGAGGTGGCCTGTGGACCATCATACGTCTGTAGGCTTAGCCAAGTTGACAATCTACAATCGTTAACGCTAATAGAAAACGAATCAAATGTATGGGAGTCACATCATCTCAACGTTAAGTCACGTGGTCAAAACAAAAGAATAGAAAACTCGTAGACAAGTTTACAACTTATCAGCGGGTCTAAAATGACCACTTTGGCAGAATCATAATATGAATCACGGTACAATTTCTAAAATGGTCACAAATTGACAATTCACAATATGAACTGCGTCCAATTCATATTAGGGAAATCATCTGTCTGACAGTTTTGTATGAAGATTCGTAAAATTTGCTGTCATTTAGCAGATTCATAAAAAGATTGTCAAGAGCAACATCTTACAATTCATTATACAGATTTTGTAAAGAAATATTGAAAAAATGATATACTTTGGACTTTACGAAATGGACAAAGGTAAAAAAAATTCTGTGACAATAAAATAACATCTAAAAAAGAGGTTACAACAAAAAAGAGTCATAATTTATTGAATTTACATGCAAAATAAGGGTACCTTATTTGCGTGTAAAATACGCAAGGGCAAATAAAAGATATCTATTGATTTTAAAAGTTCTACATAGGTTTAACTTTAATAGAGATTTTCAAGTTGATTAAATACTCTTTTCTATAAACCATATATCTAAACCACCGATTCCTAAAATAAAAAAAAAAACAGTTGTCTACTCATTTCAATGTCAAACTGACAACTAGCATTTTTGTCTGAAAATAATTTTCTGTTTATATTATTGTTCATATTATTGAGTTTTCAACTGAAATCTTTGTTTTAGACTTGGAGTTTCGATTAATTCAGTTACTGAACAGCAACTTGTGTTTTATTAAAGAAGTACGATTTGCCTATGCCATTCGGATTTTGTTTGGTGCTTATTGATTCCATTTCCATGAGATTTTCTAATGATGGAACATCCTAACCGAAGTCAATGAGTTACAAGAAACCTGCCGACTGAGATCGGTCAGGATAAATCGTCGTCGGGATAATTTTATCGTATTTATCTACATACGAAAGGGAAAAACAGGCACTCATTTTGTATGTGAATTTCCAACTAGCTACGTGCCATAATCTTGAGTAACTGAATATGTGTCTTACAATCTTAATGAATAAATAATCAATTATTAGTCTCTCCTTTTTTTGACTCATCTTATTTTTACGCCTACCATTACACCATGCGCCTACCTTAGTTGCATTTGTAAGTACCACCTACATTAGTTTAAAAGACGGCGAGCCTATTGCCATAGACCGACCACAATGCTCCAGGCTTCCGGATGCTACTTATCCTAGCAGTTATAGGTCACCTACAGAATCGTTACAAAAAAATCCATCTCAATAAATACAAAATTAATAATGTACTTAAAACTAAAAATCATTTCCATCAGGGATTGACAACTATGTCCATGTTGCCACGCTAAAAAATATGTTTATCATTCGAATTCCCTTTCTATGAGCTTATTTGCAGTCTTTTAACTGTGTTATAATTGTCTTTTAATGAAATTATGTTTAAATCACTGAAATGCTTACAAAACACTTATTGTATTAATAAAATCTGAAAAGAAAAAAAAAAAAAACTAGGTGGTCCGATGACCTGGTAAAGGTTGCGGGGATCCGCTGGATGCGGGACGCACGGGATCGGTCAATGTGGCGACACTTGGGGGAGGCCTATGTCCAGCAGTGGACGTCTTTCGGCTGAAATGATGATGATGATGAAAAGAAAAAATAACCGGTAAAAATACAGTCTTTATTTTTTTCACGTGGCAACATTTACTACACATATGATTCTGATATGAATCGCATTGAGTATGATTCAGTTACTATGTGTCATCATTTTACGAAAATTAGAGATATTGCTAATGATCTGCTGGCAATTCGGAATATGAATTACTTTTAGAGGAATTGCTGAAAGGGCCATTTTAGATCCCCTGAGCGTTTAAAATGATAGAATGAAATATAATCGTTTCTACAATGTTGATCGCTAGATCCCATATAAATCGTAGCCATGTTACAGTTTTGACAAGCGCTAGCGAAACGATGTCGAAGTTTTTGAACGACCACTGAGCGATCGCCGAGACCCAAGAGTTAACGATAACAATAGGCGTCTATATGATTCAGCTGTGTCGTGTCTCACGTCATTGTTTATGTTTCAAACTGTCAAGTGCCCGAGTTTCGAATAACACAGGAAGATATTTACGAAATATTTAATAATTTTCGTACCTTTCTATGAATTCCAATAAAGCTGTGAACTTATCACTTCACTTAGGGTATCTTTCATTTAAATGCAGGATCATATCATATAATTTCGAGTCACAGTTATCTTTAAAATTACATTCCGCACTATGATATTATAATAAACCAATTATAAGAAGAACTTGTTCCTTATTTCGCTTACTTTTTATCACTTAAAATAATTATTCCTTTTTTAATAATTCAAAACAAAAGTTCAGTCCGCGCACAAAGTAAACTGTGACTTTGACGTCAGTTTGACGTGGGTAGGAACGCTTACCATAGACTAAAGTATAGGTTTTTCTACAAACATTGGAGAACGAGCGATCGACTGAGTCGTGTCAAGTTGGCTACCAACTTAGCGTTTTCTCAAATCGCTTACGCTAAGACGTCAACGATTGTAGAAAGAGATTCGATAAGAAACGTTTGTAATATGGCTAGGCCTTCAGACTAGTTGAATGTGGCCAAATAAAAAACAAAACTTACCGTTTATTGCTCCTATGTCTCCTAAACACTTCCTCTGCTTCCAAGTTATCTTCTTCAGGCTGTATGAAGCTTGCCACATCAAATTCAACTGGACTTCTGTCATAATCCTCTTCGTGACGTACCGGGCTCCTCCGTACATTAGGCCTTCTCACTTTTCTTATTTTTTCACTTCTCACATTTCTTCTTAGATTGTGTATCATGCGTTCAGCATCTTCGTCTATGTAGCTATAACAAAGTGATAATTCGATACATAATAGCAAACTTAGTAAATTAGGAAATCGTAACATTGTTTTTTGACATGACCATTGTCCATGCCAGTGACACTTAGATTGTCAACTCTTTCTTTGTTTTATCGTATCGCCAGTTTTGATTGTTTTATTTTTCGAGGACAAAGTTATAGCGCCTCTTTAGTAAAATTAAAAGTAAGTATGCGTAGGTTTTAATCCAAAGTTTACGAGAGGAGAGACTACAAGACTTAGGTAGAAAGTGAGTAGTGTGGGGACGTGTCACAAGTTTAGTTATTCGCTTGCTCACGGATCTCAATTCGCGCAGCTTCCTCAGGCATCGTCTCAATTAAACGGTAATCCTGTTGCCCTTTCTGTCTCTTCTTCAACCTTTGGCTACCCAATGCTGAGTGTAGGTCTCGATTAAATCGCTCCACTTTTAGCGGTTTTGTGTCATGGCTATCCAGTTTTTTCCGGCCACTTTAATAAAATTTAATGAGATCGTCTGTCCACCTAGTCGGTTGTCTTCCCACATTCTTCCGTCCCGTCTGTGGTCTCCACTCCAGCACTTTCTTCCACCATCTTCCATCCAGTCTACTGCATATAATATGGCCCACTCACTTGTACTTTCTTTTTGCTATAGCTTCTGCTACGAGTATGTCTGCTACGGCTTAAATGTGCGCTAAGCTTAAATCTAAAGAACCAAAAAAAAATGAGCAAAACACAAACATAAACCCATGATTTAAAATAAATTTTGTGTGACGGAAATAAAATTGACACTAAAACATATCATGTATATTCACGGGAATTTATCTTCCAAGGCGTTAGTCCCATAATATATGATGGCCATTTGTCCACGCCAGTAGGAAAAGGGTTTTAGAAGCTTAGGATTTCTTGGGTAAGGTTTGTAGGTAGGCAGTTTATGGGGCCCAGTATGGTGTTGTTTTGATTGGTTATAATGTAAAAGGTGCCACTTATCCCTTTTAATCCCAACTATCTATCAAACATTTTAAATAATTTTACTCAACTTTCGTTTTCGGTAGGTATGTTTTGTAGTTTGTGCATGTGTACATAGTTAGGTTAGTAAACCTAGATAATCAGTTCCCACTATGAGGACTCTCGGTATCTCAGTCCTATGTAATAGAGGGTCACGGTAAGCCTATTGCTATCAAAAGGGCACAAATGCTAACTCTCAAACTCCTGGTCTAAATACCCAAAAACACTTTACCCAACCCTGCAATCAAACCCAGGACCTCATGCGCAACACAAGCTTCTTTTGTGCGTCGATGGCAATCTAAATTGAATCGGCCCAGAAACTAGCTATCTTTTAACCAAATTGACGATATCTCTTACTTATAAAACCCCAAAAAAATAATACCATCATATCACTAAATCCAGCGAAGCAGTTTCACACATCTGCTTACTGTATCGTCTTGGAGCAATCAAGTAAGCGAATTAAGTGGTTATGTCCAATAATAAGATCTCGCAGTGAACACGTCACATGGATACGCCCTGCTGTTAATGAGATTCCGAGCTTCGTTTGATCTTGTGAGACGGGGACGATACGATTTGATGAATTTTGAGGTGCATTTGCTGGTCCGTCTTTCTGTCATGCAGTAACAGGGCAATGGATCGATGGATATTTTGCTTGGAGTTAATCCAACAAAACCGGCATGTCTTAGATCCAAAAAATCTAAGACATATGACATTTACAAACGAACGCTGGGCGCATATGTAGGATTACTGCCCTGTGGCCTATGGCCTGTGTAGGATGTACCTACTTAGATTTGTTTATTTATTATTCACAAAACGACATGCTAACTAATCTTCTAAATTTTCTTATTTATAAGTCTGATATCAGTCAGCGAAAATTTTGATGTTAGTTCTTCATTTGTGTCATAGATGGCGCTGTAGTACTTTTTGTCCTATGTTGTCGTAGTACTTTTTGTAGTGCCGATGCAATGGTGATAGTGAATTCCGATATTGTGATTCGTCACCAAAAAGACAAAATATAAATTCAATATCTCCAAAAAATCGTATTCTCTAAAATTCCTTACAGTTATTAGACGGGAGTAGACCAATTAGAAGAGCCAACTGTTCTTAGACATGAGCTTTTGTCTAATAATATGAAAGTGTAATGTACTAAGGGATACGAGGGTCTGACTGTAATCCCACTGACTTTCAATAACGGGCCGTAATGAACTGCCCCAGTGTTCATGATTTCTAATGAGATTTTCTGGATTGTGGCGTTTAGGAGCTGAGTGATGAGTTGTTTTGTGACAACTGTTTAGTTGTTGAGTAAGGTTTAGATGTAAAGCTGTTATATGTTATTAAATGGTTTAGTACGTCTATAATTTTGTTAGAAATCCATTAAATCTTTAACACGGTGGCTGTAGATCGATGTGCAATGGACCGCAGCATTCTAGGCGATAAACAAACCGACCATGTACGATTATACGCAATACCACACTGCGCTTCAAATGACAAATTACTGACGTCGATCAAGGGTGTTTTAACTACGTCATGCGTCATAAAACTGAATAATATTTTTATTTTTAAATTGTTAAAATCTCATAAATAACTATATTTTTTAATGAATGTTTAGTATTCATTGGATACATGAAGTGGGCTGCCGTTATAAGACGACTAAAAAGTCACGGTGTATAATGTTACATTGAAGACCCATTCTATAGGTGACGTGTCCCGCGTTGGTTAACCAAGTAAAATCTTGGCTGAAACGTTTCGAAAACAATCAAAAACATGAGAACATTGACCCTTTAAAACGTTTTATAAAAAATCCTACAACAACTTAAGCACTTCTTAAGCTAACATTACAAACATCTTCATTGAAAGTCGTGATTGTTCCACAAAAATCCGTGAGCTCATCACCGCTTATGTAATATGGTAATCAAAGCGTTCGCGAGGCGTACGCTAGCACCCATATCATTTGCATTCATTATGTTCTCTTTAATTAAATTATCTTACTAATTGGTTCATATACTTGTAGGCAGTTGTTTGGATGGTAGCGTGATTTTTGAGCTGAGGTTTTTGTATTTGTTACGCATTTGAATAGGGACGGCTTTACTTTTCTTCTTATGCGCTTAACTACAACATACTATGATGGGTATAGCTCATTGTATAGTTGACCTTCGCTTAGTTTTACCAACCCAGGGCTAAATGTGACTTCTACTTCAGAAAAATTGACTAAATAGCTGAACAAGGATCGTGGCCATAATCGAAACTCGTGCCATAATTCTTAATTTTTTGATACAATAAAAAAAAACACACCTACGACCGTCAATATCAAGCACATAAGCACAGTAGTTTCAACTTTAGTAAAGTTTCAACTTACTGTGAATTGAAATAGCAAGCCTGAGATATTTCTCGACGACATGTAAAGTCAAGCCCACGGGCGGCATAAAAACTCTGACGCCAGGTTAGGCACTAACCACACGAGAAAGATTGTTTAGAGTTAAAAGAGGTAAAGCAGTTTACCTATTACGAGATCGACTATCCTACCCATAACACATACACACATAACACCATGCCTGTAATACCGGGAGGGTTGAGCAGAGGTCTCATGTAATAGGGGGCGAGTCTATAGCTCAACCGGGCACAAATCCAGACTCCGTGGCTGCTACTGAGTTTCTGATGGAAAAATCCAATAGCACTTTGCCTGACCCGGGAATCGAACCCAGGACCTCATGCTCAGCGACCGCTAGACCAACGAACCTACCCCTCATCGTTATATTAGAAAAGTTATAGTATGAGGACAGAAGTTCACATAAAACTAGCTTTAAAATCACTCCAGGCAAGGCAAACTTTTAGACAGAACTAAAATTTTAAAATGGCAAACTGCGCTGAACTTGTTCAGCAGTTATCACATGAAACCTGAACTAACAAATGAAAAATGCAAAAAATATAGAGAGGCATTTATTCAGACTCAAAAAGTTTTCAACATTCGCTTTTTTTTTTAAACCTATCTACTGTGAATGCAAAAGGTGAGATCTTAAAATAGAAGAGAATTGCACAAGTTTTTTTCAAACAATTCATGCTGGTAGCTTTAGGACATATTTTTGATTGGTGTAAGTCTGAGGCTAACATATTCAGCCTATAATGTTCTCACTGCTGGGACACACGGCCTCCTCTCTATGAGAAGGAATGGGCTATAATCCACCACGCGAACCCAGTGCGGGTTGGTAGATGTCACAAGTCTTCGAATTTTTGGTTCACGATGTCTTCCTTCACCGTTTTGAGAGCAGTGGTGATAAAATAAATTACACAAAGACTGGGACACACTGGGCCACCGCTGCTGAGGCTAATTGTCACTCAAAAATAAAATTTTATATAATAATTTTGACTCCAGACATTAATTTAACAAATGAATAAAACGTTAAGCTTTTATAATGGCTACATATTATTATGATTCATCACAACACATTTTTGGCTGAAATTCATAAGGCCGTAATATGAAAGATTTAACAAACCATTATTTGTTATTTTATACGAATTTAATTATACTCGTATTTAAAACCACACATTATTTCAGAAATTAATATCCAAGAAAATAGCTTCACCTCACCAAAACAATACTTCAGCCATTTCAACATTAAAATTACCAACATAATATTTATATGTTTACCACAAAGAAGACCAACTGTATAAAAAGCAGCAGCTCTCATTGCAAACGCTTTGACTGCTGGAGCAAATATTTAACAAAGGTTCAGTTTGAAAAGGGTGGCTCAATAAATACAGTCTGTGACAGTACGTCCCGATTGTGATGAATTTATACTCATAGCATAGGGAGTATGGTTTTATATCTTGGTTTTATGGTAGATGGAGGGACAGAAAATATGAGTCTGGAAGGATTTTCTTGAAAGGGACAAACATAATTTCGATTTAATGAGGTCAAGGTCACAGCAAATAAACTGATGTATGAACTGTACCTATATGTCGGATTTGTCAGGATTTATTCCGTTAGGCTCGAACATCGTGTGGGCAGAAGATGGGTTTCGTGAAATGAAAATACACTGTTTATAATAAACTAACAAATTGCTTGACATTACAATTTAACACAATAACACGGGGCACAAAGAATCGGGTACAGTTCCAGGACGTCTCAACTCCACTGCGATCAGACCTTGACTGTCCTCCTCGCCTACGAGCTGTAACCTCAGGGCTCTGTTGAAGTAAGATGTGGTGAGGGTAGACTTGTAAGTAACGTCGCGTGACGTCACCACCAGCTCACTTGCGATTCATTTGTATGTCCGTACTAATGACCGGTTCCGACATATATATACACCTCTACCTAACCTGTAGTGGATTAAAGGCGTTATAGCTACTAGCGTAATATCACAGGCGTAGTAGCAGTAATTCTAGTTTTTTTTTTCATTATAAATGCAATTTTAAAATTCAACACATCATCATCATCCACAGCCCGACTTCACCCACTGCTGGATATAGGCCTCTCTTTGCTTGTGCCAAGCTCCACGGTCACAAGACATAGGTGAAACTAAAATTAGCTTTTATACAAATGTAAATAGGAGATGTTATCTGCACGTAAGGTACTTCTATCTTGTCTATGCAAGACTATTCTATTACTAAGCATTAAGATAAGTCCTTTCTGATTAAATTACCCCTTACCTGTGCAAATAGGTAATAGTTTTAGATAGAATCTTTGCATTAAAATGAAGTTTATTCAGGTCCAGCTAAATACAATGTTTTTGAATGTACATAGGTATACCGACTGGGAATTGCTTGCTACGTGAATTACCATAGTATAAATATAATCCTTCGTACCATTTTGGGTTATGGCAGTCAATCTTATTGGAGACTAGACATCGACACAGGGTTTAGACGCAGAAGGCCTAATTCTCAAAATGGCAACAGAGTCGGAAATGGATTAGTTCTCAAAATGGCAAGTTCTTTAAAAGCCTAATTCTCTGAATGGCCGATTCTCTAAAAGTCTTATTCTCTGAATGGCCAATTCTCTAAAAGCCTAATTCTCTGAATGGCCAATTCTCTACTGAAATAACTAAATGCATCAGGAATATTTTTCATGTATATTAAATCATTATTTAACCATATTCATCATTAATGTGCATCACACACAGCCTTTCTTGTTTATACAGGCCTTATTCCCAGTTCTTGGGGTCGGTACTAAAGAAGGCACCCATGATTTTATTGTAACCAACAAACTCAAACTCAAAGCATTTATTTCAATAAATGAAATCTTTTATTTAAAAGAATACCCAATTGTAGAAAATGTGCCATTTAGAGAATTAGGCTTTTAGTGAATTGGTCATTTAGAGAATTAGGCTTTTTAAGAATTGGCCATTCAGAGAATTAGGCTTTTAGAGAATTTGCCATTTTGAGAATTAGTCCTTTTGCGACTCTGTTGCCATCTTGAGAATTAGGCCTTCTGCGCCTAAACCCGACACAGGAACCAGGGGAATTTTGTTGTGTGATGCGGAGAAATAAGGAAATTGTGGTGAGGAAAATGTTGAGTATGAATGTAGATGCTGTTAGAGTAGAGGAAAACCAAAAAAGTGATGGATGGACTGTGTGAAGGATGATATGGCTAGAAAGGAGGTGACTGCTGAGATGACGACTAATAGAGAAGTATGAAAGAAGAAGACATGCTGCGCCGACCCCCAACCAATAAGGGCTGGAGAATGATGATGATCTACAACAAAATTTCAATCGCCGAGCTGCTACTGCCAAAATTCCTAATTGGAAAACCCAATAACACTTTTCTCGGCCTAGCAGGCCCATATTAAAGCAATATCCAGTTGGTAATGACTGTAATCACTAGAATATTAGCAATCACCTCATTTTGTCTACGGATCGGTCGTCTTTGTTCAGTGCAGCTATTGTTCTTCCGTCATCTACCCCGGTCGGAGCGGAGAATGGAACCGGCGAGAGATGTCGTGCGGTGTTCCACAGGGATCGGTTCTGGGACCGGCCCTGTGGAACATCGGTTACGACTGGGTGCTGCGCGCCGACCTCCCTACCGGCGTCAGCGTAGTTTGCTACGCTGACGACACGCTGGTACTGGCACAAGGGAGGTCGCACGAGGCGGCGGCCGAAAACATGACACGCGGGGTTGCGATAGTCGTGGAGAGGATCCGGCAATTGGGTCTCGAGGTGGCATTGCACAAGTCCGAGGCCATGTGTTTTCATGGGCCTCGGAATGCGCCACCGTCGGGATCCCTACTGACGGCAGGAGGGGTTTCCATCGGCGTCGGGTCGACGTTGAAGTACCTAGGACTCGTCCTCGACAGCCGGTGGAACTTCGTGGAGCACTTCCGACGTTTGGCTCCCAAACTGGAACGGACAGGGGCTGCCTTCAAGCGGCTCTTGCCCAACCTGAGGGGTTCAAACGCCTCCTGCCGGAGGCTATACGCGGGGGTCGTGCGGTCCATGGCCCTTTACGGGGCCCCGGTGTGGGCGCGTTCTTTGAGGCGGCAAGCTGCCCACTACTTGAACGCGCCCCAAAAGGTGATAGCCATAAGGCTAATCCGGGGGTACCGCACGATCTCCGGCGAGGCGGCTAGCCTCCTTGCCGGATTGCCGCCATGGGATCTGGAGGCGATAGTCCTCGCGCGCCTGCATGAATGGCGCGCGGAGGCACTACGTCGGGGGGAAACTCCGCTGCCGCGGCAAATTGCCGCTCAGCGGACAGACCTCCGGCGTGATCTCATGGCGACATGGAGAGAGCGACTGTTGCAACCCCGTGCAGGGCACGCTACCATAGTGGCGATAAGTCCCCTCTTTGAGGAGTGGCTAGAGAGGCGCCACGGCGCCCTCACCTACCGCCTGACGCAGATCCTCACCGGACACGGTTGTTTCGGGAGGTTCCTGCACCGAATCGGGCGGGAGGAAACGCCCGGGTGTTTCCACTGCGAGGATCGTCCGGAGGACACGGTGGAGCACACCGTAGAGGTCTGCCCCGCTTGGGCGGAGCACCGCCGTGTCCTTGTAGCGGCGATTGGCGGCGGCGATCTCTCGCGTCCGGCCCTGGTTCAAGCCATGGTCCGGAGCGAGAGGGAATGGGAAGCCGTCACCACCTTCTGTGAAGCAGTCATGCTAGTGAAGGAGGTGGCGGGACGTGAGAGGGAAAGAACCTCACGTCCCAGCCGCCGCGGGAGACGCCCTGGGCGTCGGGGGTCACGTGGTGGCTCCCGGCCACCGTAGGCGCGGGCCTGTGGACAGCGAGTTATGGGCTAGCTCGCCGTCCGGCCGTCTTATGACGACAGGCCGTGTCGACGGCGCGTTCGTGTTCCACGCGCGCCTCAAAGAGATGTCAGCAACCGAGTAGGGGTCCGCATGGGCCGATGCCTGCCAGAGCTGCGGGACTGTTCGAAAGAGACACCGTGGCCCTGGAACACAAAGGGCAAAGAAGGAGCATGGATGGGTTTTAGTCAGTACAAGTCTGACACTCCCTTCCACTCCGCCCAGAGTGGGGGGGGTCATTTGATGATTTCCCATCCAAAACAAAAAAAAAAAAAAGCTATTGTTCTTGTTGTCCATAGTCGTGACGTAGTTCTTTAGTTGCATATTATATCTCTCAAGGGAGACCAACTGAATTTGGGTTGCCACAATGTTGAATTTAATTTTTATATTGAAATAAGAGTCTAAAGCTCGTGGCAAAATAATAACAGCCGTGCGGGACCGGTCAGTCTTTCTTGCTGGCGTCGACCTGTGCCTTGAAAAGCGCGCTGATCAGTTGATCCCAGATATCATTCGGAGATTTTTGACAGTCTTTTCGGGTAGTCAAAAGCCCGAAAGTCTGACAATTTGTCTTAAAATGGGGGTAATATGACAGACAGTACAAGAGCTGTGTTGTGGAGGTCAGATGTGAAGTCGCCCTGTTTAAATATTGTTATTCATCTGAGTTGTCTTGAAAGGGCTAGGCAGGTCAAGATGATTTGAAAAAACACTCATTTTAATTAAAAATGATTCTTTCGCAAAAAAGATGTCTCTCGATCCACCACCTAATCTCTGCTTGCTCTAAAGTGGTAAAAAACTTAGAAATGAAAGTAAAATAAATAACACAAACACTTTATTCTCAACCCGTATCAATGCCAGGACTATAAATAAAGTTTTCCTAAAAACACAAACATAAAATACAAACAATTCACATTTATCGCCTAAAGCCTTGTGTTCACTGGGCGACTTATTTCTAGCAAGAGTGCAACATCCCTCAAAATTGCAAAGAATTTATTTTCCTACATGTAACATTACGGAGTGACCACACATAACGGCTTGAACCGGTAAGATTGAGCGTTGATCATGGCGTTAATATCACTGTAGTAACGACCATGCATTTAAATTCGCCAAACAAAATTAAAGCGACAGTCGAGTGTTAGCGCGATGATCGCTTTGGTAAAGAGAGACTTTGTTAACAGCTAATCTCTGTTATGAAAAATAGAGATTTTTTGAGCTGAGGCTGGCGCTGTTGGTACCAAACCAACAGACTACGACCAAAATGTCTTGGAAAACATCAAAAGTAATCTACAACAGTTTTGTCCCTGTAATTTCCCGGGATATTCCTGACAGCAAAATCACCCAGAGATTCGTCGCACAGTGAACACAAGGCCTTATATCAAGAGCAGGACCTGAATATCTACAGCAGACCGAATGCCGAATGGTTGTCGAAATAACTTCAATACACTCAGTAACAATAGAAAAGTACTTCTGAAGCGCGAAATAAATCAAGTTGGCAAAACTTTGATCAAAGCAATAAGGTCGAGAATGGTTTATAAAAAAATCACATTCAAAAGTTTGAGTGTTGAGATATTAAGCTTGGGACTCAAAGGAATTGAATGATCAGGGTAGTTAATATAATATCTTTGAGAACAGAGAGAAAAATAATAATAAAAATTGTATGTCTCGTTACCGTTCAAGGATGACCTGATATCTTTCTGACCTTCGTGCCTCGTCATCACAGATCAATGTTTCCATGACTTAAATAAAGATAATCAGCTTATAACGCTGTAGCTGGGACATGGCTTCCTCTCTGTGTGAGACTGGGCCATGGTCTACCATGCTGGCTCAGTATGGTTTGCTAGCTTACTACTTTTTGGTGAATGTCATAGGTCATTTTGTTTTTTATTCTGGAACATGCCTGTTTCCTCGCGACTATTTCTTTCACCGTGTCGAGTGAGCCGTGGTCATATAATACAAAGAAAAGTGTCTGTCTGGGGTCGAGCCCACGAGCATTCGTTATTCGGGGCCATTACCTCTAGGCAGTCAGTCTGCTCTGATGACTTAAAACGCCTGAATGTTTTGTTGTAGCATTTATTTCGTCGTGAAAATTGTTTTTTTTTATCAGGAGTCGTCATTTCTTTTAAAAGTTAGATTTTTTTTTATGTTTGAAATGAAACTGCCAAATTCCGTATTTTAGATCTAATGAGATTACACAATAGCATTTTGAACTGGCTAAGTGATGGATCATCTAGTTTTAACCGTACAAAATAATTGATGATTCTAATGACGCTGCGCTGGCTGATTTTCACTTTGGCATAGATAAATCAGTTGATATGAAATACATCGTGAGTTATAACTAACGAAGGATGAGCTTAGTTTTGTATGTTAAGTCATGATTGTACAATATTCTGGTATAGGCAAAGGCATGGCCGTTAAAATAAATAGGGTCAGTAACACGTCATCGTCAGTACATTTGCTTTGTTCATTTTACAGGCGTTTTTTTCGAATAAATTCAACTTTAACTTCTGGTCGAAGATTGTACCGATTAAATATTATGTACCGTTAACATAATTTCAGTATTTTATAACTTTAAAACTTTAAATTATAACTTTTGATTGGCATTTCCTTTATGTTGTAGAAGTCGCTATTTTCACATGGCAAGTGCTACAGCTGAAAAAACATGAATAGCCTTTGTTCACGTTTTTTTGCTTTTAATTACAAAAATATTTATAAATCGTAAGAGTCTAATCTTTCACATTACAGCCTTACTACTAATAGCTACAATAAAAACACTCAAGACAACAATACGACTCAAAACAAAATCACTATTCACATAAAATGTTCGTAGAATCTAACAAAACCGTGAATTCTTCACGACTTCGTACACTTTGCTCCATTGTACTCTAAAGTACTCGAGTTACTCTTTAAATCTAATTTGGAAAGGCTTTTCGTGTCAAAACTCGACTGTATTTACACCAGGTAGGTAACTCAAATACTAAGTAGCGGATTGAGTTCGTCGGATTGTCTACCACTTGTAGATCAAAAGTGAGATTTTCGTGAGAATAAAGGAACAGGGGGGTTACCATGACGTATTAAAGCAGGAGTAATTCCAGTGTGGGAAAGAGACAGAGATATACAGGTCGTCTACCGCCATCTCTTTCCCACACTGGAATTACTCCTGCTTTAAGACGTGATGGTAGGCCACCAGTAATTTTTTTGTCTATCTTCATTACCTCTGGACTTTTAGAGGTATGAAGAACAGGGTGTCAAGTTCCTCGTCCTCCTTTGACATGGAATAGTCCTCAGACCGGACAGGTGTTGTGTTTGGTGACTACTGCCCACGATGTAGTACTTACTGTACACGATTCTTCGTGACGTCAGTTGTGATGCGTAGTTAACATTATGTCGTTGTAGATACCGCACTGGTGGTCACTCGAATTACTACAGGGTGGTAGGTCGCGGTTTTCTGGCGAGGCAGAATTAAATTCCTTTTCTTCAATTAGGAATTCGCTACCCGCAGCTGGTATAATAATAATATGTTTTATGGGCAAAAGTCTCGACTTAACTTTTTTTACACCTGAATAAAACACAACTACTAATACTTTTAAGATCCATATTATTTCAAGAGTTAAACTTAGGCACAACACTAAAATTCTCTATGGAAAGAAAATAAATGTCACCGATGAGCTGGCAACCATCCTCTTGGACAATAAAAACAAACAATATTCACCTCAAAAAAATCGTATCATCGTCAACTCACACAATTCTGGAATTAAAAACGAATTTCAAAACTAGCAACAAATGGTAAGGAATTTGTTTCAAGACAAGAGTGCGTCTTTTTGAACTACAACTCAAATAATAGCGCGCTCATTTCGCCATTACACTTTCAGATCGGCTCCGAAAGGAACTGAACTAGACTGTAGACTTCAACTTTGTACCTACATTATCAGACTTGGTGAGTGGAGAAATTAATGCAACAAAACTTTTGCCTTTATCTGAAAATCGCATAATTTGGGAGTCAAATTTAATATAAGAAGAAGTGCATGAGCAAATTAATAGTAATTAAACTTTTCACCTTCCTCCTTCCTTTTTTCCTTTTCCTTTTTTTCTTCCTTTGTCTTCAACTGGTTTCTTGAAAGAAAAATCGTCGCTAAATAATAACAGCCGCTCGGGTCGATCTTCAGACTAATCAGCGCTTGCCTAGGTTGGTTCGTGGATTTGTGACCACCCACTACTTACCGAGTTTCCTCCGTACCTCGGCTGTCATTTGTAAATTTTGGTAGTGGCCCGAAAGTTTAACAACCAGTCTTACCAAGGGGTAATTGAATTACCCGGAACTAACTGAGTTGTGGAGGTCAGATAGGCAGTCGCTTCATGTAAAATACTGGTATTCAGCTGCATCCGGTTAGATTGGAAGCCGACCCCCAACATGGTTAGAAAAAGCAGGCAGATGATAAACTGGTTTCTTCAAAAACGATCCCTCATCATCATCTTTTCGCCCCTGTGACATGATTCTTGGGGTCCTTTCATAAGCGTTATTAAAAAAAGAAAAAACTAATTTTGCCTCAGCGTGTCTCACTGAGATTTAAACGGTGATGTCTGATAAAATGTTTAGTTTGTATACTCTCTATTTGAAGATTAATCTGCACTTCTACAAAAGAAGTATCTGCATCAGCTGTCTTTTACTTTTGAATCTTGTCTGCTACTTGCTTTGGATTACTCTTTCCATTTGATAGCGTTTGAGAATTTTAAATTTCTACCCGATGACCGTACATTTTAGTTACTGCCCCTCAAGCCTCTTGGCGGTTATCATTGCCACTTTGGCTGGCCAACGTTTTACTAAAACTAGCTCTAGTAAAGTTTAACAATACACCTTAAATCTTGCTTTGTTCAGTATTGGCACAAAAGGTAATACAAAATCCATCTAATTTAAAACTACAGGCGCTCCGATATTCCATGAGTATCTGCTAGCTACTGGTATGTATTGCACTGAACTCAGTGCTCTAATTTCCCAACGGGCACATTCGATTTGTCGAACTACTGTCAATGCCAAATTCTCCAGGTCAATATTTACGAAATAGATTCGATATTGTATCGATAGATAATAGGCCCGGAGTAGGTTTAATAGCCTTGTTTTGTGATTGAAAAAGATTTGGTGTGATTTATTTGAGAACTGATATAATGAGTTGTCTCGAATAAGAACAGATTTTTTTATTTACTTTCCGTATCGTGTTCATAATCTTGGTCTGTGCAGTATAAGGACTGCTGCTGGATTTTTGAAGATTGCTGATGTACTTGTATAAGTGTCGAACCTATGACAGTTGCGACACATATAAAAGCTGAGCTACCTTCAGACTCTTCAGAGGACATAGAAAAGTCAGAAAAAAAGATGCTGGTGTTTCCTTGAAGTTTTATCTTGGACATCACTTGCTTGTTATCTTATTTTAGGTAGGTACCTAAATAAATTATATCACAACTAGCTTCACATAAACCACACATTCTTCGTACTTCTTCCTCAAGTTCCCCAATAACTTAAATCCAAATTAAATTAAAGCGGCCGCGATGTGAATATTATGCAGACTCGCACGCTAAACGCGATAGTTTGCCGAACTTGACAGCCGCCTAAAGTTGGTGTGGCGCCATCTATTGGCGGTGCGCGGTTATTGAATTAATATGTAAGCTGAAGTTGCCGTTGCTTTGATTACGTGTTTAGTATTTTGATTGGAAGTTTGTATCCATATTTGTAGGCCTTTAAGTTGATATGAAAAAATAAAGTAGGTATCTAAATTATGCCTATTAGTTATAATAAAAATCAGCCAGTGTCCCCTGCATCTTATGAGAGACCATATTTTCTTCAATTCTTTCATTCTTTTATACAGGGTGCAACATAATAAACGCAAGCCCTCTCGTGTGGTCCCTCAGACCATGGAAATAAACAACTTGTTTTATGACTTTTGGAAATTCATAGTTTTTTGTTTTGCCATACATGGTGATCAGGTGATCGCGTAAATGTATTGTGATTGCACCTATTGTCTGTAGCACCAACCCAACAGCAACTTTCAACCTGAATAAAGATCAAAGTGAATTTTACAGAGACGCTTGGTCAGTAAAATAACTGTGAAAAGTTTTCTCGGCTAGAGCCATAGACTGTAATAGTCTAGATCTCAAACTTTTCTCAAGGCCATTAACATCTAGAATGCAATCAAAACAACTGAGGTGTAAATAACGTGCTTAATACAATATCACATAGTAGGTAAAGTAGGTGCTGCGAAAGTTGTGAACTAGGCGAGGCTTATGCCAACTTTTGAAGATAAGTTAAGGTTTTGTGGTAGCGCCATCTATCGGTGGATACGATTATTAATTAATAATTTATTTTGTTTGTGGGTGATGTGTAGATTGTAATGCTTTGACTACTAGATAGATTTTCCCAGCAAAGTTGGGGTCTGCTTCCAGTTTAACCAGATGCAGGTTAATACCAGTAGTTTACATGAAGCGACCTTCACAAACCAGTTACTAGGTACCACGGTACCCCTTGTTAAGACTTTCGGGTTTTTGGCTACCCATAACGCCTGTCAAAGATCTACTAAAGATAGCCGTATATTTTTATGTATAAAAACCGTGTAAACCGTGTGTTTTTTTGTATCTATGGATATTATGCTAGGAGTGCCTACATCATATAAGTCACTTATTCGGTTTTATTATTATTCCGTCATTTCAGATTTTATATTATTCCTGCCTCCTGTAAAACCCCTGTTCCAAGCCCAATCTTTTGGTTATCACAAAGATTTTACCTACACTGTGCTGCTCGTGCTCATCCATCCTTATTAAAATCCGTAATGGTAGGCCGTTGGTAGCCTTGTAGCTACTTGCATGACATGGTTTACAAGATAATGGATATTGGTGAAAATGGACTCTTATGGACGTTATGAGCGATGGTGTGCCGAGTTAAAATTAATGTCGCTCGGCGTTCGAACTGACATTAATTCCATCATGATTTCTTATAATCAGTGTGCGGAAAATCTCGTAGTTTTACCGCTTTGCCGTTAGCAAACGACACGCGTCCTGCGACAGAAAAAATACTTAAAATATAATAAAAGAAATGGCTCAGATCAAGCTAGGAATCCCCAAAAGGCAATATGCGGAGCGACACTACTGACACAAAGAAAACAAGAGATGAGTGGTCGTGTCGCTTGAAGCAAGTTGCATTATCTGAGGACGTGAACGAGACGTCATAGATAAAATAATTTAAAAATAATACCTAATATAAAGAAGTTCCAAATCTATGATTGATAAATGAATGTTTGATTGGTTGATGATTTTTGATTAGATTTAATTTTTTTGATTTTGAATATGTTTCATTAACTTCGGTCAATACCAGTAGCCCACGAGCTGGTGAAGAGAAAAAGATACTTTTACCTTAAGCCATAATAGTTGCTCACATAGTGCAGAGTTGCAGGCCTATAAGGTTTTAGGCACTATGTTAGTAGTATACCTAAATAATTTTAACTTCGTATTTAAAACTTTAGCCTCCCATAAACATAAGTTCTACTTAAGAATCATTTAACACAGCGGCACAGTAAAGGGTGTGAACACTTAAAGGTAAGTATACGTTGAAGCAACTAATCGGCACAATTACCACACCCTTTGTGGGTAGTCGTAAATATTAGTGGAACTATAATTATGGCCATAAAAGCTCAAATTAATAGCTACTTATAATCTGTATAATTATATATGAATGTTAGACAATGTACTGTTTTCAATTTTCCAGGTGGCTTCACACACGAGACCAGAATAATAATAACGATAACAGTTTTACATTTCGGCGAGTTAGTATTAAAATCTGCTTACGAGAAATCTTGAAGAGTTTCTTAATTATAACGAGGGTGAGCACTAGGAAAGGTTTGTTGATAATTCGTTTCGTAAAGGGGATGAAAGTTTGTAAAGAAGGTCATCAGTTTTGCCAGTGGAAAACCCTAGCAGACACACACACTAGGGAGCGAGCTCGATAGGGGCGGCAGCAGGGCGGTAGCGGAGCGAGAGCGGCACGGGTGCGAGTCGGGTCGAGAATACGGACGGTGTAATTTCATGTATACGACGGACGACAATACCCGGACAGCGTGTACGCCTGGCTGGAGGCCTAACACTCAAGGTACACCTACAGGATAGTCCGGTTAAGCGAACGACAACCTCCTAGGTTGACTGGCGAGACCCCATTCACAAACGCGGCGAACACAACCTGACCCGCACCCGCTTTCATATACTACATCTCAAATTAACCTCTTAGGAGGTAGGCAGCACTTCAGCAGTAATCGCAAGTCATAGACAGACTTGACACCTTTTGATGTTTTCTTCATTTCGTCTAGTCATTTATCTCGAAAATATTTAAACACAACTATTGTAAGATCGTCAAATAAAAAAATATCACAGAATACGATCACGACTCAGTTTGAAGGCACTACGTCGATCTATATTGTGCTCTCAACAATGCATCAGAATTCAATGGGGAGGCGTCAAATATTGAATTTACAATGAGACCTGATAGAAAGGGCCGAATTTATTAAATAACCTACTTTCGCAGGCTTTTGGATATCAGAGTTTATAAGGTCAGGGGTTTCTGAAGGTTCTTAACTATAGGTAGATCTGGTGGTGTCACCTATTAACGATTTTACAGCTGGAGAGTGAGTAAAACAGCCCCAATGGTAATCTGTGAAAATAGCTCTCAATTCTTTTAGGATGTGACTACTAAACCAAGTCACGCCTTAAGGGTTTCTATCTCGCTAATTTGGTACGGAACCTTTAAAATATTGCCTATTGTATCTACCCTTAAAATGCTCAAAGATACTCTTGAAAAGCGCTCTCTTTACTTGGGCTGTCAACTTACAGTGCCAAACTCGTTAAGTACTTTGCTTATCTTTTTCCCAAGGCATACGACATAATAAGACCAGTTATGATGTATTTTTTTTTGTCTTCATTAACACTTCCAGAGACACTGTGGCCGTATGAGATAATAGTCAATTATGTGATAATGCTGGTAATAAAAAAACTAGTTTGTAATAATACCTGAGTAGATGTCATAAATTGATTGAGTCATTCTCTGTTAACTGATTCAGAATAAAGATGGAGTACTTAGATTTAATTTTATGCTGTACGTGGGAAAATAACTGTTTGATCATCATCATCATCATCTGCCTAGCCTTTCCCCAACTATGTTGGGGTCGGCTTCCAGTCTAACCGGATGTAGCTGAATACCAGTATTTTACATGAAGCGACTAATTGATATATTGGTTTATAATATGAGTTACTTTAGCATAATACAACAACGCGCATGTAATCCCCAAAGGGTTATGCAGAGGTGTCCCTTCGTTACACTCACATTTCGGCAATTATGTTTAAGTCCCATGTAATAGTGGGCGAACCTATCCTGACTCCTGACTCCGAGCTGCTTGAGAAGTTCCTGGTGGAAAAACTCAGAATCACTTTGTTTGACCTGGATATCGATTCCAGGACCACATGCTCAGCAGTAGCGCTTGCTACCACTTGGTCACCGAGGCATTTGATATTTCCCTTTGTTCACAAAATGTCAAAGTGTACTAGAGCAAAACATTGAAATGTTAGGACCTCCCGACCTATGATTAGAGCTCGCAAATTGATACTTATCGGCAGTACTTACGAACGTAACTTATACTTACCTGTAATACGTGGTTGAGGCGTACTTAGTATGAGTAATAGGAAGTAAGGTGGAGCGGGTAGTTATCGGCCGAGTGTAAAATGATGAGGTCACGATCTGGTAACTATAGGGATCAATTTAGGGTGATTTTAAAATAGAGCATGTTAAGTTTAAAATGGTTGTTGAAACAGACATGGAACACGAAGGACAAGGTGCCTGTGAGCGACCTATGTCAGTTTATTGAAATGCGTTGAGCGGATGGGTGGAAAGTGTTATATCTTGGATAAGTTGGTGTAATTAATAAATACACTTGATAACATTAGGATGCACATTTATTAAGTTACCAAACCAAAAATACAAGACACCATTATGCAATGACGTTTTATCACACAACACTCCCGGAGTTGTGTTTGATGTAATGCATTGTTTTTTACTGGATGATAGTACTCTATCAACGAAAGAGTTATCTATAACCGCGTATGCAACTACCTTGAGAATAATAATATTTTTGCCAAAGAACAAATGGGTTTCAGAAAAAATAAATCAATTAACTTAGCAATATATCAATTTTGTAATCGGGTACTAATAAATATGGATAAGCGATCTCCAACGGTTGCCCTGTTCATGGACATGACAAAAGCCTTTGACCGCGTAAAAATTGAAATTCTTTTGGACAAACTATATGCAACTGGCCTTAGGGGTAATGTACATAAACTACTTAAATCATATTTAACTGACAGAATACAACTAACTGAGATAGCCAAAATCTGTCCTAAAACAAAAACCTTGACAACATACAAATCGGACATGAGATATGTTAAATATGGCGTGCCACAGGGCAGTGTGCTTGGAGCACCTATGTTCCTAATATATATTAATGACTTTCCAACTGTTACTAACAATCCTATGACTATTTTTGCTGACGACAGTACTATCCTTTTCGACGCTTATAATAAGGATGACATTAATGACAAAATAAATTTGACTTTAAAAAATGTAATTGACTGGCTAACAAGAAACAATTTAAAAATTAATGTCAGTAAAACTAAAGCTATAAACTTTAGACAAAGACTTCCGCTAGAAAATTTAAACATAAATTATGATAACCAATCAATAGAAGTAGTAGAATCAACTAAGTTTCTAGGATTATATCTAGACAACAAAATGACATGGAAACAGCAAATAGAGTTCTTATGTAATAAACTAAATAGATATTCCTTTGCGCTGCGTAATCTCAGAAAAATCGTTGATATAACAACTGTGATGACAGCGTACCATGGTTATGTATCGTCTACTCTCAGATATGGAGTTATTTTTTGGGGAAACTCCACTGAATTGGAACGTGCGTTTAGAGCGCAAAAGAGATGCATTAGAGCTATATGCAACTTAATACAAACTGATTCATGCAAACCTTATTTTAGAAAACTAAAAATACTGACTCTGCCCTGTATCTATATATATGAAACTGCAGCATTTATTAAATCACACCCAGAATTATTTGAGTACCGTACAAGGCGTCGTCATGCAGACCAGCTGTGCGTTCTACATTCCAAAACAGCGCTCTTATACAAAAGTTTTGTTTGTATGGGACCAAAAATTTATAACAATATACCCCTAAACATCCGAAATATCAATCAGGTTAGGCTATTCAAGAAGAAACTACACTGTTTTCTCATAGATAAAGCATATTATACTTTAAGCGAATTTATGAATGATAAAGACAGACAAATGTAAATGTAATGTAATGTAAAACTCACCATCATTGTATTTTAAATATGTATACCTAATAATCTAAATTCATTTTAATTTAATTTTAATCTTATGACTAATCTAATGCAATTGAAGAACTTTAACATAAGTGTAAGATTAACCAAATTTTGCATGCTTATATATAGGCTGAGTATGGTGAAACAACAAACAATGTAACATCTCCTGAAAAACCCATATTATGCAAATAAAATGATTTGATTTGATTTGATTTGAAGACGATCGACGTGTATGTGTGTGTGCTTTTGTTATTATTTTATTTTATTTTATTACATTTTGTTAAATTTTTAATTAGTACTAGATACCTAAACCAAGATTACATTGTGTTAGGTATTTTAATTTAAGTATGCATACTGAAGGAAGTCAGCGAAATGTGTGAAACCTTTTATTTTATAAGATCATCATGTACCATATTTCATGCAAAATAAAGAATCTTGAATCTTGAAGCTAACAAAGTATTGTTAGCTTCTCACATAAGCTTTCATAAGTTTCATTCAATTTTAATTCTGGTATGCAGTGTTGTTAATAGAAAGTTTACAGTATACAAAATGATACGACAAAAGAAGGCTCTTCTAGGCTATGCAGGGAAGTTAAACGATTATGATTGGAGACTGCGGACCACCTGAGTACCTGCGGAGAATCAAAGTACTTCTTGTGACTTAACATCTTCATCTTCTTAACCGGCTAACCGGTCAAGCGACCGTGGGTACGGAGGTACCCAAAACGATTTTTGTAGTTGAGCGCCCTTGGGTACGGCAAGTACCCAAACGAAATGTTATGGGAGTGTTTTAAAATAAAGCCTTATAACTCTTGAACTAAAAGTTATTTCTGCCTGGCAAAATTACGTATCGTTCCTTTTAAATCACCGATCATTTCAAGGTACGATAACACTAGTACTCATTCAACCAAAGATCGAAAAAATATACTTCAAACTGACAGTTCATAATGGTAGATTTCTGAATGTGGTCGAGGATAGAGCTAATCGACATAGAGGCCTTGTTTACGACGGCATAGACAGAAACCGCTTCATAATATCACTATCAAGAAGAAAGAGGAATTATTCGAGAATCTAGACTTTTGAAAATTGTTAATTATTACTTACAAAGTAGTCAAAACTTTGGAATAAACAGGAAGTTTCCCAAACATTTTGGTAAATATTTTAATTTTGTACTTCTAATTAAATTCTTGCGCCGAAGAACACTGAACACTTACCTACAAGTAAATACAAACGGTGGGCTTAACACGAACGCGCAGAATAAACGTTACACTAAAATACGAATTCATTGAAAATACTTTTTCGCAAATTATTATTTTCTCACCTTTTAGCTACGAGTTAACGTATCTTGTAACGGTGACTAAGAAAAAGAAATTCTTACAGCAAGCCACTACTCACCGTGACGCGACTTGTGATGATGGTTCGTGCGACTGCCGAAAGCGTGTGTCGCTTGACGCTAGTCGCATCGCCTTAAGCCATGAATTGGAAGTAAATTTATTGAAAATACTCGATTCGCAAGAACAATTATTTATCTAGTTTTTTTTTAATTCAAATCCATTGACAATGTGAATTGTAGGTACTCATCGCACAAATGTAAACCAAAACTATTTTCTAAAGGATAAATACGTTACGCGTTAACTTCACGCGTTCGTGCGAGGCCCTCGGTTTAAAATTGAGCCAAACGTGAACAATGAAAGTGAAGGTCTCTCCAGTCCTTTGTTTCAATTAATTACAAATTTTCCACCTCATTCTTACTAAAAAATAATCAATCCTATTAAGGAGAAACAATTAAGACGAGAATAACTTGTAATTTGGAAGTGAAAGTAGGCATTGTTTGGATTTTTTTATGTTTATTATTTATTAACGTACACGTACACAAAACAGTCAGTAGGCCTCCCTCCCAAAGGGTGGACCGATGACCTGGTGAAGGTTGCGGGGATCCGCTGGATGCGAGACGCACGGGATCGGTCAATGTGGCGACACTTGGGGGAGGCCTATGTCCAGCAGTGGACGTTTTTCGGTTGAAATGATGATGACACAAAACAGGCAGGATTTTGAGATTTTGGTAAAATTTTCCAAAGGTTGTTCAATATACCTACTTAGCTAATAAGATATCCTCCATCGTTATCCTTATTACAAGTTATTTAGGTTCGGCGCGGTATGTCTTATATTTCGACTCTGGTACTCATCATCTCAGGTAGTCACCTACTGTATTTCCATAAATGATCATTCACACATTCCATCCATCGTTGCTGATGTACAATACCCTACTGCCATTGTTATTCATGCTCAATTATCAGTCATCCCATAACCTTACCATGACAAATTCATTCACTATAGTGAATGAATTTGTCATGGTAAGGTTGTGCCTTTGCAATGAAAGTATCAAAAATGACGTTGTCATAATACTCATTCCTTGAACCCGAATTGCAGTTCACATAAAGATTGCCAAAAGATATCTGCATCTACTTTGTAACAAATTAATGCCTTCGGCCAGTCCTTGATAAGAGTAAAACACGTTCTAATAAAATAATAACACACAGGTACCCAGACTAGGAAATGACTGGAATACATAATTATGATTTGGAAACTTTTTTATATCAATAACGAGAACACAGAACCGCTGTCACACATTGTATTTTATGCGTATTTCGGGCACCAGTCTCTTACAAATTTTTATATTAGTACTTGCTGTTTACCATAACATTTGTGATGATGAAATAGAAGTATCACAGGCGTATGCCCGTTTCCAATACTATGAACTGAACTTAGGAGGTGCACTGTTGATTTTTCAATACTCGTCGACCAGCACCGAGAGTACATTGTATTTAAGCATTGCATTTAGGTGTCACATAGGAAGGGGACCTCGTGCCCAAATAATAGCAATCGCTCGATCTCGATCTTTAGGTTAAGTCGTGCTTGCCTAAGTTGGTCCGTAGATGAGTGACCACCCATTATACACCGAGTTTCTTCCGCGCCTCGGAAAGCACTTTAAGCCTTTGGTCCCGGCTGTCACTTGTACATCCTCGATAGTCGTTACAGGTAGTCAGTGGCCTGAAAGTCCGACAACCAGTCTTACCAAAGGGTGCCGTATTACCCAGTACTAAATGGGTTGTGGTGGTCAGATAGGCAGTCGTTCTATGTAAAATACTGGTACCGGTTAGATGATGAGTCAGATGACTCTGACTCATCATCTAACCGGTGAATACCACTATTTTATGTGTCAACACAGTGCGAGTAAAAACTGGCAATATTATCTCTACCTTGCTGGACCTTTTTTAACCGACTTCCAAAAGGAGGAGGTTATCTAGTCGACTGAATTTTTTTTTTTGTGTGTATGTTCAGCGATATCTTCGCCAATTGTGAACTGATTTTGATGATTATTCCGCGGTGGTCCCATTTTTTATTTGGAGATTTTTATTTTAAGATCTGACGCTGGTCTTCGGAGATTAACACTGGAACTCTTCAATAATAGACAGCAAATCTGTCGCGATGGCTGCAATCCTTTTGATATTCATTGTTTACACAAAATCAGGACATAACATCACGCCTGAATGCTCTGAGATGTGTACAGTCTACAGTACACCCCCATTACAACAGTTAGGTACGTTAAGTTCCATTTGTTGGAGATAAGCCTATTACCATGGCATGTATTGTTAACGGTTCAATAATGTTTCACCAAAACTCCTTTGACAATGTTTAACCGACTTAAAAACAGGAGGATTTCTATGTTCGACGGTATGTATTTTTTTTAATATACCTATGTTCACCGATTTTCATAATTCTTTTTTTTTCGAAAGCCTATACTCCTGAGGTAGTCCCATTGTCACCAAATCATAATCTGATGATGGAATCCCAGGGAAATCGAGGACAAATCTCCAAATTTTATATTCGACAATTGTGAACCGATTTCGATGTTTTTTTTTTTAAATTTGGAAGAATATTATTCCGCGGTGACTATGTTTAAATTTGGTGAATCTGATCTTCGGAGTTATACAATGGAACTCTTAAATAGTAGACAGCAAATCTGTCGTGATTGCTGCAATCGCTTGGATGTGGATTGTTTACACAATATCATAACATAACGTAACGGCTGTATGCTCTGAGGAGGAACGCAGATGCGTACAGTACACCCAGATTGCGACAGTTAGGTATGTTAACTTTTATTTTATTAGGGACTGGCTGACCCGCGCAACTTCGTCTGCGCCACATAAGAGAGAGGGTTAGAGAGAGTGTGAGTCAACCTTAAAAGGTAGTAATATGCTATCGTGGACTCATGATTGTTGCGTAACTTTAACCGTTTACACAGCGCACGCAACGGAAGCTCTCAAAAGGAATATATTTTCCTGTTTTTGCAATATTTTTCATTGATGCTCCGCTCTTATTGGTTGTAGCGTGATGTTATACAACTTATAGCCTTCCTCGATAAATGGACTATTCAACACTAAAATAATTTTTCAATTCGAACCAGTACTTCCTGAAATTAGTTCTTTCAAGCAATCAAACAAACAAACTCTTCATCTTTATAATATTGGTAAAGATTCAATATTTGCATTAATCGCTAAAATTTTCTATTTATGTTTTTCCAAATAAGGGCTTCCTTCGACAGCCTTAAGTCTTCATCCTTAGACACTCGATGACAGTCATACTACAGCTAGGTCGAAAGTTCTCATCAAGGTGCATGAAATGAGCCGAGACACGATTAAGCTTCTGTAAACTGTTGCGGATCTCTTGTAACTGCCTGCCGTCTTCATCGTCAGTCCTTCGATGACAGTCATACTCCAGGCAGGTTTAAAGTTCTCACCAAGGTGCATGAAATGAGCCCTATAACAATATAGCTAATCTGTTGTAGCTGTAATCTGTTGAGGATCTCTTGCAACTGCCGTCCGTTTTCATCGGTAGACCGTCGATGACAGTCATACTCCAGCTAGATCTAAAGTTCTCATCAAGGAGCATGAAATGAGCCACTGTAAGCTGTTGAGGACCTCTTGCAACTGCCTTCCGCCTCCATCGTTAGACTGTCGATGAAAGTTATACTCTAGTTAGGTTTGATGTTCTCATCAAGGTGCATGAAATGAGCCCAAACACGATATAGCTGCTGTAAACTGTTGCGGTCCGCAACAGTTTACAGCAGCTATATAATTTTTCCTTCAATTGCTTTCCATATTCAATGCGCAGGGAAAGCGATCAAACACACACTCAACAGGGTAATGGCTATGTAGTATTCAAAGCAGTGTCATGTAGACTAATCTAAAGTACGCTATCATTACTTTTTAACAAAGCCGGTCAGTCAATTTTAAAGTTATCTTGTGAGCACATTTTTATTCATTAGTACCATTTTGGTTCAATAGATGTCGCTGCATGTATATTTCATATTGCTACATTAATACCCTTGATAATAAAACGATTTGAATAAGAATTAATACTACGATACGAATGTAACCAACTTTTTACTTTTTTTTTATAATGTTGGTGACCATGATAGTTTAAAATCTTATATTGTAACCAACTTTTGTTTCTACCGGGGCGATCTAATTAAATTTTAGAACACAAAAGCTGCTATTGTGAATTAACTATGATAGTTAGATATATACTCTCGCGGACTTTTTTGTAGGTAATAATGAGTACTGTAATCATGTAGTACATCATTTTTAAGTATCAGCAATAGTTTTCTCAGCGCACGCCAAATAATGAATTTTATAGGCAAAATTTTGCTACTTTGGGTTACATTATTGCAATTTTCTTAAGGATCTCAATTTTCTTTTAAAATAAATTATAGTAGTAGTAGTAGTTTCGGAGCCTATTCGGTACAAACAAACAAACAAAAAAAACTTTCCTCTTTATAATATTAGTATTGATAAGCCTATTACCATGAAATGTATCGATAATAATGTAAAATAAATGTATAGCAAATATTTGTATAGGATTGTAATATCCTATAAATACACTAAAAATGGAAAAATAAAAAATGTTTTTTGCAAAAAATAAAACCGACTTCAAAAACACAGAAAAGTGAAAAATAACTTTAGCTTCAGAAGTCGGTGACAAAAAAAAACTGAATTAAACAAACAAAAGTCACCGACTTCAGAAGCTAAAGTTATTTTTCACTTTTCTGTGTTTTTGCAGTCGGTTTTATTTTTTTGGTATATTCATTACTCTTTGAACAGCTTGACTAAGCTTAGCTAATGATGACTTTGCTGGCTGGTTATCTTGTCATCATGGTGAATTGAACTTTTATCCTCTATATATAAGTATATCTTGTATCGAGACGAGAGAACTGGTAAAGGGGCTGGACAAACACAACAAATATAAAAATCACGAATACTAATAACTGGTGACATCTTTCATATACTGCATATCTTTGAACCTTTGCAAGGAACGCAGCCGTTTCCCGATACTTAAAAATACCTTTAGGCTAATAATGGTGGGCGTTATCTTTGACCTTCATTCGGTGTTTGATTAAATCTACAATCAAAAAATTCGGACCAGGAAATAAAACAGTTTCACGTCACGATTCCGTACAAAAACACCAATAATTTATGTAATAGGACCTGCATTATCGGGGTGGTTAAAGGGCATCTATTCCACGTTGCAGAAACTGTAAATTATTTCTCACTTAATTCACATGGTACTTAAACAGAACTGGCGAGATTGGAGTGTATTATTATATTAGAGACACCTCTGCCTAACCCATTCAGGATTATAGGCGTGGTGTCAATTGGCCCGTAATTAACGACGGCACGGTTGGCGCATTGGCTGAGCGATTGACTGCTGCGCTTCGTGTCGCGGGTTCGATTCCCGCACGGAACAAATATTTGTATGGCTTACAGGTAGTTGTTCCGGGTCTGGCTGTTTGTGTATGTGAGCTTAAATGTTTGTAAACGCACCCACGATACAGGAGAAATTCCTAGTGTGGGGAAAAGGTTTAAACAAAAAATTTAAAAAAATAATGATGGTGGGTGGTCTGTAATTTAATAAGTAAATTTTCAGTTTCGATCAAATATTCCAACAATAGCAATTTTATTGTGATTTCAAATGAAACAGCTACCTATTCGTATTGTTCAATATTTGTTATTCTATTCGTGCACTCATAATAGATTACACTGTTATGTATACATCAATTCGCCACTGTAAAGTAATTAAATTACAAAACCTGTCAATAAAAACATTCAATAAACCAAATGAATAAAAACCTAACGAATATCAATTACTCACAAATGACCGAACAATTCAGAATGCTTCCAAATGAATATGAATGGAAAACAAACTACAAAAATAAAACTAACCGAGAGCATTCCGCTAAACAAAGCGTATGTTATAGGCTATTTCCGGTTTTTGATAACAATTTGCACTCACATCCGGTTTTATTCATACCAGGATTTATTTCTCTACTCTCTTGAACTATTTTAAACTAAAATTTTGCATTGGATTGTATACTTTGACGGTTTAGCAGGAAGGTAAGGCAACGATTTCAGTATTGAAGTAGCAACGTATGGTTATGTCAGAAAATGTGAGGTAAAGTCGCTAATCTAGAAATCAAAGTTAAACTATATATTATGAATGAGACTTCCCGCTTGTTATTTCTGTTGAATCAGATAAGATGCTGGTGTAGAGTACAGCATTTATTATTTAAAAATAAACAATTTCTTTTATCATTTTCAAGTCATGAGGATGGAACTTGCTTCATCGTTTGATTCATAATTATGTGATTCAGTTTTAAATATTACGAAATCACCATTTATATTCACGTGAAATAATATTAATTTAAATAACGACGTTTCAGTTAACCGTCCAACTGCGGGTGTGAAGATCAAAAACTATCATAATAATAATACACAAAATTAAATAGTGACTGCACTATTATTATATTTTTATGAGTTGTTATTATTTAAAAAACATAACCCTGTGATTGCTGTTACGCAGTCGGGTAAAAATAGAATTCTGTTGCCGTACCTGTGACAGTCAATGAAACCTCCCTGCACGAAAATGTAATCTCCCGTCTAGAAACCAATGTATCTGCTGATAGACCCCTATTATGAAGGGAGAAATATTACATTTTACCGAAATCCACTGAATCCGTTGTACTGATGTCTTGGCTTAAATAAATCCGGGCCATACAATCCAATCATAGAGAGATATCGGACACTATTAGAAAAAAAACATTATATTTTGTATTACGTTTTTATTGATACTATTTATTTTTATTTTTGTACAGATTTTGTGAGTAAAATGCTAAGGGTTTTTCTGGGATTTGTGAGGGTATTCTTATTTAATTGCTCGATATGTCTCTAATAATGAGTAATTCCGTAAAAATTGCCCGGAAATAAAGGCTATTTATAGTATTTTCTTAATAGTGTTTTATTTCTGAATAGTATCCTAAGTATAATGATGTTACTATGAGGGCACAGCTATTTTATACATTATTGAGAACGTATTTATTTAGTACCTATATAAAATAACTCTTGCAACCTTCCACACTGCTTATGCGCAAGAACGGTGCAATTTTGACAAGTGTGAAGTATTCAAATAAAAAGAAAAAATAAGAGCAAATAATTGGAGGAAAAATTTATACTCTTGCACATTAAGTACTAATAATTTGTAAAAATATTAGCAAATATAGTTTAGTCACAGACACAAAGGTGGCGCCACCGGTGATACTATGAGATTCCGTTATTTTCCATTATAATAAATAAGTCTAAATCATAATCTAATCTAATGATCACGAAGGCTGGTTCGAGCCGGCGCAGGAGAAGAATACCTGGTAGAATATGGGGGAGGCCTTTGCCGCCTTTGGCCTTTTTTGCTTTACCAGCAGTGGGACATACAAGGATAAAAAAAAATAAAAAAAAGAGAATTATAATGAAAAATAAAGGAATCTAATCAAAATTAATCTACAATTTGTTTTAATGGCGTAGTGATACTTTGATAATATTTTTTTTTTGCACCAGAACTCACACCATGTGGTTACACCAATTTTTTTTTTGAACTTAAAATTCCGGTACCCATAAATAATGTGAAAAATAGCTGTTAATGCAATACACTACTGAAGAAATTGTAAAACACAGACTTCCTTTTAAACAGTTTACAAAAATACAACTTATTTGGTCTATTTTTAGAACTTTATTTTGACTGGACAAAATTGGTAAACGAACGCTGTTTTTTTGACTGTAACTAGGGAAAGTAAGTTTTGGGTTCCAAACAATGTAATATTAATATTATTTTTTTGCATTTCACAATAGAGATAATAATAAAATACAAAAATAATAATGCCACAGCGGCGAACGGGTTAACTAAAATACGTGGAAAGTTGAACCCATAGCTCGATAGATGGCGTTGACGTCGAATTAGATCTCGCTATGGTTTCGTTACATCGGAAACACGACTACCGCGGCCGCGCTCTGATCAAGTTGCCATCAGAAGGGTCTTAACTGACTCGACTGAACAGCGAATGATGAGTAAGGAAATGATCCTAGTGATTAAAATCCGCTCGCTCGTTTCTCAACTATCGCAGAGATTCGAGTCGAATAACTGACGCTGTTTTTGGCCACACTTTTAAAGTATGTATTAGCCGGTAGGCCCGCGGAGTAAATTTACTTCGTGAGGTGGGGGCACATTTTTGTTATATTTTAATAGATTGCGGACACACTGTGTGTGATTATTTTCATTTAGTAAAACTGTAAAGCATTCACGGCGGCATTTTAGTATCATTGAAGTAGCAAAATATTTCAGAATTAGGATTCGGTACATTTCAATCATAGTTCCATGTTTCACCGCTAGGATGAAAAAAGACTTGTTTCATTTTTGCCATTTTACACAGAAAGCACAAAAACCATACTGCACGAATAACAAATACACTTTAACCAGAAAAAATACATAATCGGCCACTGAATCAATCGATTCAATATAAAATTGAGCTGCTGTAGTTTTATACAAAAAAGTCTAACTAAACGTAATTGCTACAATAGTTTCGACTGTTTAGAGTGCGCCTTTCATATTCTTATCTATTTTTTTTTAAAGTAATCGTTCGTGAATTCGAAATTGAGGCCACCTTGATAGCAAAGTATCTAATACCGTCAATTAAGTATTTGACATTAAAGTAAAACTCTACATAATTGTTTATTAAAACATGATTGTATTTTCAGTCAAAGACAAACCATATTACAGCCTATAAGGTGGACCGACGACCGAGATTCCACTGGGAGCTCCCACAGGACCGGTCATTGTGATATAATATCAGTGCTTCTAGTCAAAAACGGCATAACTCGAGTTATGCCCTTTTTTTATAGCACCATTGTAATCTACGTGTTCTGTTACATAACTGGCAGGACAGTGTTCCACAGCTGTGATGATCTTTTGGTTTAATAGTGCATTTTATGTTCAAAAGTTGTCATATTTTTTAGCGAACGTGTTATAAAGGTGAATCAGAGCATCGTGTGCAGTGAAGCGGAACGGCGGCCTTCAACCGTTTATTGTCAAGTTCACTGGCAAACTGTTTTGTTTCGTTTTATGCAATACGATGCATAAAAATCATTGAAAGAGTGTTTTGTTGTTCTTGGACAAAAGATCTCCCCTTTTCTTCTATCTAACTATGGAACAGAGTAATATGATGGGATGGTCGATAGCATCTGTTTCTTCTTCTTCTCCTTAGTGTTGATAGTTCCTATATCTAAATTGAGTCAGCACATAATTCGGGCGTGAATAAGTTTATCGTCTTCAGTTACGTTCATCAGTTCTGTGTGCGGAGGCAGTAGCATTAAAATGTGCGTTAGATCTTTTGTTGACTTAGGTCAGGCTTATTAGCCTGTATATGTATGTATGAAAATATATAATTAATCATTTTCTTATGATAATCTGTTGCTAGGAACAGTTGTAGACAGTTTTCTTACCTGATTTCGGATTTCCTGTTTTTGTTTCTTACTGTTTAAATACAGCACCGGCCAATATTTCTTTAAAGAACTGATGACATTTGTGATGGTATGGTGTATACTGAGACTCATACAGCTGGTGTAGTAAGAGTTCCTCTGACATGACCAAGTAGTCCACTAACCTACTTATAAAGCCAAATAACCGTAGTAATATCCCATAATAACTGCAATTACTTGACAATGTCATCAAGATCATGTCAAAAAACCTCAATTTCAGTTCTCGACCGCTAACTCTTTCCACGTCTACCTTTAAATAAAAACCTTTCGGTTACGCATCAGCAACCAAGGTTGCTCACAATGGACGATTATCTATTCCTTCCTTATCACGTCAAAATATTAATATAATCAGACAACGCACGTATTACCAATGGCGAAGGTAATTTAGGTAAGTTAGGAAGCGTGATCTAGTATGTTGGGTTGTGACGATTTTTTGGTGGTTACTGATGCTGCGGACTGATTATTTTATTAATTTTGGATTGTTTTTTAATATCTTTAGAATTGGATTACAGCCCATTCCCTCTCATAGAGAGGAGGCCTGTGCCCCAGTAGTGGGAACATTATAGGCTGATTATACTTATGCTTATGCTTCTTTAGAGTGAGTTTTCTGATCCCCCTGTTGGCGAAGTAGAGAAAATAATAAATATTAGGGGCAGCATCTCAATTTCCACCAAACACACACACACATGCCGCCTACCTTCTTCGGTCTCCGAAAATCCTACATTATTAACCATCTGAATTTAATAATAATTAAACTATGATTTTTGTTTTCGTAATGTGTAGTCCGGCTGTAGTGGTAACTACTGTAGAAGAAGTATTCCAAATAAATTAATCTCATATTACAGAGAATGTCATTGAGGAAACAGTACGGAGGGTACGTGTATCAGGACACGATGGATGGATTCTGTCAGGAATCATATGAAATAAAAAGGAGTAAATGATAGCGTGACGGTTGACAGGGAAGAATGGAAGAAAAAAAACGTGTTGCGCCGACACCAAGTTACATAGGACAAGTGCAAGGAGATGATGATGACAAACAATGTAATTTGTTACAAAATGCCCCAAGTCCCAACTATTACTACATCCAAGTTACGGATACGCGTGAAAACTATCCGCTTGTGTCGAACAAACACACACTATGACTTGTTTAGCCGACCTACATCAGCTTTTGTGGAACACAAAGCTGTTTTGTTTTACTAGTTAAGAGTTAACTTCAATACTTTAGTCAATTGGCTAATTTATTTAACTACATTCCCATTTTGACATTAGTAGCTTAAATGGGGTATTAAATTAGGGGCATTAGTTGCTACCAAATGGGCACGTGAGAATGGTAAGTTTTCATGTAAGCTGTCAGACAGATTTTTCAAACCTGTAGAGGTTAAATGAACTGGCAGAATATTATTTCCTTTATCTACAATTAAAATGGTTTAATTCCTTTCTTTCATTGTATCTTCTCGATTGTCGATCGACGCAAGTGCGAAATGTGTTTTGTAAACGCATCTTGTACATACAATAAAGAAGTAAAACATTTTCGAACTGTAAATCGGGTTTTTCACACGATGCAACTATCGCGTATGTAACCTTGGTGTCCGAAATGGTCCCAAAATCGTCCTGCAATACCATTGTTAGTATATTTACGTACCCATAAAAAATTGTGCAGATGTCATCAGGCACATTGGTAACTATTTTAAAACCAACGTTGAGAATGACATTCTCATAGGTACCTACGATTATCAAGCCGTATATCTTTTCCTTGTCTCAAAGATTTTCCCAGGCCCTTCTATCTAATGACCAGAAGTAGTAATCACGGTAAATAATCGTCACCTTCGGTGTTACAAGTGCGACACTAAAGACAAAGCACCTACTAGTGACACAGTGACTCACTATAAAGTAGGGCGTGAGTTTAACAAGTGAGGTGAGGTGTGCGTATATTGAGGTGAAACATACATGGTACTGGGTTTTGTTTATCTGTTACTTAATTCTTTACCATGGTTATCTATGATCTTCTTAGCGTGTCAATGATAATTTAAATTGAGTCAGCTCAAAATTTGGTAACGAGTTTGGCACTTTGAGTAGCGTCCATCAGCTACACTGTGATGTGCACACAACAGGACATGGGGGGTATCCAGAAAGTGTTCTTTATTTTCCAAATTTCATTTAACCTTAATGTATATTTTTCTGTATAGTGTGCATTTACTGGCAGAAGTAGCAATACATCTATCAATAAAAAAATAAAATTCTTTTAAATATTCGTAAAAGTCAATAATTTAGCCAGATCACTTTTATATACCAATCAAACTACAAGTTACTTTCATGATATTACTTTTTTACTTGCAATTGCGAACACAACATTATAAGTGGTATGATGGAGATAAATCTAGCAATAGCCTGTTAAATTTTAACTCTTCTTTGACTTAGCTGTAGCCGGGTAAATATGTAAGTAACCTGTCGCTTGATTAAATGTTGTAAAAGGATCATGAAAGCGAAAACTTAAAAATATTCCTAGCTTTTTCCGAGGTGAAAAGAACCCTATGTAAATAATAAGCCCGTTTATGATTTATCGTTGGCGATATCGTAAAATAAATCTTAGAGACTGGAGTGCCCATATACGAAGGCTTTTACTACGATAAGCTTTAGGTAAAGGGATTGAAAAATCGATTTAGTTATTTTGTGTGTTGGAAAAATGTTTATAAACATATCGTGAAGTTCTCATGAGATTTAAACAAAACATACATTTGGGACGAGTAGGTAATGAAGTTTTGTACTTGACAGCTGTTTTTTTTTCGCGAACTCTATTTTGGTCTCATAGAGAAAGTTGTTTAGTTTGATGCTCCGAATCACATCCTGAAGTATATCCACACTTTTCTGACATGTACACGCTGTATAATGAAACATAATGGTATTATTATGACACTGACAGTAACACGGCAGTCTTATTTATACCAAATTGTTATGAATTAAATGTCGTTATACCATAATAGATAGCCACCTTAACTATTACACCACAGCACAACGCACGTATCATACTTAGTTATTTATGTGTGAAACATACTCGTAATGGTTAACGTGATACACATTACGTTTATTGCCCAGCCGTTTGCTGGGTGTATTTGTCTAAGAAACTGCTTTAAATTGTGCAGGATTATTATGTTCTGTAAATGATAATGTGCAGGGCGAAGTCTGCAACATGGCAAATGTTGGAAAGACGAAGTCGATTGATGGCTTAGTTATTTTTTATTGATGTCAGAATCTGGAGGAGAACACCACGTATCGGTAGATGTAAAGTAAACAACCATTAGACCAGATGGAGTTACGTTACGCCCTGGGTGGCCGGTAGCAGCTGGATGACAGTAGCAGTGGTGGAAGACAAATGACATGTATTAATTTGATGATACCTAGCAATTGGTAGACGACATTGTTACCATCGCGGGTAAATCATGGATGACAAAGATAAGCCTGCACTCAACAGTGGGTGAAGCCAGGATGTCGATGATATTGATGACGGCAGCTGACATTTTATAGGCAGCAAGTTTATCTTTGTATCTGACTTCACCTGCTACCATTATTGGCAATCCTCTAAGAGGCGTACAGGGGAACCACTTTCCTTCAGGGCCGTCGGTCTGTTTGCCAACCAACCAAAACTGGTATTCACATCGTTACTATTTCCACTAAAATGACACAAAGGCTTTGTTCCTAGCTATTGCTGATGGCCGCTGCTTACCCTTGACATAGTTGCGGTGGAGATTCGATTTTAGCACGAGCTTTGGGTATTTCTGGTATTAATTGGCGATAATTGATGATAATTTCCGGTGGGAACTTGGTTGGGTTAATTAATAAAGGCGTTGTATGTAGAAGTTCAGTGCTATCGCCCCCGTCTTACGAGTGTGGGTGGCGAGTTCGAGCCTAGGCTGGTAATGCTCGTATGCACTTTATTTTGTGAAACTTATTTAATCACCACTATTCTCAAATTGGCAAAGCGTTCTGGCTGGGACACAGGCCTCCAATGAGCAGAAATTGGCCATAATCCATCCCCGGATGCAGTTTCATAATGCTGGATTCATTTTCAGTTCTAGACATTGATAATAAAAAAACAAAATATACACTCGGCGTCTCAGAAAAGTTTGCAGAAAAAGTATGCACAATTTCGATATGTGCGCACTTTTCACTGCGAGTAACGCACGTTATGTCACGTTTCTGGTTTAATTTCCGAACAATGGCTGTCAAGCCATGATATAAAAATGCTCGCGTTTAAAAAACATAATTTGTGTTTAGTCAATCAGAACTTGTGATTTTTTGGTCTTATTTTTCGGAGACATTTTCTGATGTGACATTGGCAAGGGACTGTGCATCAAGGTTTCTTATATCGCTTCTTCTGGAGAGGGAGAGGAAGGCTAAAGAAAAGATGAATGGATTGTGTAAGGAATGATATGAAAGAGAAAAGAGTAAATGAAGCTGTGACGTCTGACACAACAGAAGAAGAAAACGTGTTGCGCCGACCATAAGTAGACTGGCATAAAGGCAGGATGATGATGCAAGTTTCTTTTCATGTTTTCTTTCCCCGTTATTTATTAGCAAGAAAAAAAAAATTGGCACAATATAAAGCCTGGATTTGAAGCCACTCACTACTATGTTACCGCTACGCCACCACTGCTCGTGCATGTTCATGCATTGTGCATGTGCAATCCTTATCGATGTAATGTTTCCTTTCTAATAGCTAGCTTCTAGAATTGAGTTTGTGAATAAATTAGGCGGTCAATAATAATTGGTCTAGTAGAGGATATGAGCAAGACTCAGGGCCGTGAGATTTTAGACTGACTGACAACTTTTATATTTTTAATATTTTATACGCAAACCCTGCGTAGGGAACATAGCTGTTTTTGACATGGAAAGAAAAATTCGAGTGCGAGCAGGGTTTGAACCTGCGACCTTCCGATTTCCGAATCGGAAGGTCGCAGGTTCAAACCCTGCTCGCACTCGAATTTTTCTTTCCATGTCAAAAACTTTTATATTGGCAAGGAAAAGTATGTTTTTGCTCTGTTAGTAAAAGGGGGCTTTTTATCCAAACGAATAATTATGAAAATCCCATCGTACCTTATTAATTATTTCAATACGTGGAATATTTACTTACAATGTATTAGAAGTAGAATCATTGATTAGACATCTTCACCAAGCCACACAGCCTCTTTGAAATCGTTGATGTAGGGTTTGCTAAAATGATTTGGATTAGCCCAACGTCCAGAATGTTTTATTTAAGTACTCTAATCAATGATTCCCTTTCATTTTTCCTAGCGCACTCCATCAGCAAATGCTGCACATCTTCAATTTTGTTGCATATTTCACAATTAGGGGATGCGACCTTTCGCATTAGGTAAGCTTTGCCGATGGACAGTATCCAGAACGTGTTTGATTGATAATAATATTTGGGCCCACTTGCACCACAAATCTTTAGAATAAAAAAAAAAATAAAAAAATCGAAGCTAAAAAAAACAATCAAACAAGTCAAGAAGAAAAGAAAAAAGGCAAGACAGTCAGTTTAAATCTTTAAGTGAATTTAGCGTTAAAGTATTTTAAAATACAGTTTCTGTAATTTGTTTGTTGAGTGGGTTAGAATTCTCGTAATGTTTAAAAAAGACGTTTAGCGCTTCACGTATTTACTGATTTTTGAGGCAGCCAGGCCTAGAATTTTGAGCAAAAAAAAAGCAACAGCATAAAATAATAATTAATCTAGTTAAGAATTCTTGACTCTCAAGAACAAATTGATGGTTCTTTGACCCCTTATTTTATAATGACGTAAAAAATTGGCTATAACTTGTTTATGGTAAAAAAAACTCAATTATTTAATTGAATTATTTAATTTTAATTGTTATAATTACAGTTTTCCGACATACGTTGTATTGTGCTAACTTTTGTGATAAAGTCCTCATTAATCTTTGTTTTTCTTAGTTTTGTGTTACTTTGTTGTCATAGTCAAAGGGTTTTTTTTTTAACTTCCAAGGCCTTATGTATCATGGAAGGGCTTGAAGAGATACATACATAATTAGATAATTTAAAGATGTTATCTTAATTATTTGGCTACAAAATTAGGTATAATTATTACTAGAAGTTACTGAATAATTATCAAATATACAAAGTATCTGTATCCGATCTTATTTTAAAAAACGCCTCTGTCCGGCCACTAACATTATTATTATTTATTTTTCTAAATACATGGTGTAGTTTATTTACTTAAATCTTGATTTTTTTCACAATTGTAATAATATCAACCTGATTATGAAGATCATATTTTCAACTCGTGTATAAACCCATTAGATACTCTTGTTCAAAATATTTTTGACATATTATGCCAACAAGACTGACAAAAACTGGTATCTTTGCCAGATAAGTTCGTAGTTATTCAAAGTTTATCAGCACTAAGGACCTCAAAAATAAGGTAGGCTGTTTTTTCAGAGCAAGTTTTACCGTTAGCGAAAACGTCATCAAACAAAAAATAACTACGACTCAAATTATTCTCATTTTTCCACCTTGTTTCCTCACTTCAAAAAACGTACATTATCATAAATTACAATTTTATCTAACGCTCATATTATTGCGATAGTGTTCATTAATTAACACTTTATTTACAATTTACAACTGTATTATATACTACAATGAACTGCCTTGAGTTAATTAGTTATAAAGCATATTATTATACTTATCTGTCTATTATAAAATGTTTGATGCAATCTCGTAAATGTATCAAGTACGTGCAATCGCACACGTTTTTTGAGATCATTAGACCTCCCAAATAATTTTGGGGTGCTTATCATTTTAAAAATTATAACCTCATGATTTGGACGCGCATCACGAGGGCTGATTCGAGGTGGCGCAGGAGAAGAGTACCTGGAAGGATATAGGGGAGGCCTTTGCCCAGCAGTGGGGCATACCAGACCAATAAAAAAAAAACCTCATTATAAGAAACATAGAGTCAAAAATATCAGAGCAACGTATTTCGATACGTCTGGCGCGCTACATTGAGTAGGATCTCCATCCAGCATTGCTAATTGAATACTTCGTTTTGATTATGATTTCACTACAAAAAACTCCAACAACTCTCACAATAGCTCAAACAAACATGAGAGTGAAAAAAATACAACATACTTGTATGACAAAAAAATTTTGTATGACATTACAAAAAAAAAAAACCTAAATACAAATAAATATACAAAGAATTAGTGTTAGAGTCCTGTGACAACAGGACATTTCGGTGTCAAAGTAATCCTTGCAGTAATCCTGCCTAAAGACTGCCAGCATTGCCACACTAAACGGCAATGCTAATATGCTAAAAAAAGCAAACTTATTTCAAAGTTCTAAAATCACTTATTAATCAGGTTACACTATGAGTATAATAAAACTGAGCAACAATGTCCCACCTATTCTCGTATTTTCGACCATAACTTGTATCGGCAAAGCAAGATTGTTTCAAAATCGAATTAGCTTGGAGTTGTTGACTCATCAACTACGAGCTCTGTTTTGTAATTTGGGCAAAACCTCGTAAACCACTTAAAATGTGCCTTACCTACATGGGTTTGGATTGGGTTTTTTTCGCAATACTATGGTTAAAAATCTCACGGTACCGTAATTTTACCAAAACAGCCTTTGCTTCGTGACAAAAATCAGTAGTCCTTTTCCAAATAGTAAATCTTCCCAGGAAGTAGTCTTTTTGGACCTAAGCTTAATCAATCGGAGATAAAATTTTCTACGAATTATTGTAGGTTGGTGCTTACGAACAAAAACAATAAAGTGATCTAGATTTGAAAGAATCAGGGCTCAATCAAATAAGCACACGCATGTTCCACTATTGGGAATAGCGGCAAAGACGATAGAACTGGCCTAAATGTATTTAGTGTTGAATTTGAACTATTAGTTATCAATGAATCATTGAAATTAGAGCAGATGAATCCCTCCCAATAAATTCCGCGGACTGCGAAATGCTGGCTGATTTTACAATTGAAAACTTTATTTTTGATTTTGGGTCAAAAAGATACTATCTAGTAGTATCTTTATGACCAAAAATCTACATCTCCATAGCTTAAAGATAAAAAAAAGTTTTCAAAAAATTAGGAAAACCCTCATGTCTCTCAAAAGATCAGGATACTGGACATTCCATCTTGCACCGCACACCCTGTCACCTGTGTACTTGATGATCTATTAACTACATCCGTGAACGGAGTCCGCGTAGCTGAAGATTGGGCCAAACACATTTGAACTTTTTGCTAACGATACGCTAAGAAGAAGAAGGATCATTTCATTTTAATAAATTATTGAGGTGTGAGGAACAGGATGAAGAGTTCCTCATACAGGGTGCAGTAGATGGTACGCTACTGTCCGACGGTAATGTTGTTAAGTGATGCTGATAACTCCGCTTGAACGATGTACCACCTTGCATGACCCCAAGTATAATGCGTACTTCGTGTGTCGTTTTAGATTCCGCCACAAAGGAATTATATGATTTATCAGAAGAAACTCGCCCATAACTCGCTTGGTCAATTTGCATTAATTGGAAAAGACAAATAACAAGGCTCATGACTGAGATAAATATTACTCAAAGAAACACTTTGAACCCTAAAGAGAACAAACAAAATAATAGTACTTCCATATTTTCCTACTCCATTTCCACTCACGAAAACGTTGAGGATTTAGATGTTAAAAATGTAGCTTATCGTATGTAGATCGCGCCGCGAGTGTGCCGCGATCGAATACAAAACGCGTTGTTAAAATGGGGTAACGTTACTCTACTAGATGCATTACTACGAAAACTCAGTTATTCAAATGCGGATCATGTGGAAACGGCTGTAATGTTTTTTTAAAACCTTAGCTTAGCGTTGTTGGTCTAGTGATGGCAAGTGTGACTGCTGAGCATGAGGTCCTAGGTTTGACTACCAGGTCGTTCAGTGTTATTGGGTTTTTCTATCAGGAATTTCTAGCACCCACGGAGTCCCGTGTGCCCGGTTGATGGCAATAGGTTCACCTTGTTACATGGGTCTTAAACGTAACTGGTGATGTGTGCGTGTTCTATTATACCTCTGCCTAATCCTTCGGGGATTACAAGTGATGTTATGGGTTTTGTCTCTGCACTACAGTGGGCCTTTTTAGCCTTGCCTCCAGAAGTGTTCGGTTGGGTTTGTTTTTGGGAACTCCTCTTAAAAACAAGACAGTTATTTTTAAGACATGTACGTTATGGCGATTCTTGATCTCATGCTGACTCCATTGTAACTTCAAAACCAGATTGTCAGTAAAAATTAAAAAGCACCTAGTTTTGTTTGGTCAATATAAAATAGAATAGAATATTCTTTATTATGTCTACCATGCAAGTAACATTCATAAAAGAAAACATTTCACAATGGGCGGTTTTATCGATTTATAAAAGCGATCTTTTCAAGACCACCTTTCCAATAATCTCTTACCTTTTACTTCCTTCTTCATTGCAGCCCAACCAACTACTACCAACTTAACCAACTAATTATTGTCTAATTATTCTCTAATTACACAATCGATTCTTCAATTAAATCCTACAAAATGGAAACATAGCAACAAATAGTACGTGCAGGTAGGTGTATCAGGGTTACGATCCGCGATAGTATCGCATCGCGAAACTCACCGAACGCGATATATCAGCGGCTCAACGTGCCTTTTGTACAGTCGTGTGCATTACGGAAGGAATGCTTTGCAAGTTGAACTTAATTACTTTTGTTACTATTCGTACTTTTTGTTCAAGACTGTATTTTTTTTCTAGGTGTGTGATGAACAGTGCATTCATCCACTGAAAAGCACTGTCAGTGTTGCCACAAAAATGAAAAAAATGCCAGTTATTGTTCAGTCAGACGGGTACGGACGAACTGTGGACCGGATGCGGACAAGAGACACTGACAGAAACTTTAGTAAAGGTTCCGACAAACCGGTACGAAAAAATAGCGGACTGGTTACGGAAATATTTGTATGGTGGTGTCAGTGTCCGGAACTGCGTCCGCAATTTGTCCGTACCGTTTCAACCGAACCTTTACACGGGAAAAATTGTCTGAAAATTTTTGCACCTTTGCATTCTAATTTCTTTTGTCGAATACCACACGAAGTGACGAATGATGTCATGTGACATAATGAAAAAACGATTAAAATTATGGTACGGTGTCGCATTGTTTATATAAATGACAGACATTTTGGCGTTTATTAAATTATCATTGCATCAGGTTGAAATAGTTGGTGCTTAATTTGGATAATTAATTAAAGTATAATATCAGTGACATTTTAAGGGTGATCTTTATGAAGCTACTGAACGAATTCTTTAAAAGGTTGCATTGGTTGAGTTACAATGTATAGTTTTGGTTGGAATCAAGCAGGTGGGGTCACCTGATGAAATATGTTCATGACATTATCTTTACATAGTATAAACCAAAGTCGCTCTTGCTGTTTGTACGCTTAGATCTTTTAAACTTCGCCACGGATTTTAATGCAGTTTTCAGCAATAGATAGAGTGATTCAAGAGGAAGGATTAATTGTATATATTGCACCCGTGCATAGCCGGGGCGGGTCGCTAGTGGACAATAAAATTAAAACGGCATTGATATGTTTAAAAGTTGTTAGGTAAAAACAAGAGTTTGTGACAGACCACAAATACCTTTATGGAAGACTAGCTAATGCCCGCGGCTTCGCCCGCGGGGAGTTCAGTAATTGTCCCAAAAGATCATTTCACCGGGATACAACCCTATGTTCATCGAGGTTATAAACTATGTGTGTGCCAAATTTCATCCAAATTCGTTCAATAGTTTTTACGTGAAACAATAACAAACATCCATCCATCCACACAAACTTTCACATTTATAATAGCAGTAAGATTAACCTTTAGTAGACGACCTTTTCAAGAGGTTTCAAGACTTGCAAGTAAACTTAACGTTGGGAAATAAAACACAGTTCATCATAAAACTTACATCTCCTTTCCTTCTCCCTTTCCTCCACATTATTTTGTCTCCGTGCCGATAGGACGTTCCTACAAAACCTCCGATGCATCGCCGGCTCATGTTGTAAATCAGAGGATTACCTGCAACTTGCGCTTGTGAGAGTTTAATCAAAAAACGATTATAGCTCAGTTTACCGCCTGCTTTTATGAGGATTTGTTGGTGGAATTAGTTTGCTGAATAGCTCTTTTTCAGCACGTGCAACTAGAAATGTGGTAATTTATTTCCTTTATTCACCTTAACAAGTATTACTTACATTTTAAATATTCTAGTAAAAAGCAATACAAAAAAAAACCTTTAAAAATATAAAAATAATAGCCCACCAGCACTGGGAACAGGGTCCGTGCAACCGGTGGTCACGGTTCTTGAGAGAGAACCTCTTAACAATACGCGCCGTGTCCAGAAGTACTGCTTTCTGAATGAAGCCCTTAATCCACCTACCAAGCGAATTGATTATTATTATTAGCCATTTTTGTATACGTAAACCTGGTTTTGTAAAAAAGTATAAGATAAGTTTGGGGTATACGGTATGGAAGGGATATCGACGCATAACTGATGAAAAAGATCCATCTTTCCGAACCCCGACATAGCACGACTGTACAGTACCGATTCAGTACATGTACTATCGTACTACCACGTTTGTGCGTCGATGTCCTTTCTACCCCGTATACGAGCTTAACACCTACAGACAGGATCGGTCTACACTAATTCAAACTAGAGAAGACTGGAAAGAAGAAAGATTTGGTGTTAATTCTGAGGATGTTTGTCTCCATGTCTGTGGCAACGTAGCTCCTATCCAGATGATGCCATTGTAATGCTGTTCATAATTTATAGAAAGCTGGTTAAATTAACGAAATTATTTGCTATGGTTGATAAAAATTCCATACAGCCATGTCTACTTATAAAGAGTGTAGATAGACCCTTAACATACCCGAAAAGCACTTGTTCTCCGTGTCTTTACGATTATTTTTTTGTTCTAGATTATACCTGGGAACGTTCTAGTTACGGAGATATTGGGGGTCAAAGTTCCAACTTTTTCACAAGTTTTTTTTTAAACACATGTTTTTAATGTAAGATTTTACTTTACACACCTACACGACCCCCGTACTATTCAATCCATCCATCAGCACAATGCTTTGAGTGCTTTCCATCGAGTCCTACCTTAAAACGTGAACTGCTGGGATTCGACTTTTTTCTGGGGTGAAAACCCCAGAAAAAAGTCGAATCCCAGCAATAATTTTTGCGTAAAGTTACTTAGTTTGATGTACAGAATGCTTGGTTGACGGCTATGTGATGTAGCTTTGAGGGTCTGTTTACACTCTGTATATACTTCAGTCATTTTAGGTGCATCAACCTTTAAAAAACCTACTTCTGATATGATAATAAAGTTTAAATTGCACATTAAGTAAGTTTCAAGTTCATATAAGACCACATATGGCAAGAATAAGGCTTCCAGATTACCTCAGTAGTGGGCGAGCTACCATAGTTTAAAGACAGAAGCTAGATTAAGTGCTGATAAATTGTGCTGACAATTTACAACATGGCAATGTCTTTACTATGGCTAACAGTTCTGTGATCAAAGATTGACGGAAGACAGGTGTGCCCTAAAAGAAATGAAAAATACATAATAGCCACTAAGATTGACATACATGATAATATATAGATATCATTACAAATATTTGGAACTACTACCCAAAAGCAGTAGCAGGTATCAGGGTGCCTGTACGTAAGGAACGAGTATATGTATATTAGAGGAAGTTTAAAAGTTGTGCCAGTTACAGAAAAGTTGAAAGGGAATCGACTGTCTTGGTACGGACGGTAGGTACGAATCGCATGTGACTAAAAGAGTCATGAATATAATGTTGATGGATAGAGAGGGAGAGAAAGACTAAAGAAACGATCGATGGATTGTGTGAGGAAAGATATGAAAGATAAAGGAGTAAATGATAGCGTGACGGTCGACAGAGGAGAATGTGGAAGAAAAAAAACGTGTTTTGCCAAACCCAAGTAACATGGAACAAGGACAGGAAGATGGTGATGAAGGGTGCGTGTATGACCGGATGTTATGAACGTGAACGAATCTAAAAGAGAATTTTAAGGATAGTTGCAGAAGACTATCTGTAGTGTCTGGTAAAAGGCATGAGTTTGTTTAAATATTAAAACACGGAGCTCATTCAAAAAATACAAAACGTCAAACTAAATTTGAAAATAGAATTATTTCCCCGACTATACGCATTCCTAAAACCTTTCCAATTTATCAGGTCTCTAAACCGCAGATCAATTCGCATCAAAACGGGTCAGACTGTACCGTTTCCGTACCCGTCACCTGTAAATGAATGGGCCCGTTTTTTATGGTTACATCCTTGCCATATATCTCTGTGATGTAATAAAGAGATTTGAACGAATTATACATGGTAGCTTTGAGCGTGAATTTGTATGAACGAGTTTTATACTTGAAATATTTTTCTTTTTTTGGAAATACGGCGTTCGATTACAATTGTAAAATACTAAAAGATTAATGGGGTCCTTGGGAATGGTAGAAACAAGCGATGTTAAGTTGGCTTGTTATCACACGGATGGTACTCCGGCTAATGTGATGGCAGCAAATGACAAATAATTATTTTACTAAAAGCCATGCACCCCTGGAATTTTAACATAGATATAAATACCGATCTCCCAAAAACTCTGTACATACTTTCACTCCGTATTTTCCTTCCTTAGGGAATTCATTTTAAGTAGAAGATGATGACGAACCATTTGTGAATAAGTGAATTAGAAATAACAGATTAAAGTTCAAGTTTGAGCCTTCTAAGGGACAAGGATTAAGCTCATGTAGAAACACAGCGGACTGTTTTTTATTTCGCGGTGAAAATAGGCCTAACGCATACCTCACCGTCCGGGGAGACGGTTTAGTTATGTGGGGCTTGCACTAAAAAACACCACCGTGAGCATACTGTCGCCTTGGTGGATGAGCCGCGAGAACCGCTACGTATGACGTTCGCGACCCATTCAGCTCAGCCCGCCTCCGGGCACCAAACAGAAACACAGCGGCCTACTTTAACCTCAAGGAACAAAAAAATAACAACACCACCTGCTGTGGCTAAACAAAGTTTCACTCGGAACCTTGCGGCAGTTAAACGCACAAAAACAAACATGTAACGTACTTGGTCGTAATTGGAGCGACCTCAGGGAGGACGAAGCGATACTTTTTGTGGGAAAACCTTTAACAATAAGGTATGGACAGATGTGCTGTCGTCGCTGCTAATTAAATTTTTCTTTCAACAATGGTGTGTTTTAGAATTATATCGTAATTATCTGGGAAAGATTTTGAATGCATGTGTGACATTGTCGCGGTGTGTCGTTACATCGGCGGCCGTGGTATGTCGAACGGAGTGTTCGTTGACTTTAGTGACGCCTAGTATTTGTTGGCAACTAGATACTACATAGGTGTCGACAGGGCGTTTCCGTTTGTATGGCCTATGCAATTTTTTAAAGGATGAAAATCATATTGATCTCATTTGCTGATTATAAATGTTATTATGTTATGTTTATTGTGTGTATGGGATGAATCATTATAATAAAAGGGGAAGGTGTTTCTCAGAATGCCATTTAAAGCATTATTATTTCCTTAATTCATACATATAAATTACAATTTAAAAATATCAATTTAAAAAAAAAAATTAAATAGGTATCGGGAACAGGGTCCAAGCTACCGGCGGTCAGGGCTCCAGAGAGAAGAACCAAAGCATTATTATTACAATTGATAGAACTTTTATTACAGTTTTTTTAGTGATAACAAATAGGTCATGAGACATAACCAACAGCGTAATATATGCAACCGTATTGAACCTTATATAACCTTACCTTATACCCCCCCACCCCTCTCCTTCCCTTCTACCCTCCAGTAGATACCATTGAAGAGTCCCTAAACTTTCTTTCTATACTATCTTCATTTATAAGTCCCAGGTTGACGTTTCAAAAAGTTAGTCGCATAGTAACGCAATCTGAATTTAGTAAAACATTTTGATTTGATTCTTGATTCGACGCGTGAACCGAATCTCAGGAGGGAATAAAAAATCGGTTAGTCTCAGTTGAACGCTCAGAGTAGTTTATGAACTTTATAAATATTACTGTGTTCATTAATCTTCGAGTCCTCTGACATTTCGCTAGGGATTTGTGGCTTTTGACAGTAATTTAAATGCCACAGATAATTTAAAATTTTTAATTTTAATTCCAATCTAGAAAACTCTTTAACATTTTATTGCACTTTGGTTTTGTTTGAAAATTGACACCAGAATAATTTTAGTACCTAGTCAATAGATCTTTGAACATTGGAATGCACCTTTTAGGCAAGAGTGTCTGCCAACATCGGGTAACCAACGGCACACCCCAACATAGTCAAAGCCTAGATAGATGGTAGTAGTTATCATCTATAGGCTTTGACTGCTTCACGAATGATAAATTACTTTATTACATTTATAACACATTTTTGTAAAGTTGCACCAGTTATGCGCACGACCTTGTTAACGAAATTATTGTTATAAATAGCTCCTTGAAAAAATTACGAGTAATATGTTCGAACATTAAATATTATAATAAGTAGTTATTTTGCTACGAACTTCTTAATAATAGCACTGGTACTGAGCAATAACACTAACTGAATACGTCAACTTAATCGTATATTTTTCGAGGTATTAATTATTACTTTTTCAAAGTCACGTATTAACTTGAAATGAAACCTGGAAGGGTTTCATTTCAAGTTAAGATTCTGTCGAAATCTGCCTGCCTTTTCTCAACTATATTGGGGTCGGCTTCCAGTCTAACCGGATGCAGTTGAATACCAGTATTTTACATGGAGCGACTATCTATCTCACCTCCAGAACCCAGTTAGTACTGGGTAATACGATACCCCTTAGTAAGAAAAAAAGTCTGACAACCAGACTTTTTTTTGGGCCACTGACTGTAACGACTGTCAAAAATCTACAAATGGCAGCCGGGACCAGCGGTTTAACGTGTTTTCCGAGGCACGGAGGAAACTAGATATGTAATGGGCGGTCACCCATCCACAGACCAACCTAGGCAAGCGCGGCTTAACCTGAAGATCGACCCGAGGGCTGTTATTATTTAGCCACGACTCCTAATATGTATTAGACAAGCTCTAACTAATATTTATTAGATAAATAAAAGATTTTCATTAGTATAAGTACCAACCTTTTTTTAATACGGAGAGGTTCCCGTTACTCTTCTTTCCACTAGTCCCTAAATCCATTCAAAAACGAGAATTTTCAATTTCCCAATGAGCTTCACGACACATAACTTGCCATGTTGTATAGTAAAAGACTGTGTAGCTTAATTTACAAACATTTTTAACTTGCTCATTAATGACCCAAATGTGTCATTGGAACATTAAAATAAATCTTTAAAAAAAACAAAGGAAACGGACATGTTAATTGCACTTAAAATATTTCGTTATAAAGACTTTACTTAAGTACTTAGTCACTTAATGGTTACTTTTATTATTTTCAAACTAGATTTTGTTGTAATTTAGCTGAGTAATGAACTTGAACGGCGATTTTGTTGCATAAGGAACGCGTCGTTGAATGTTTACTTAAGTAAAACATAAAATAACAAATGTAATTTCCGAAGGAAGCAGTGGTGTATCTATGGTACAGGTGACACTTGGGGAGGCCTATGTCCAGCAGTGGACGTCTTTCGGCTGAAATGATGATGATGTTGGAGGACAGCGTAGACCCGACAATAAATCGTTGCTTACTACACAAAAAACGTAAAACAAGATAAAAAGTTAACAAACATCTTAAAAAGTGATAGATTTTGATAAACGCCACATTAATCATCAACCTAGATACCTATAGCGGCTACTCCACTGCAAGACAACTTTGTTTCATTGACGGGTGACCTACAACATCACCTCAAATAAGAAATGTCACACGACATTGCAAGATACACACAAGCGGGGCGATTTCGTGTGACAAAAATGTACGGAAAACTGGTGCGAAGATCTGTGGTGTAATCTGGTATTTTGCTGTGCATGTGCAACAATAATGACGCACACCAAACGTATGTGGGTTTCTATGAACCGGTTCTCTTAAAGTTACTATAATCTAGGTGATTCCAAATCCTGTATATTATTGTCTCTTTTCCCGAAATTTGTTCGTGGCTGCCTCGTTCGTCTAGAGGTCACAAGTGTGACTGCTGAGCATGGGGTTTTGGGTTCGATTCCCAGGTCGGGCAAAGTGTTGTTTGGTTTTTCCATCAGGAATTTCTCAGTAACAGCCACGGAGTCTGGATTTGTTCCCGATTGTTGGCAATGGGTTCGACCCCTATCACATGGGACTTAATAACATAACTGGCGAAATGTAGGTGTACTATTAGGTAAAACTCTGCCTAAGCCTTCGGGGATTACAAGCGTGATGTAATTTTTTATGTTGCTCGTAATAAAATTCTAAGAAATAATGGATAAGGAGGTATTTATCATTATTATTGATAGCTTTGCTGAACCCACTGCTGAAAATAGACGTCCTCTATTTTGTGTCATGCACCCCTGGCCTGCGCGAGTCAACAAGGGGGCCTAAAATGACCGCTTTTAGTCTATTTTAGACCCCAGGTCCTGGGTCTTACCCGCGATCTTCTGTAGGTGTAGGTGTTACTAATAACAGACAAGGAGACGTTGCATTTTATAAGTGGATTGGTATGTATTGGTAAGGATGAATAATCAATAATAAAGCCTTGCTCCATACAATAAACGATGCGTTACGAAAAAACAAGACCTCCTCATAATTCACACTAGATCATACTTCGTTCCGAACAAGTGGGTAAGTGCAAAATTTGGCAACGCATCGCCAAGTACTGAGTTATGACCCAAAAATTACTCTATATACTTCACATGTAATTTTATATGTAATGTAAAATAGTTTAATTTCGAAATAATTACTCGGAATTTGCAGAAGCGGACATCCCGTTGGGCCGACTCTTTAGGAAATTGATAATGATATAGTTAACTATTTTTCTTTTATATTAACAAAAATTAGTAAGAAAACAATATTGTTCATTATTATTTTCTATTAAACCTTGGTCACACCGGTATGGAACCGCGAGTTCCAAAAAAACCCAGACTTCCAGAAAACACTAAAAAATGACAAAAATAACTTTACTTTCGGAAGTCGGTGGCAAAAAGTCAATGGAACAAACAAAGTCAGACTTACGAAAATAAAATTATTTTTTGACCGTTTTAGTGTTTTTTGGAAGTCGGTTTTTGTTTGAAAATATTTTTTTTAGTATTACTATAACTACGTAGATTCGACAGTGAAATCCATAAACCATGAAATGGTTTGTCCTAATTTAACTCGAAATAAAAAGGCGCATGAAGTTTCCACGTAGCTTACTATACCTACCTATTAACTTATTTTTAAGACCCTGTTTTATATAACGAACTACAATTTTGTTTCAGCAATCATATTGCAAAATCGTCCTATATAGTATAATGGTCCAATGAAACCCTAAAACTACCAAATATAGAACAAGCTGAGACTATAGCAAAATGAACCAATAACCTCGATCGAGTTACGAAACTGAAATCATCCCATGTACGCAGAAATTGATGCACTAAAATTTTACTCGAGTCTTGTAAACAGGTTGATTTTCTTTAACGTTGTAATGCATCTAAAATTGATGTATTTTTGGATTAACAAAACTTTGAAGCATACCTACTAAAGGGAGAAGGTCGATTCTCAGCAATGCACTGTGGGTGGATCAAGGCAAGGCTATCATGATTGTTTGATTGTTATTTTTTTGTTTATTTTTTTTTTTTTTTTTTTGTTTTTGCGCTCGTAGTTGGGAAGTTCGATTTTTGTACAAAAAACAGTATTTACGTTTCTTACAGATCTTATCTCACTACTATTATAAAAAGAAAAGTTTATGTAGATGACGGATGTATGGATGCATGTATGGATGGAAGTATAGATGGATTGGTGTATGGATGTATGAATCGACGTATGGATTTGTTACCCTTTCATGGAAAAACTACTGAACGAATATAGAATTTACCATACTTTTTATCCTGGTACTACGATCCTGTGGGACAATTACTGAACTCCACGTGGGCGAAGTCAAATGTTTAGTCAACTCATCATAATCACAGAGCATCATATAATTATAATACTGCATCATAATGATTTTATCCCATGGGTTCTGATGGGGTGGGATAAGTATTCTACTGTTTGCCATGGGGTTCTTGACCTTGATAATAGAATACAGTATTGTGTCATTGATAGTTTACTTCCTCGGTTTTGCGGTTACAGTTTTCACTTATGCGTTCATACGAGTGTGCTTTGATTATACAACATTATTTTTTAGTATATACCTGAATATAGTTTGTTCAGAATAAGTAACTAAATCGATTCCAATAATTTTTAAACCATTTTATATTTTGTCCCATAAATATTTAAAAAGGCTACAAGTTGGGCACCGAGAGACACTAAGTACCTATCGCAATCATTTAGGTACCTACTGCTAAATTATTATTATCAATGAGCTCAAGACGACGCTGGAGGCGCGCGCGTGGCTGCGCCGCGTAATGACCACGTTTTTGTGCGGACAACCAGGATACATCTTCGTGATTTTTCATGATACAGTTTTGAAATTTTGTACATAGATTCTTTACATAAAAATACTAGACACGTGTTTCAGGTTTCGCATATACTAAAACTAATGATAATAAATTACTTATCGTAGAAACAGAGCTTGGATGGACGTCACGTCAACCTTAAAGGCATAACACAATTATTCTATTACGTAACGGGCTGGTGTCCGCAACTCCACATCCAAAGCGCGTATTTTGCGTGCGGAAAACAATTAGAATGAATATGATCATGGCACTAAAGGAAAATCTTGTTTTAATTCAAGATTTTTAAAATATTGCAAGCATACGATACTTCAATCTGTCAATGTCTAATGTCCATTACTAGTGGGTCGTTCGTTTACCTTATATTAGGTCCACATCATCATCTGCCTAGCCTTTTTCCAACTATGTTGGGGCCGGTTTCCAGTCTTACCGGGTGCAGCTGAATACCAGTATTTTATATAGAGCGACTGCCTATCTGACCTCAATAACCCAGTTAGTGCTGCTGGGTAATATGGTACCCCTTTTTTTCCGGATGGGAAATCATCAAATGACCCCCCCCACTCTGGGTGGAGCGGAGGGGAGTGTCAGACTTGTACTGACTAAAACCCATCCATGTTTCTTCTTTGCCCTTTGTGTTCCAGGGCCACGGTATCTCTTTCGAACAGTCCCGCAGCCCTGGCAGGCATCGGCCCATGCGGACCCCTACTTGATTGCTGACATCTCTTTGAGGCGCGCGTGGAACACGAAGGCGCCAGCGCCTTCGGTAGTCGGAAGCCATCATGTGACCCCCGACGCCTAGGGCGTCTGCCGCGGCGGCTGGGACGTGAGGTTCTTTCCCTCTCACGTCCTGCCACCTCCTTCACTAGCATGACTGCTTCGCAGAAGGAGGTGACGGCTTCCCATTCCCTCTCGCTCCGGACCATGGCTTGAACCAAGGCCGGATGCGAGAGATCGCCGCCGCCAATCGCCGCTATGAGGACACGGCGGTGCTCCGCCCAAGCGGGGCAGACCTCCACGGTGTGTTCCACCGTGTCCTCCGGACGATCCTCGCAGTGGAAACACCCGGGCGTTTCCTCCCGCCCGATTCGGTGCAGGAACCTCCCGAAAAATATGGTACCCCTTGTGGTGAGAATGTTGCCAGACTTTCGGGCCACTTGCTTCTAAACGACTGTCAAAGATCTTTAATTGACAGCTGGGACCAACGACTTAACGTGCTTTCCGAGGCACGGAGGAAACTCGGGATGTAATGGGTGGGCACCCATCCACGGACCAGCCTAAGTAAGCGCGGTTTAACCTGAAGATCGTGGTCTAAACCTAATAAGTCAAAACATAACAAGCAGTTTTAAATACAAACACCCTGTAAAGACACATACGTACAATGCATTCATTGTTTTAATTACAAAACCGTAGATGCAATTAGCCGATACAGTCCAGAATTATAGTAGTCGTGTTGCAAATATTACGTCAACGTTGATTCATCTCAGTTAGACGCTCCGTACTGGAGTTATTGAGAAAGCTGGAGGTTGGGCGGGGCCATGGGTTGTGTGTGACCTCTTTACAATTGAAAATGATTCATATAATGTACTTGTTAACTAGCAGGTGGGAGGACGGTGCTGCATCCTGCATCTAGGCCTACATCTTTTCGCGGAATCAAAACTACATATTATTTTGAATAATATTTAATGTCATTGATATTCCCAAAGTCGCGCAGAAAGATAATTATCTATAGGTGTACTGTAATATAGTTGCCGGCAAGATTGACAGCAAATTACAGCCAGATTATGCAATTTACGACAGTATTTTAAGTGTGACCCGGCTACATTATTGTTATGGCCGATGCATTTTTTTTGTGGTGCAGACCATGGTGCAGGACGGGAGGAAATAAAGTAGCCACATATTGTACTTAAAATATTGCCCGTTTAGACGCACATTAGGTGCGATAACAGAAATCAAGAAGAGAAATATATCGCTTTGTCGAGTCATGCTACATTTACAGGAAAAAGAACAATTGAAAAATGCCCCAAAAATAAATACAAGCCCGGTAAATGAATGCAAAGATACATCGAATTCATTCCAGAACCTCAGTTCTGGAATGAATTCGATGTATCTTTGCATCTTTGTTTCTAAAACGAGATTGACCTCAGTCAATCTCGTTATATTACTTATGCAAGTAGTTTAGACAAGGTCTCTGAAAAAATACAATGAAAGCTTCTATTAATAGTTTCTTTTGTTACAATTCGTATTGGTTCACAAAAAAAAGAAACAGATAGGAAAGGATACTCGTAGCATAAAATAGACAAGTGGATATGAGGGAAGAGTGAAAAGCTGGGTCTCTTAATACTATAAAGGGAGAACAGTGTTAACGGCCCCGACGCCCTGGTTGTAGGTCCTGGGTTTGATCCCCGGCAGGAACTTTGTGTTTATTTTTAATTCATCGCCAGTGCTTTCAACGGTAGAACGGTAGACGGAGGATAACATTGTGAGGATGAGTAAAAAAGACGAACACATGTAACATTCACCACGTGGTGGATACAGCCCACTCCCTCTCACAGAGACCTGCCCGGCCAGTGTAAGCCGGAACAATACAGGTTGATTATGCTACACTTATGTTATGCTATACAAAGGGGTACCGTATTAGCCAGATAGGCAGTCGCTCCACGAAAAATACTGGTACTCAGCTGGAATCGGTAAGACTGGAAGCCGACCCCCATAAAGTTGGAAAAAGGCAGGCAGATCGTGATACTATGCTATACCTTCTGGGACAAGTAGAAGTTCAGGTACTAATGCATACTAAAACCAATATGTTTGTAAACTCCAGCATACAGTAAGCTGTTAAGTTTGACAGGGTAAGTTTAAACTCACGACTGCTTGGACCGTTGGACGCTAGTTACCGCTTTAGCCTGTAGGCTATTATTGCTAGAAATCACAAGTAGTTACCCTACACTATGTTACTATGTTGGATTTAATTGACATACTGCATGACATCTAACATCTCGCCTATATCATATGAAGGGTTAAGTAGAGGGGGTACACCAATGTTTTACCAGTCCCATACAATAGGTGGACAGCCCATTGTCACTTAGCACTATCAGCCTATATTTTTTTCACTGTCGGTACAAAGACCTCATTTTGAGAGGAAGTGGTCTGCAAACCACGCGGTTTCATTGCGTTTTGATATTTCTGCTGGGCAAAACCAGCCCCATCTTTTTACAGAACCTCTTTTCATGCGCCACTGAGAACCACTCATGGCAGTGCACATCCAGGTCATCTCACCACCTCTTTCTGTGCCGAGCGGCGATGTCCATGCTTTGGCACCCATTGCGAGGAGTCCAGAGAGGAAGACATAAAAATCCAACCGCCAGACTGAAAAAATCCTGATGTATTTAAAACCAAAAATACTTTACTGCCCGACTTGAGATTCGAACCCAAGACTCCATGAACATTGCTAAGAAAAGATATAGGCAAACAACTATACATAGTGGGTTTACAATATAATTGTGCCTCATTTTGTCAAGCTCATAACTTTATACTGAGTACACAATGTTTAGTAATTACTGGCTTATTGGCTGTAGACAGATGACTGCTAATTAAGAATGTGAAGGGGTCTCAATTTTGAATGCTTGTTATAATTGAATCTTATGTGAGAATGTTTGGGTGTCTGTTATTGAACAGCACAGATTATAACATCACACCTGTTATCTCCAAAGAGTTAGGCAGAGGTGTATCAATAGTACACCCACATTTCGCCAGCTGTGTTTAAGTCCTATTTAGGGGCAAGCCTGTTAATATCAACCGGGCACAAATCCAATCTCCGTGGCTGCTACTGAGAAATTCCTGATGGAAAAAACCAATAACAATTTGCCCGACCCGGGAATCGAACGCAGCACCTCGTGCTCAACAGTCGCGATCGCGACCACGAGCAACGAGGCAATTAGTTCACAGTGATAAATCCACAAAACACAAAGAAAACTTCTTTTTCTTGTAAAATATTGCCATCTGATTATAAACCTATGATGAAATTTCCTGTTACATAAGTGGGTTTTGTTTGAACCCAGAAAAATAAGATCTACAACATAATAATTACGTAACTTTTTCATTTCTCAACTACGATGGTCACACCTGCAAAACAAAACAACTTTGCTTAGTAAGCAATTAAAAAATTATTATTCTATCGGTTAAGACTGAGTACATTTTTCTTATGCATTAACACATAATCTCACCTGTAATTTCCGAAGGGTAACCTTCGGAAATGTGCATGTATTAATAGGCTAATACATGCACATTTCACTTGTTATGTTTAAGACTCGTAACAGAGGCAAGCCTTTTTGGAAACACCCGGACACAAATTCAAACTTCGGACCGCTTCTGATAAATTCCAGGTGTTGTGAAAACCCTATTACGCTGTCCTCGACTCCGGAATCGAACCCAGGAACTCATGCGCAGCAATAGCGCTTGCGACCAATAGACAAACGAGGTTTACTTAATTACGCAGTTGATATCAAGACTTCTCCATTATACACAGTAAGACGAATGATTAAAGAGTTCATATACCCAGAGGTTTAATAAGCCAAGCGATCAATCACCATATCAGAAACAAATTGACATGCTGTGAAATGAATTAGAACGTACACCTTGAAAACTTGGAATTACCCATTGTGGACATATCCTGTCTTCAGCACCAATTGGTTTAGCCTTTCCAAGGTGGTGTGAAGGATTGCTTTCTTGTTGCATCAGTTGTTGGAAATAATCAATACCTGGAGCTATCTATATCTGTGACGAGGCTATTAAGCAAACTGTTTCATTTTGAACAAATTTCATAGATTCTTTCGAAAATTCGTCTGCTTGAAGGCAAAAATAAGATATACGAATTTACTATCAATACTAGCTTTGCTCTTTGTTCGGCCCGTATTGGCTGGAAATCATTCCAAAGGAACGTACTGACTTGATAAAAAGTATCGTAAGTCATTGTTTATCCATGGGCCAAGTTTCAAATCCATTCAAGCGGCGGGCGGTTCGAAAAGTAAAAGATAGACGAATAGACCGACTTAATTCCGCAATATTCATCCATGCAGTAACGGGATTTACTATTTAAGTTTTTCACTAAAATAAAGAGCTAGAGCTTGTACCTTGCGGTCGGTTTTACCACATGTCTAAATAGTTCGTCCGAATACATCAGAAAAAGATCAATGCTTGTTCCCCACAACCTCATCCTCTTCATCATTCAAGCAAATATAACTTCTAAACAAAAGACTATTAAGTTTAAAGTGCCCGATTCACCTTCGCCAATACGGAGTGTTTCATAATTCTTCACCCCTACGTATAGTATCCTTGGTAGTAGAAAAAATGGTAAATAATTGAAGTACATGGTCGTACTTGGTCCGACTCAGAGCGGTATATAAGCGGCCTGCGCGGGAGTCGGTCATCAGTCGTTGCAGTGTTAACTTCTAGCCAACATGAAATTCTTGGTAAGGGAACAACGGTTTTTCTATTATTTTGGGGGGCTTATTGTGGTAAATAAAGTGTTATTTAACAAATTAGTGAAAAAAAAATAATCAAACGTGTGTGCCAATAATAAATCATTAATAAGAGAATAAATATAAATAATTATTTTATTACAACAACAATTCTTCAAAAATAATCGTTATTATGTGGTATTTATAAAAAAAAAAAAAGAATAATAATCATTTCAGTATCTGTTTCAACTGAAAGGCTTAGAATTTAAATGAGAAGCTCATTCGTTCTCTATTTTAAGTATTACTTAATATTCTTAACTAATTGCAGTAGCTTTTAATTTAAAATCTTAATGCATAGACAATGAATTCGTTATTGTGCAAAAAAAAAAAATCTCAAACATTCTTGCATGAATTTAGAAAAGAACACAAGCACTTTATTAGAAAGTACGCAATTTTCAGAAAAAAATTCTTGCACTTACTACTTCAGCTTTTCACTTATGAAACTTGCACTATCGCACAGAATTCATCACGAAATGTATTCAAATACATATTTTAAAAAGTTGGTAATCAAATTATATTAGCTTGTCATTCACAACCATCACTTCTTTAGTGACATGCTTGTACATTATATCAGACACAAATTACCTAATTTCAAACTCCAATTCACCTCAAGCCTCTAGCGTATCCAACACATACACAATTTGCTATAGAATACAGTTTGCCATAGGATATTGCACACCTTACCCCGCCTGCCCTAGATCACTCATAGCAAATTATACCTTACTTCAGTACATAGGAAATGATTCATACGATTGCTGATATTTAGCGTTGCAACAAATGATAGGGTATTTCTTACTTGTCATTATTGGTGTTGATATTTTGTATTGATAGTTGAATTTGCTTGGGGGTTACAAGGAAATTAAGTTGTTAGTACTTATTGAAAATGAAATAATATCTAGAATCTAGATGTTGCTAACGGTTAGTAACTTTAGTGATAAGCTTTTGTTCTGTATTTTTCGTTAGATTTTTTATTTATCTAACTGAATTGACATTATACCTGAAATTACTTTTGATTTTATATTTTGTTTGAAGCTTTGCTAGTTTGTGTCGTTTTAAAGTCTTTTAACAATTTACACTATATCTGCTGCTTTATGTTTAGTTACTTTTACAAGTACACAATTACACTTCAAATTTTATTGAGTATCTGTAATTGTTCATTTACATCTTTCTTCATCAACATTATAAATGCGAAAGTTTGTGAGGACGGATTGATGGATATTTGTTACTCTTTCACGCAAAAACGACTTAATGGATTGGGACGAAATTTAGCACACAGATAGTTTATAACCTGGATAGACAGGCCTGGACTTAGGATACTTTTCATCCCGGTAGTATTATCCCTTGGGACAATTATCGAACTCCACGCGGGCGAAGCCGCGGGCATAAGCTAGTGTATTAGTACATTGTCTAACCTTTCAAAGTTAGCTTAATTTACTTGCCCTAGACCACAAAAGTTCAATAAGTAGATTTTGCACCGACAACCTTTCGATCGCCAATTGACGCCTTCACCTTTGGGTAAATGCAATGTAAATAAGAGCACATTATGTAGTAAAGGTTGGTCCAGATCTTGTAGATTATTATGTAGTCATTTCACTGCTTCAGTAGCTTTTAGGTTCTTTGTACCTGTATGTAAGTTTTAGTACTGCATGAGTAAATTGCTTTTTGTGTGTAAAAATTGTACTGTAATATATATTTTTTATATTACAGTACAATTTCATTGTAAGCATCTCCGAATTAACAGCTTTTAGATTATGTAAAAAGTAATTTTGGTTTCTGACTACTGAAAAGTAGTAATTTCTAACTTTAAATTTTGCTTTATAGTCGTAGATTGAATACTTTTTAATTGTACGTAATCAAAATTAAAATTTCAAATAAACGTAGCATAGTAACAAGGTAATGTAGATTAAACATCTAATTTTTTTGTAGATTAATAAATTATTCCCATAGTCAATGAAAAAATCTTAATAAACTTGATTATGGAGTAAGTAAACGTGGTGTTAATGTTAATCAGAATAATTATAACTTGGCTACAAAGAGGTGTGGCCAGACATCGTTAATCAAATATAATGATACTTTGATAACAATCAGATTTAGTCAGTTATTGTTTCTTTTTCTGTTTAATTTTTGTCGGCATGGCTTTTGCTTACCAATTTTTTACTTTTTATTTTTTTAGTACCAATTCTTTTTCAGCCAAAAAAAGTTCAACTGATAACTTTTTTAGCTATTTCATAGTTTGTTTCTTATTTAAATCATGATATTTTCTTATTTTAAACTATCTGCAATCAGAGAATTAACAACTTCTGCTATAATTGTGGTTTTTCTTCCAAGTTCCCACTAAATATTCTTGAAAAACACGTGTGTTTCAGAAGGCCGAATACATTAATATTAACTTTATATTCATTGTTAATTTGTAGGCATACTTTTATATTATAATTATTCACTAATTATAATTTTATAATTTCCGTTCACAAATTGCTTTTAAAATGCAAATTTTTGGCGGCGGCCGAAAATTTTAATTTGGCTTCCCGAATCAATTAGGTACGGTGTTAATTAACGAATTTTGGGCGACAAAATATCTATTTCCGGTCTGAATCAAAAGAGCAAAGAGGTGACTAGAATTAATTAGGTGTATTTTTTATCCCTTGTCGACTTTCTTGTTAATCTTGATCAACAGAAATGTCAAGACAGCCACAAAGTTATTACGTTTTTAGAGTAACAATTTTAGCTCTACCAGCTTGGAATACTTCCAGTAAAAAATCAATAAATTGGGTCTCTTCAACATAGAACCGTGAACAATTATTATTGAAAAATCTGGGGCTGATCTCACGACTAAAAACAAAAGACTACCCCATCAGGTGACGTGTAATGACGTTTTAAATCCATCATTATTCCATTGCGAGAAAGAGACATGCAACTGATTGCATCTATCCATTTTTTCGAGTTGGAATCATGATGGCATTAAAACCTCACAATATGGATAACAAACAAAACATTAATCGTGAGAATAGCTCTTTGCCTAGTTAATAACCAGAGTTTGTAATCATTCCAATAGACTCCATAACCTACCTCATCCAGAACGGGTGTTCTGGATGAGGTAGGTTATGGAGCTTTGCTTACCCAACCCGATTATTATCGGGATAATACGACAATGGTTGCCTGATAATAGTACACTTATGTCTCGGCGACAAACGAAGTGTTGCAATTTAGGATTTCCGCCAAAGACAAAAGAATTGTATCAATGTGGATTGCTTCAGTTCAGTAAAAGATAAACGCATAGTTAGAACTGCACGCGATCAACATCGGGACACATCGGGGAACATCGGGATCGACATCTGAAGGACGAATTTCACGAAGGAAGATGAACTCGATTAGCAAATCTAAACTGCATTCAAGAGCTGTTAATGTCATCATTGCTCTGAAAATATTAACTCTGGCAGTTGTAACTGAACAGACTCAGTACATCATGTTTAGGAGTCCATTAGGTCCACTCACGCACTCGCCTTGCCTCGGAGTGTTCGGCGAGAGACAAGTTACAATTTAAAAAAAAATTGTTTGAGCGATATGGTTTGGTATTCACTGTTTTACAATTATGGAGAGTTCCATATTACCTCAAGTCTTCTAACCAAAAGAACCGTCATAGTGGTCCATGCCCTGTAGCTGTAAGTCTCTAAAAACAGCCTTATTCACGTCAACAAAACAATAAACCTTAATTTTTTTCTACCTTCAGATTGTCCTCGCCGTAGCCATGGTGGCGGTCTCCGCTGAGGAAACCGCGAAGAAGACGGAGAAGCGAGGCCTCTCCGGCCTTGGGTACGGAGGCGTTGGGTACAGCGGCCTCGGATACGACGGAGGACTCGGTTACGGCGGTGCCGGATACGGTGGTCTCGGATATGGTGGATACGGCGGATACGGTAAGTCTCATTGGCAATTTTGAATGTCATGTTGAAAGGATACCAAAGCAATGATATAAATGAAGAACTAAGGGAGGAAAATAGCTTAATCGTTACTAAAACACAAATACAACATCGTTAAAATACAATAATTTTGTACTTTGTAAAAGACATATAAATATTAGTTAGTAAGGAAGCAAATAAGCAACAGAAATAGTCGGCAGCAGCATTTTATGACTGTGACAAAATGGCTTCCTGTTAACATGATGCTGTCCTAACTGGGATTTCAGTAGAGCACTGATTTTCAGTGATCATCTAATAATGAATGGATTTTGCACCAAAACCTATTTCCAATATCATTGCCCTCTCATTGATTGTGCATTGTGGTCTAGCCAAATCAACGCATGACTAGTTTCTCGAACAAAAGCGCGGTCAATAACCTGGATTTTCCTGTTGGACCATTGACATTGGACATTACGCAGCCTAGCAACCTTTTCTAGATCATACTACCTAAAGCCTGTAATCCCCGACGGGTTTGGCAGAGATCAGATGTACTTAAAGGACCTATATCAACATTTCATCTGTTATGTTTATGTCCCTTGTAATACAGGGCGAACCTATTGCCATCAGTATACAACCAGAATCAAGGCAGCTACTGAGTACTTTCTGCCGATGGAAAATATTTTATCTCCAGGTCTTACAATCTAATATACTATTACCACACACTTCCTTACTCTCAAACTTCAGTTGACTACTCACGTCTAAGCCTAGAAATTCCTAATACCGAGGATTTAGTGGAAATTTCAAACAATCGACCGCAGCCAAGTTGTCTGCCCAAGTTTAAATTGGCCAAGAGCCTGGGAGACGTGACGTGGGCACCAAGTACTTGGCTCTGGTTGCCGAAGAACGTTTTAATAATGTTGCAAGGAGACTTGGGGACAGTTTTTTCTCATGTGGATGAAGCAAAGACATTCCAATTTTATTGTCTTTGAGAGAGAGATTTTTTTGCTCAGAATAGGTGGCTCTTATAAAGCTCAATAGCCAAAAAAATGACGATTCGAGTTTCCGCAATCATTTAAAATGAATCCCAATCACATTTTAGGAAAGCTACCGCGTCTAACTTCCTCAGTATTCTCAAATAACATATTTAAAAGACACTTTAAACCGTATTACCGTGCCAATAAAGGTTATCACAGAACAGTAAAATAAAAGCCAATGGATCGATTAGTTCCTCATTAGAAATGTCTATAAATTTTATAGCGTAAAGCGCTGAGCAATTTGTGAACTCAATTAACGGCCCTTAGACGACCTATAAAACAGCGCAACAGCGCTATAGTTCCTAAGAGATTAATAGTAGGAATAAGTGCTCTTTTTAGAACTCATTGTCAGTTTTGCAATAGGATTTCGAATCTTATCCAGACTTGTTTAAAGTTGATATTGCCATGGCAATGTTAAAAGTGCTAAAGCAAATTGTTCTATCCGTGACTAATTCAATCTCATTTTTATGTAATTACAATGTATTTTGTAGGAACTTATTTAGGAAATTAGCTCGTAAGTGCATGATTCTTTAGGTTAAGGACGAATGCTTAGTCGTTAAGTAGAAATAATTGCCTTCGTCTAACATTAAGCTGTTTCAATCAATTTACTAGAACTTACTGCACTGTCATTATTTGCTTACTTAACATATAATTTTCAAAGCATTGATTGTTTATAATTCAGGCTTATGCACAAGGGCGCAGTCTTATGGCTATCTGGAAACCAGCAAAGTAGGATGATTTTAAAACCTTTAAAATATGGCCTCTTTGGTCTAGTGCTCGTAATCGCGAGGTTTTTGGTTCGAATCCCAGGTCGGGTAACCTGTCTTTACGTGTCGATTCCTATTGTACGAGACTTAAACATAACAGCCCAAATTTGGTTGTAAAATACCCTTCTGCCTCATCCTTCGGGAAAGACCGGCATGATGATACATTCTTGTGAAAAAGCGTGTTAAATCGGTTCGGCAATCCGTTCTTTCCATAACGCATGATTTAATTATTATTATAAAAAAATATCAGGTACAAATCAATTATTTTATATCCGGGCAAGGATATTACTAAATGTTTTTATCAAAGACATATTTTTTTGTGAACAAAATGGTCAATGATTTCAATGCCACAGACTGTCAATTAGGCAAAAAAAACTATCGGAACTTATCAATTTTTTTATAATAGTTATTTTGTACGCATGACTGGCGACTGTGATAGTATGAATCAGCTAGTTTTTGTTATGCTCATTCAGTTGAAAATCGACACAAAAATGACTTGATAAAAAAAGTTTCATGGGGCTGTAGTATTTTCTAAGTCACTGAAATATTGATATTTGGGCACACTTAGTTTAGATAAAACCTCCCAAATGAAATCTTCGAAGTAGGTAAAAGGATAGAATTCCTAGATTATAAAGGACTTGCTTTATGACAACACATCTAAACAAAATCAAGTACTAAGTAATTTTCATGCTCTCCATCACTGTCTTTCATACTGTGAGGATAAACATAATCTCAAATTCTGAATAACCAATCCCAGAGGCAATCAGAAATGCCTTCCTCTGTGTTCAATCTAATTTCAAATATTTTACACATTTGATAGCCAAAATTAAATAAAATCCTCCTCAAGTTGTTCAAAAATGTAATCTCATAACATGAACAATTTCATGCACACCCATCCGATAGCAAGCTACATGTTCCCATCACGTCACATTGTATCCTGAACAAACTCCTGACTGCACAGAAATTGCTCCTGACTCCGGCTCACTATATCAAGCCACTGCAGATGTGATTTGCAAACTGTCTAACATAATATCACGTTCGTTTTGCCTCAGAATATTCTAGTACCTGAGTGTGGTCCCTTGGGATGTTGCGGGTCTGGTGAGGATGTGGTTTGTAATATGTGGTGATGTTTTGAGGGTTAGAGTATAATATGACAGTGATTTATTTTAGTTTTATTTTCTAGAGCCGAAAAAGTTTATTCTTAGCAAAAATCCACGATCTTATTAAAAGAATTGTGTTGTGATTGCGTAGTTACATATACACTCCTAATGCTATTTAATTTAGACTATTTAACAGCATTAATTGCGTTATTATATATTATCGAGCAGTAGATTTGTTGTGAACATTCATTCCAGAAACGGGTGAACACTCTGACTCCTGTAATACAGGTCTCACCTAGACCAGGAGTCGAGGTTTTAAAAGACAAAAGTATGGCTTTTTTTTCTTATGTCAATAAAAAATATTTTATTATTCTAATTATATTATAGATTATTTTCTATACTAATAACAATTAAGGCAAGGGAATGGAATTTCTTTCAAAATCCTTCGGCTTCATATAAAAGTTTGTTACGCAATTGTGGTGCTGGTTTAAAGTGGATATTATTATGTTCTCACCGAAATAAAAATGTTCCTTAAAATCAAATTTTAGTTTTTACATTCCCACATTAAATTTTATGGACTGCGGTAACTGTTTCAAAGCTAATTTTTTGTTTCTCATAAAACATAATAATTTAAATTAGTTATGTAGACTTAAAATGCAAATTAATAAAAAAAAGATTAATCAAAAGTCTCTTAGTAGCTACAGGAAAATAACAATTTTCGAGATTCATGAACGCTGTTATACCTCTTGTTAAAACTTGCCTCCACGATAAAAATTGCTAGATTTACATAAACACACACCAGCAATTAACTAAAAATTATCATCTAATTGATCCTCTTTCAGCCCCACCTCAATAAAACCAACTTGAGACAAAGTATATGTCCACAAATTGTCATAGCCATTGTTAGTCTCCAATGTCACAAGTGTGTGAGAAACTCAAGTCCTTGGCATACTGTAGTAGTACTACTGAACGTAAACGTGTAATTTTGCGTTTACGTTACTGACCGTAACGTAAGGGGTTGGGCAAGGTAATTAGTAGATTGTGTTTTGTTTTTGTTCTCATTTGGGGTGACAACGTTGTGGTGCGGTAATTGCTTTGGTTAAAATGGAGTAGGTATAGAAACTTTTTAATAAGATCTTTGTTGATGATATTAGAGGTTAATCTATCTAATGTATTTTATATAGTAGTAGAACATCTAGCGGAATTCCTTTTAAGCCAAATTCCTCTGGAAAACTTTATTCTTTTTTTTGACTATTTTATTCATTCTTTTGCTCGGTTCGTTGGTCTCGTGACCACTAGGTACTGCTGAGCTGGTTTTGAGTTCGACTCCCAGGTCAAGAAAAGTGTTGTTGTTGTGTTTTCCCATTAGAAATTGTTTTCACCATTGTGATCTCTCCTCCTTTTTTTACCATTCTTCCAGGAGCCTCAATAAGGTCTTGCCCGCTATTTTATGTGTACCTTTACTCAATTCTTTTTCCTTTGTCCTCAGCCGCACCAGTAGCCGTCAGCAAGGTTGCGTACACCACCGCGCACGGCGGCGGATACGGCGGATACGGCGGATATGGCGGATACGGAGGATACAGCGGCCTCGGCGGATACAGCGGTCTTAGCGGCTATGGAGGCGGTCTCGGTAAGTTTGGAGTGTAGATTCGGAGGTTTTCGGTTCCGCAGTTTTATAGAGATGATAATAATAAATATGCAGTCGACCAAAATGATGCAGATCACAACCCATTCTGCCGAAGAGTATCGCGTTACTCAGTAACTGGAATATTGAGTTGAGATAGGAAGTCGCTCCATGCTGGTATTCAGTAGTAATACTGGTTTGAATGGAAGCCGACTTAATATAGTTGGGAAAAGGCTAGGCAGATGATGAAGGTCCAAAATGATGCAGCTAAATAATGCCAAAATCAGTCGTATACAGTTATATTACTATTGAATTACCGTCAGTTTTAATTCAGGATTTTACAAAACAGACATAAGGTTACAATTGCGTTAAACATTACATCAGACAGATGAAGACAAAACCAAAAAAATTATGATTGTTGCATTAATTATCTAACAGCCTAACCCTAAAACCGTGGGAACACGAATCAAGTGTAAAATTGTTTGCAAATAATGCTGATTTTTATCACAAGTACAATGCCAGTATTGTTCTTGACAACAGTAATATCTATCAATAGCTGCTATCTATAACATGTTTTTAGTCAGCCGTTTGTTCTAAGTTTACAACGTGAGACTTAGTTCCGCAAGAGAATACGTAACTTTGTTCTTGAAGAGCGATGTATTTCTAATTAGCTTGTTGTCTTATTAGCGGTTCCGAGTAAGTTTCTGCTGAGGTTAGCGTTTGTTTTGTAAAATGAGGAAGATTTGTGGAATCTATGTTTATAATATTAGGGCACATATTTCCTTGCCACTATCAAAATGGTGAAGGGACACATTGTAAGGAAAACGGGATGTCCAGGATCCAAAACTTTGAAATCTATCAACCAGCATTGGGCCCGCTTGATCGATTACGGGCTGTGTCCCACCATTGGAAACGTTACTGATAATGATGAACTTACCAAATTTTTATTTTATACCTCTGTAGCGACCAACCCCGGCTCGCACGGGTGCAATATATACATATAAACCTTCCTCTTGAATCACTCTATCTATAAAAAAAGCGCATCAAAATCCGTTGCGAAGTTTTAAAGATCTAAGCATACATACGGACAGACAGACAGCGGGAAGCGCCTTTTTATACTATGTAGTGATGTTAAACGTCATTGAAATTTAGAAAACTAATCAAACATTTGTTTGTCTCCAGGCTACGGTCATGGCGGTTACTACAGCGCCCCTGCAGTCAGCTATGCCAACCAGGTCGCGTACGGAGGATACGGCGGATACGGCGGACACGGACTCGGCGGATACGGCGGATACGGCGGCCATGGTCTCGGCGGATACAGCGGTCTCGGATACTACGGACATCACTAAACTGACCTCGCGTTCCAAATTGTGTTCAAATTTTTGATTTTTTAATTCAACAATATTTTTTAAATACTCGAAGCAATGGACTTTGGGTTTTTGAATTTGTATAATTAACCATTTATAATCTGTGATCGATATTGGGAAGTTTTTGTGATATTTAAATATGATTGATCGTTGGGGATATAAAACCCATAGTCTATTGATTGATATACAAAGTGGTAATCTAATACTTGCCACTTCTTTTGTACAACGAACTATGTGTATTGCCTGAGAGTCTTTGTAAATAATATATCTAAATAAAATACTTTTAAAAATCAACTTACTGCTTTTATTTGTCTAAGAAACAGAGAATTAGCCACACTATCAGTTAGGTTATAGACCCATGAACTAAGAAACCTTTTCTAGGATATTTTTCATCTAGATAGTATACTTGAACACCAATATTATGGATGATGCTAAAACGTCGAGCGATAGCTCTTTTTGTACTAAAAATCACTTACTTTTGCCGGTACTTTCAAATCTTTGTCCATTCACAATACCTTGTCTACATTCAGTGGAAAATTCCTGGTTATTCTCCATGATAATTTCCTTAGATACTCTATCCAATTCCGGAACAAAATTTTCTTTACAAGTAATAAGGAAAGAGAATACTATTACTAGGAGATTCTTTAACCTTTGGTGTTCATTTCATTGGAAATGTAACACGAAGCTTAGAGCAAGTGATTGTGTTTTATAAAAAAGCGATTGCTTTTAGAAAAAAGTAATTAATCGAGCTCCTACTCTTTCGTTATTGTTGGGATCGAGTGGGCTTTAAAGGGTTTAAATTGCAGGATGTAGACGTTGCCGTGTTTTAGACGTTTCTTATGTAGCTGGGTAGCTGTCATGGTCTTTGTGAATTATGTTTGGGTTTAGTCACGCAAATTAAATTATCATGGTCATCTTATTTTTAGGGTTCCGTACCTCAGTTGGCATTAACGGAACCCTCATGGGATCACTTTGTTATCCGTCTGTTCGTCAGTAAAAAAATATTAATGATGGTCAAGGTCAGTTGTAAAATGCCTCAACATCCATACAGTAAACCGAAATGTCACATGATCACTTCTCAATTCCCACAACATTCTGAACTTAAGGTCACAGCACACATATCAACTCGGAAAGGGATCGGCACCGTATCAACTCGAGCTGTTCAGTATTCTTTGTATGCACAACGCACACTAACCGGAATCGTAACGGAATCGCCTCGCCTCGTTAGCTTTAACGAACGCGGTGCAGTGCGTGGTCAACTCGCTGACGGCTCGCCGACAGCCTAGTTGAGCTGGCTGGCACAGCACACAACAGTATTGTGCGTAAAGATGGACGAAGAGACGTAAGCTCCGGTACGGAGAGACGTAAGCGCAGGGACGTTGAGCCGTAAGCGAGTTGACCACGTACTGCACCGCGCGGCGTCGCCTAGCCGTAGCCGAGACAACGTATCGGAGTTGCTGATCCGCTTGCTTACGTTAGGTTGACGCCTGTTTGGCGATACGGTTCCCATCCCTTTCCGAGTTGATATGTGTGCTGTGACCTTTAAGCGGTGAAGCCTTAAAACTCTCACAGTATGTCAACGGTATTTATTACCATACATGAATTATTAAAAGATGCAGAAATATGTTTGGCGAAAAATAAAATGTTTTATTCAATGAGGGTTGGATGCTAAATGGGGCGCGGGTAGGCAGCAACGCTTTATAGCTGTTTTTCGAACTTTGATTGGTGTTAGCTTTTTGAGGTCTCCCACAGGGTTTTGTGTTAAGTAACAGGCGATAGCGGGCAGCGACTTTCGAGTAGGTACACTTAAACATCATTGCTGTGTCTGTGATGTTGAGCTTAGAAATTGGTGCATACTGCTATAATTAGTCTTACCTAAGTACTAATGCTGTAACATGAATATACTGGGGGGTACAAATCATGACGTCATACCCAATATCCGAATATACCCCATGTATGTTAAACGATTCTTGATAGTTTTCAAGTTATAGTTTCTTTAAAATTGTTTGGGAACTGATGTAAGACGCTTTTTCACATTCTTTTACGTTAACTAGAAGCATTTTCTAATCTCATTAGCATCAAGAGTAACAAAAAGTAGAGGAAAAATAAAAATACTTTTGTTTAAATCGGTCAATGACATTTTGTTTGGTATTAGAAATAGGTTGAATTAGGGCTTAGATTTAGAAGAAAATTCATTCTTACCTACTCATACCAAGTAAAAATTAGGATCCTAATTAAAAAGATTTAACCAAAATTCATTTTTTTAATCAAACAATTTTAGGTACTTGTTTACCCAAAATTGTCTGCCTCCAAATGAGATTTTTACATTTTGATATCTCACCACAAAATCTGAATCTTTTATATAAGAAAATGTCGTGAATAAAGGATAAACCTGTATAATACAAGCCGCAGGAAAATGCGATTAGCATCAGAATCACAAAGCGAAAAATCACCACTATACGGGCGATAGCGCCTGCGAAAAAATAACAAGCAAACGTGCGGAATTGCAGGATCACTCGTACTTTTCAGTGCGGCGCGTACAGTAAGGGTTTCTTCATAATGTTTTTAGCCTTGGCTGCGTTTGTTAGCCTTCGAGGTGACTGGTAAATACCGAGTGACTCCCGCTAACAGAAACCTGTGTACTTAATAGATAGACTGGGGGTTTTAAAAATTTTCTACTACTTTTTTTTCGAAAATATTATCAGTTTAATGTAGGAATTTATATATTTTAGTACATAGAGGACTTACAGCTTATAAAAACAAATAAAAAAGGAAACCATAGTCACCAGAAAGCTAATTACAAATCCTCACATATATACTTATAATTAAATAAAATTATGGTCTGAACACAAAAACAGAAAACACACAAACTTATACTGTCATTTACGTGATATCTTCCGTGATTGAACAATCACGAACAAAAAAAAACAACAATAAACAACAAAATAAAATGAACAATCACGGAAGATATCCCGTAAGTGACAGTATAAGTTTAGTTATAAACCGTGTGTTAGAAAACACACCGCTTTAATCAAAGTAAGAAGAATATAAATGTAATTATATGACTAAAATAATAAAGCAAACAGTAAAATAATAAAAAACAAATAATATAACCTACCGCTACTTGAAACAATTGAGGCTTAAGCACCAAAGTAAATAAGTAAGGGGGTAATCCAAGTTTTTGATTTAAACATACACATAAAGACATTCATCAACATTGTGACATAAAGTTTTACCATTAATATTTATCAAATCTTTGATTTAGGTGCGTCGTAGTCTGATTGTATTTAAAAATCAATGACAAATTAATAAATAATGTGGAAAAAAGAGAAAACTAGTAACCAGATAAGTGATCCATAACCAAGATCTCAGAAAAGAGAGCGGTTTATTAATTAAAAACACTTCGTATTTTTAACAAAACCCTTACGCAGACCGTATGAGATTTTAAAAATTAAAATTGTATGCCATTTCTACCGAAATGTTAATTTTCCTCGTACGACCATTCTTTTACAACAATGTATATCGTTGATTAAAAGGCCCAAAATATGCGATTATCGTGCTTGAATTATTTTTTTTTTTTTTCCTTTAATATAATTTAAATTAAAGTTCTATCCAAATTTCTCTTGTTATCCCTGCTTTGTTTGTATACCTTTATTTTTGTTGACCGAATGAAAATAGAAGTAGGTAAGCCTAACGCTTATTACTCATTTTCATCAACCTTCTATAAACGTGCACTACTGTAAGACGGACTCAATATCAAGTCAAATTATTTATGTCAATGTAACCACTTACAGCCCCTTTTGAATGGTCAAATTAGACAATAAGTCGACTGTACAGACCCAATGTTTAGTTTTTTGACAAATTATAACGTCGCTCTTTTTGACACAGTTTTGAAATATTAGATCTTAAACCATAAAAAGAAACGTATCGCACAATTTTGAAAATAAACAAAATAAAGCACTTAGTACTTTTATTTTAGTCTAAATGTATAAAATTCCCACAGTCGCCACTGTACTCGTGCATGCTAATCCCCAAAACTATCAGTGATTGTGCATGGTTTTTTTCGGCTAGAAAGATAGGATAGTTTTGGATAAAATATGATACGTGACTTCGTGCGAAGCATGGCCGGGTCGCTAATTTAATTATATTTGCTAGGGCCCATACGTCAAAGTGCTCGCTAGGGTAAAATAAAACATTTAATTTACATCAACTTAACAATAACAACTTTTTAGGATTTAAGATTTTAAACTATCATGGTCACTAACATTATTATAACTAGAAGACGGGATATTTATCATGCTTTTTAGGATTATCTAAGGAATTATCTGTAATTATCTAAATTACACCTTTGGGATTTTTAAACACCCTTTAGTAGAACTTCAATTCTGTTGCTTTGATAGCTGTTGACAAACCAATCATTTCAACTGTAAACGGACCATCTGAAAATAATGAAGATAATATTAATTTTATATTTAGCTGTGCTCTATGAGTGTGGTCAAAATAATTGCAGGACATAGCCACAGGAATTTCTATGTCTAATTACCTATGTTAAACCATTCTGAAGTAGGTATCCCTGATTCCAGTCGGGCTTGTGAGATCGCTTCTCTAATTGCTAGAGCAACAGACACTGACAAACACATTGGAGGCTCGCCAACAGCTAGAAAGAGAGTTAACTATGAGTATTATAAAATATTGACAATTGACTTACATACGTTTCCAAGGATATGGCACAAAACTGATTAAATTAAACTACTATACACCAGGAAAGAAAAAGAGGAATACATTTTGAGTCTTTGAGAAACCTTTGCACATATACCCTTGGAACTCCTTGATTTAAAAACGAAAATTACCTTTAGCCCCATGTATAGCTTCATAACTATAAGAATTATTTCTGAAATAGACCCTGAAGTCTTGTGGAATATCAGTGTTCATCGGAACTGAGTAGTTCCACGTTCTATTGGTCAGTAGTTCGCCAGTATTGGTATCATAAACTAGTTTCTCACATGTCCAGTAGCCGAGCCCCATAATGAATGCACCTTCCACCTGAAATAATCATCATGATCATCATCATTTCAGCCGAAAGACGTCCACAGCTGGACATAGGCCTCCCCCAAGTGTCGCCACATTGACCGGTCCCATGCGTCTCGCATCCAGCGGATCCCTGCAACCTTTACCAGAAATAATGTTACGTGTCATTTGGTATTGGGCGAACGAACACTCAATAAACTTATTTAAATCTAATACACTTACACGTATAAAAATAATCAAAGACTTCAATAAACCATAGAGTTCTATCAACAATTTGTCAAACATCACAAACCTGCCCGACGTCTATCTCTGAACTGACACTTTTACCAACATCTTCCATGACATCCACCCTCAATATTTCCGACTCACCAGTCAGCACATCGATTTCCACCTCAGCCAACGACACACCATAAACATTATAGTTATACTGTTCAATATCTGCTAATGATACGAAACTTTGTGCTTGTAAATCTACATTGGATGCATAAGCTTTTGCTACGATTTCCTCCCAAGTTGCACCTGACATCTGATTTCTTAAAGGTTCAAGTCTTTTGAGCAGTTTCTTGCAAGCTCTTCTAACCCCTAATCCCACGTTTTGTGATCCGATACTTCCAGCCGTTTCAACGCTATTTGGAGCTACTATAGTGTCTGTGGCCTTCACTTTTATTTTACCCATTGGAATCTTTAAATAGTAAGCACAGATTTGTATTGCTTTTGTGTTCAGACCTTGACCTATTTCTACCCCTCCATGAGTGATGATTACAGTTCCATCACCATGATAGACAGATACTATAACATTAAGGGTTCCAAAGGGGTCAGTAACATATCTAAAGAATGAACATCTCAGCCCACGTTTTTTCCATCGATGTTCATTGTTATAATTATCGACAGCTAATCTTCTTTCATCGTATTTCGATTTGGCTTTTAAAGTGTTAAACATTTCTTCTAAAACGCTATGTTTTTCTCTGTCTAAATTATTTAAGCGGACTGTGATCGGATCTAGTGATAGTTCGTAGGCAATTTGATCCATCAACTGTTCAGATTGACCGACGCTGTCTATGACACCTGGACAAACGAACAAAACAATGTACTAGGTGTAATTATAGCCGCTTTCCGCAGATTAAAATGGAACTGTCTGTAGCTCACCTGGACATCGAAACCAAGAGTTTTTAGCTGTATCAGTAGTCGTGTTGTAGCAGTTGAATTTCCATTTGGATTTATCATAGCAGTTTTCATATGAGTACATAATTTTGTGACTAAATATCATACTGATTACATAACCATTGTCTTGGTATAAATCGTAGTTCATATGTTGTATGGCACCACTACTATTGACACCGACCTGAAAAGATTCGATAGATTCTGATATGATTGCACATTTACTGGCGGTCTCTTTTCTTAATCACATTCGAAATCAGTAGTATGATAGTTATATTACTAAAGAACTATACTTCAAACTTAGAGGTAGACGGTAACTTCTTTCCAACTGCTCTGGTAGTGGTGGTCAACGGTTGGAGGAGTCTACACGGTCGGTTCAACTTTGTGACCACGAGGCCACAGGCGACAGCTGATTGAAGGTTGCGATCTACTTTAATTCCAAAAGAGCCGCCGACGTGTCTAACGTAGATATCAATGCTGTAACATAGATACATACATTTTACTAAAAATGTTCCCAAAGTCTGTTCGCATTGTCTTTGAATCACACGTACTCACCAATTTTGGTCAATTTTTAAAGCCCTTGACATCACAATTTGCACGCCATCTGTCCAATGCGTAGACGTGTAAACTTTCATACCTTCTTGGGTAGGATGAGCAACGCAAACAAAATTCTCCATCGGAATATGACATTGACTGTACATTGTATATCCTCCTTTGATCACTTTAGTAACATCTTTGCCCATATCAGTGGCTTCTCTCGATTCATACAATGTAACTCTAGTAGGATCCTTAATTGCGTCTTTAATATCCGTTACAGGCTTAGTAACGTTCTCATATTCAACTTCAACCATCTTTGCTGCCTTTTCGGCAATGACATGTGTTTCGGCAACAATGACTCCATAAGCCTGGCTAAAATATTTGACCTTACCCTTGCAGAATACTTCGTCATCGACAAGAAACCTTTCACCATCGGTTGGTGTAATGGAATTCATCCCTGGTATATCTTCTGCGGTGTAAAATGCTATCACACCTGGTTGACTCTGCATTAAAAAAATGATAAAATTAGGTGGATTAAAACAGTAATGCAATCTGTGGGACTGATATGTAACAGATTTATTTACCAGAGCCTTTTTTGGGTTAATAGACGCAATATCACCGGTTGCAACTGTAGTGAGAGTAAATGCTGCGAAGACTTCGTACGGTTGCGCAGGCAAATCATCTGAATAAAACGCTTCTCCTGCACACTGAATCTGAAATCACAACGTTGACTAGTTTTTAGGGAACCGAACCTCAGTCGGCAAAAACGAAACCCTTATAGGATCAGGATTGTTATCCTTCTGTCTGCCTGTCCGTCTGTCAAGACCCTTTTTCTCAGGTCTCAACACAACACACAGGTATCAAGCAGAAATATATATGAAATACATAAGTCTGTTACTTCTTCCAGTGAAAAAATCAAACTTGTAAGTCGACATGATCAAAACATATGACCGTTTATGTCGCATATTTTGCGATTCCACAAAGAAATCAAAACTTATAGGGTACTTCCCGTTGACCTAGAATCTTGAAATTTGGCAAGAAGCAATCTCTTACAGCACATGTATAGGACATTTAACCGTAATTATGTAGTTCAAGAACAAAATACCTACGTTTAAGTTAAGTTTACACGGAACCCTCGGTGCGAAAGTCCAACTCGCAGTTTTTCGGTTTTTTTTTTGGGTTTAAAGACTACGATCAATATTTTGATATCCCAATGTCGGCTCCATAAAAATTTTAAAACAATATACTGTTAACATCTTACCAATGCTTCAACTTTCTGAATAGGCTGATTTATAGGATATGTTGAGGGATCTGTCTCGTAGTACTGGCTTGCTTTCGAGACAGGCCGTTTGTCATGAAGTTTGATAGTCCCAGATTTGTAGCGAGTATCGATTATATTTTCAGGACTCAATGTTAGTAAACCCTGAGAAAATTAAAAATAGTACTTTCTTTCTTATGCAATGATTCCGGTTACAAAAAATGTTCCAAGACCAATTCAGAATACTATTAATTGTAGAATTTTGTTATTATCTTACCTTATAGAATAGTCGAGCAGCTAATACTCTTCTAAATTCAACACTGGGGTTTGGCGAATTTTCTAAGACCACTAGTTCATTTTCCAATATTTTCAAAGCTATTTGAAGAGTTTCATTCTTGAAGAGTTCCTTTCCAACCAAGTACTCTTCAGTTTTGTGTGCTCGATTGAATGATGGAGATAGACCTCCGAAGACTACTCTCGAGCTAGTGACTGTATTGTTTGAGGTAAGTTTGTATAAGAATCCTGCGTTTACTATGGTAAGAGCACCTGTACTCCTTGGCATTACCTGAACGGAAAAAAAAACACCACTGAAAATTTGAGGAGACTTGCAATAATAATTCAATTTTTGAAATTTCTAGGATTATTGCCTAAGAAACATTGAAAACATGGTGAGTTGTTTAGGGAGTAACAACACTTATCGACACAGGTTTGAACCGGTCCGAAATGGTTTATGTTCATCCAAAATAACTGAAAAAGACGACATTCGTTTAGGTTCAGACGACGCGACTTGACACCGCCCCGAATTAAATGCGACTAATGTGGTGATCCAGGATTGACGTAAGCTGATTTCGCCTCTATGTGTGTAGTCATTCCTTTATTAGACAGATTACCTTGAAAGTCTCTATTAGGTACGCATTACTCAAAGGAGGCAGCATCACATTCAGAATGATAACTCCTTTCATGTTGGTTTCCAAAAACTCTTGCATCATCACTGTTTCAACTTTTAAGTTACAGCTTACTGAAATCAAATTCAACTTGTAATATCAGTCAGCACTAAGTCAAAAGTAAGTAGTGTAGTAAATAATGATATATTTGCATTACACAAAAAACTCAAAAATACCAAAGATACGAAGGGCTGTGTAAAAGATGATAATTATTATAAGTAGGAATAATAGAGAAGTGTGCAGAAAAAGACATGCTGCGGTATCTCTAAATAAATATGGATAAGGACCAGGGAATGATGATGATAATGATTCGACTATCATTTCGTTCCGCACTTAAGAAGACAATTTGAACTAAGTAGTAAAAGATAATTTACATACTTAAAGTCAACTGGGCACCGACAGTTTCTAGCAGGAGGTAGATGTCAGATGGGAAGACGTTCCACTTATGTTTAATCATTAAATTCCCAGCTATGGTTCCCACCTGCAAAATCACAATGTTTTTAAGTCATTCTATGCAATGTATTACACGGTCAAGCGACATCAAATACTAGACAATCGATGCCGTAGAAGAGTGTACAAATCGTAGTAACAGTTTTGTACCTGATTTTTTGTGGCATTCATTTCAATTAGACCATTACAGACACTTTTGAATGTCAGAAAAACAAAGAAAGCGAAACTACAGTCACAGTCACAGCCAGAAGGCATAATAACTTATGAAAATACGGTACTTGCCTATTCCAAAGGGTAGATCTCTATGGAGAAGAATGGGCAAGAAACTCTTTTAAATCAAAGTATTGTTACAAAATTTTTGTTACATCATTCATGTTGAGATTATACATAATAATATATGTATGTGTTTATACATGAGAACAATGTATAAACACGTGCATGTTAAGTGCGTCCAAAGTAAAAAGATTTAATCAAACAATTCAAAAATAAAATAAACGATGGCAGATAATAGATAACACATACGATAAGACATTAATACTAGTGATCCATAGAAAACATTTTCATTAAGATCCCAGTCAAAACTGTATATTGTTACCATTCGTTTTTTACTCACATTTCTGACAGGAATATGAGCGACTTTCTTTAGATGATCACTAAGCTTTTGCAAATACGTAAAATACTCTTGTTCAGCCATTCTTTCGAATATGTCTATTAGTTCAGTCAACGTAGTCGAAGCACCTATAACCAAATTCTGATCCAGTTTGCACCCCTTGAGCTCAGTGACTCCATTAATGTCAATCAGAATTCGTGGATACTCGTTTATTGGATATGCTCCTGAAAATTACATCATTATATCATTATTTTCCTTTATTTATTTTTTTACATATTAAATACATTTTTAAATATTCTAATATAAAACAATATAAAAAAAAACATTTAAAAATATAAAAAATAGTGGTCCGCCGGTATTGGGAGCAGGGTCCAAGCTACCGGTGGTTAGGGCTCCAGAGACAGGAACCTCCTCACAATGCGAGCCGTATCGAGGAGTACTGCCTTCTGAATCAGGCCCTTGATCCAACCGCCTAAGGAGAGCCTCGAAAGATGGTCGTCGAGGCTCTTGGCTATAAAGCCATTGGCCGTCACGACGATCGGCACAATGATAGCTGAGTTCACATTCCACATGTCGACAACCTCGTGTGCTAAGTCGAGATATTTAATTTGTTTCTCTTTCTCAGCTTTCACGAGGTTCTCGTCATGCGGAATGGTAACATCGACTATCATTACACGGCGCGCTAATCGGTCTATCACTACTATGTCAGGTTTATTGGCGACAATAGTCCTGTCAGTAATGATAGACCGATGCCAGTACAACGTGACATGGTCTTTCTCGAGAACTGGGTCGGGCACATACTTGTAGTACGGTACCTCAGATTCCACAAGTTTATATTTCAAGGTAAGTTGTTGGTGAATAATCCTGGCTACTTGGTTGTGCCTGTGCAAGTACTCGCCGTTACAAGCCAGACGAGAACAACCAGAAATAATATGTCTGATGGACTCACCCGGACGGTGACATGCCCGACACACGTCAACCGTCCCGTCCATCATTTTTTTTTTTTTTTTTTTTTTATTATTATTTTTTTTTTTTTCCGGTTGTTCGTCAACATAACTTTGTTCATAATCGCACAGACAAAACCTTCAGTTTCCCCAAAGAGATCGCCGAAACGTAACCAGGACACGGACGCTAGAAAATCTACATCGGGCCCATGAAGAGCCCGGTAGAAGCGTCCATGAAGCTCCTTGCCTTGCCATACTTCCTTGCGGTCATCGGTAGTAAGTACTACAGGTTTGCGCCAGTTCTCTTTAGCCATGGACAGCGGGGTGAGTCCCTTGTCCACTGCGACCACATCTCAGTGCATACCCACCTCGGTTTTTAAAAAATATTCTCTGAAACTGCATATCTCGCGGTTGTGAAGGGTCTTCGCGTTTAAAAAACCTCGACCCCCGCACTTCCGCGGGATGTACAGCCTCATTACCGATGATCGTGGGTGATGCATCCGGTTTGCGGTTAACAGTGTACGAACTCTTCTATCCAGGGCATCGAGTTCGGTCTGAGTCCATTTGAGTACGCCGAAAGAGTACATTAAAACCGGCATGACCCAACCGTTGAAGGCGCGCACCTTGTTCCCGCCTGAAAGAAGGCTATTTAATACCTTGTTCAGGCGTCCAAAGAAGTGCTCCCTCAACGATTGCTTCATGTCAGTTACGTTAATGCCCAACGATTCCGACATACCCAAATACTGTAGCTTTCGGATGAGGAGAGGGATCTCAGGTGTATGGAATCCGAGAGCTGAATTCTCTCGGATTCCATAATCTCCCCTCGCTTTACATACATGACTGCACATTTGTCCACACCAAATTCCATCCTAATGGCGTTACTGAAAGTTTCAGTTACTTTCAGTAGCTCCATCAGTCGCAATTTGTTGGGGGCAGAGAGTTTCAGATCATCCATGTAAAGAAGGTGAGATATGACCTGACCACCTCTCCTCAACCGGTAGCTTAGACCTGAATCCTCCAGCAATGTGCTCAGAGGATTCAGGGCTAGACAGAACCAAAGTGGGCTCAGACTGTCGCCCTGGAATATTCCCCGTTTAATCCATACAGGCTCATCATTCCCCTGGATTTGTCGACATCCTGGATATCGAAGGACCGTCCTCCATTGCCCCATATATGACTCAAGGAAGGCACGTAGAGTTGCATCTATCTTGTACAACTCCAGTACCCTCATGAGCCATGTATGTGGCACCGAATCGTAGGCCTTCTTATAATCTATCCAACATGTCGACAGATCCTTGCGGGATCGACGAACCTGTTGTCTAATGACCATGTGATGAGGAGTAGCTAATTCGTACCGCGGGATCTATTCCTACATCCATTTTGAGAGGCAGACATAATGAAGTTTTTGTCAATGTGTGTATTAATTTTCATTCTCAAAATGGATGTAAGAAGTTTATAGACCGTCGACAAACACGTGATCGGTCTATAATTTTTGGGTTCCGCGGGATTACCTGACTTATGGAGCAGGTGGGTAACGCCTGTTGTTAAAAACTGCGGTAGGGACCCAGACTCTAAGGATGACTGGAATTGGGATGCCAGGCAAGTGTGTGAACTACTAAGCCATTTGAGCCAGAAGTTGTGCAGTCCGTCCGGTCCCGGGGATTTCCAATTCGGTAACGGACGAACTGCTCTGGCTATATCTATAGGTGTTATTAAAATTGGCTCCATTTCTGGGATAGGTTCACACGCTCGCTCGACATCACGCATCCAGTCAGCCTCAGTATGACAGACGGGCACCGACCAGATGCTACGCCAGAAAGAACTCGTGGCAGTATCATCCGGGCGGCACACGTCTGTCATATTTTGCTCGGGTCGCTCCCAAGCTCTGTATACCCACCTCTCATCACTCTGGAATATGCGATTCTGTGAGTACCGATCAACCCGCCGCTTATACCGCCGAATACGGTTCGCCCATGCATAAACTTTCTGCTTCAGGAAGTCGATGCGCTCTGTGACACGGGACATGTACCTATTCTTGAGGACTGATTCCAGTCCCCGAGAATGCCCGCCTCACAAAGCGCATCACACGTGGTCGTGTATTGCCTTCCCTGAAGCAGTGTAGTTTGCCGATGAGTACCCTGGCCTCGTCGATGCGGCACTCGATCCTGCGCTGCCAGGTTGGTACGGCTGGTTTTGGTCGAATAGCTACGTCATAATTTGGGAATTTGACATTAGCTAAACGACATGACGCAACAGCCTTACAGTACAGGATCGAGTGTGTATCAACGAGGTTCTCGCTACTCTCGAAAATATTCTTGAGTTGCGAGTCCAAGGCACACACCAGCGCCCTATTTTTATTATGCATGTGTAACCGTGGTAATCGGGGTCTAAGTTTGGTAGGAGTGGATCTATATTCGCGAAGCGCATCTTCCAGAGCGCTCCTCAATCGGTCGTTGCACTGGCTACTTACCATGGCAACCCTATCATCTTCCTCTACAACAGCTGGGTCGGACCGCGGCGGGGTTGCGTCAATAGCTGACGCTTGCACCGCGGTTTGTGCCGGAGTTAAGACGATACGGTTGCTCAGTACCTCTGAGCGCAGCCTATCAAGTGCGGCATCGTCCAACATGTGATTGCGTTGGATGACCCGCACCTGATCCGAGAGTCGTTGGGCCAAGACGTTGACGATTGGTTCAAGTACCTGGAATAGAGACAGCATCCTAACACGGTACGCAGTGAGGTTAGTTCCTCCCTCTGTAGACCCGTAGTATGACGTTCTCGTTTATTGTTTGAGTCCATCTCATGCGCTGCACACAACCACCGGCAGCGGGGACCCGGCTCGGGGCCGGATGGCCCCTAAGTCCCAAGCTCTTCGGTGACCGGCCTCTCCCCTGCCGACGTACAGGTGATGGCGACGTCGGCGGAGAGAAATATTCGTCGCTCGAGCTCGACGCAACTGCCGCTGCCGGTGACACAGGGGATCCAGGGTCCGGCGGTGGCGAGGCGGAGCTGAGCGACGAGTCCGGGGTTGTAAGGAGTGCGCGTCGATAGGCAGCTCTCGTAATTGCTTACCTTTAGCAGTATTTCCAGCTACCAACATATATGATTCATCTCCTTTCTCTCTAAGTATATCAAAAATGCCTTTGATATGTGTAACTCTGTACCAAAATTTTCCATCTTTCAATTTAATTTCAATATCACTGAAATCTAGAACGTCTTCTACTTCTACCTTGCACCATTCATCATCATTGCACTGAGTTCTATCACAACATTTGCACAATTTCTTGCAAAGGTGTAAATTTTCAATATCCAGTACTTGTTTTTCTGGATTATCTTTAGCAAATTTTTTGAAACCTTCCATAATTGCTCTGTATCCTGTACATCGACAGATATTGCTTCCCAAAGATTGCTCTATTTCCAACATGGTGAGGTCTGGTTTGCTTTGTAGTAAACTGTGAACATTAGGTTGCATATTGTCATCTCAGTTAGTAGAAGTTAACTAAATTATTTTTAGTATCATTAACAAAACTTTCAACTGCTGGTTCTTTCTATTTACCTGTACATAGACATGATCCATCCTGGAGTACAGTGCCCGCACTGGGTACCGTTGTGCTTTGCCAGCGTGGTCTGCAGAGGATGGTAGCCTTTCTTCCTGTTGCCTACCTCCTCTATTGTCGTGAACTCCAATCCGTGACAAGATGTTACTGCCATCATGCACTGAAAAGGAATTAACGTTATTGTTTTGCCTGATATTGTCATTATCAAATAACTCGGTCACAATTTGTTTCACAATCTCGTTTCTGTTTCGTTAACGTGATTTTTTTCACTGTTTTCAGTGTAAACACTGCGCTTGACCGTAGTACGGTTAGGGCACATCTGAAGGTGACTGTACACTCTCACCGAGACACTCTGAGTAGGGCTTCCATCAGGATAAATTCATTGTTTTATTTGCCTTATATAAATATTAATATTTTGTAAATATTAATATAAGGCAAATAAAACAGCGGGCGCGGGTTTGAAAATTCCTGGTCGCGCAAATACCGATATTGAGTACAGGCTGCGGGATTGGAAGCACTAACTCCGAGGCAGGGCGAGTACGAAAGTGTATAGTCAAGCGAAGAAAACTGAGGCTAGACGAGCGTCACTATATACACTCTCCCACTCGCCCTACTTCGTGTACGTGAGTGTACAGCCACCACATGAGCTACTATTAACTAAAAGTTTTTAATACCGAGTTGACGGCATAAGGTACTCCATGAGGCTTCCTTGCAGAGACCATGCATGCGCCGCAGCCGGCTTCACGGCACATGTACTTGGTACCACGTAGCTCCAGATCTTCTCGTACATAGTCCAGAAGTGTCAGATCTGAACTCACTTCACTGCCAACTGGTGGAAATAAATCATATAAATTATATTGGCTGAAATTGCCCGAAAGGTCACTTAGTGGAATGACACCGACGCCAGCACATCATGCCAGTCCGTTCTTGGGTACTGCATCAGTGTATGGGGCGGTGCAGCTAAAACAAGTTTTCTTAGAGTGGAGAGAGCTCAGAGAGCAATACTGAAAGTGATGCTACGAAAACCTTATCGCTATCGGACAACTCAACTCTACTCAGAATGTAAGGTACTAACAGTTCGTCAGCTCTTCGTGTTGCAATCCGTTCTGAGAAGACACTCCAATGTCCCACCGTCTGATCCCAACAAACGAACTAATATTCCTCCGGGTACACAACACAAAACCTCTTTTGCCAATCACCAATACTTCACCTTAAGTTCACTAATCTATAAGAAAATTCATAAAGAACTAAATATTCTAGATTGCAATAAATTTAAATTAAAAGCTAAGGTGATGGAATGGCTTCTTCAACAGGACTATACACACACTGAATCACTACTAAAATACATGGTCTAATATTGTCTTTTTTTGCTTATAGCGCCTACACATAACACCTCACATTCACTACTCTCACACAAAAACTCACCACACATACATACATCATAAACACATCCCCACACACATTCTCCCATTCACACACACATTCACCCATTCACACACCGGTAACTTGTTATTTTATACTTTTTCCTTTTCCTTTCCTATTTTTTAAATATAATGTTTAAATTAATCTGATTGTTAGCACGAACAATAAGTTGGCACAGTCCGCAGTTGTACCTATAATCCATATTTTTAAGTAACCTCACAGCTGAACACTGTCTCTTAAGATACAGGTTATCCTAGTTTGCGAGGCAGGGCTCACAATATCTGTATACAGACTTCTGCAGCATAGCTAGCATCTTGTTAATCAGTGTATACTAATGTATGTTTCTTTGTGACAATAAACAATTTTATGTATTTATTTATTTTATGCTACCCGAAACTGTCAAATTTTCCCAATCAACTTTGAACCTAATGCGTTAGCGATAAAGTTGAAAATCTTTTAAAGAAATTTGACAGATTTTAGTAGCTTGATGTGCTGGCTTCTGTACACAACCTATCTCCCAATCCGTCATCCTCCTGCCCTTGTCCCATTTAATTGGGATCGTCGTAACACATTTTTTTTCATCCTCCCCTGTTTACCGTCACACTATCAATTCATCATTCACTTCTTTTAACTTTAAATAATTCATCCATCTTTACTTTGGCGTTCTTCTTTTTCTCCACCCGATCACTGTCTCCAATCCAAAGCAAATGAATTGGGCGCTAGAAGGCGTTTATCGCTTTGCAACCACCGCAGACTGGAAGTGTGGAAGTGTCGCGAGAAGGAATTAGGAGTCAGTAACCTGAATAGACTGATTTAAAACGGCACCGGGCTTCATCCGTGTGCTATCCCGCTGGTAGATAGAAAGTAGAATGAAAACGCGAGGGGCCTCACATCTAAGCCAAAATTAGTAAGATAGAACACATTGTCATTTTAGCAAGTAAGAGACAGTCCTCTGGCAGGACAAAAGAAATTCATCAGGATTTCCCCACAAAATACATAGGAAGCTTGCCTATTTACAGCCCTGCACTCCAGAAGTCGAATTGTAGATTTTTGACAGTCGTTACAGGTAGTCAGTAGCCCGAACGTCTGACAACCAGTATTACTAAAGGGTATCGTATTATCAAGTACTAACTGGGTTGTGGAAGTCTGATAGACAGTCGCTCCATGTAAAATACTGGTGTTCGGCTGAATCCGGTTAGACTAGAAGTCAACCACACTATAGTTGGGAAAAGGGTAGGCAGATGATGACTTTTCTAGTAAGATTTCTAGGTTTTGAAGGAATCCATTGCTTACCTGTGTGTTTAACTCCATTGATTTTGAAGCAGATTTTATCCATGATTATTTGTCCCTTTCAACCTAAACTTGACAACACTTACGGCGATATATTGAAAAAACTGAAACTATGTTTAAAAAAATCTATTGGTTTTATAGTAACACAAGTAAGAAATAAATTACAATTCGGTCTTATCTTTTGCATACAGTATCGTATATAATTAATTTTATTAGGGCTACCGAACATAATAAGTGCTTGATTCGAGTTTTCTCCATAAGGCCTTCCAATAATCATAAATCTTTATTTATCTTGAACTCGGGAAGTACAGGCGCTGGTTCACATATGCACAATCTTATATAGATGAAGGTGTCAGATACAGGAAGGTCCTGAAGTACAGTACAGTCAATTATGGCTTGGCCTAGCGAGTGTACAAAAATTCTCGTTTCTATTAAGATTTGTCTCTAATAATTACTAATCAGATTTGTAGTAATTTTATGTTTAAATGGGTAGTAGGTAAGTATTATTGCTGAGATTCTTTTTACAGGAAACCTCGAAATATCCAAAATAAAATTTCTTTTAAACTACATTATAATGGAGACATTAGTACCGTGCCATTTCTGTGTTTAAAACTATCGCTACCCGCTTATATTGGGCACAACAGGATCGGTATTCAATATTTTAAAACTATATAGGTGTTATTTAATTTTAATTTATGGATTCTAGTAACAAGTTGAATTTACATCATTATCATTGTGGTATAAACGCGGCCTGCTAGATACTGACTTAGACAGGTACTCAGGGATGTCATACACGTTTCATATGAATGGGAATGCCAGTCAAAGTTATTACATTGAAATGAGAAAAAATTCCCTTGCGTTGACAAAAGTGTTACATGCTGGATTTAATTCTTAATTACATATTTTTATAAAATTACGGAAATTTGGTATGAATTGAGGACATGAAAGTAATAATCATATTATTAATATTTCTTAAAAAATAACCATTTAAAAAATATTTAAAAATATAAAAAATAGTGGTCCGCCGGTATCGGGAGCAGGGTCTAATAAAATTAATTACCCTAGACACTTTTGATGTGTTTTTTTTTACTTAGCCTCTATTATCCCACTGCTGGTCAAAGGCCTCCCCATAGCCTTCCACTCTTCTCTCCATGCGATTTTCTCGGCTGTAGTTCAAGATAATACCTAGGTACCCAAGTATTAAAATGTAATTTTCCTGTGTTGCATTGTGTGTACAGTCAGCAACAGAAGTCGTTGAACATAATTTTTTCCGATATTTCCTAATCACTATTATTTATCATAACTTATTGACTAAAGTAAATTACAAAACAACTTGTCATAATTGAACTACAAAAGTCGCTGAACTCAGTTAAACCATTAATTGTTATACATTATTACCGACAAAATTGTATGATCTGTAATAAATACAATAGTCGCTGAACATTGCCAATGTCCTACATTTCTTGTTCGTTAAACCTGTTTGCTCCAAGGCACTACTTGGCGAAGCGCAGCGCACCGCATTTTTCATAATCAAAACATTGCCGAATAAACACAGCTACTAGTTTAGAACATAAGTTAAATATAATATTAATAGACATTGAAATTAAAAACTAGGACAATATTTATTTATTTCTAGTACTTATAAAACAAATATCAATAAAGGGTAGGCACTACATACATAATAAAATACAGAACATATGCTCGCCCTACGGACGCACCGTGTAGATCGCACCTTAGATCCCTACTTAAATCCCATCCTCATAAATCCAGCTATTACACCTACTCCTTCTCTGTCTATGCTGTAAGGTTGTGGAACTCACTTCCGCCTAGCATCCGTGATCTGAAGAACATTTCATTGTTTAAAGCCAGAGTGAAAGAGCATTACCTTTCCTCTCAATTATGATTTATAATATACATATATATTTTTATTAGTTTATATATCTTAGACTTATGTATTTATATAAGTATATATTAATATTTACTTATATGTATATTTATATAAGTAAGTTAGTTAAGGCACATATTATACACATTATTCTCTTCCCTTTTACACACTATTGTCTACATTTCTTTTTCATTTCTCCTTTTTGCGGGTCTGCTGGCAGAAATTTCTTTTGAAATAAGCAGTACCTTTGTACTCATATATTATAATGTTATTTTCCTGTGTTTTCTTCTGTGTGTGCATAAATAGTTAAATAAATAAATAAACATAAAAATATATTAGACAGTAATATTACAATATTTAAAAAACAATCACGAGTTTACGATATGTTTACATGCGATCTTATTTTCTAAACAACAAATGAACCGGCGTTGAAACTGAGACGTTTGTAAGTGTAAAAACAAATAATTGAATGTGTAACAAATAAAAAAAAATACTTTCCTTCAGTTACAGGCCGAATATGACGTTCTCGAAGTAACACAAAACCTTAAAACTGTCAGTGGGGCTCATTATTACGATCAACTTTTTTTGTATGGGAGCAGCATGAATGAAATCGCAAAAAAACAGCTGTTTTATTATATTTAGTACAGCATAAGCCATTAATACTAAATGAAGTTATCCTTTTCCTAGGTCTTCTCACAGTACCGCAAAGATTCTAACATTATCGTCTTCCATGCATCAGCAAACAAGATTTTTGTATGAAAGTGCTGCGTAAAGTTGTGGAAATGTATGAAATGGCTGATTTTTTTTCGCGATTCCCGTGTTGCTTCTATAGAAAAAGTTGTAAGTAATGATGACCCATATATTTTTAGTAAAAAAAGGTAAAAAATGATTTGTTGACTGTTTTATTGATTATTTAAGATCAACTCAAACTAACATCACCAATTTGTAGGCTTACTATAAAATAACAGCATATACCTAAAAAATCACACGGTCACAACTGTTTAATTGTGAAATAAATCAGAACTATGTTAAAAAGGTAATGCAGTATCTTGTATTCATTTATGAGATTCAAGAACTCGTACATTATCAAGTTTTTTTTTGTTTTTTTGTTTTAATATAAAACTTTGCCCCACACTAGGAATTTCTCCTGTATCGTGGGTGCGTTTACAAACATTTAAGCTCACATACACAAACAGCCAGACCCGGAACAACTACCTGTAGGCCATACAAATATTTGTTCTGTGCGGGAATCGAACCCGTGACACGAAGCGCAGCAGTCAATCGCTCAGCCACTGCGCCAACCGTGCCGTCAAGTTAAAAAACTCGCGCATGTTTAGCGACTTACGCCAAAATGATAGTTACCGATTTATCCTGTAATGATGTTTGGCGACTTATAACATATTATTGCTTAGCGTTTTTGTAACATTGAAATGATAACCTTATTTCGTACTCTATTCTGGTAAGTGATTTATGGTTCGTTTTAGTGGTCAGGTGTTTTGTAAATTAGTATCTGTTCATGGACTTTCGTTGCTGACTGTACATAAACAGTAAAATAAATAAATAAATAATTTATAACTCAAAAAATAGAAACGTATTTTATTTTTTTTAATAATTTTATTTTAAACTATGTAAAACATTATTATTTGTTTCGAAAACCAGTAGATAGTAAATTAGTAGCCTCAGTTGAATTTAAAATCCGTGACTTTGGTTTCTGTTGACAAACCAATCATTTCTACTGTTGATGGACCATCTGCAAACGAAAAAGAGAAAGGTTAGAATATTAAACACCGCAAATTCTTATACAGCGTGTAACTGATGTGTAGGGTGAGCTACAGACGTAACCGCGAGAAAATATCAGCTGCCCCATACGAAATATCAATGTTTACTCGACCCAAATGTACTCTCGACGGCCAATGAAGCTATGCAAAACCAGTTTATACGGATCTCTCATTGTATAGAAAATCTATACAAAGCGAGGCTAAACTATACTGGAAATGTACAACTTCATGTGCCGCCGTATGTACATACGCAGTCCAGCAGCAGCGCAGTCTTTGAATACCAAAGATAAATGTGCCAGGATCATATTCGCGTTTAAATCTTTTTGAAATGTCCAGTGCTTTTAAAGTCATGCTAATAAATGTAAAATTACCCTAGACACTTGATGTTTTTTTTTTTTTACTTTGGCTCTTTTGTCTCACTGCTGGTCAAAGGCCTCCCCATAGCCGCCCACTCTTCTCTCCGTGTGGTTTTCTCTGGTGTAGTTCAAGATAATTTATAACTCAAAAATTAAAAACGTATTTTAAGTGTCTGGATTATATGTCATGTCATGTATATGTTAAGTCATTTTTAACGTAAGCTATAAAAGTAGGTATTTTAAAAATGTATAATTACACACCTATACTAAACCACTCTGTAGTAGGTATCCCAGATTCCAGTCGGGCTTGCGAGATCGCTTCTCTGATTGCTAGAGCCACTACTACTGACATACACATTGGAGGTTCGCCTACAGCTGAAAAAGATATCATCATAACATCTCGTCTGTAATCCCCGAAGGTCTAGACAGAGGTGTACCTAATTAGTAGTAGGTACTAGCTCAGCAGTCACGCTTGCGACCACTTGACAAACTAGGCTATTAAAAAGACGTCAAAAAATAAACGATTTAACGCCTTTGTGAATAAAGATAAGAAGCTTAAAATATTAAATGAAACCTATGGGATATTACAAAAAATATAGTGAAAATCCACATGCTTCATTCACTTTGGTAGTGTAGGCTGATATCTAATAATTAAACTTTAATGTTTTACAGAAGCATTTCATACAATTTAAAATAAATAATAAAGTTGATGTATATATTAGCAAAAATGTTGATCACAGTCAAGCAAAGTACAGCGAACAAATAGAGAAGATTTTCGTCCGACATGTTAATTTTATTGATTTGCATACCTAAGTCAAAATTGATTCAATAGATGAAACTTTCAATCCCCAACATTTACCTTTAGCTCCCTGAATAGCATCATAGCTATAAGAGTTCTTTCTAAAATAGACCCTGAAATCCTGTGGAATATCAGTGTTCATCGGAACTGAGTAGTTCCACGTTCGATTGGTCAGCAGTTCTCCAGTGTTGACATCATAAACGAGCTTCTCACAACTCCAATAACCAATACCCATGATGAATGCTCCTTCCACCTAGAAAAAGATAAAGATTTTTCAGTATAAATATTCGAGTACATGTAACAACTCAACTAATGTAGGTTCCTTAACTCTGAGGCCATCCATCATCATCATTTACCTAGTCTTTTCCCAACTATGTTGAGATCAACTTCCAGTCTATCCAGATGCATCTGACCTGGAGGTCATATCGCATTACCCAGTGCTAACTGGGTTGTGGACAACCCAGTTAGCACTGGGTAATGCGATACCCGTTGGTAAGACTGGGAGTCAGTTTCGGGCCACTAACTGTCAAAGATCTACAAATGACAGCCGGTTTAAGTACTTTCCGAGGCACGGAGGAGAGTCGGTATGTAATGGGTGGTCACCCATCCACGGACCAACCCAGGCAAGTGCCTTAACCTGAAGATCGACTCTAGTAGCTGTTATTATTTAGCCACGAGCTCCTCTGAGCACGTATTGATCTTACTACGGTGCGTTAAGTTAAGTTGGAACTTTTTTATGTGATTATCAAAAACGAATTACTAGCTAACTACTATTAAAAGCATTACAAACCTGTCCAACATCTATCTCTGGACTAACACTTTTGCCAACATCCTCCATGACATCCACCCTTAATATCTCTGACTCTCCAGTCAGAACATCGATTTCTACTTCAGCTAACGATACACCAAAAAGATCATAAGAATATTGTGCCACATCTGCTAATGAGACGAAACTTTGTGCTTGTAAATCTACATTAGATGCATAAGCTGTAGCTACAATTTCTTCCCAAGTTGCTTCTTGCATCTGATTTCTTATAGGTTCAAGTCTTTCCATAAGTTTTTCACAACATCTACGCACTCCTAACCCAACGTTCTGTGATCCGAGACTTCCAGCAGTTTCAAGAGTATTTGGAGCGACTATAGTATTAGTAGCTTTTACTTTGATTTTTGCCATGGGAACCTTTAAATAGTAAGCACATATTTGTATGGCTTTTGTGTTCAAACCTTGACCCATTTCGATTCCTCCATGAGTGATAACTACTGTTCCATCGCCTCGGTAGATAGAAATGATAACATTAAGGATTCCTACGGGTTCTGGTGTCCATCTTAAGAGAGAAAATCTCAGCCCACGTTTCTTCCATCGATTTTCTTTGTTAAAATGATTAACTGCTGATCTTCTTTCGTCATATGTTGAGTTTATTTTTATATTGTCTAACATTTCTTCTATAGCTATCGATCTCTCCCTGTCTAGATTGTTTAAACGGACTTGGATAGGATCTAGATCTAATTCGTAGGCAATTTGCTCCATTAATTGTTCGGCTTGACCAACGCTGTCTAGGGAACCTGAGAAAATGATATACTTTAAAACTATACAACACATCCAACAATTGAAGCAAAATAAATCTTTAAAATGTTTAATGCAAAGATCGTCATTCACTGGACGGTCGAGGGAAGGTATCGCCATAGAAGTCGACTGCAACGAATTGGTGGACATATGTCCACCAATTCGTTGCATATGTTTGTTTATGGTTGCGGTGCAAACATGGCCAGAGGTCATAAATGATAGAGAGATTTGGAAGGAGAAAGAGGAGGTGTTTGCTCAGAAGTAGGCCACCGTTATTCCACTATTCCACTTCCATTATTCCACTGCTGGGCAACCTCTGGGCCTTCCCTTCCAGTTCTCTCAGAGTTTTCCATTCTACGGCCAATCAATCCGGAAGAAGTTGGAATCGTCACACAGAGGGTGTCTGAAGACGGTCGTCGTCACCGAGGAAGCTCATTTAGGTTTAATTAAATTCTCACCAGGTGCTCTTAACAAATCGTTTTTAGGAGTATCAGTGATTGCATTGTAACAATTGAATTGCCATCTTGATCTGTTATAGCAGTTGTTGTATGAGTTCAAGACGAAAAAGCCGAATTGAAAATTAACTGCATGTCCATTGTCTTGATATAAATTGTAGTTCAAGTACTGTATAGTACCGCTACTATTGACACCAACCTGAAAGAAGTGGGTATATGTACAGACACTTTTAAAATGTATACCCTTTATAAATACATCTATACAAGCCCATGGTAATCAAATATTTTTAGATTCATAATCAACCAACTCAGCGAGACCTTTGTTCTGCATTCCACAGCTGGACATAAGTCTATTTCAAACTGCACCACAATACCCAGTGCACCGCCTTCCATATCCAGTCTGATCCAGCCTGTTCTGATGATTTGAGGACGTCGGTCCATTTAGCTACGAGACATCCCACGCTTCGTCGTCGTCTTCACTCCAGGACCGCACGGGAGTTTCTTAGAATAATTATTTATTTATTATAATTTAGTATAAATATTATGTGGACTGAACTTTACTTCAAAATTAGTAGTAGATGGGAGCTTCTTTCCAACTGCTCTTGTAGTGGTAGATAAGGGTTGAATCAATCTGCATGGCCTGTTCAATTTTTGGACTACAAGACCACAGGCAACTGCTGATTGTATGTTCCGAGTTATTTTCATGCCGTAAGAACCGCCGACGCGTCGAACGTGGACGTCAATGCTGTAATGGTACATTAATATGAACATTATAATACAGAAGATCTTAAAAAAGACCTGGTTGAGAGCTACGTTAAGAGTCTACCAGAAGCCTAGTAAAATAGAAACAATGCAGTCAAAAATGATAATGATGAAATAATAATTTATGAATTACTCACCAATTTTGGTCCATATTTAAGGCTCTCGACATCACTACCTGCACGCCATCTATCCAATGAGATGCCGCGTAAACCTTCATACCTTCTTCGGTTGGATGAATAACGCAAACCACATTCTCCATTGGAAAATGATACTGACTATACATCGTATTACCGCCTTTAATCACTTTAGCAACATCTGTGCCCATATCAGTAGCATCCACTGATTCATAAAATGTTACTCTCTTAGGATCTTTAATCGCTTCTTTGACGTTCAGTACTGGTTTAGTCATATTTGCATATACAACTTCAACCATTTTTGTAGCTTTTTCTGCGATACTTTGAGTCTCAGCGACGATGATACCGTAAGGCTGATTAAAATACTTGACTTTACCATTGCAGAATACTTCTTCATCTACAAGGAACCGTTTACCATCTGTTGGTGTGAATGAATTGTTACCTGGTATATCTTTTGCAGTATAAAATGCGATCACACCTGATTGGCTCTGTGGAAAAATAGGAAACAATTTCAGTTCCACTTAAAAAGATTAAAAGGATTATAAAAATTTTACATTTATTTACCAGAGCTTTTGTTGGGTTAATAGACACTATATTCCCAGTTCCTACAGTAGTAAGTGCAAACGCTGCAAATACTTCATACGGCTGTGCAGGCAAATCATCTGAATAAAATGCTTCACCTGAACATTGAATCTGTAATCACAAAGATATTTTTATAATTCCTTTCAAGAATTGTTCTACAGGTTTGCAGTAAATTTTTTTTTGCTGTTGTCTAAGTTAAAACTCCCGATTGTCTTTTAAACATCATGGGGTATCGTAGCATCGGGGTTGTGGAGTTCAGATAGGCAGTCACTCTATCTGAAATGCTGGAATTCATTTGCATCAAGTTACACTGGAAGCAGAGCCCCATAAAATTGAAAAAAGGGGTAGGCAAATGTTTTTGAGGTTAAAATAATGATGAAGAATATCTTATTATCTTACCAAAGCTTCAACTTTCTGTACTGGCTGGTTCAAAGGATATATCGAGGGATCTGTCTCGTAATACTGGCTTCCTTTCGAGACTGGTCGTGTTTCCTGAAGTTTAATAGATCCAGTTTTATAGCGAGAATTGAGGATATTCTCAGGACATAATGACAGAAGACCCTGAAAAGATAAGTGCATCGTGTGATCAAAATGCAAGAGTATTCTTGAGGGGCGCTTACACGACACCTCACTACACGCGATTAACGCCTATCATAATATTTAAAACACTAGCACGTCTCTTGCATCGTCAGAAAATCGTGACTTAAACCTTAAATAATGTGGTGAGTTCGTGTATTTATAACTTTTATTTTTAAATGTTTTTTTTTCAAGGTTTTTTTTCATATACACGGTTATTTTTTGGTCGTTCTGGAACCGAAAGCCATAAACTCAATCATCGATTTCGAAACGATTGGGACTATTTTTTTCAAAAACAAAAAATAAAAAAAATCACGAAAAATTTAATTTAATGTTTTTTTTGTGAAATAATGAGAACTCGAAGTAGCGCTTCCTTGCGGTAAATGCATATGTGTGTGTAAAACGTATTCACGATCGGCAACACATGCGAACGGTACCCATTGAAAAATCCATTCATTGATCCGTAAGCCACGCCCCCACCCCAGGCTTACACAGTCTAGCCGTCGCGCGGTTCGTGTTCGGTCACTCACGCGCAACTTAATAACATGTTAAAAATGAGTCGGCAATACGCGTACTCCAATGTGGAGTATTGGGCAATGGTGGATTTTTATGGGATGGCGCACAATAACCTGGAAGAGGCTAGACGACTTTATGCTCAGCCGGAACACCTGAACTCACTGCGCGCACGTGGAATCACCGACCCTCAAGTTCCCTTTACCTCCACCATCCTGCAGTGCGTGCGTACCTTAACAGTGAGTTTGGTGAGCAGTAGATAGGTCGTGGTGGCCCTGTGGCTTGGCCCGCAAGGAGCCCTGACTTAACACCACTGGATTTTTATTTGTGGTCCGAAATTAAAAGACTAGTTTATTTCGAGGAGCATACTACTCGAGATGAGTTAAGAAGTGCGATAGTGAAAAGTGACAGATACACATTAGGAAAATTAAAAGACAATGTGATTAAACGTGCCCGTTTGTGTATCGAGCAAAGTGGACTCCATTTTGCTCAGTTGCTTCGATACAGGGAAGTGTAAATTATTTAAAAAGTGTTTACCGTGCCTTCACCGTCTTGAAAACAAAAGATGCCGATGCGTTAGATACCTACATAAACAAAAATAAAATATTTAGTATGAATTTGTGCCCGGTTGATGGCAATAAGCTCGCCCCTTATTACATGGGAATTAAACATAACTGGCGAAAAATGTGGGTGTACCATTAGGTACACCTCTGCCAAACCCTTCGGGGATAACAGGCATGATGTTATGTATACCGTTCTAACCAAAGGATCGGTCGCGCAAATAGGTACCTACGCGATAGATAAATTGGTACACAAATAAAAATACGAAAAGCGAATTTAGACTTTATTTCTTAACAGTAAACGGTGAAAATTATAAATTTTACCCAAACTAGGTACCTAAGTAAAATACGCAGTTTACTAAAATTATTCTGAGAAACCTATTGTCTCGTGTCCGACCTGACTGTTACAAAGATGCACAACCGAATTACACGGTTCAATTTATTAAAATAAGGTCTTAATTCCAACCTAATACCTCCAATACCTAATAATACATCCAACTAATAATGAACTCTATTCGACAGACGAAACGAGTCATTTTTCTGTGCGAATTGTCTGCGTTTGTAACAGCCGCCAGCATTACCGCAAAAAAAAATGTTTTAGGCAGTATTATTTTATGAATCAGGTAGGTAGGTTGATTGGTCGACACTCGATTTAAGGCCTAATTCCCAAGCGTACTGTCGTCGTGTCGGAGTCTAGTTCAATAGGTACGAGTAGTAGTGATTTCGTGATGCGAGAGTGGTGAATTAAATGCCAATTAATTTATCTCGTTAATAAAGGGATGTGATAGTGGTAAACACCGTGCCGTGCTTCTGATACGAACGAGAAATGATGTAGGTAAATGAACCTACACCAACCTTAATCGGACCTGAAATGAAATACTACTTGCAGTCGGTTAATAAATTCGTCCGACGTCCATTGACCCGCTCAACTGACTCGCAGTTGAGCGGGTCAATGGACGTCGGACGAATTTACGCACAGCTGAGCCGCGCTACGTCATCATCGAGCGGACCGCGTACGTTATTGCGTTTATGAATGAAATAGTGGGAGCCCTACTAAGATTTAACTCGAATGACAGAAAAAATGTGATAAATTTCTAACTTCTATATTAGACGTCATAAAAAAAAAAGAATATGCCAATAGTAACTATTACTCGACTGGAGTTACTGTGTTTCGGTTCCAGAACGACCTAAAAGTATTCGTGTATTATAAATCATATTTTGTTATTTTTTTGTGTATCAGTATGCGTGGCCTACCCTCCGTGGAGAACCACTGCACGCCACTGCGTCTCTGTCATCTCAAAATGGCATTTCAAAATGGTCGTTAGGAACGGAACAATGTTATCATACGTTCAGCGCTAAACACGTTTCGTGATTTGTGCAAGAGGGCCTTAGTTTATTCAGGTGCCAATTCCAAGCAGGGCTTAAAAAATACAAGGTGTAAGGGACAGCCCTCCACAAACTGATGGGGTGAATTTAGTATATCATACTAAGATGACCAGTACAAGAACTTATTTCAGGAACGGTATGGGAATCCAATAAATTTGATTTGTTTTATTTTCTCATACGCAATGTATCGTTACCGTAGCAAACCGCACGTAGCGAACGGCAAGCGCAACAGCGAGTTCGATGAACTCTGCAGACAGGAAGTGAACAGCTGATTTCACGCGTCGTTCGTTAGATTATTTCAATATCCATTGTTGGATTTTTTATTTTAGCCGTATTTTTTACATAAATGGAGTGCTGCTTACAGGGAATGTAATTTTACATTAAAATGAAGGAATAGTAACTGAAATCTTTAAAAAAAAACGAAATTCCGGACAAAAATTCCAGTGGAATATGATTCAAAATAAGGAGCTGAATACACCCTGTGAGTTTGTGGAGGGTTGTCCCTTACACCCTGTATAGTAGTATTATCAATTTGGGTACCTTATAAAACAAACCAAGAGCCAATCTTCGTCTGAACTCAATACTAGCTTCAGGTGGGTCATCTATTACTACCAATTCGTCTCCCAAGATTTCTAAAGCTGATTGCAGAATTTCATTCTTAAACAGTTCTTTTCCAATTAAGTATTCTTCTGTTTTGTATGCTCTGGTGAATGACGGAGAAAGACCTCCGAAGACTATTCTTGAGGACAGGATTGTGTTGTTTGCGGACAGTTGGTATAAAAAGCCTGCGTTGACAATCGCGTGAGCCGTTGTACTTCTTGGCATCACCTGAAAGAATTATAGGGTTTACATTCAAAAGAAGACATAAAAAGAAAGGATATACAAAACACACGTAGGTAGACAAATCTTAAATATCTTAAATATTCACCGCATCACACCATGGACATTTTCTCTTTTACAAGACGAAAAAGAACTCTTGCCATAACTTTAAATGACATTTCAGCACAATCAGTCAATTAACCAAGTGTCCATGGTATTTCATGACCATTCTTCTCCATGAGATCTACACTTTGGAGTGGGCAACTATAGTTCATTGATAGTTATTAGCTGTAGGTAGCTTATTTTCTGATGTGCAAAAGTCTATTTCAAATAGATGCTTTGAGTTTGAGTTTAACAACATTTCCACTGCTCAGAAATAGACCTCCTCTTTGTGAACGGAGTGGGCTATATTTTACCACGAAATATCTTCGAATTTCTAGATATTTTCCTCTAGGGTTTTGATACCAGTAGTGATGAAATACAATGGTGACTGTCTAAGTTGGAACCAGTGTGTTCGACCCGTAGCGTCATGAACTACCACACTTAAATCGGAGCTTTTGCCACTGCGCCTTCTCCTTCCTAACCAAAGCACTCGAAGAAAATCGAAATTAACTTCGCCATGTTTAAATTAAAAAACTTCACCTTGAAAGTCTCTATTCGGTGTTCATTGCTCAAAGGAGGCAGCATTACATTCAGGATAACTACTCCCCTCATTCTGGTTGTCAGAAACTCTTGCATCGTCACAATTTTCATTTTCATATTGTAGCAGACTGAAATTAAAAACATTGCTGAGAAACAGTTCCAGGGAATATTGGATAACACAGTTGCAGTTTACGTTGAGAGTTCGAGTGATGTCAGAAAATAAAGGAAAATTTAAAAAATATGATAAATACAATATTAATTTTAATTAAGAACAGGTACAGTAGAAACCATAAGTGCAGTAGCAGTTTCACAAAACGATCGCATCAAAACAAGTCGCACTTGCGACCTTTTTCCATAACAAACATTTTGCACACATACACGTTCTCGTATATCGCACTCTTTGATAATTATCTAGTCAGAAAGAGTGCGATATAATGATCATTTGCCTTAGTGACAAGCTTGTCATGTCGCGACGGAGTATTAAGTTAGTGATATTTAATTTCAAACTAACAATTATGTGTCTATCTGGCTTAGCGGTTAACGGTATAGATAAAATGTCTCGCACGGTATAGTCTGCGTTCGAACCCAAGTGACATTACACTTTTTGTGTTTTAATTATAAATGATACGTTAGACCCGATGAGATATGTTTTTCTAAATATTAGTTGGAACTTATTGAGATATGTTTTTCTAAATATTAGTTGAAACTTATTATTAAAAAAAAAGATGAGGGTGAATGTGAAACAAAATAAACTTCTGGATTGAACAAAGTAGTTAGTTATGACGTTGTTAATTGGTGAACTTTGTTACGAGCGTTTGTGTTATTATTACGATTAGCGTATTGTTTGATTGTCTTTATTCAAAATGCAAGCTAATATTAGTATTGATGACAGGGCAAATATTGTCACTTTGCGTAAAAATGGGCTTAATATTTCTCAAATTTCAACTGAGACTGGCTTAAAATGTGTTAGTTATTTTTAAAAATTATAATTATTATGATAATAGTTGTGGTGTGTGATTTTCTTATTATTGAATATATTTCTAGTTGCAAGTGTGTAATCATATTTTGTTTTTTTTTAGAAATTCTGTTAGCCGTTGGGTAAAGAGGTTTGAGGAAGAAGGTAGTCTGAAGAGTCGTCTAAGAAGTGAAAGGCCGCCGCTTATTAACCCGACTCAGCGACGTTTTATGGTGAAAGAATATGAAACAAATGGTTTCATTCCAACTATAATGTTTGCAGAGCAATTGGATACTACATTACAGACTGTTCGCCATGCAGTCCATGCTGAAGGTTTACATGATCGGAAGCCAGCTAAAAACCATTTTTGACACAAAAACACAGGGAGGAAAGACTACGTTTTGCTCGAGATTATTTACGTTTTAACTGGGAGGTGACTGTATTTTCTGACGAGAAGACTTTCAAGTCTTGCCAAAAGGAAGACTTAATTTATGGCGAAAAAATAATAATACTTAATTTAATAAGTAGACCGGGCAACTAAATATTTAGTAATATTAACATAACCGTAAATAAAAATAAAAAAAATTAAGAAATAAATTTTAAATTTAATGATCTTAAATTGGGGTTTAGTTTCAATATTCTTTTCGTCAAGAAAATGAACACTTAAGCTATAACCTCAATACATTCAATGTGACATTACATTAAAAAAACACGTTCATAAAGTCTAACTCATATATTAGTTTTCAATTAACTCTGCTGAATACTGATACCTATAATAAGCGGGTATCAACAATTATTTTTGTGTTATTAGAATATCCTTTCCGTGTTATGTTATTCTTATTATGAATTGACTAAGTGGGTATACAACAAAAAATCTTATGAACGGTGATAAGAGAACTTTTTTTTGCCTAGATAGGAATGTGACGTCACATTCTCATAAAAGTTTGTTAATTTTATAAATAAATAAAACGAATAAACATTTTTGTTATCATTCAGCACGATTTTTTTATTTCCACCAACACCGAAAACATAAAATAAAAATCAATTAATGAGGTTAAATAATAATACAATAACTATCTAATATTTAAATTCTTATAAAAAATAAATAATAAGCATGACTATATTATAAATAAACATAAATACCTAACGACTTTCTGCTTAAAATACAAATATAATTAAGGTTTCAAAGAAACAAAAAACAGCCACACATTGTAATAACATGGATTCGAACTTGGACTTCATTGATCGTGAACCCATGCTCAGCCCAAACAGCTACCAACCCATGTTAATACTACGCGAATTTTAACAATGCAATGGTAAGAACAGGTCATCACTATGATGTGTATTCTAAATGCAACAGAAATATAATGCTATTTCACGTAGTGTGACGACAGTTCATTAGTGTGTCTTATGTGTGGAATGTTGAGACATCACTCATACACGCACACGCACACACACTGCTGTATCGCGCTCGCACAGTTCATAGCAATGTAATCTTTAGCATGGTACTGCACTTTTGAGCGTCTACTGTACTTACACAAAGTATTTGGTTACCGGTTACGGATACTTTAAGGGCATATTATAGACTCATTTCTATCGACAAATACACGTTTATAACTAGACTTAACCCCATACCCTGCGAATGGCAGCCATTTTGTTTTTTTAATCGGCTGATCTTCAATGAAAATATCTTTCAATCGAATAGACCTAGAGACATGCACAAGGGTAAACGCCGAGTTTATCAAATCATTATATAAATTTTCCTGAAAAGTAAGCAAAAAGAGAGTAAAAAATAAGTAATTACGAAATTTTACATAAAAATAAGTAATTTTTATGTAAAACTAGCTGACCCGGCAAACGTTGTTTTGCCATATAAATAGTATGAAAAATAGATGTTGGCCGATTCTCAGACCTACTCAATATGCTCACAAAATTTCATGAGAATCGGTCAAGCCGTTTCGGAGGAGTACGGGAACGAACATTGTGACACGAGAATTTTATATATAAGATTTACATTTTCTACTCTAGTGCAAAATTTAACCTTGAATGTTGCGTATCTTTTTATGTTAGATCAGAAGTATTTGAGTCAGCCTACAAAATGTTATCAAAATATTGACTCAACAACAATTATTTTGAGAGTTATTGTCATTTGAATATAGTCCTGCCCCAGCACATAGACTCCACAATGTCGCAGGTACCCCGTTCTTTGTTTGCAGGCACCAAATAAATAGTGTAATATGCCTGATAAAGTATCAGTAACCAGTAGCCAAACACACTGTATAATTAAGAGGAATTTTAATAATTCTTTGAACAGTCATTTTGAGTTTTGTTATCCATAATAACTTAATAACATAACAACTTAACTCACACCACTCACACACCCCTTTTTTTTTTGTTTTTCGGATGGGAAATCATCAAATAACTCCCCCCACTCTGGGCGGAGCGGAAAGGAATGTCAGACTTGTACTGCCTAAAACCCATCCATGTTCCTTCTTTGCCATTTGTGTTCCAGGGCCACGGTCTCTCTTTCGAACAGTCCCGCAGCCCTGGCAGGCATCGGCCCATGCGGACCCCTACTTGGTTGCTGACATCTCTTTGAGGCGCGCGTGGAACACGAACGCGCGGTCGACACGGCCTGTCGTCATTAGACGGCCGGACGGCGAGCTAGCCCATAACTCGTCGACTCGCCGTCCACAAGCCCGCGCCTACGGTGGCCGGGAGCCATCACGTGACCCCCGACGCCCAGGGCGTCTCCCGCGGCGGCTGGGACGTAAGGTTCTTTCCCTCTCACGTCCCGCCACCTCCTTCACTAGCATGACTGCTTTGCAGAAGGAGGTGACTGTTTCCCATTCCCTCTCGCTCCGGACCATGGCTTGAACGAGGGCCGGACGCGAGAGATCGAGGCCGACCCCTCACTCTTAATTCTTTTGATAATAACTTATTAAGTAAGCTAGTAACCCTGGACAGTAACGAAAATACATCATTCATTTTGCTACACATACCTAAAGTTAACTGAGCCCCAACAGTTTCCAGAAGGAGAAAAACGTCTGAAGAAAAGGAATTGTGCGTATGTTTTATCATCAAATTCCCAGCTATGGTTCCCACCTGAAAGTAATCAGGAATGAAAAAGATCCAGGCTTGGATTGGATGCAGGCTGCAACACCGCTCTCCCACCCGCTATGCTTGCGGGTGGGAGAGCGTTGGTTCCTGCTGTCATTTTTGTACATCTTTGACAGTCATTATGTGTAGTCAGAACCCCGAAAAGCTGACAACCAATTTAACCAAAGGGTATCGTATTACTTAGTAACTGGGTTGTGGAGGTCAGATAGGCAATCACTTCATGTAAAATACTAATATTCAGCTGCATCCGGTTAGACTGGAAGCCAAGCAACATTGTTAGGGAAAAAGCATGGCAGATGATAATTTTAAGCAATAATTATTTTCTAGAAACGCCAAAAGTAAAATTTGAAGTTAAATAGGTTACAAAGAAGTGTTGAGTCAGAAAGTGCATAGAACAACGATATCAAACACTTGACAATCGCAGTTCCGCGTAGAAGCTATAGTGTTCGCTCTTGGCACTCGCAGTGACAGTTAACAAGAGAAAGCACTTAAATGGGGATTACATTCACGACTCTAGCTAAATAACAGGACAAACATTTTTAATAGTAAACATCAAGTAAATAAATAGAGTATTATAGTTGCTTCATCTACGAAACAGAAAACATTGTCTGTGTTTAAAGAATATTGTTGTTACTTGAAAGTTATCCTAAATAGGTATGAATTAATGTCTTGTTTTGTCTGACAAATATTACTTGAAGAAGGATTATGGATAAATAAAAGCAGCAATTTACGGAGGCAGAGCCGTTTATGGGTAATAAACCGCTGCCGGTACCAAAAACATGTTACGCTGTTGGTCCCAGCTCTCATTCTTACATCTTTGACAACACGAAAGTCTAACATCCAGAATTACTAAGGGACATGGTAATACCTACATATTAATCGGGTTGCAGGGGTCTGACAGGCAGTCGCTTCATGTAATTCACCTGCATCGGGTTAGACAGCAAGCTGACTCCAATAGATGTAGGCATAATAATGATGAATAAAATATTACTTACGTTTCTAACAGGAATATGAGCAACTTTCTTTAGATGATTATAAAACTTCTTCAAATATCCAAAATACTCTTGCTCTGATATGCTTTTGAATATTTCTAACAGTTGAGTTAAATTTGTAGCAGCACCTATGATTAAATTCTGGTCCATTTTGCATCCTTTAAGTTCAGAGACCGCATTTATATCGATGAGAATTCTAGGATATTCGTCTATTGGATAGGCTCCTGAAGAAAAAACAATTTTAAAATTTATATTAATAGTAAAACTTTTACCGTTGATAACCAGTTTATTATGCTATTAATGTGTACTCAAATGGTCATCTTTGCATTCCTTGTGTATTCAATTGTGTAGGAGGATACTCAAATCCATCATTTAATTTGAAAAATTGCTAAAGACGAAAACCGTATTAATTAATATTTTAAAAGGTATTTTAAATGCGTACATTATTAACATTTTCTTTGTTGCTACTTACTTCTGATACCCACGGAATCATACGACCGAGATAAAAAGTATCCTATGTATTAATCCAGGTTATAAACTCTCTGTGTGCTTAATTTCATCCAAATCCGTTCAGTAGTTTTTGCTTGAAAGAGTAACAAACATTCATCCATCCACCCTCACAAACTTTCGCATTTATAATATTAGTAGGAAATAGGATGTTATTTTTCTTACCTTTAGCAGTATTTCCACCGACCAACATATACGAGTCATCTCCTTTCTCCTGAAGTATTTCAAATATGCTTTTGATTTGAACGACTCTAAACCAAAACTTACCATCGTTCAATTTAATTTGCACAGTATTTAAATCAAGAACATCTTCTTCTTCTACCATACACCAGTCATTTTCATCACAATTACTTTTATCAGAACTTTTACATGATTTCTCGCAAATATGTAAATCTTCGATATCCCGTATAGGCGTATCTGGACTGTCTACGCCAAATTTCTTAAAACCATCCATGATTGGTCTGTATCCTGTACACCGACAGACGTTGCTTCCTAAAGACTGTTCTATTTCCAGCATGGTAATGTCTGGTTTGCTCTGTAGTAAACTGAAAATGTCAAGGAAACTTTGACGAGCTGGTAACTGATGTATGATGAGCTGTTTCAGAGAAATACTACCATTATAGGCATAAGTATAAGTTAGAAGAATAAGGTAGTATTTCTCTGACACTGCTCATCATATTACTAGGCAGTTTTGTCGCCAAGCAACGGTTAATGCAAGAACAGGCAAAGGGATAATGTAGCTTTTCCGTTGGCGGTGAACACAGAATGAAGACATAGTCCGTCTAGCTGTCCGTCAGTGAAAACGATAATGGAAAACCCAAAGAGGTTGTTGTATTTATATTCAGTGTAGTACAATGAAACGCGTCAATACTGATAGCCGCTTATCTAAACTCTGTGGTCGGTATAAAGTTTAATAAAAGTGGAGGAGCTCTTTCAGAGATGTACTACATACTACTAATCACCGTTTCTACTTCTGCCGCCAACCAGCGGCCCAGGGTAAAAACAGTCAGGTCAAACAATTTGGAATGGCAATCACACATGAGACGGTATGTGCTATCATAGGCGGTAATATCAGGGTCTCAAGGTTGAAAGATAGTTAAGCTGGAGGCATGCATGTTGGCGACTTCTACCTGTACATAGACATAATCCATCCTGGAGTGCAGTACCCGCACTGAGTACCGTTATGCTTCGCCAGAGTGGTCTGCAGTGGGTGGTAGCCTTTCTTCCTGTTGCCCACCTCCTCTATTGTCGTGATTTCCAGCCCGTGACATAATGTCACTGACATCATACACTGCAATATAAACTGTTCTGGTCATGATTGTTAGATTTGATCCACGGATAGACCTCAAAGATAACGTATGAGATGCCACACATCATCCAGCCTTCTAGAAAAGTGACCTTGACCTTGAATCATAAGGCTTTATGACAATGAACTTCGATAACTCGATATGCTCGGCACCGGATCCGCATAAGCTCAGCTCATTTTTATTATCTGATCCCGACCCGACGCGTTTCTGTTACGATACTTATTAGTGTGTGTGTGCGTGTGTGTCCGTGTGTCTATAGTTTCATGGAAACAAATGTCGACGGTTCGAGATGAGTATATGCTGACCCGGTGCAGTACTTATACGTGTGCTTTGGAATTTTCATAGAACGATCGTTACTAATGGTTCTGTTTTTGACTTTACCGAGTTGACGGCATAAGGTACACCATGAGGCTTCCGTGCGGAGACCACACACGCGCCGCAGCCGGCTTCACGGCACATGTACTTGGTACCTCGCAGCTCCAGCCATCCCCGCAGGTAGTCCACCAGTGTCAGGTCTGAACTCACTTCACTGCCAACTGGTGAGAAGAAAGTAAATACAGCGTGTCAAGGACATCGATCCGCAAAGTTTGAATTGTTTATGTATAACATGATTCTAGACCCAACAGTATGATTCTAGATCACTATTTTTTTTTTTTTTTTTTCCGGATCGGAAATCATCAAATAACTCCCCCCACTCTGGGCGGAGCGGAAGGGAGTGTCAGACTTGTACTGACTAAAACCCATCCATGTTCCTTCTTTGCCCTTTGTGTTCCAGGGCCACGGTATCTCTTTCGAACAGTCCCGCAGCCCTGGCAGGCATCGGCCCTTGCGGACCATACTTATTTGCTGACATCTCTTTGAGGCGCACGTGGAACACGAACGCGCCGTCGAAACGGCCTGTCGTCATAAGACGGCTGGACGGCGAGCTGGCCCATAACTCGCCGTCCACAGGCCCGCGCCTACGGTGGCCGGGAGACACCACGTGACCCCCAACGCCCAGGGCGTCTCCCGCGGCGACTGGGACGTGAGGTTCTTCTAGAATCACTGTTGGGCGCAGAAACACAGAACAGTCTATAAGCCTAATCAACACAGTGCACGATGTTCTCGTTTTATAAAATGGGTTAACAAAGAGGAGTCATATGACGTGCAGCGTTGCATTTGCGTCAATTGACGGTTTGAGTGATATGCAAATTTGCTTTTAATCGTAACTTTAAACTATAACGTATTTATGAATGTTTGTGGATATCTCTGTATAATGTATAAATTGTGTGTCAGCAAGGTGTTAGCTATCAAATGAATGGTAAACTAACTTTAGACTCATTTATATTCAAATTGTAATCCTTCAAATCTTGCGTATGGTCTTTTAGTTCACCAGGGACTAATTCCCTGTTCCCTGAAAGACAAACCACTTGAAAGGAAATAGTAATTACGTTTTAAGAAAAAAAGCTGAACGGATGCCATGCGCATAATGTCCGCAAACAATCCAGACTGTTTGGTTCGACTACCAATGTGAATAATAATATAATCATGACAATCATCACTTCGCGTGGTAGCCAATGGCTTAATTGCCAAGAGCTCTTGTTAGGCAGCTGAATCAAGGGCTTGATTCAGAAAGCGGTACTTCGGGACATGCTCGTATTGTTAGGAGACTCTTCTTTCTGGAGTCCTGACCGAAAATATAAAAACAATATCAGTCCACCATCAGGTCATCAGGAACGGATTCCAAGATACCGGCGCGGCAGCTTGGACTCTTGTTCCTGATACCGGTGGACTGATATTGTTTTTATATTTTTAAATATTTCGAACACTTTACCCACTTTCACTAATTTATGGCGTTTTCACGATTTGTATAGAACTTACACTGTTACTTGAAATTCATTAATTCAATAACAATTATTTAATTTATGTATTTGCTTACACAGCCAGAATACAAATCCCTCAGATTGATTTGTCATCATGGCGCTTGCAACAGCGTCAAAATAGCAGGAGCTTATAGTTGAAAATCACGTTAGATATCCCGTAAGTGATAGTGTTAAAAAAAATTTTTTTTTGAAAAAAATAAAACCGACTTCAAAAACACAGAAAAGTGAAAAATAACTATAGTTTCTGAAGTCGGTAGTGTATTTGTATAGAATATTACAATCCTATACAAATATTTTACATTGTTAACGATACATTTCATGGTAATAGGCTTATCCCTAATAAAATGGAAGTTAATATACCTATATATATATATCTGGGTGTACTGTACGCATCTGCGTACCTCCTCAGAGCATACAGCCGTTACGTTATGTTATGATATTGTGTAAACAATACACATCCAAGCGAATGCAGCAATCACGACAGATTTGCTGTCTACTATTGAAGAGTTCCATAGTATAACTCCGAAGATTAGATTCACCAAATTTAAACGTAGTCACCGCGGAATAATATTCTTCCAAATTAAAAAAAAATCATCGAAATCGGTTCACAATTGTCGAATATTATATTTGGAGATTTGTCCTCGATTTCACCAGGATCCCATCATTAGATCCTGACATGAAGACCATGGGACCACATGGAAAGTATACTGATTCAAACAATGCCCATAAAATTTTAGGGTGCCCTTAATTTTTCTGGGATTCCATCATCTGATCCTGACTTATACCTTCCATCATCAGCTTAGCAACAAGAGATTATGATTACCATGCACAAATTTCTGAATTGTGTTAGATAGTATATGAAAAACATTGTATGTGCCTATAAAATTTGAGGGTTCCCTAAGATTCCATCATCAGATTCTGATTTGGTGACAATGGGACTACCTCAGGAGTATAGGCTTTCGAATAAAATAAGAATTATGAAAATTGGTGTACAATTGGCGGAGAAAACGGTGAACATAGGTACATTAAATAATACATACCGTCGAACATAGAAACTCCTGCTTTTTTTTAAGTCGGTTAAAAATTGTCAAAGGAGTTTTGGTGAAACATTAGTGAACCGTTAACAATACATGCCATGGTAATAGGCTTATCTCCAATAAATGGAACTTAACATACCTTACTGTTGAAATGGGGGTGTACTGTAGACTGTACACATCTCAGAGCATTCAGATGTTATGTTATGTTATGATTTTGTGTAAACAATGAATATCCAAGCGATTGCAGCTATCGCGACAGATTTGCTGTCTATTATTGAAGAGTTCCATTGTTAATCTACGCAGATCAGCGTCAGATCTTCACCAAATAAAAAATGGGACCACCGCGGAATAATATTCTTCCAAACAAAAAAAGAATCATCAAAATCAGTTCACAATTGGCGAAGATATCGCTGAACATACACACAAAAAAAAAAAAAATCAGTCGACTTGATAACCTCCTCTTTTTGGAAGTCGGTTAAAAATGTAATATTTCTGTTTAAAAACAAGAAAAAAAACTTAAAAGACGAACTAACGAAAAATCCTCACTTACTTGTGTGTTTAACTCCATTAACTTTGAAACAGATTTTATCCATGTTTTCTTCCCGTTTCAAGCCGTAGGTTGACGGTTTCTAAAGTTACCTATTATTTCTGTAACGGAAAATTGCAAACGTAAAGTTGTAAAAACCAAATAAAACTGACACCAGGTAACCGAGTTTATAGTATTAATGATGTAGCAATTTCTTTAGTTTTATCTTAAGCAAATGTTTGGACATTTTTGAATAATTATCCTAATTTATGGCATTTTAATGTGTTCCGGTACAGTTTATATTGCTACTTTTTTAATGAGACAACAGGTACTGAATTTTTGCAGGTCCAAAAGTGGTTATAATTTTCTAGCAAAAGTCCTTTTTCAAGAAATTTACGTTTATTATTTTAATCAATAAGTTATTTACCAAGCTTTTTTTAGTGTTTTGAAACTTTTTACTTGAGTTTTTTTATTCTAAATAATTGAAAAGGTTCTTTACACCAGTTTAAATATCTGTCCATTAACATTTCTTTCAATTAGTAATTCATTTATGTACATATTTTTACTTTATTTTAAATTAGGGTTCCGTACGGCCTTTAAATTGTCACATGAGGAAACGACTTAGGCGTGTCCTCTTTAGGGGCAATGGGCTGTATCTTAAAATAACATTTACTATCTATTTCACTCAAGACAGTCTACTTTTCACACTATCAAAAAAAAAAATGTGCAGCTGCAAACCTAAGTTTGTCAGCTGTAAGCTTTGATACGGAACCACCTGGGCACGAGGCCTATTTAATTGTGTTATCATGTGAGCTCAATGCAAGCTGCTATCGTTCTCGTTGACGTGTGTAGGTACTCCAGTCACCCTGATTAGATACATAATGTAACGAATGCATAAACTTTATATAATCGGTTTGCATAAATACTTCGGTTTTTCACGTCCTACAAATAAAAAGGTTTCACATAATTTACTGACTTCATTCAGCATACAATCTTGAAATTAAATTAAAAAACCTATAATAGTGTACTCGTAATTTAGGTAGTTAAAAAATTCACTTAAGAAAAAACCGGCCAAGTACGAGTCGGACTCGCGAATGAAGGGATACCATCGTAGTAGAGGAGTCCCCTTAATTTTTTTATTTAATTTTATAATTTTTTTGTTATAGCAGCAACATAAATACACATTCTGTGAAAATTTTAACTGTCTGCCAATTACGGATCATGACAGACAGACGGACGGAAGGACAGCGGAGGCTTAGTAATACGGTCCTGTTGGTTACCCTTCGGGTACGGAACCCTAAAACATATATTTTCTTTTACAATGGTAGTAATAAAATTCGCAAAAGAAAAAAAGAAAGACATAATAGCACGATGGATCACGAACACACACACGATCGAGGACCACGACCACGATCGTGGTGATTCACGATGGTTTATGAGTTAAAAACTCATTTATTTGTATTACACCCATTTTATCAATTTTAATACCCATTCGATTTTCATTATCACAACATCAAAGGCTGTGGCAGCAATTCTATAACGTTTCCCCGAAGGGTTAGTTCACACAAGCCTCAAATAATAACCTATTGCCTATCAATCGGACACAAATCCATACTTCGTGACTGTTACTGAGAATTTCCTGGTGGAAAAGCCCAAAAACACTTTGCCCGACCTGGGATATAAACTCGGGACCTCATGCTCAGCAGTCGCGCTTGTTTGCCTTCACCCCAACTGCAACCAGCGTTCCAGGACTGAATAAGCTTAATGCTCCTCTTAAGTCACTCATCCAAAGTTAGCTAGCAGAAAATCATGTTAACAACGAACTAAATGAGATGATTTTTACATCAAAGGCAAGAGATACCCCATTAAAACTTTTGTAAAATCCGAATATTACACTAATTAGGGAACTCCGAACGGAAACCCAGTAAATAAATTAGGAAGATTAAGCTCGTAATTAATATTTTTTCTTCCTTGCCCCAGTAATGGTGTAAGCGATCACTTAACGGGCTTAAGTTTTTTAATTTTGTTTATGGTATTGGATGGCCAAGTAGGTATTTAATTTTTGTTTTTTTTTTTTTTATGGTATCAGCTGATCCGTTTGGGATGTGGGCCAAAGACAAAAACTCCAAAGGGTTTACCATTTACCTTTTAATGTCTTACGTTGGTGTTATGATTGACTCCTAATCGAAGGGGTCGTCGTTATCATCGTATATCACAAGATCATTGCATTTATTTTGTTCGGGCAATCCAAACGCTTTTAGGTTCTGACAGGCAGGGTGCCTTCTGGTTTTCTGAACGAATGCGTGACATATTCACCAGATGATGGTGATGGAGTTGGTACTTGCGCGACCGATTCTTTTGGTAAGGACGCGGGGCAAGAACTGAAACACGCATTGTAAAGAAATAGCAAGTTGCTGTTACAAGCAAAAACACAGGAATGAGAAGTACCCCTAATAAAATTCAATAGGAAAAAAGTTCAGGAAAATATGGGTACCCAGCCAAACTGCTTTTTCAACTGTCCAGCAGTTGGATAGTTAAAAAAAATAAAGTCATCATCATCATCTGCCTAGCCTTTTCCCAATTATATTGGGGTCGGCTTCCAGTATAACCGGATGCAGCTGAATACCAGTATTTTACATGGAGCGACTGCCTATCTGACCTCCACAACCCAGTCTGTACTGGGTAATACGATACCCCTTGGTAAGACTGGTTGTCAGACTTTTTGGGCCACTGACTGCCTAACGACTGTCAAAGATCTACAAATGACAGCCGGGACCAACGGCTTAACGTGCTTTCCGAGGCACGGAGGAAACTCGGTATGTAATGGGCGGTCACCCATCCACAGACCAACCTAGGCAAGCACGGCTTAACCTAAAGATCGACCCGAGCGGCTGTTATTATTTAGCCACGAGCTCCTCTAAAAAAATAAAGTCATAAAACCTTTTTTCAGTTACTGCCATCTACTAAAAATCAGCTGCATTTTAAACGCCACATTTAACAATTTGGCTAGAACCACTTGGTTGAAAGTGCCGAAAACCAGTTTCCAAAAAAAGAAGCTAGATGGCAGTAGTGTAGCGTAACTTTCAGTTTTCGTGGAAACTCATGCCCGCGACAAACTGTCGCATTACAGCAAAGTCTGCACTAGATGGCGATACTTGTGTCTGGTCAAAAAAACCTTCACGGTTTCGAAAGGTAAATTGAGTACAAATAGAATTGTATGTTATTACCGCTTTCAAATCTGCAGCGGCAATACCGCTCCGATGAATGCGACAAATCCCAACAATTAGCTATCACAGGACACGTTATACTTGAGTGTGAGTGGCTCGTGACAAGGGTTAAGTGAGTAACTCAAAAATTATGCCAAAAAAAACAACTGTTCCATACATTTTGACCGTGTAGGTATTGCACTTTTGTAGGAAACGGCTGTTTTTTTTTTAAAATTACCTGTGATAAATTTCTACGTGGGGTTCAGCATGAAGTACTGAATTTGCGGTATCCGTTTGCGTAGGTGTCCCTTGCACCTTGAATACAAAAATAAGCCTCTGTGACACACAATAATGTTCTATCCGTATATCTTTTAGGTTCGAAACCTTAAAACCAACATTTTTGAACACCTGTCTCCGCTCTGTTAAATCCTTTAGCGATTCTGAGTGACGCATAGCTTGGGATGGCTTTTTAAACCTTTAAATATTTATAGCTTAAGCAGATAACGCAGGACAAGGCTACCGCGGATGGTGGCGTAGCATTGCGTCCATTTGCGACATACCGCAGACCGCAGGCAAGCTGATTTGGTATTGGTCACGTACGATAAAAGCCATTTAATATTTAGAAAGAAAATATTAATGAAATAGATTTCTTGTGTGCTCTTGAAAATATTGTTTGTAAATCTAGTATAAAAGACCAGCCTGTACAAAGCTCATGAACCTCTTTGAGAGGAAGATGTGCTCCAACAGTAGTTATGTTATAAGCGGATTATGCTAAAAGATTATAATAAAGTCAACAGTAATAGTCAGAATTCAGAAAGATACTGTTTAATATGGATGCTAACTCATTTAGTTAAACAAAGATGTTAATATATATTAACGAAAAAAATAAACAGTTATCTCAGGGCTAAGACAGTGGCAACTGATTCTATAGCGTTTCATATTTCTACATCGACTCTCAACATAATTGACATGAGCTTCTCGGTCACCTACAAGGTGTAAACGGACCCTTCAAGAAGCCGTCAACCAAGCACTCTGTACATCAAACTGCGCAAAAACTATGTATAGGGTGAAAAATCACGTTTTATGCTAGAACTCAATGTGACGCATTAAAAACATTGTGCTGATGGATGCATTGAATAGTAAAGGGGTCATAGAGAAAGTTGTAACATTAAAAACTTGTAATTGAATTTCTTCGCAAGTAGATTCCCAGGTATGGTTTAAAACAAAAAAAAATGTAGCAATGACGGGGAGAACTAGTGCCTTTCGGCTTCGTGAAGCGTTATAGCGTTTCATATGTCTACATCGCCTCTCAACATGATTGACATGAGCTTCTCGGTCACCTAGGTATATCAATCCAATACATTTTAGACTTTTCCAGCATTATTGTCCCTCTGAGTAAAATGATTGCAGAATAATATTATCCTAAAGGCACGGAAAGAAGTAAACTATCTAAGAAGGATATTTAATTAAAGGCCAACATCATGAAAGCTACTTTCATTACATTTTTAAAATAAATATTTGATTACCAGCAATACAGGATGAAATTACTTTAATAATGCAAGTGTAGGTTGCCTCCGATTTTCGACGAACCGGGACTGTCCCGTTAATTTATTCATCGAAGTTCTGTGTACCTACAGATGTTGGCATCGGGTAATTGGTTTAAATCCTGTTCAAGTTTAGTTTGCTAATTATTTAGTAGACGTATCTGGGCAGCGTTTGCGACGTAGGTTCTTGAGTTATGTAATAGTTAGTAGGAATTTTGATATGTGTGTGATAGTAGCGATCGAGTTTGAGTTCTAGACATAATTATTTATTTGACTTGATTGTTTGTCTGTTTAGTGCCACTTCCTTTGCAACTAATGTGTCATAGTTGGAAAGGTACACTCAAATCCTCATTAAGTACAAACTATCTAATCGGGATACTGTCTCGTCCATTTAGTGCTCGCCAGCACTAATGCTGTACATCATGGCAAAATGTAGGTGTACTTTTAGGTACACCTCTGCCTAATTATTCGGAGATTACAGGTGTTCTGTTATAAAATTGATTCAGGCTAAATTAAAAAAAAAAAAAAAAAAAAAAAAAAAAAAAAAATGTTAAAATGGATATTTTGGCTTCAAAACATTCAAGCAATGATTTTCGATCGTTTTGGAAACACACAAATAAGCTGAGCAGTAAGCCAGGCCTCCCTGTGTCTCTCTATGGGGAGAGCGATCGCGTAGGCATTGCTGATCTCTTTAAGGAACATTTTAGAATAAAGTCTCCACTGGGTCCCTGCGTTTCCGAGCCTGATGTTGTTGACCTTGGTGACCTTGGAACGAGATTCACTGCTAGGGACGTTAAATGTGTTATTAACAGTATGTCAAGAGGCAAGTCTCCAGGTCATGATAGTCTCAGCATTGAGCACCTCAAGTTCACGGGCCCTCATTTACCAAGAGTGTTAGCAATGTTTTATAACTTTTGTGTGAGTCATGCGTATTTACCTTGCCATATGACTAAAACTATCGTAGTGCCCATTATTAAAAATAAAACGGGTGATATTGCTGACATAAAGAACTATAGGCCCATTTCTCTGGCAACAGTGATCGCGAAAGTGCTTGACAGCCTGCTTAACAGACAACTTAATAACTTTGTTCAGCTGCACGACAATCAGTTCGGATTTCGATCCGGACTATCTACTGAAAGTGCTATCTTGTGTCTAAAGTGGGCTGTGAGGTACTACTCGGATAGGAAAACTCCTACGTATGCTTGCTTCCTCGACCTCTCCAAAGCTTTTGATCTGGTCTCCTACAATATCCTCTGGAGGAAGTTAGAAGAATCTGGTGTTCCTCCAGAGTTGATTAACACTTTTAAATGCTGGTATAGAGGCCAGATCAATCAGGTACGCTGGGCCGGGGCTTTTTCGGAACCGTATAGGTTGGAGTGTGGGGTAAGGCAGGGGGGGTTAACTTCCCCCACGCTCTTCAACCTCTATGTCAATGGGCTGATCGAGGTGCTCAGCAGAGAGCGTGCCGGCTGTTACATTGATGGAGTATGTGTAAACAACATTAGTTACGCCGATGATATGGCGCTGCTGAGCGCCTCGGTTTGTGGTCTTAGGAGATTAGTGACCATCTGTGAAGAATATGCTTTACTTCATGGATTGGTCTACAACGTCACTAAAAGTGAAGTCATGGTCTTTGGTGCCGGTGGTCGATGTCCTGATGCTATCCCTCCGGTCAAGTTGAACGGAATATCGCTTGTGAGGGTATATAAAATGAAATACTTGGGACATCTCTTGACCGCTGACCTCAGAGACGATGATGATATTGAGAGAGAAAGAAGGGCGCTGTCGGTAAGAGCTAATATGATCGCTCGCAGGTTTGCACGTTGTTCTGTCGTTGTAAAAAGAACCTTATTTCGTGCATATTGCACCTCATTTTACACGTGCAGCCTGTGGGTAGATTACACTCAAAAATCGTACAGCGCCCTTCGCGTTCAATATAATAACGCGTTCCGGGTATTGATGGGGCTGTTCCGCTTCTGTAGCGCATCAGGGATGTTTGCTGATGCGCGTGTCGATTGTTTCTACACCACGATGCGCAAAAGATGCGCTTCCCTGGTGCGCCGGGTGCGGGCCAGCCCCAACATTATACTGCAGTGTGTGGCGAGCAGACTGGACTGTTTGTGTGTGAATCGTTGCTGCAAGCTTTCTACTTCGGTGTTAAGCTTGTAGCAGGGATTCGCATAAATCTATAATGTGAGACAGTGTTAGGTTAAGTGTGTAGGTTAAGTTTACTAACATAGTTGTAAGGAAATATTGTTACTAACTTTGTGAGTCCTGTTACTTGAATTAAATATAATAATAATAATAATAATAAGCAATGAGGAAATGAGGTGTGCTTTGGAGGGTGCGATTCGAGAATATCGGTTCATGCAACCTGATCTTAGACCACGCGTACCTCGTTTGCCCATGCATAACAAAAATAGGGTGCTGGTGGCTGTTCTGGATTCGCAGTTGTCAAACTATTTTGATAACTGCGAAGACCTCACCGATGCTCACTCAGTCCTGTATTGTGCGGCTGTAGCGGCATGTCGTGTAGCTCATGTCAAATTTTCTGATGACAGAGCTACACGACCTAAGCCAGCCGTACCGTCATGGCAGTACAGGATTGAACGACGTATTGGTGAGGCCAGAGCACTCATCGGCAAACTGATCTGCTTCAGGGAGGGCAATACTCGCCCTAGAGTGATGCGTTTTGTGAGGCGGGCGTTCTCGGGGACTGATATCAGTGCTCGAGACTACATGTCCCGTGTCACAGAGCGCATCGACTTCCTGAAGCAGAAAGTTTATGCATGGGCAAACCGTATTCGTAGGTATAAGCGGCGGGTGGACCGATACACTCAGAATCGCACATTCCAAAGAGATGAAAGGTGGGTTTATAGGGCTTGGGAACGACCGGACCAAGGTGTGGCTGACACGCGCCTGCCGGATGATGATGCCATGTGTTCATTCTGGCGCAGCATCTGGTCGGTGCCTGTTAGCCATACCGAGGGTGAATGGACTCGGGGGGTCGAGCGAGCGTGCGATCTAGTACCAGAAATGGGGGCAATCACTATCAGCCCCCAAGACGTAGTTCGTGCAGCCCGTCCGTTGCCTAACTGGAAATCTCCAGGGCCGGATGGGCTGCACAACTTCTGGATTAAATGGTTTACAAGGTCGCACGCTCGCCTGGCGATCCTGTTCCAGTCAGCCTTAGAGTCAGGGTCGCTGCCAGAGTTCCTGACAACAGGGATAACCCACCTGCTCCATAAATCGGGTAGTACTGCGGAGCCCAAAAATTATAGACCGATTACCTGTCTTCCGACAGTCTATAAAGTTCTTACATCCATTTTGAGAGCTAAAATTAACAAACACATTGATGACAATTCTGTAATGTCCGCTTCTCAAAATGGATGTAGGAACGGGTCCCGCGGTACTAAGGAGCTACTCCTCATTGATATGGCCATTAGTCAACAGGTTCGCCGTTCCCGAAGGGATATGTCGACATGTTGGATAGACTATAAGAAGGCCTATGACTCGGTGCCACATACATGGCTCATGAGGGTGCTAGAGTTGTATAAAGTTGATTCAACTCTGCGCATCTTCCTGATGTCATGTATGGGGCAATGGAGGACAGTCCTTCGCTATCCGGGATGTCGGCAAATCCAGAGGAACAGCGAGCCGATAAGGATAGAGCGAGGTATATTTCAGGGCGATAGTTTGAGTCCGCTTTGGTTCTGCTTAGCCTTGAATCCTCTTAGCACGCTGCTGGAGGATTCAGGTCTAGGCTATCGGTTGAGGAGAGGTGGTCAAGTTATATCTCACCTCCTTTACATGGATGACCTGAAACTCTTTGCCCCCAACGATTTCCAACTGATGGAGCTACTGAAAGTAACTGAAACTTTCAGTAGCGCCATCAGGATGGAATTTGGTGTGGACAAATGTGCGGTCATGCATGTGAAGCGAGGGGAGATTGTGGAATCTGTGGGAACCCAGCTCTCGGATTCCATAAATCTTAGATCCCTCTCAGCAACTGAAACCTATAAGTATTTGGGTATGTCGGAAGCGCTGGGCATCAATGTTGCTGACATGAAGCAATCGTTGAAGGAGCGCTTCTTTGGCCGTCTGAAAAAAGTATTTAATAGTCTTTTATCAGGCGGCAATAAGGTGCGTGCCTTCAACGGTTGGGTCATGCCGGTTCTGATGTACTCTTTCGGCATACTCAAATGGACTCAGACAGAACTAGACACCCTGGATAGGAGGGTCCGTACATTGTTGACGGCATATCGAATGCATCACCCGCGTTCTTCTGTTATGAGACTGTATATCCCGCGGAGGTGTGGGGGTCGAGGCTTTTTAAACGCTAAGACTCTTCACAATCGCGAGATATGCAGTCTCAGGGAATATTTCCTTGAAACCGACGTGGGGATGCATCGAGATGTGGTTGCAGTGGACAAGGGGCTCACCCCGCTCTCCTTGGCTAAAGAGAACTGGCGCAAACCTGTAGTGCTTGACACTAACGACCGCATGGAAGTATGGCAGAGTAAGGAGCTTCACGGACGCTTTTTCCGGGCGCTGCATGGGCCCGATGTAGACCTACCAGCGTCCGTAGCCTGGCTACGTTCCGGGGACCTCTTTGGAGAAACCGAAGGTTTTGTCTGTGCAATTATGGATGAAGTTATGATGACGAATAACTACCGGAGATTTATTGTGAAGGACGGTACGGTTGACACATGTCGGGCATGCCACCGTCCAGGCGAATCAATCCGTCACATTATCTCCGGGTGTTCTCGTCTGACTAACGGAGAGTACTTGCATAGACACAACCTTGTAGCCAGGATTATCCATCAGCAACTTGCTCTAAAATACAACCTTGTGGAATCGGAAGTACCGTACTATAAGTATGTGCCCGACCCAGTTCTCGAAAATGGCAGTATCACATTGTACTGGGATCGATCCATCATCACTGACAGGACTATTGTAGCCAATAAACCTGATATAGTGGTGGTGGATCGGTCAGAGCGGCGCGCAATGATTGTAGACATAACGGTCCCGCATGATGAGAACCTCGTGAAAGCCGAGAAAGATAAGCAAATCAAGTATCTTGACTTGGCTCACGAGGTTGTCGACATGTGGGATGTGGACTCAGCGATCATTGTGCCGATAGTTGTATCAGCCCATGGCTTAATTGCCAAGAGCCTCGACCAATACCTGAGGAGGCTCTCGTTAGGCAGCTGGATCAAGGGTTTGATTCAGAAAGCGGTACTCCTGGACACGGCTCGTATTGTCAGGAGGTTCCTCTCTCTGGAGCCCTGACCGCCGGTATCTTGGACCCTGTTCCCGATACCGGTGGGCTACAATTTTTTATATTTTTAAATGTTTTTTTATATTGTTTTTAGTTTAAGAAATATTTAAAAATGTATAAGATTTGTGTAAAGATAAATAAAGGAAATAATAATAAATTGACTATTGGCTTTGATTAAGGTAGACTGGTAGAGAATGCCTTGTGGCATTAAGTCCGCCTATGTATCACTATTGTACATGAAGTTTAAATAAATAAATATAAATTATGCTGTTTATGAACCAGTGATGATGGCAACAGACTCTATTAGATGGGATTTAAACATAACTGACAAAATGTGGTTATAATATGGTTCACCTCTGCTATACCTTTGGGGATTTCAGGCGTGATGCTATGTTATGTAAAACGGTAAACAAATCTGCTGTTTGCATGTCAATAATTTGTAACATTAGTGGACCATTGCCTAATCAATTAATCAAGGTCAAGTAATTACTGCTTAGGGGAGAAGGTTATAAGTAAATTCGTAAGTAGTACCCTTGCTAGGCTTTACCTCCATAAAGGTCCATAATTGCGACCTCCATTCCGACTTCCTTGTTTTGAACGTTGAGTTAAACCAATTTGCTTTTCAAGAAATAATTATTGTTTTCACTAATGCTAAGTGCTCGTGGCTAAATATAATAGCCGTTCGATTAGATATTACGGTTAAGCTGCTGCTTGCCTAGGTTAATCCGTAGATGGGTGACCGCCCATTAGATACCGAATTTCATCCGTGCCTCGGAAAGGACGTTAAGCCGTTGGTCCCGGCTGTCATTTGTAGATCTTTGACAGTCGTTATAGGTAGTGGCCTGAAAGTCTGACAACTAGTCTTACCAAGTGCTATCGTATTACCCAGTACTTAACTGGGCCTTGGAGGTCAGATAGGCAGTCGCTCCATGTAAAATACTAGTATTCAACTGCGTCCGGTTAGACTGGAAGCCGACCCCAACTTAGTTGGGAAAAGACTAGGCAGCTGATGATGACTAATGCTAAGTGACACCTTAATGAATACTTTTTTTTTAAATATTAAATCGGCCTGCTTTTATCTTGTCCTGAGAACAGAGATGAGGTCGACGACGGAAAGAGCTAACCCAAAAGAAGCCTATTAACTTGCGACAAATAGATTCGTGTTATATGAACGCGGGAACACCGACACAGGCAGGGAATTCTTTGCTTGTTCATTTAATATAAGATGTAGCAAAGCGTTTCGTGCGAACGTGTGAAATATCGACAAGGTATGGGTGGGAGATGGTGGGATGAGCTCGTAATACACGTACTTAAATAATAAGTATTTCACTGTTCGAAGGACTAGCCCCAGCAACAGTGCAGTAGGTAGTAAATTAGATGTCACCTGGTGCAAGTAAAAAAGGACCCCTGCATTATTTTCACTATCTTAGAAGGCCTTTCTGTATGTAGAAAAGTCTCTCTACGTCAATAGATTGATTCGCATTATTTTCAGTAGATACCTAGTTACATAATTATCTATATTTTTAATTTAAAGAACATAAAACAGCATTTTTTCAGTAGATTTTTATTCATCCTGCGGAAAAGTTTATCAACATAAATGTCTCCAAAGGTGGAACTTTACCTATGAATATCAACGCGATCATCCAAACCGCTTACGGTTGCTCGCGATGACAGCATCATGACTCTGACAGCGGTTGAACGCGTTCAAGAGAAACGCAAAGAGCAGATGAACGCAGTAACACAATATTATATATATTTTACAGTTTAATAAGATTAAAGACAACCCTAATGCATGCCATATATAAAAAAATATGATCTGAAGATTTACTCAGAAAGCTGTTACAGGTCTTAGTAAAACTGAATCGATAAAGTTTCATGGCATGCATTGCAAAATTGCAATATTGCATCGCTGGCAGAAAAGCATTCGTAATTTTGCAAATGTTGCCAATCTGGAGAGGTGCCAACACTTAGTTCTCAGGCAGGTATCAAATTGAATGTATTTTTTTGCATAATTTTTGTAAATTATGAGTAGATCAACATTTTTAGTGGTTGTGTTTTTCTTGTTGACAAAAATATATGTTGATACTGGAAAATCCGTGTGACTCTTAATTAACTGTCTATTATTTACACACCCATTTATCGACTCCTACTGAACATACTTTACAATAAAAAAATATAAAAAAACGACAAAACAAAAAAAAGAAAAGTCGTTTATTCGAACCAGGCTGAGAATCAAAATTATAAAGGGTACACTCAGAACACCCACCTTTCACCCCTTCCCAGTGTGTCAGCTGCGGTTTAGTAATTAAAAAGTTGACTAAAGGAAAGTGTCCTACTCGTATGTAGAAACGTGGTCACATTACTGTTGTTCCCACACTATATTGCGCTCTTAATTATTAGTGACAGCAGAAATTAACATAATATTAAAACTATGACAATATTTATTGATGTCACAACCGCCGTTGGCAGGGACGATAAGTCATGTGTATTTGTAATTATGTGAAAATTAAAGTTTAGTATAAAGTTTTACTATAATTTCGTTTGTAATACACAAACGAAATAGTTTGTTCGTGAACGATTCAGCCTCAAGATAGCATTATAATCAGATGAAAGATCTATTAAAATTTTGATCATTGGATAAATGCAAACATTTTATTGGTTAAATGAATACAACGGAGTAGGTCGTCATCATGATCTTCACCTGACTTCAGCCACTGCTGGGTTTAGGCCAATTTCCACGTTCCTCGTCCAGTATCTACCTGCTCATGGTGTCTGCCCATCTCGCTGCTAGACGACTAACATTATATTTCCAGCCCTTGGACGCTAGTCCATCGACCTGTGAGGATTTCCGTATTCTATTTTTTCTATTTTTTATCTCAAATGTATTATTGTCTTTTAACTATGAAAGGAATAATATCTTATTGAAAGGACACAATAGAAAGATATTTCTGTACAATTTGTTTCAGATCGGTTTCTTTGAAACGGTCAGTTTTATTACTAGCCAGTATTCGGATAGTAAATAACATACATTCATCGTAAAAGTGGGTAATACAAAGGGCAGAGGTATTCATTATAAACGTATTGCAAATTGCGAATCTTTTCCGCACAAAAGGACCAATCAACATTATTAATTAAAAACTATTAAATAACCCAAATAAATAAATTAACAACAAACTATAAGAGGGCATCAAAAAACTCCTCCTCAACGCTGTCAGCTGGTAATGTGCCCAAGAGGCGTTTGAAATTTCCTTAAAAAGGCTATGAGTACTCGGACCCCACGACCTCAAAGTTTCAACCCCAAACGGCTCTTGAGGTCCTCTGCAGCCGCAGCGGCAGCGCCAGCACAGCACGACGAGTTTGGAAGATGACATGGCGCAAGAGTATCGACGCATGTCGCGTCCCTCACTAAAGGCCTACCCATCTTCCAAAGAAACAACGACATGCCGTCCGGTCTCTTGCCATCGTCGCATGCCAAGCCATGGGGTAATAAAACAACTGGAACGCCGACGGTGACAAGAGCTCGTCGGATGATGTCGTTTATGTTCGCGTCCCGTGCAAAACGGCCCGCACTTCGGCTGCATGACAGGCCGTGGTGACCGAGGTTGTTGTCAGCTTCACCACAGTGACAGCGATGTGGAGAACAGCAAGCAGCACCAAGGCGTAATGAAGCAGCGAGGAGGAAGGTCGCGTCGTCGAACAATGTGCCTATGCTCGACGACGGCAGTGCGTGAAGCCAAAGACCCGACTCCCACTCACCCACAGCCAGTAGGCGCGCACGCTCAGCAGTAGTAGCAGACTTATTCAGTAGATTGTTCTGAACTACTCTGCAGAGCGGCTCGTCCCACCGTCTCTGGGAAAATGGATGGTCGGGTTCTTCAGTATTCGGGCAAGTGAGTTTCCAATCATCGATAGCCTCGGAGAAGCACGGCACTTCAAAATCAACCAGTGTGGAAACCAGGATATTCCTGATTAGTTTCTCAGTGCCGTGGACCGAGGATATGAAGGCCGGTAAACTAATACTGGAAATTTTGCGGATTTTTGTTTGTTTATTGTTTTCTTCACTTTTCCATCAATTACCACGTTTTTCAAGCCTATCATAAAATGTTCACTACAGCTATAAACCCACCGATTCAAAGATGAAACTCTCGTAAACCTTCTGGTAAAGATTTCAAGCTCCCGGATTTTCTAACCAGCCACAATGCAACATATTTCTAGGAAATCCCTATCTGTAGATAATATGCAAATGAATTCAACTGCCCGTTCCCCATAAATGTCACCAGGAAACTAGCCTACACCACACTCCATACTAACAATATGAATTCGAACATAACCTAGTCTGTATTTCTCTTATACAGGGTGAAGACGAAAAAAATCAGGTGTTTCCCTACAAAAGTGCAATAGCAGTATAGTTTTGTAGAGAATTTTTTTATTAGTAATTTAAAAAGAAATCACAACAAAATAACGCCAGTGTCGTCGAAATGTATGGAACAGTTGATTTCTTTTTAAATTACCAATGAAATTTTTCTCTGTGGGGATTCAGAATGATGCACTGAATATTACGTTGACGCCTTAATGATTGAAAGTATTCGTTGAAAGAAACAGATAGACCAAGGTCAGTATACAGGACATTTTTTAACATGGTAGTAAGTACGTTTTGTGAAACTGACCCGTACCGAAGCGACTGATTTTGTTTCCGACCAACACGTGGGAGCAACCATGTGAAAAAGCTAGTATAGCCATATTCGTACAAATCGTAGAATATGCAACTGAATTCTACTACCGTTTCTCGTAACTGTCATCAGAAAACTGGCCTATTTCTGCCACGGATTATAGCTGAAACTGTCATGACGCTTTCCCTTCAGTTTACCCTCAACATGCAGGGCTAAAGTTAGCTGCTCGCGCGTGCAACTGAAGCAATCGTATCAGGGAACAATTACATCTGTGTAACGCAATTTGTCGCACAAGTGAGCTAACGACATTAGTCCGTGTGGAAATGCTCGGGTAAGGCTGTGGTGGCATGGATTGTGTTTCAGTGTATTATTTTTATGTACATCATCATCATCATCATTTCAGCCGAAAGACGTCCACTGCTGGACACAGGCCTCCCCCAAGAGTCGCCACATTGACCGGTCCCGTGTGTCTCGCATCCAGCGGATCCCTGCAACTTTCACCAGGTCATCGGTCCACCTAGTGGGAGGCCTTCCAATTTTTATGTACAGTTTTTTTTTTTAATAGATAGAGGGCAGGGATTTGTTACGGTGGAATGGTAACCCGAACTTTTCTCTCGCAACATTCGAGGAATATCTAGACAGGGCTGGGGCATGTGATTTCAATGCTCACTCCAGAGTTCGGGGAAACTCCCGCTTCAGGCCCAGACGACGAGCAGTACAAGACTGGGCGGCTTGCCGCCATGGGATCTGGAGGCGATAGTCCTCGCGCGCCTGCATGAATGGCGCGCGGAAGCACTATGTCGGGGAGAAACTCCGCTGCCGCGACAAATTGCCGCTCAGCGGACAGACCTCCGGCGTGATCTCATGGCGACATGGAGAGAGCGACTGTCGCAACCCCGTGCAGGGCACGCCACCATAGTGGCGATAAGTCCCCTCTTTGAGGAGTGGCTAGAGAGGCGCCACGGCGCCCTCACCTACCGCCTGACGCAGGTCCTCACCGGACACGGTTGTTTCGGGAGGTTCCTGCATCGAATCGGGCGGGAGGAAACGCCCGGGTGTTTCCACTGCGAGGATCGTCCGGAGGACACGGTGGAACACACCGTGGAGGTCTGCCCCACTTGGGCGGAGCACCGCCGTGTCCTCACAGCGGCGATTGGCGGCGGCGATCTCTCGCGTCCGGCCTTGGTTCAAGCCATGGTCCGGAGCGAGAGGGAATGGGAAGCCGTCACCTCCTTCTGCGAAGCAGTCATGCTAGTGAAGGAGGTGGCAGGACGTGAGAGGGAAAGAACCTCACGTCCCAGCCGCCGCGGGAGACGCCCTGGGCGTCGGGGGTCACGTGGTGGCTTCCAACCACCGTAGGCGCTGGCCTGTGGACGGCGAGTTATGGGCTAGCTCGCCGTCCGGCCGTCTTATGACGACGGGCCGTGTCGACGGCGCGTTCGTGTTCCACGCGCGCCTCAAGGAGATGTCAGCAATCAAGTAGGGGTCCGCATGGGCCGACGCCTGCCGGGGCTGCGGGACTGTTCGAAAGAGATACCGTGGCCCTGGAACATAACGGGCAAAGAAGGAACATGGATGGGTTTTAGTCAGTACAAGTCTGACACTCCCCTCCGCTCCGCCCAGAGTGGGGGGGGTCATTTGATGATTTCCCATCCGGGAAAAAAAAAAAAAAAAGACTGGGCGGCTTCACTTGACCTACAACTTTTAAATCAGGGGTCTGTTGACAGGGGGAGTCAATTGTAGATCTCTCATTGACTACTCCTTCCTACTCCTTTTGTTGCTCGCATGATGTCAAAAAAAGTTCAACTTTCTATTCGAATAACAACAACATCCATTTATTTTCAGGTTACTTTTGCCCATAAATAATATACCTTACAGACTAACATAGAACCTTGAAACTATGTCTGTAAAACTTCAATAAAGAATAGTAATTATGTGTGTGTTTTGTTGTATGTGTTATGTATAATAATGGTATAGAAAACCCGAAAATACTTTACACAATAAACTATCATTGAAGTCACTTTACCTTCAACATGCAGGACTAAAGTTAGCTGCACGCGCGTGTAACTGAGACAATCGTGTTAAGGAACAATTACATCAGTGTAACGCGATTTATCGCACAAGTGAGCTAACAGTATTAGTGCGCTCTGAGGCTATGCCCGTGTAAGACTGTGGGGTCATTGGATTGTGGTACGTTGTTTCGGTTGAGATGTACAGTTTTTCAGTTAAACTTACAAAGAGAGTCAAATCGTTTAGAAAGGCTCATTTTTTTTTAACCTGAACTATCCCACTTCTGAGCAAAGGCCTTCCTCCGTTCCTTATATTTTTCTTGGTGTTGCGCCTCTTCTCGCCAATTATCGAGAAAGCCACGCAAGGCGTCCTGCCATCTTCTCCGCGGTCTGCCGCGACGGCATTTAGCTGTCTCAGGACTCCAGTTTCGTGATAAGCGGGCCTACAGGTTTATCCGACAGACATGGCCTGCCCAGTCCCATTCTAGTTAGGCAGTTTCATCGTCATCATCATTTCAAAGACGTCCACTGCTGGACATAGGCCTCCCCCAAGTGTCGTCACATTGACCGGTCCCGTGCGAGTCGCATCCAGTGGATCCCTGCAACCTTCACCAGGTCATCGGTCCAGCTAGTGAAAGGCCTTCCAACGCAACGTCTTCCGGTTCGCGGTCAGAAAAATTCAATTGCCTAGCTAATATGATACTCCGGGAAATAGACAAAATGATTAGATAATAAATAACGTAAAATCACAGACTATCCCTGAGGGTACAGGTACAGGTACTACGTATAACACACCCGCATTCCTCTAGGGGGCGAGCCTATTGCCATTAACCGGCTACGTATCCAGGTAGCTGCTATTGTGTAATTCTTGATGAGATTTTACTTCGAATTCTTTCCCGGGTACGCAATCTGAAGGAAAGCGCTGCCTGATAAAATGTTAATTACGAAAAAAGATAAAAAAGGACCAATAGACCAGCGACCACTTTAATGAAAATGCAGTTTCTGGAGAATTTAAAATAGTGCGGTTTTCAGGAAAATGCTACTGTAAAAAAAAGAAATATCACAGTTTTATTCGAACCTTTAACAACGGACTTTATTTACTTAAATATTGGTGAAAGCTAGTCAAGGTTAGCTCAGCAACAATGTATCTCATTTGTATTATAGAAGCGAAAATATTAAAAACAGCCTAGCCGTAAATGAAGAAATTGTAGAACTCCGCTAGTCTGACCATGGCCTAAGGCCCGCATAAATCACTTTCTATTTAAATGTCAAACGTTACACGTGTTTGATATTGCCATTTGAGTTGATCGCAAACTATTAAAGCCTTTCCAGACAATTTCCAGATAATTCATTTACTAACAAACAAACTGTTACAAACTAGTTTTTTACTAAAAAATATGGAAGTGATTCTGAAATAAATGTTTATTTATATATATTTATTTATTTATTTAACGCTCACTACCTAATCTACGCACGTAGATTACAAAACAGACTTAGAATTAAGAAAAGTGAAGAAGATGGCGTAATGTAACATTGATTTACATGTAATTAATGTGATTTCTATTACGGTACAATTGACTAGGAACCAGTTATTTGATAGCTTAGTCAACATTTTATAAGGCGTGCTGCAGCCTCTTCGGGTCGGTTTGATTTGGTACAGACAGGCGGCAAAACAAGCATTCGATTTCATGTCGAATCAGGCCGAGCCAAAATGAGTATTGCACTCCTTACATTAAACCATACTTATTAATTACTCGTAACATTGTCGCTCGTTGATACAATTTGTCTGAACAGGCTCTTTCTGAATAACAAAACAACAAGGATCAAGCCAACAAAGATCAATCATTGTTAAAAGTGGTTATTGATCATTAATCGCAATATATTCATTTTTGATACGTTGACGTGTTGGCATTATTGTTTTAAAAGCATTCTAATTATTAAGTTACTTACAAAATTTTTGTTAGCAAAGTATAGTAGATGCTTAAAATGTTTGAATGTAAAAGTATCTTCACGTTTTTAGTAAGCCGAACATTTCTCCTTTAAATGGTTTTGTTCTATGTGAAGCCATTTCCCGTAATTAAAAGCGATCAAAATCTAGCGCTTGTAGCCTCGTCTCTATGTTAGATATTATTAAGCGATTCAGTTTAAAATACGGAAATTGTCCCTCTGAAATCATTGGCAATGTCATTATTCCTGATACCTCGCATTTTCAGCATACGGACGTGACAAAAAGTTATCAGAGGACATGTGATCGTTGAAGATGATGGTGTCCTGACGTAGTTTTCCTTCACCGTAATGATAATAATAGCAATAAAATAAATTACAAGCAACAGGCTGCTATTGTAGACCTATTATGATGTTTTCATTTGTCACATCTCTAAACGAGTTACTTTGTTTTGTTTACTTGTTTGCTCATAATTTAGTAACAAAAGAAAATACTTTTTAAGCCCAAATATAAAACTGGCTAGAACAAAAACATGACAAGGTTTACCTACTTCTGTCTAGATACAATCTTTGCTTAACTTAATTAGCAAACACGCAGAATAGCTGTCTACTTTACCCGGGGCCTGCTTGCAGACCGTAATTGTTAACTTTCAACCCAAACAGTGTTTTTGGATAAAATTTTAGACTTTATTATCATGGAAGAAAGGTTAAAACCGTTTTTTAGTCAATTTGAGAATAGAAGAGACCATACAGGTTTACCAACGTTTTGTAGTATGAAAAAAGAAATGAATGAGGAAATATTTTAAGGTCACTAACATGATAGGTACAGGCTGATATACAGATGACTTGCAATCAGTACTTTGAGCGGCCATCAGCATACACACTTACTACACGTGTACAAGTCCTATGAAAAAATACTTAAGAACGAACAAACCCAATCAATCGGCGTTGAAGTTCTAAAACCACGTAAGTCAAAAATACCAACTTTACAGGAGAATGGAAAAACTGCATAATTATGCCTAGGCAATGGTACAAAACCATCTTATAATTTTGTTCACTTTAAATTAGATAGAGAAGTTGCTTGTTTGTGATTAACTGAAACAAAGCGTCTTCCGATCATCTAGCAAAAAAAAAACAAAAAAAAAATGTTATAACCACCAAAAATTAACTAACGTGGTGTTAGAACTTTAACGACTCACTGTTATGAAGGTTCTACTCTCTATTAGAAGGTACAAGAAACCGAAAAACGTCTGTAGCCTAAGATTGGTCCAACGTTATACCGTCCTAGAACATTCCTTCCAGCTCAACTAACAACTACACTCATTCCCTCACGAAAAAAAAAAAATTTTTTTATTCTCAACAACCTTTAACATGCCCAATTACCGACCCACTTCTCAGTAAACCAAATTCACTTACAATAACCCTCCAACAAAAATACTCTTTCAGGAACCTTCATACGTTATTCAAAAACCCTTTTCCCTTAAACATAATTCATCTGAATATATTTTCAGAAAGGTTGGCTTTCCAGTCTTGGCACAGTAAATTTATTCCTTCACAGAATGCATCATTTGCCGTGCCACCTGAATGAATTGACCTCGCGATCGGCCACAATAGGAAGTAATCTGAAGATCTTTTAGCACAAAGGAATTTTCAGTTTCAGTGGTAAAAGGACTCTTTGAAAGCAATTCGTGTGACGCTGTGATCTAATTGTGGTCCTCAGCAGATGGAAAGATGGCGCTTTCATTTCATTTCTTGATAAAAGATTGGAGAAGAAAAGATTTGAAGTGGTGCTTTGCCTTATCTTGGGCTTTTGATTGAAAATGTTATTGAAAGTTTTAATTTATTTAGTTTGAAATTCACTCTTGCACATACGTAATACACATTATGGAATGAGTATTAAGATTGCTATGGAGCAAAAGATTCCCACCTATAAACTGGGACTTAAGGATGATTTCCACCAAACGGCTCGCATCCTGACGGAAGCGATCGGGTGTCGCCGCATCCGTTCGTATCCTTTCCGACGCGATGCGAGCCATTTGGTGGAAATCATCGTTAAGGCGAATATCACAAGACACCGCTCGTCCGCGCGGTCGAGCCGTAAAGCGTATCTCACATCATACTGTCTTATATGAAATTCATTGATGCGTACACCGCCAGACCGCGCAGACGAGCGGCGCCACACCGCCTCTCCGCGCGGCGCATTGCACATACTTGAGTCTGGATTTTTGCCCATTTGATGGCCATAGACTCACCCCTTATTCCTTGTGACTATTGACGAATTGTAGATTTTACTAAGGTACCTCTTCCTAACTCTTCAAAAATTTCAGGCGTGATGTTATGTTTTATTACATACTGGCTAATATTTGCGTCACAGAATAGCCGTATCGAAGCCATTGTTTCAATTTAGACAAAAACCGTTCTTACCAATGTGAGTTCTACTTGCACAAGTTGTCCTTTTTTAAAGCTGAATAAATTCCAATTCCACTTGCTCCAAGTGCTCTCTTTATTCCATTTTTGGTAGTTTCTACCACAAATAGTTTTCCTCATTGTCAGTACTACAATTTTCTGAGTTTGTCGCGTGCGTTACTTTTTATGACACCGGCGCCACTTTAGTGCCGCGATCACGTACCGGACGGCTTCTGTGGTACTTTTAGTGTTCGTACTATAGTGGTTAGAGAAAGGTTTATTTTGGTGGCGTTGTTCAGATTTATGAGTCAGGAAAGGATAGGAGGACGTGTGTTGAGAAGAGGCGACAGTTGAGCAAGACATTGTGGAAGGTGGAATAAAAATGATTAGTCCAACCCTCTATGTCTGTATGAACTTAAAGGGTCGTATTGATGATTGTAATGATTACAATTCTGTAAATACATACGTGTTTCGGTCGCGAATCATAAATATTTAAATCAAACCTGACACTGACCTGTAAATTGCAAAAAACCTTAGAAACTTTGAATTTCGCGAGATACCCCGGCGCTTCCACCCTAATAAAGAGCGTTAAAATAACTTAAAGACACGATACATCAAACATTTATCTAGTTTCAAACAATACTCTACCTTTTATCGAAGAAAATCTAAACTTCTAGTAAAATTTTCACTTCAACAATTTATCCTTTAGAAGTTTTCTCAAACATGTACAGGTATTTACAAACTACCTTGATTTCGATAGTTTGGGAACTACTTACACGCGATTGAAAAGTAACCCTGTAATAGGCAAAAGTTTCGCTACTCGTTATAGCAAAACGTTATCGAATTAATAGTTTATTATGTAGACTCGCTATTTCATCTATAAAAAAAAATCTTATTAAAGTAATCCCAAAATAGTGTTAGTAGTATAACGCTAATAAAACTCACGCCATTTTCTCATGGGGTTAGGAATAAATTGAAGAAGGCCACATGCTTCATTACATACTCCTTTTGCTTTTACCTTGTTCGTATATTACTGCTCCTGGCTTTTCGAAAGAACTTCAGCAATAAGGTCAGTGCATATCCTTCTAGCATGTCCTAGAGATACTCAAATATATCATGTAAATACACTTTGTTAGACGCCTTTTATTCCTACTCTTAACATGATCAAAATCTAAGCCTCCACTCCTTTTATTTTTTTGAGTACGACAATCTATCAATGGACAGCTGTGTACTGTTATGAATTTCCACAGCACTAGTTCTATTTTGACGTCTCTTTTGCCACACCCAACATTCAGTTCCATACATAAACGTAGGCACCAGCGCAATGGGTAATATAATACAAATGTTTCACTGATTTTGTACAAAAACATATCCGATAACTTGACACCTGTCAGAAACAATTGAAAATAAAAAAGAACTCGTTATGGAAACTTCGATGAACTGAAAAAATATTGAACTGAAATTGAAAACATTCAGGGACCAATAATAGGGAATTGGTTCAATAACATTTCGTATGATTTATAATGCGAATAGCCAATAACTGTAGAATATAGTAGAACCCTGTAATGTATTGTTTTCATGAAATCGAGAGGGAATACTAAATTGTATTGAAGGAAATATACATTATTATTTTAATAGAGAACTCGGTATGTAGAATAGGTATTTATTATGTATCGTTATTTTTGTTTTTTGGGATACCGTCCTTTAGGGATAATACAGGGCTAGAGTTTTTGAATACTTCTCTAAGTATGGAACTTTTATAAATTCCTGTAAACAGTTGGTTCGATTTTTTGATGATGAAAGTGGAGATCTACGGAGGAGTATGAAAAAGCATTTCATAATCTTCCATTGATCTTTACGATGTTGATGAATTCCTTAACAGGATCCAAGATAGTTTCAACCGTTTAATCGACACTCGTCGAGCTTCATTGACTTGCCACTTTTCTAGTGGTAACTACTGTTGATTCTGGCTTTCAGGTTAAACCACAGTTTGGCGGGATTGTCCAAATAAAAAAACACAACATAACATCACGCCTGTAATCCCTGAAGAGTTAAGCCGAGGTGTAACTAATAGTACACCGAAATTTCGCCAGTTATGTTTTTAAGCCCCATGTAATAATGGGCGAGCGTATTGCCATCAACCGGGCACAAATCCAAACAACAAAAAAAAAACCAAGTTTTAAACCTGAATCTAACAGTGAAACATAGTAAATGATGATAGAACTGATGATAGGCACTATTTCCATTATTTTACTTATCCTCGAGTACTACAATATACTCGTAATTTTCAACACAAAAAACTTAACATTACGTTGATAGAAACTTTACAGTTGTACTTCTAGTGCTTTAGGTTCTTCTAGAGCAAGACGTGACCTGGGTTTATGGGACACTTTAGTGTTCATATAACTTCTAAGTATATTGTAACTTAGAAGGAAGGTGTCCTTGAGTAATGTTAGGTATATACTTTATTGAATTATGGGTTGGGTAGGCTTCTTGAAGGTATACTTCCAAAGGCGACAATGCTGATTTGGTGTTACATCATCGACAATAACGTTCACCCCTCGACCGCTGCGTCAGGCGGCAATGGCACTTTTTTGTTGTATGCATTGTGCTTGCTTTATTGTACGCGTTATGACCTTCCGACAAAAAAAAAATAAAGTAAATTTTTTTTTTTGTCGGATGGTCGGAACTATCTACGAAAGCATTTTCATGAGTTACATAAGCAGTTGACAATAGTCGCGCTTGCGATCACTAGATCAACGAGGCAGTCTTCTCTTCAAAATAAAAGTAATCCTCTATGAAATCGTTTCGATTTAAGAATGGTTTTCCAGACAATTTTTCGACAAAAAAAAAAACTACATAAATTGTTTAAAACGAGCATGTCTTTAAATATTTTACATCAACACCTAGATACTAAACTGTCTGAAATAAAACCTGACAGTACTCGTACAAAAAATATAAACTACGTAAAAAGTGGTAGTGTGGTGGTGGTGTTGGTTTAAGTTAGTTCGATACTTTCTTAAATAGATGGCGTTAACGTCACCTTAAGACGTTATTAATGGAACGAAAATTTCAAGAGCTGTGAGCAGGGTGTGATGGTCTAATCGGTTAAGACATCCGGTGTACTGAATCGGAAGGTCGCAGGTTCAAACCCTGCTCGTACTAGAATTTTTCTTTCCATGTCAAAAACAGCTACGTAAAAAGTGTTTTTTTCAAACAGTGCATTATTTAAGTGGGGACGAAGTTGCAGTTTCAAAAGACGTATTTTTATAAATAACAAATAGTTTTGGACGACGACTTTTATTTTAGGATGACCAAGCTTTAGTACAAAATGGATGTTCTAAAACCTCCATGATCCCTGTACCATCCATCAGCACAATTTTTTGAATGCGTTACATTAAGCGCTACCGCAAATTGTGATTTTTATACCAAAAAATAAAATTCGTTTCCTAGCAATCATTTTTGTGCAGTTTGATGTGCTTGGTTGACGGCTTTGTGACGGGTGCTTTTACACCCTGTATAAAAAAGGAACACTTAAGCGCCATGTACCTAATAGGGGCGAGCCTAATGCCTATGCCTAATAAACGATCACACCTAAAATAAACCAGTACCAAAATACTCCTAAACGACTACCTATTAATTTGAAATAACCGATCATTATTTACGACTCCAACACGAACAATAATTTACTAAATTGTTATGGCGGCTCACATTATCTTTCTACAATAAACCATACTAATAATATAAATATGAAAGTAATTCTGTCTGTTACCTTTTCACGCCTTTACGTCCTAGCCACGAGGTACACGTTTCAGCGACACGCGTCTTGCGACAGCGCTTGCGGAGAAAACAAACCACGTTATACGTCAGTCGCATCGACTTGGGTTTGGACATATTATACTTTTTATCCCGATATTACATTCCCGTAGGATAGTATACGACCGCCGCCGAAGTCGCGGGAAACGCTGGAAATAGTTAGTGTTAGTATATTTAAGTAAATCGTGCGTGCGGTGTGCGTGTAAACGATTCGTATTGTTCAGAGTTATGTCAGTGATTTAATAATTAATGAATTGGCTATTATGTACAGAAGGCATATACATTACATGATTTTCAGAACAGATTTTCGGTTATTATTACAAGAAAACGGGATATTTACCATGTTTATTGTTTTCTTTGAGTTCCCGATATTTCGGCGCTGTTGCAAGCACCATGATCACGGATAAACTGAAGTTATTGCGGGTAGGAGTTTATGGAAAAAAAAAAAAAAAAATCGGTTCTTTTTTTATAATTACATTAACTTGGATCTTTTATAGGTACTGCTAGTTGATTAGGACTGATTGACAGAGGCTACTAACCTTTTCGGTTTTTCGGTCACGATTCCACGAAAAAGACCTTTGTCATTAATAATTGGAAAAAATATCACAGAACTCACTTGCCCTCCCGTCTGTACATAAATGAAGTTGATTCTAGGAATAATTATCTTGTACTAATATTAAATACGAGTTTCCTTTTAGTAGCTTCGAGCATGATGGCCTTTCTTTATTAAATTTTTTTTTTTTGTTACTTTTTACCAAAAATATTTTTTCGTGGTCTACCGCGACTTCGTCCTGTGCTCTCCTAGCTAAGCCAAAACTATTCATACTGGAATAAACTACGAATGTAAGTTCTTTTGTTAATGGCTGCTTAGGGTAACACAATACTGCCTCGTTAGGTATTAAGTAGTCTTAAACGCTATTGCTGAGCGTGATGTCATTGGTTTTATTCCCAAGCCTCTTTTGTAAATCTACATTTTGTGCCCGTCCGATAGCAATGGGGTTGCCGCCAATTACATAGTACTTAAACTGAACTGGTTCATTGTGGGTATTCTGTGCAGAGCAATTCTTTTAAGTTGGATAACAAAGGGTAATCCGAATCCATATGAGATACCGGGAAGCTAACTCTTTTTTCATGAAAATAACTTTGGCATACTTAATTTTTTTGGTCAAGTGATCTTTCCTAAATAAATAATAACAGCCGCTCGAATCAATCTTTAGGTTAAGCCGAGCTTGCCTATGTTGGTCTGTGGATGGTTGACCACCTATTACATGCAGAGTTTCCTCCGTTCCTCAGAAAGCACGTTAAGCCGTTGGTCCCGGCTGTCAATTGTAGATCTTTGCAGTCGTTAAAGGTAGTAACTGACCCGCAAGTCTGACAACCAGTCTTACCAAGGGGTACCGTATTACCCAGTACTTACTGGGTTGTGAAGGTCAGATAGGCAATCGCTCCATGTAAAATACTGGTATTCAGCTGCATCCGGTTAGACTGGAAGCCAACCCAAACATAAAGGGAAAAGGCTAGGCTGATGATGATGATCTTTCCTAAGAAAGGTTTCAGGTATCTCTAAGGATTCAGATTTCCCCTTGTTCTCCAAAAAAATATGGGGTGTTTTTATAATAAGTATACATATCTCTGACAAACCCTTTGGAAATTTTAGGTACCATCTTATGTTTTATTATTTTTCATTACTGAACAAAAACCTTTCATTCATTACCTTTTATTTATTTACTTTTGTATTGCATTCTGTTATTTGCAAAAGGAAGTCATAACAAAAAAATCTCATCACTTCTTGTACAGGTTTCCAATATCAAGATTTTATTTCCGGAACCAATGAAACTTCCTTTGATTTCACACTTCATTGATATTTTCAGGAACTTATTCGAGTATTCCTATTGAACTTGTTCATTCAAAGCGTGTTGAACATACCTATAGCTTTGAAAATGAAATGCTGCTTTCCGTTTCCGTTAAGGATTCCTTATTACAGATTTTAATATACAACATTTTTGCGAAATTTTTTTTGCAAAAAATCCCATCCTTATTTGCTACGAAACAAGACATTTAAGATATATTATAAAGACGATGACATCATGATTATGATCTACACCATTAACAACATCATAATCCTGCCTTGTCTTTTCCCTAATAAAAATGCTGGTTGTCAGCTTTAAATCTAGCCGGATTACCGGATGCAGCTATGTGATTATATCTTGCATGGAGCGGCTGCAAGCTTATCTGACAATTCAATTACTGTGTCATACGATAACCTCCTGCTAAGACAGCTTAAAAACAGACACTGTTTTAGGCTTAAAACAGTTCTGTTTATTAGCTTTCACGGTTTATATCGGGAGCTCAAAATAATGAACAATCACGGAAGATATCCCGTTAGTGACAGTATAAGTTTAGCTTATAAACAGATTTCTACTTGCTTCTGACTATCCATTACGACTGTCAAAGATCTACAAATTATTGACAGCCAGGACCAACGGCTTATCGTGCTTACGCACGGCGGAGTCTCTGCTTTGTTAGAAATGGTCACCCATGCATGGACAGACCCTAGCAAGCATAGCTTAACTTTGGTTCATCCCTGTGATTTTATAGCGTAACCTAACCTTTAACTGATTCACAACATCATGAAAGTGCCACAATGAGTGTGTTTAATGAAAATAATGCCGAATTCTGAAGTATAATTAAAATGTTATACACATCATTTATTTCATCAGAAAACTGAAGCCATTCATATTAATCAAATCCAACTTTACAATTTATTACGGACTTCAATGGGATAGCAATTATTAATGCAGCAATTATTAATGCACTGAGGATTTTATTATTCATTCAAAAGCTTGTCGCCAAATAATTTGATTTTATTTTTCCAACGAAACGATGAACGGGCTGTATAAAAGATGACATGGCTGGAAAGGGGGTAACTTTTAAATAATGAAATGAATACTAATAGAGAAGTTTGGTATGAAATAAATCATAAATCATTTATTTGCAAAAAACATGGTATACAATGGTGTTAAATAAAATTAAAATAGTTCAAACATGTTTAGCTAAGATAGACTATTGAAATTACATTAATTTATTAACTTGTGCAATTTAATATTTAATCATTTTGAATTTAATATTTTGAATTGCCTTGGTATCTTGTTGTAAATACGTATGCACATTGCTAGGCAGTTTTTGTTATATTTGGCAAGTCTTGGCCATTCATTCAATTCTAACATAAAAGGATCTTGTCTGTTCCGAGGATTCACAAACATACATATTTCATAAATAGAACAACACGCAACGGTAGCAAATCAAACTTTTTGAACATTGGTCGGCATGAGTCATCAGGTTGAAGTCCAAGTGTTGCTCTGATGCACTTTTTGTGGACCATAAATTCTCTATCTAGATAAGATAAGAAGTCATGCTGCGCCGCTTAAGAAAAAAATGAGATAACAGCAAGAGAATGATGATATTTTTTCAATGGTAACCTGGATTGTTTCAAGCCTGTTGTGTACAGCGCAGAGTTTTATTAACGGCAGTGCATTAAATTTCATTAATTAAAAGAAAGTTTTTCATTACTTATTTGATCGTAAAAACAAAAATTGTAGACCGTCCATATTTCCAACATAACTCATGGTCACCATAACAAGCTCGTTGAAAATCGACATTCCATTCATGAATGCAATGTATGCAAACTTTATATTGTATCGTGAAGAGCTTGTGCTCATGTTCAGTAGTACAACATCGGTCTGAGATATTTATTAGAAAAGTTGGTGGATGAAACGAAAGAGAGACTATTTGTACGCAAGTTAGTGGACTTCTGTTATGCAGAGCACTTTGGGAACAAAAGAAAGTTAGTACAAGATCATGAACGCCAAAAGAGATTATGGTAGAAAACAGAGGGTTAAGAGTGGTATTCGCTTTCAAAACAAGATGTGAAGTTTTCCCATCAAGACAAAGTTAAGTCGAACAAGAAAATGTGGCGGCATGCAAGGCGGGACTGTGTTAGAAGAGTTGTAAGACAAGCAATCAAGAAACACTGATGAAGTGCGATGAGACTGAATATAAAGGTGGTAAAGTAAGGCGACGTGACAATTTGAACTGTCGAATTAAGGTAGTTACTTTGCCTCAGTAGCCAGAATAGCCTTTTTAATTTAAAACATTTTAAAGTTGGAAGCCAAACGTTACGCGGTTTTTTGCTTAAAATATTTTGAATTTTTACGTATTACGTAGGATAAAAAGGATGGCGATTCATGGGGTTCTGGCTTATTTGAATGACGTCAAAATAGCACGTAATTTTTTTTTGTGTTGTTTAGTAAACACACACGCACAGCCGATGGAGGAACACTTTAAATTTGAGCTTAATACCTACCATTGACCTACTGTATCAGACTCTCATCAAGCTATTTCCATGCCTGTCATCAAAATCTGTTTAGCATACCAGTCATACTTAAATAGTCAGAAAAGCATCCGCAGATGTCCACAACTATTGAAAAATAGAATATTTACTCGTTTACAATGCAGTATCCTCACATGATCAGAAGATATCTCCATTTATATCCTCCGCCTCGATATTTATTCGAATCCTACTTTCCTTTGCAACGTTAAAGTAAAGCTGCAAACAGATTCTTCCAGTACTGTGTCAATATTCTTTGGTGCAACATGCATAAGTAGCTTTTGGCAGGAAATCGTAGCTTTGGGGAAGTTATCCTGTGTCTAGGTATTTATATTTTACTAGCTGACCCGGCAAACGTTGTTTTGCCATATAAATATTTTTTAAGTAATTTCTAGTGTAGATTAAAGAAAAATGTTAAGGGTGGACAACCCTTATCACTAAGGGGTATGAAAAATAGATGTTGGCCGATTCTCAGACCTACTCAATATGCTCACAAAATTTCATGAGAATCGGTCAAGCCGTTTCGGAGGAGTACGGGAACGAACATTGTGACACGAGAATTTTATATATAAGATTACATTTAAAAAGCGAACTACTAAAGACAGATTTACATTGGTCAAGTGTGCAGTGAAGTAGGTAAGGACAGTGTGTAAACCGATCGGACAGTAGCGAGTCAACTTGGCTTGCAAGCTGCCTTGTAACAATATCCAAATACTACCGTTTTTTTGAATTTTATGTGGCAAGTGCATACCTCGCGCGAACACCACTTGACTCCGCACTTGGCGTAGTATAAACAGTCAAAGTTAGTACAGTGTTTAGTGACCGGCAACAGGACGGGGCGTGTGGACTATTTTTGCGCAAAATTGAACGTATTTTTTGACGTTGTTTGTCCATTTGGACAGAGAAATGTCACTTGACTCGCATAGTACAAGCAGTCACTTTCTAGGTGCTCGCCCCTCGCCGCGGTACTTGTAGTCACTACTCGCCACTGTCCTTGACATTGGTCAAGAAATCGGGATTTAAATCAAGTCTAGCAATTCATGGTAACAGTTAGCGTGTTTAATGTGAAAGCAGCTGTTTGAAAGAGATCGACTATACCAAAACTGCTAATGATTGTTATATAGATACCTACATTAATTTCCATCCACTCCTTATCGTATACCATATAAGTATTTAAATTACTATGAAACTGGGATAGTTAAGAATGAGGCTACATTAGCCGGTCTTGTAACTAAAAACTAGAGTTAACAAACAGCCTTTGGAAGGAGAAACAATACTGATACCGATTTTAATGTAAACTATTTACAAACATTTATGTTAACATAAAAACAATCTAACACTAAAATCTAACCAGACTTACCCAAATTGGGTTTTCAGAAGATATTAAAGTAACAACTACCCATTAAAGTTATGAGTGTAAGGCAACGTCAATGTCGTCTATGGACTATGTGGTACGATTCGCGGTTAGATCATAACTTTGGTGGGCAGACAGGTGCACAATCAAGTTTACAATAAACTTAATGTTGGGTTATCTTGAAAGATAATTTTGCACTAATCCAAATTTAGGGGATTTCTCAGCATAACATAACACATAACATAACGCCTGTAATCTCCGAAGGGTGAGGCAGAGGTGATCCTAATAGTACACCCACATTTCGCCAGTTATGTTAAAGTTCCATTAAAATGGGGGCGACCCTATTGTCATTTAAAACCGGGTGCAAATCCAAACTCCGTGGCTGCTACTGAGAAATTCTTGATGGGAAAACCCAATGACACTTTGCCCGACACGGGAATCGAACCCACGATCTCATGCTCAGCAGTCGTGCTTGCGACCACTAGACCAACGAGGCAGTCTTCGGGGGATTACTCAGGTTTTGGTAAAAACCTTTTTGAAAACAATTCTTGGATTAAACTTATACTGTCACTTACGGGATATCTTCCGTGATTGTTCGACACAACAACAACAACACAGTGACAGTCACAGCACACAGACACAGACAGTGACAGTATAAGTTTAGTTGTAAAAGCTTGCCGTGAAAGCTTAATACAGTGTTATTCTTGAATTCTTAAGTTTCTGATCTGTACGACCCTCTACTAGACACAGCTTCTTTCTATTTAACCTGAAACGGTGAAGCCTAATTGAAATAAAAAAGAACAACACGCAACGGTAGCAAATCAAACTTTTTGAACATTGGTCGGCATGAGTCATCAGGTTGAAGTCCAAGTGTTGCTCTGATGCACTTTTTGTGGACCATAAATTCTCTATCTAGATAAGATAAGAAGTTATGCTGCGCCGCTTAAGAAAAAAATGAGATAACAGCAAGAGAATGATGATATTTTTTCAATGGTAACCTGGATTGTTTCAAGCCTGTTGTGTACAGCGCAGAGTTTTATTAACGGCAGTGCATTAAATTTCATTAATTAAAAGAAAGTTTTTCATTACTTATTTGATCGTAAAAACAAAAATTGTAGACCGTCCATATTTCCAACATAACTCATGGTCACCATAACAAGCTCGTTGAAAATCGACATTCCATTCATGAATGCAATGTATGCAAACTTTATATTGTATCGTGAAGAGCTTGTGCTCATGTTCAGTAGTACAACATCGGTCTGAGATATTTATTAGAAAAGTTGGTGGATGAAACGAAAGAGAGACTATTTGTACGCAAGTTAGTGGACTTCTGTTATGCAGAGCACTTTGGGAACAAAAGAAAGTTAGTACAAGATCATGAACGCCAAAAGAGATTATGGTAGAAAACAGAGGGTTAAGAGTGGTATTCGCTTTCAAAGCATTTGGTATTTCTAAAACGAATTTCAACAGCATTGACCATCAGCTTTTTAGTAGCTTTAAAACCAGTCCAATACACCAGTACATTTTTAATTTTCCGTCATCGTTATCAACTCATAGAATGAGGAGCGTGGCGAAATAATAACAGCCGCTGGGGCGATATTCAGGTTAAACCGCACTTGTGTTAGGTTAGTCTGTGGATGGGTAACCCATTACATAACGAGTTTCCTCCATGCCTCGGAAACCACGTTAAGATATTGGTCCTGGCTGTCATTTGTGCATCTTTGACAGTCAGTGGCCCAAAAGTCAGACAACCAGTCTTACCAAGGGTATGGTATAATAACCCAGCACTAACAGGGATGTGGAATTGTGGAGGTCAGACTCAGAGTCGCTTCATATAAAATACTGGCAATCAGTTGCATCCAGTTAGAGTGGAGGCCGACCCCAACATATGTACTTGGGAAAAGGTTAGGCAGATGTTATCAACTCATAGAATTTCACTTTATCAAAACACTCCGATACATGGACCAAGCATTGCCTGTTTCATTTGATCTCAGAAGGCTTTGTCAAATTCAAAACGATAACTTTTCTGAACTCGAGTTATAAACTCGGGCTTAAAGTTATTGAAATTATTTCCTAATCAAGTCCTTACCAGGAGTTTAACAGAACCATTAACGGTGTAACAACAACCTAACAATCATAATGTGGCAGAAAATGTATAAATACTTCTTAAAGTTGAGAGTTTTGAACGACTTGTCCAAGTTACTTCAAGTAGATATTAAGTTAGCAACATTGTTGTTTAGGATAATCATTGTTTGTTTAAGTTTACTTCTATCGTACTTGAAGAACCCTTGACTTGGGGAAGGTATAATTTTAGAAATGTGGATAAACTTATTCTTCCTTGACATGTTATCTAAAGGACTAGGGTAACATGGACTAGGGATTATGAAATTAGTTCCTGAATCAACATTAATTTGAGACCAACCTAAGCAAGGATCGACTCGAGTGGCTGTTATTATTTAGCCACGAGCTCCTCTAAATTAATTTGAATACACAGACCGTAATCTAAATTCTGACTAGTTGTAAAAGGTCTGTTAAATCATCGACAAACTTCAAATAATATGTATTGCTTATCCTTAATAGACATCTCATTTCAAAACCAAAAATTATATTCCCCTATTTTTCGCACACACTTCCAACTTTAGCTTCTGCTAAACATTTCCCAACAAATTTTTAGTCACCTTCTTTTTAGGATTTTCATACTTCGACGTGACGTGCAATGTGAGAAATATGTATGTATTTTATATTTTGTAGAAAAGCTTCAGGATTCCTGTACCTGGTGGAGTATCGGCAATGCTTTCCATTTACAGCACTGAATATTTGAAATTCTTTTCATATTTCATGCTGGATTTTTAAACACCCGTTTACAATTTTATGTGGAAATATTGTATTTGTTTTTCTAGTTGGCTTATTATGATTGTTGATATTTTCTATTCACGTGCATAATAGGATGTCGTTTTTGCAGAGAGCTGAAGTTTTCTTTTAAAATTGTTCATATTTTTCATAATATTTAGAAAGTCACGAATGATTTTCGTAAAGTCGACTACCGATAATATTCAAGTACTGAGAATTATTAAGACGTCTTTATGTAAACGCAACATAGGCCGGCCAAATCTAGTAGTTTCCCAGGTTGGTTGCAGCAAGGAAAACCTGCTCAGGTGGAGATTCATCAAACGGTGGGGCACTTAATTTTATCATGTCCTGCGTGTCCTGTTGTTTGTTCACAACAAGAACTGATGGACGCTACCGAAATCGCCAAACTAGTAGCTCAGTTCTAGGCCGATGTTTTTTTTGTAGCAAGTAGTATATAGCATAGCATAATCAGCCTATAATGTTTCCACTGCTGGGACACAGGCCTCCTCTCTATGAGAGGGAATGGGCTATAATTATTTATTTATTTATTTAACACTTCAAGCACAGAAGTACAGAGGCGGACTTAATGCCATAGGCATTTTCTACCAGTCAACCTTTGGGTGATGCAGAGACAAGCAGTGGTAGGTGTATATCTGAAAATAATTTTAAATAATACTAAGATTAACTACAAGGATATATATAATACTATAAATATATATCAAAATTTAAATTAATGTTAATAGACATTTCCACGAATGAAAAATATAATCACCACGCAAGCCCAGTGCGGGTTGGTAGATGTCACATGTCTTCGAATTTTTGGTTCTAGTACATGCCGATGTTTTCCTTCACCGTTTTTGAGAGCAGTGGTGATGAAATAAATTACACAAAGTCATGCACCTGCCTGGGTTTGAACTCACGATTTACTGCTCGTAAGTCGGGACCGCCACCACTGGGCCACCGCTGCTCTCCAAGTAGTACACGATCACAAAACTCCAGTATTCCAATCCCACTTTCTACACGAGACAAAACAAGATGTGAAGTTTTCCCATCAAGACAAAGTTAAGTCGAACAAGAAAATGTGGCGGCATGCAAGGCGGGACTGTGTTAGAAGAGTTGTAAGACAAGCAATCAAGAAACACTGATGAAGTGCGATGAGACTGAATATAAAGGTGGTAAAGTAAGGCGACGTGACAATTTGAACTGTCGAATTAAGGTAGTTACTTTGCCTCAGTAGCCAGAATAGCCTTTTTTTAATTTAAAACATTTTAAAGTTGGAAGCCAAACGTTACGCGGTTTTTTGCTTAAAATATTTTTAATTTTTACGTATTACGTAGGATAAAAAGGATGGCGATTCATGGGGTTCTGGCTTATTTGAATGACGTCAAAATAGCACGTAATTTTTTTTTGTGTTGTTTAGTAAACACACACGCACAGCCGATGGAGGAACACTTTAAATTTGAGCTTAATACCTACCATTGACCTACTGTATCAGACTCTCATCAAGCTATTTCCATGCCTGTCATCAAAATCTGTTTAGCATACCAGTCATACTTAAATAGTCAGAAAAGCATCCGCAGATGTCCACAACTATTGAAAAATAGAATATTTACTCGTTTACAATGCAGTTTCCTCACATGATCAGAAGATATCTCCATTTATATCCTCCGCCTCGATATTTATTCGAATCCTACTTTCCTTTGCAACGTTAAAGTAAAGCTGCAAACAGATTCTTCCAGTACTGTGTCAATATTCTTTGGTGCAACATGCATAAGTAGCTTTTGGCAGGAAATCGTAGCTTTGGGGAAGTTATCCTGTGTCTAGGTATTTATATTTTACTAGCTGACCCGGCAAACGTTGTTTTGCCATATAAATAATTTTTAAGTAATTTCTAGTGTAGATTAAAGAAAAATGTTAAGGGTGGACAACCCTTATCACTAAGGGGTATGAAAAATAGATGTTGGCCGATTCTCAGACCTACTCAATATGCTCACAAAATTTCATGAGAATCGGTCAAGCCGTTTCGGAGGAGTACGGGAACGAACATTGTGACACGAGAATTTTATATATAAGATTACATTTAAAAAGCGAACTACTAAAGACAGATTTACATTGGTCAAGTGTGCAGTGAAGTAGGTAAGGACAGTGTGTAAACCGATCGGACAGTAGCGAGTCAACTTGGCTTGCAAGCTGCCTTGTAACAATATCCAAATACTACCGTTTTTTTGAATTTTATGTGGCAAGTGCATACCTCGCGCGAACACCACTTGACTCCGCACTTGGCGTAGTATAAACAGTCAAAGTTAGTACAGTGTTTAGTGACCGGCAACAGGACGGGGCGTGTGGACTATTTTTGCGCAAAATTGAACGTATTTTTTGACGTTGTTTGTCCATTTGGACAGAGAAATGTCACTTGACTCGCATAGTACAAGCAGTCACTTTCTAGGTGCTCGCCCCTCGCCGCGGTACTTGTAGTCACTACTCGCCACTGTCCTTGACATTGGTCAAGAAATCGGGATTTAAATCAAGTCTAGCAATTCATGGTAACAGTTAGCGTGTTTAATGTGAAAGCAGCTGTTTGAAAGAGATCGACTATACCAAAACTGCTAATGATTGTTATATAGATACCTACATTAATTTCCATCCACTCCTTATCGTATACCATATAAGTATTTAAATTACTATGAAACTGGGATAGTTAAGAATGAGGCTACATTAGCCGGTCTTGTAACTAAAAACTAGAGTTAACAAACAGCCTTTGGAAGGAGAAACAATACTGATACCGATTTTAATGTAAACTATTTACAAACATTTATGTTAACATAAAAACAATCTAACACTAAAATCTAACCAGACTTACCCAAATTGGGTTTTCAGAAGATATTAAAGTAACAACTACCCATTAAAGTTATGAGTGTAAGGCAACGTCAATGTCGTCTATGGACTATGTGGTACGATTCGCGGTTAGATCATAACTTTGGTGGGCAGACAGGTGCACAATCAAGTTTACAATAAACTTAATGTTGGGTTATCTTGAAAGATAATTTTGCACTAATCCAAATTTAGGGGATTTCTCAGCATAACATAACACATAACATAACGCCTGTAATCTCCGAAGGGTGAGGCAGAGGTGATCCTAATAGTACACCCACATTTCGCCAGTTATGTTAAAGTTCCATTAAAATGGGGGCGACCCTATTGTCATTTAAAACCGGGTGCAAATCCAAACTCCGTGGCTGCTACTGAGAAATTCTTGATGGGAAAACCCAATGACACTTTGCCCGACACGGGAATCGAACCCACGACCTCATGCTCAGCAGTCGTGCTTGCGACCACTAGACCAACGAGGCAGTCTTCGGGGGATTACTCAGGTTTTGGTAAAAACCTTTTTGAAAACAATTCTTGGATTAAACTTATACTGTCACTTACGGGATATCTTCCGTGATTGTTCGACACAACAACAACAACAACACAGTGACAGTCACAGCACACAGACACAGACAGTGACAGTATAAGTTTAGTTGTAAAAGCTTGCCGTGAAAGCTTAATACAGTGTTATTCTTGAATTCTTAAGTTTCTGATCTGTACGACCCTCTACTAGACACAGCTTCTTTCTATTTAACCTGAAACGGTGAAGCCTAATTGAAATAAAAAATAGTTTAAGTTTCCTTCTAAATGCTCTCACAAACCTCTTTTGACACACATTATGTCCAAAACTTTTTCACTAACTCCACAATTACACTCATAACTTCAAAAGTTCTTGAACTAAATCCTATTTCAATATCTTACCTGAATTTCAGCCATAACGTTTTCAAGATAAGTCCTCTCCGGAACATTTTTGCAGTTATATTAAAATTTGACGGCTGCTAAAAGGGTGGTCGGGGTAATGTGGGCACCTTTGTATAACGTGACCTATTTAAAATATGTTTAAAGGATGTAAAAGGGTAACCGCCGAAGGTAGGGGTCATTGACACATCACACAGGATCTTGACAATATTTTAAGGTTGTAGTAGGCTTGAGTGTTTTAAAACACTTACGGGTAACTGCGTAAAAAAACAAACTGTGGTCAGCGTTCAGCGATCCGTCTTCGGATTTGTTGGACAATGAGTTGACTTCAATTTAACTACTTACATTATTACGCTTCTGCCAACCACAATAAATAGAATAAGAATTAGTTCAACTTGCAAAATAAGAAAATCGGGGTAGATAAACATAAAATCAACGGTTTTAAAAAATCTTTAAGGACACTGTTTTTACTTTGCAAAAAATAAATAATAGAAATGAACAATAATAATTCTCATGATCTCAGATTGATGTTTCGAAGGATAGCAAATAAAACCAGCTCAAAGGAAAAATGTACAACAATTTTCTGTGTCTTAACATTGTTTAATAAAAAAATACCTAATCTAGAAAATAATTTACTTTCTTAACCTATTCCTTATCTGGCGAATCTGCCTTAGCCTCCGATGGAAGCAATAAAGCTGCTAATATCCCACCTGTAATAGAAAAATGGAGTTAAGATCTATTTTCCTCTGCTATCTTTTGTTGTACGTCTTGTGTGATTAAAGACTGAAGCTGTTCTTTCATGTAGTGTTTCATTAATAACGAATTATGGATTAGTGGTAATTCTGTCTGTTTGTTGTTCTTTGCAAATGGATGAAAAAAAAGTCTGTTGCAAAACAGGATAACTAGTCACAATAAAAGGTGGTTAAGAGTCTGCAGTCATTTAAGGTACACTTCCGAAGTAGTTATACGCTATAGTTCTATGGATGTGCCGCTGCAGTTCAAGGAATCTCACACGCTACCGCTCGTCTGCGCGGTCGGGCGGTGAAGCGAATCTCACTTCGCATTGGCATTGGGGAAATCCGTTGATGCCTAAAGCACGTCATAGACGATAGGTTATTTTAAGTTATGTTAGGAGAAAACTGTATTATTATCCTTGGTATGGAACTCAGTTTTGCATGTACGTTTAAAATTGTCATGCCACCTTAACTCACGTACACTGCCGACCGCGCGGACGATTGGCGCTCACCGTACTCTCCGCGCGGAGGACCGCAAATACATTTGTTTCGCCGCCTCCGATCGACCGTACGGACGGTCGGTCGACGGTAACGATGAGAATCGTCGCAGTAGCCTTTGGAATTGTAACTACTCGTGTTTTTCTAATATAACATTTTTGTTACCAGAAAATTTCCAACAAAAAAGTGTGATTTTTAATTGAATTAGTATCTACTATCTAAGCAGTTAAAAGGTTTCATGTACACAAGTGATACTTACTGAACACAAAAACGCCCCAGCAGTAAAAAGTGACTCGGCAGTAATTAATTACGGTTGCACCGACGATGTTCACTCCGCTGAGACACACGAACCTCGCGAACATCATGCCGATACCAGTAGCTAAACCCCTGATGGACAAACAACTAGTTATGAGTACAACAATATCATCGAATAGAGCTATGGAGGAGTGGTGGGCCGTCGTCGTTGCGTGACCTGCCGCCGCCCTTTCGATATCGACGAATGCATGTTTGAAAACGTTAGTTTTGGCACCGTTGGTGTAATTGCTGTTTTGTGTCCAAGTGTAATAAATAATAATAAACCCATAGAAGTTAGACATAGCATAGGTTTGTGGAGGTCAGACAGGCAGTCGCTCCAGGTAAAATACTGGTATTCAGCTGCATCTGGTTAGACTGGAAGCAGACCCCAATATAGTTGGGAAAAGGCAGATGGTGATGAATTAGACATAGCCTGTCCAACCACAATGCATACTCAATATTCGGCAATATCGGCTTGCTGCAGCCATCCATCCTCCTAAATTCGTCGCCTTAACAAGCAAACTCATAAAAAAATAAGAAAAGGTTTGATGAAGAGAAATTATGAAATAGTTTCAAATGAGCTATCACATCCAACAATCTCAGACAGCCAATTTAAATCCTTGACCAGCCAAAAGATAAGAAAACAGTTCCCAGACACTTCTCAAGTCAGATAAAAGTTTAACAAATTCTAAGTTCTATTTTTAAGTAATTTTGATAGTTTGGCAAGTTACCAAGTAGTGCCTTTATCTTAGTCTTGAGCTATTTTGAAGCTGGCGCTTACAACTTATGGTAAGATAAATCAGCAATGAAATGGTTTTTCTTTGGCACTTCTACCACATAAATTAATTACTAAAATTTTTGGCTATGTGATCTAAAGCGAGTGTTCAACTAGAGTCCAGATAATCCTAATAATAATGTGCAATTGTTTCTGCGTCAATCAGTTATGTTACAAGCGAGGCCTTGAACAATACTTATGAAACATAGATTCTATATTTCTTAGTGAACAAACTCTTTCATTGAAGTACTAACTACAGTTTTTTCGGTCGAGGCGAATATGGGTCTCTAAAAGCACATGAAAACTTCGTTTTTGTGTTGGTAACGCAAATGCAATGCACCTCTTATGATGCAGTTATTCGTGGTGAACACTTATTAAAGATTGGCCAAACTGATTATTACCATTCAATAACACAAGAATACAAGCTAAGTGAAGCCAGGCGTTACTTAAGAAACAACATTAGGTGTTATGCAAATATTGAAATTGTTAAACATTTTACTATCAGGATAAACATTCAGAACTCACCTATAAGAAGTAGGAAACAAATCAACATAATAAGATCCAACAGTCCCGATACAGATCCCGGTGAGCTGGATGGCAATAAAGATCACCATACTAGCAGCAGGCTGGCGCACTAGATCCACTAGGATGCAGCACACTCCCGAGATGATGAAGGTGCATATCATGAGCGTCCTCCTCCAGTTGGCGACGATAATGGTGACAGTGTTGATGAATGTGAAGAAGAGGCTGAAGACTAAGCCGGAGTAGATAGTGTTCATAGGGTCCGTGTCTATACAGGTATTCTGGAAATATTAATAGAAATATTATTGCTTATTGACAGTTAAAATCCCATTGCTGGAATAAAGCCTTTCTACTGCCCCATTGCGGCTTCATTGCGAGATGGGAAATTATTTATAACTAGCGACCCGCCCCGACTTTGCACGGGTGCAATATATACATATAAACCTACTTGAATCACTCTATCTATTTAAAAAAAAACCGCATCAAAATACGTTGCGTAGTTTTAAAGATCTAAGCATATACAGGGACAGACAGCCGGAAGCGACTTTGTCTTGTACTATGTAGTGATAAAGCATTTCTATAATTTTGCAATTTTCTTTTAAGCCAAGGTACTGTATAAAGACTGTGCCTCACAGTATGGAAAAGTGCAAAATATCTGTTTAAACTTGCACGCACAAATGCTGAAATACTCGTGCCATTTGCGACAAATATCAATTCTAACTATACCTTATAAATGGTTTGACTTTGACTAAGTTATGTCTTGTGCAAGGTAACAATTACATTAATTGGACATCTTTCTTGGATTCTAGAAATCAAAACATGCAATTCCTGGCATTGACAAATGCCAGGAATTGCATGTTTTGATTTCGAAACCACTACCGCGATATTCACTTTGAGAGAAAATAATTTAGCAAAATATTATGTAGAATCTGTAAAATAAATTAGTTTTTTTTTGTAGTACTGTGTTCGTGGGATTCTATGTTTACTTAGTTTTAATATTTCAGCAATATTTAAAATAAATATTATTCTACTTACATTCAATTGAACAGGTGTGATGTTAGCGGCGATCTTCTCACAGAAACTGGTGTCTTCTGAGACAGTTGTGAAGAAAGAGTTCACCATCGTCGGGAACCACATGAAGAAGACGTTGTTACTGAAATTAAAATAATTATGGTCACATTTTATTCAAAGAAAAATGGGACTTGTCTTACCAAAACACCTTGAGTACTACTTGTTAGCGACGATACGAGTAAATAACGTGATCTCTAATTAGTTCCTATTTTATTGTGATATTAATCTAATAAGACGTTAGTCCAGTAGGATGATAAGTGTTGATTTTTTCTAATTAGTAGTTTAAGTGTTGCGCATTCCTGCCACCTGGCGGCGCTACTTGTATTAAAAGGCTTAAGTACCTGAAAACTTTACCGTAACGAGAGCCGTTTCACATTTTTGTTATTTTAAGGTGTTAAATAAGAGAATATTGTATTGTTTTTTATTAATTTAAGGAAATTAAACCCATCCTGAGGTCAGGAAAGTAAGGGAATATTGTAAGGGATGTCTGATCACGAGAAACAACATAGTTCAAGATTTCTATAGAAAAGCCACCTGCGCTCTGATTGGTCGAAGGGCGGAGATTAGTGCCGTGTGCAAAATTGAGAGACTGTGATTGGTCAGAGCTGCCTATAAAAAGGAGCATTTTTCCGTGATCAGGCATTCCGAATCCAGCAGTATTATGAAGAACTTGAAGAAGCAACAAGAATAAATAAGAAGTTCTGAAGACTAGTGTTATTATTACTCCACCACCGCACTCTCTCCAGTCGACATCCCGCCAGCGAACCCTCTCCACCCAACATTACATGAGCGCAACATTTGGTCCTTCGAGCCGGATTGGGTTCAAGAAACTAGGAAGATGCCTGCGAATACGAGATCAAGATCAGTGCAGTCGAAGACTACAACTACGAGTGAAAGTAACGCTACTACTGGGACTACGGGTACCGGTACGACGGATTGGAGTATGAATACGCCGAGTGAACCTACAAGCGCGACGACTACGAACACGTCGATTTCAAACCGATCGACACTTACAAGAAGATCGCCGCCGGGCAGCGTACAAGAACGTCAGCAACCCGTACATCATCCCAAAAATACTACTGGAGAAGAATCAACACCGGGGGAAGTGACTCGTACCATCCCCCCGACCCGCACCGTCGAAGCGTCGATTCCGGTCCGCCAAGAAGAGAGTCATCCAACGCCGCAGATTCAAGAAAGAAGTGTCGCAGTGAAAACGCGTCTGAACGATGGAAGCACACCAACGTCCAGAGAAGAGAGTCTGCAGCGGCCTCACCCTAAGAAGACGACCCGCGATCCAGACACACATTCTGTTCGCTCGTCGCATAGGAAGAGAGCAGAAGCGCAAGCAAAAATGACTGTAGCACTAAGGGAATTAGAACTGGCAGAAGCACGATCGAAAGTGGCTCAAGCTGAACTGGAACTTCTAGCAGCAGAGTCAGAAGAAGAAGATGGTGCCGGAGAAGAGCTGTACGAACGAACTCAAGAGGTCGAGCAGTGGTTCATAACGACCGGAGACAGGCCTAACAAGGGTCAGAGGCCGATCGAGACAGAAGAAAAGAAGAGCGACATCCAGGAATTGGCTTCAGTCATACTCAAGTTATCCGAGAAGTCACGTGACCCCGTTTCATCGAAGCTCATCGAACTCCCTCACTTCAACGGAACCTGTGAAGAATGGTTGGCGTTCAAGAGATCATACGAAGATATGGCCGCTTCCTTCAGTAACAATCAGAACCTAGCGCGCCTTAGAATAGCAATCCAAGGAAAAGCTAGAGAAGCCGTCCAAAGCCTGTTGTTCACTGCTGAAGATCCACGCGAAGTAATCAAGGGACTTGAAGCAAGATTCGGAAGACCTGGAGCGCTGGCATTAGCAGAACTAGAAAAAATTAAGAACCTGTCAAAAGTCGGCGAGAACCCAAGCGACATATGCGTATTTGCAAGCAAAGTGAAGAACGCCGTTGAGACAATCAAAGCCTTGAAGAAACCACAGTACCTCAGTTCTCCTGAAACACTGAGAATTATAGTAGACAAGATGCCAACATCCATGAAGTTTCGTTGGTTCGCCTACCACAGAAGCAGAAGAGATGAAGAAATCCAAGAACTATTACTCGTCGAAGCGTTTTTAGAAACAGAAGCCGACATGTGTGGGGACTTTGCTCCACCTGAAGTGCCATCGGAGCAAAAGAAGCAAATAAGAAGACCTGTACATAATATGGTACAAGACGCGTCGCGAGAGAAATACAAGAAGTCATGTCCATTCTGTGAAGAAGAGCATTTCGCAATAGAATGCAAGAAGTTTAAAGAAGCTAACCTAAATGAAAAATGGGATATGATCAAGAAGGCAAAAATATGCTTCAAGTGCCTTCGTTTCAAGCACTCAAGAATCAACTGTAAAGCTCCAGTCTGCAAGCAGTGTAAAAGATGGCATCATACCATCCTGCATTCTGACAAGCCACCAGTACCAGTAGAAAAAGAAGCGAAGAAAGAAGACACAGGAAGCACGTCAGAAGAAAAGGTCGCCTCAATCCACAACGCAAAAGGAGAAGAGAAGGCATACCTGAAGATCATCCCAGTGGACCTTTATGGTCCAAAAAGCCAAGTCCGCGTGCTAGCATTGTTGGACGAAGGGTCAACAGTCACACTCCTAGACGCATCAGTTGCTGAGAACATTGGAGTCGAAGGGAAGCAAGAAAAACTCACAATTGAAACAGTCGGCGGGAAGGTGCTAAGAAAAGATAGTTCACAGAAGATCGAGTTCAAGATAAAAGGGGCTCATAAAAGGGAAAAGAGAACTATCATTGCAAGAACCATCGACGACCTGAAGCTGTCCAAGCAATGCATCAACAAGGACACCGTGAGAAACTGCCAGCATCTAAGGGCAATTGAAAGTCAACTCCTCTACGTCAGCGAAAGGCCCAAGCTGCTGATAGGTCAAGACAATTGGGGGCTGATAGTAACAAGAAGACTGAAGAAGGGCAAACCATCCGATCCTGTAGCCTCCCTCACCAACCTAGGGTGGGTGTTACACGGATGCGAAACAGGGGCGACTGCCCTAGTAAACTTCACCCACTACGGCAGATCGTCCACTGACGAAGAAAGCATAGAAGAAATCGTCCGAGAACACTTTCAGTTGGAATCTCTCGGGATTCAGAATCGGTCGCCAACCAATGACAGCGATAGAAGAGCACTAGAAACCCTCGAGAAGACTACAAAGAAACTGTCAAGCGGTCAATACGAAACAGGACTCCTGTGGAAGAAAGAAGACGAAATTCTACCCAACAATTACAGTCAAGCCATCCGACGCCTGGTCAACATTGAAAAGAAGTTGGATCAAGACCAAGAAGCTAAAGAGCACTACGAGAAGCAGATCCAGAATCTAATTGAAAAAGAATACGCAGAAAAAGCTCCAAAAACCTCAAGCAAAGGAAGAATATTCTACTTACCCCACTTCGCCGTTGTACATCCAGTTAAGAAGAAGTTGAGGATAGTGTTCGACGCAGCTGCCAAGTTTGAAGGGAAGAGCCTCAACGACGCCTTGCTCACGGGCCCAGACCTATTGCAGTCACTATTTGGCGTACTGCTACGCTTCAGGGAAGGACCAGTGGCTGTCATGGCCGACATCCAAGATATGTTCCTTCGGGTCAAAGTAAGAGAAGATGACCGAGACAGCCTCAGGTTCCTGTGGCGCGGAAACCGAAGAACTGGCAAGCCCGAAGAGTATAGAATGTCGTCAATCATCTTTGGAGCAGCGTCATCACCAGCAACAGCTATTTATGTGATGAACAAGAACGCAGAAGAATTCAAGAACACTCATCCCGAAGCAGTAAAAGCAATAAACAGAAACCATTACATGGACGACTATCTACAGAGCTTCGCGTCTGCAGCTGAAGCAAAGAAGATATCAAAAGAAGTAAAAGATATTCACGCAAGAGCAAACTTTCATCTGAAGGGGTGGGCCAGTAACATTTCGGGGGTACTATCGGAAGTAGAAGACACCAATAAAGAAGATTCTTTGCAACTAACGAAAGATGAGAAGATTCTGGGGCTAAGATGGCTGGTAAAAGAAGATACACTAGCCTTCAATGTTGGTCTGCGTAACACGTCAAAGGACCTGCAAAATGGTAGAAGAACTCCAACGAAGAGAGAAGTCACGAGCGCAGTGATGTCTACCTTTGATCCGATGGGTTTCGCAACACCAGTCTTGATACAAGGGAAGAAATTAATTCAAGACATTTGGCGAACGAAGATAGACTGGGACGAATTAATCAACGAACCACAAAAAGAAGCCTGGATGAACTACCTAGAAGAAGTATCGGCGTTAGCAAAATTGAAGATTCCAAGGTGCGTCTCACCCCGCGGCAGAAAAGGACAACTGCACACGTTCACCGACGCGAGTGAAGAAGCCTACGCAGCAGTAATCTACTGGAGGACAGTCGAGCCCGGAGGAAAAGTCCACGTCTCCATGATCGCCGGCAAAGAAGAGTCTGAGCTCGAAATATCAGAGAAGACCTACTGGACAGACTCTAGCACAGTACTGCAGTGGATAAAGGCGGAACCAAGGAAGTTTAAAACTTTCGTGGCCAATCGACTAGCAGAAATTGAAGAAAAGTCTAAGCCAGAAGACTGGAGATGGGTACCAACTAAAGAAAATCCAGCAGACGACGCCACGAGGGGAACTCCAATCGAGTTTGACCACAACGCTAGATGGTTCAAAGGTCCGTCATTTCTCCGTCATCCAGAAGAAGAGTGGCCGATTCACGATTTCAAACCAGAGGGTATCATGCAAGAAGAGAAGAACAAGCAAAAGGTGATGGCGATTAAGGCTGCTGAAGACACGCTTCTGGACCTAGAGAGGTTCTCAAACTGGGAGCGACTACTGCGCACAACGGCCAGAGTGGTTACCTTCGCACACCACTTATTGAAGAAGACCCGCAAAGCAACTGCCACCGCTGCGCGCCAGAAGGAAGAACCCTGGAAACCTCAAAGAAAAACCCAGAAGAAAGACACGAGAACCTTACATCGATCCGCCAATAAAAATGAAAACAAGCGGCTGTACCTACCCCTGGAAGAAGACCACTTAAAGAAGGCCGAAGAGTTATTAATGAAGATGAGCCAGAACGACAGTTTCGCAACAGAAATGAAGAGTTTGAAAGCGGAACAATCCTTAGAAACCTCAAGTCGGCTCAAAAAGATCGACGTTTATATAGGAGACGACGGAATCATCAAGTTAAGAAGTAGGACGTCAAAGTTCCACGATAACAATGAAAGAAGAATGAACCCCATCATACTAGATGGAAAACAGAAGATAACGCGTCTTCTCATACAACATTACCACAAGAAGTTTCTTCACGGAAATACAGCTACAGTAATGAACGAGATTCGACAAAAGTATTGGATCCTGAGTTTAAGAGCGACTTTAAAGGCGGTCGCACACAGCTGTCAATGGTGCAAGACAAGGAAGAGTTTACCAGAAATACCCCCGACGGGGGACCTACCGAGCGAGAGACTACAGCATCATCAGTTCCCGTTCTCTTGCACGGCCGTAGATTACTTTGGGCCAATGCAAGTCACTATTGGGAGAAGAACCGAGAAGCGCTGGGGGGCATTGTTTACTTGCCTCACCACAAGAGCCGTACATCTAGAGTTAGTGCCCTCACTTAGCACGAGCTCGATGATTATGGCACTTCGACGAATGGCAGCCAGAAGAGGAACCCCGAAAACCATATTCAGCGATAACGGGACCAACTTCGTCGGGGCCAAAAGGGAATTGGAAGAGGCAGCGCAAGAAAAGGGCATCAAGTGGAAGTTTATTCCCCCGGGAGCTCCGAATATGGGAGGCGCCTGGGAAAGACTTGTGCGAACAGTCAAGACCGCACTATCAGTGGTTCTCAACGAAAGAAACCCACCCGAAGAAGTACTCCACACGTTAATGACCGAGGTCGAACACATTGTCAATTCTAGACCTCTCACCTCAGTTAGCATGGACTCCAAAGACCAAGAGGGTCTGACCCCGAACCACTTCCTACTGGGGAGATCCTGCGGAGCTATGGCACCGGGAGAATTCGACGACACAGAGTTAATTGGGAAAGCAAACTGGAGAACCACCCAAAGACTTGCAGATCATTTCTGGAAAAGATGGATCAAAGAGTACCTTCCCCTCCTAATGCCGAGGAAGCTCGAAGGGAAAGAAACCAAAGACCCTAAGGAGGGAGATATCGTGCTAATAGTGGACGCCACATTACCACGAAATTCGTGGCCTCGCGGAGAAGTCATCCTGGGCCAGACGGAAGAACCAGAGTGCTGGACGTGCGGACATCGGGAGGAGTACTTCGCCGCCCAACTCGACGGATCGTCGTGCTGGTTCCTGCCGCATCGTCGCCTCCAGAGGATGAAGTGCTGCGCACCGTGGGGGAGAATGTTAGCGACGATACGAGTAAATAACGTGATCTCTAATTAGTTCCTATTTTATTGTGATATTAATCTAATAAGACGTTAGTCCAGTAGGATGATAAGTGTTGATTTTTTCTAATTAGTAGTTTAAGTGTTGCGCATTCCTGCCACCTGGCGGCGCTACTTGTATTAAAAGGCTTAAGTACCTGAAAACTTTACCGTAACGAGAGCCGTTTCACATTTTTGTTATTTTAAGGTGTTAAATAAGAGAATATTGTATTGTTTTTTATTAATTTAAGGAAATTAAACCCATCCTGAGGTCAGGAAAGTAAGGGAATATTGTAAGGGATGTCTGATCACGAGAAACAACATAGTTCAAGATTTCTATAGAAAAGCCACCTGCGCTCTGATTGGTCGAAGGGCGGAGATTAGTGCCGTGTGCAAAATTGAGAGACTGTGATTGGTCAGAGCTGCCTATAAAAAGGAGCATTTTTCCGTGATCAGGCATTCCGAATCCAGCAGTATTATGAAGAACTTGAAGAAGCAACAAGAATAAATAAGAAGTTCTGAAGACTAGTGTTATTATTACTCCACCACCGCACTCTCTCCAGTCGACATCCCGCCAGCGAACCCTCTCCACCCAACATTACATGAGCGCAACACTACTACTTGGTAACTAAAAAAAACTATACCTACTGATACTATAGCCAATTACAGTAACTAACACTGACAAGAAATCTATTTAGTAAGCGTACAAGTGATTACGAGATTTATCTATGAACAACACCATATAACTGTAACCCGTTCGTACAATTTTACTCACTGTATTAATAAAAACAAAATTCAATACAAAAGCATTCGAAATACTGTAACATCCAATACTACAAAATTATTACGGACTGTTAAATCTCATTGCCAACAGCGTGTCGCTAATTTAAATTCAGTTCTGTATTGTTTGCTCTTCAAACAGACACAAAGAGCACTTTTACTCTCAATTTTGTATCGATATTATGTTAAAACGGGGGATCAAATATTTACAGTATCTAAACGGTGCTTTGTTTAAGAACAATCTTGAGTCGATGACTTCAGAATTGCCGCCAGAGAGATTGAAAAGTCAATGGTACCCGTTGAAAGTTGCGAATTTAATATTCGTTTCTGAAGTAGGATTCAGCGATGAAGCAATTTGATTAGCGTTAATTAGGTTAATAGAACTATTCGTTGAATAAAAATTGGTGTTGTCCGATTGGGAATCTACTTAGTTTGTATCCTATTTGATTGGTTCCCTCCAATTCATCTTCGTTATTGCATAATGAAAAGATCTTGTAACGAACGGAATATTAAGAAAGATGATGCTGCTTAGTTTAAGATTATTAATAGCCATCTTTTGTGATCATTATCAATGGTCTAACTTTGAGAAATTACCCTTATTTTCTCTTTAAGTAAATTATCTTTAATAATTTAATTCATGTTAATTTGACATAATTGATATTTGTTCTTGAGAAGAAGAAAATACGTTAAATAATATATTAATATTTTTAACTAGAGCGGTGTCTCGTACTTGATTACTTTGAGAAGAAAATAACTCTTTTAAAGTCCAGAAATATACTTTTTCAAGTCCCATTATCATGATGGACCTGCAGTACCTCCACATTCGCCCTTTATTTTCAAGTGCCGTGCAATAGGAGCCTAATGCCATCAAGCGGACACAAAAATAAAGACACCGGTCTGTCACAGACAAAATCCTGGTGGAAAAACGCAATAACAACTTGCATAATAAAGATAACATAAATGGATAGTGATAGTAATAACATGGCTGTTAGTTGTATCGGCCCATAGCTTAATTGCCAAGAGCCTCGATCAATACCTGAGGAGGCTCTCGTTAGGCAGCTGGATCAAGGGTTTGATTCAGTAAGCGGTACTCCTGGACACGGCTCGTTTTATTAGGAACTTATCGGTGGGCTTTTTTATATTGTTTTTATCTCAGGAATATTTAAAAATCTAATTGATTTGTAAAGATATAAATAAAAGAAATAATAACATAAATACTTACGTACCGCAGCAGATAGAAAACAATAGAAATAGTTGGAACGACCTCCAGAGTAGTGGTGGTTTGATTATGGGCACTGTTTGTTTTACCACGGAGTCCCAGAAAGATATGGTGTTGTCAGGCTTGTCTACTTTCACTAAAGACTTCACCTGAAAAAATTTAAATAATATTTGTGATTATTTTAATACTTTATAGAAATATGACGCAGTAAGGTTGCATAGGTTTTGTTAAGACAATAGCTTTCATAATTATGTAAAAATAGACTTAGGCAATGGATGAGTCTTTATAAAGGGTGTAAATAGACCCTTAACATAACTGAAGGGCACTTGTTCTCCCTCCGGACTTTGCGATTATTTTTTTGTTGTAGACCATACCTGGAAACCTTCCAGTGACGGAGATATTGGGGGTCAAAGTTCCAATATTTTCACAAGTATTTTTAAATACACGTTTTTGATGTAAGTTTTTACACACCACCACGACCCCCGTACTATCCAATCCATCCATCAGCAAAATGCTTTGAGTGCTTTCCATCGAGTCCTACCGTAAAACGTGATTTTTCACCCAAAAAAAAAAACGATTCCTAGCAATAATTTTTGCGTAAAGCTACTTAGTTTGATGTACAGAATGCTTGGTTGACGGCTATGTGAAGGGTCTGTTTACACCCTGTATAATAAAATTGGAAATATCCTGGATGAGACTATCCTAAGAACGTGTCTGGGCATAAAGAAAGAGAGGCCTATACCCAGCACTGGGTGAAGTCGGGCTGTGGATGATGGTGATGATGAACTAGTCTTCCATACGTGTGAGGACGATCGTCTATTAAATTTGTTGTTTAAAACCGACGACGAAAACAATAAAAAAACGACAGAATCGGAGCTAAAAATTATTGGTATTTAAAGATTTTTTTCTTGCGATTTAAAATATTCGATATAATAAAATAATAATATATGGAATTTTTATGATAATTATATAGTAGCGTTAATTATATTATGACTTAAGCTTATTAAATACTTACAGGATAAACACTGCCTTTTCCATGATTAATCTTATACCTAGCCGCCAAGACTTCCAATGCTTTCTCTGTCTCACCCATGTTAGCCAAGAACTTGGGGCTCTCGTACAGCAAGCACATCAGCAAAGAGCCTACTCCAAGTGGAACTGACATGAGGAGCGTCATCATTCTCCAAGGTCTGTAGGTAGTCAGCAGTGGGGTGGGGATCTTGAAGTCCAGGGGCAGGATGAAGTAAGCTAGACCTGAAATTAGTAATATTTTAATTAACGATGTTTGAAAAAATATAACTGTTGATCGTCTGAAAATATTTATTTCTATCATTCTCGGGTTTATCTGCTTGCACTTAAATTTGTCAAATACACCTTTATTTCTCTGTGTGATTCAACTTGCGGACATAAATCACAGAAACTCAATTCTGAACTACTACACTAATCAGGGAGCTGGAAATGGCCTCTATAGCAGAATCCTAATTTGATAATAATATGAATTACGTTACAATTCGTAGAGTGGTCACAAAATGACAATTCATAATATTAACATCGTCTGTAACCATTTTAACCCGATTCATATTATTATCCTATTATGATGCTGCTAAAGTTGCCATTTTAGACCCCCAAAACTCAATACTATTTACAAGTAGCTGATGTATAAGCAATACTTTCACCAATCCAATACACTTCAGCATCACTTCCATCAACATCCCTAACCAATCCTCGCTAATATAAGAGTGGACCCAGACAAATAGATCAAAATGCAAAATAATTGTAATCCCATACCGAAGCCGACGAAGTCCGAGGCTAGACTGGACACGTTCTGTGCGAACACGTATCTGTTCCTACGTCCTCTAGGCGTGCACTCCCCCAGGAATGTGATCGTTAGAGTTATTGATGCTGTTGAACTGAAAACATGTGGAGAAAATGTTACATTTATAATGGAATCATGGTGTTGTTCGAAACATTTTTTTTGTCTCTCCGTTTTCCATTTGCAATCGGTCATCAGACCATAAGCGAATTCGTTCCAAGTTCAAGACATTAAAATAAAATCAGAGAAAATTCCAACTGGATATTAAAAAGTGTAATTTCATTTTTTTTTTAATTATTAGTTCGGATTCATGAATTAGCATTGGGCACGCGTGTCCGATCATTGCTTTCAGACACATTTTATTTTATAATAAGTAAAAATAAAAACTTACAAACTAGTAGCCAAGAACTTCAGCACCAGCATCATGTAGAAGCTAGTGGAAAAGCTTGTGAGACTGGACAGCATGAAGCCAACAGAAGAAGAGATGAGAAGACATTTCTTTCTACCATACTTGTCAGCGGAGTAACCCCAGGGTAAGGCAAAGATGAAAGCTGGAACACAAAGTATTAAAAATCAATAAGGTTACTTATTATATTTTATCATCATCCGCCAAGCCAAACTCACAACTATAATGGATTGGCTACCATTCTAACCGGGAACCGGAAATATAAGTCGAATAAAAGATTAAGTTTAACTCGACAGCCTTCGGACTCATGTAAGCCACATCAAGGAAAACTATCTTAGTTAAACATTTTTAGATGGTTCGGCTTTTAGATAAAGTGCAAATGAATTGCTCTTACAAAAAGTATATTAGTCTTGCGTGTCGTGAAGCCTGCAAGGTACAGGAATTGACGGATGCCAATGATGGCACCAATCTCGTAGCTTTTAGGCCGATTCAATATGACTTAATGCCACATACAACATTTTGGGTACTTTTTTTTCAATTTCAATGTTAGTACCACCCACTGATGAGTAGAGGAAGCCATGCGAGTCTCAACCAAATCTGGGTATGACCTGGTTGAGACTCGCGAGTAAATTACAGCATATTAAAAGTACCTGCAAATGACACGGAGGTTAGCATGCCACTTTGTTCCAAGCTCAGCTGCAGGTCACAACTGGCAGCCGGCACGACTATGCTGTAGCCGAGCATGTCCATGATGGCTCCCAGATGGATGGTGCAGCATGTGCAGAGTAGCAGGATGTCGTAGCGGCCATGGCCTGTAATGGTAGTGATAAAAAAATGAACGGTGAAATAATACAGTCATATATAGTCAAGGATTGTTATTTTAATGTTAGATATGTGGTTGACACATTAATATAGCCATTTCTTACGACTGTCAAAGAATTTGATTTATTTAAGTAGGTCATAAAGTGTTAATTTAAGTAGAAAGATATAAGTTCCTTGATATGCATAAAAGTATTTTCTATTTGGCACCAATTATCTATAATAAAATCCCTAATCTTATTAAGCAGTTACCAACTAGACTATACAAAATACAGCTTAAAAAATTTCTTTTAGCGAAATGCTACTACAGCTTATCAGAATTTTTAAATGAGTAAAAAACAATAGGTACATCGGCAATTAAGTTAGGTACGACATTTCTTATTTTAATATTTTTAGTTAATAACGTCTATTTTTTTAACCCTATTGTCTAAGCCTTTTTTTAAATTTTATATCTTTTATAATAATTAATATACATTATTGTATAAGCCATTTCTCGTAAATTTAATATTTTAAGGTAAAACCTTCTATTTTTTAAATTAAGTTACTACCTACTAGTTTTTTTAGCCTAACATTTTTTTTTGTACGCCGTTCCTATATTGCAAAACATGTAGAAACTTTATTTTTATTTATAAGACCTGTATAGTGCATACCATACCACTCATGTTTTTACAAAATAAATATATCTTTATCTTTATCTTTATCTTAAATTCACCGATAATATTAAATTCTAGCACAAGGCTGAACACATAAACAGTTACAGAAAATCAATTTGCAGCACGTTATAAAGTTCTCAGTGTTGAGTTTGAGACACCTGCCTCCTCTGCGAGAGGGAGTGGGTCGTAACTCAACATACGCTAAAAGTCATCGAACTTTAGATTCTAGGACATGCAGATTTTGTCACGAAGTATTCTTTTATCATTTTTGAAAGCAGAGATGATCAGACCAAGGAACACTGCCTGGGTTTTAACCCACGGTCTACTTACACACAGTCAGGGGTCTTTACTACTGAACCATGACTGCTATAAACTAGTTCTACATTAGAAAAGTCAACAGCTAAAGTCAGAACTACAATCTAGATAATATTATTTACGTTAAAACTAGTATAGAAAGTATTAGAAAGTTTTTATTTATAAAATGTAAAACTTTATAAATTCATCTTCATTTCTAGTTTCGATTTCGAGTTCTTAAATAAAATAAATTAAGATAAAAAGAATATGTTTTCTTGCACAACTTTTGTGCAAGAAAACATGCTCGCCAAGGTGGCTTCATCGACCATCTATTACACTCTGAGACCCCTTCACGCCTCAAAAGATTTGCTAGGTGCAAATCTTTTGAGGCGTGAAGGGGTCTTTGTTTCTGCATAACCCAGCAGAAATCGTCTGTCTGTCTGTCCGTCCGTATGTCACAGTCATTTTACTCCGAGACCGTTGGCACCACATAGTTGAAATTTGGACACCAGGTATGAACCGCTACAAAATGGATGTAAGATTACCTATAGAAAAACACAGGGGTAGCCTCCATATAGACAATGAAGGTTTACAAAAAAATGTACGTATATGTTACAGTATTAGGGGTGACTATCGACAGGTATTGAAAAGTAATATTAAGATTTCTTGATTACTGCGATATTCGCTTCTAAAGAGAATTCTGAAAAAAAATATAGGTTTGTAGAACGTTAAAAGAACGTTCGTTTTGAGAGATGGGACTTTTTCGTGAAACTGCAGCAGTAACTTTGATTTCCATAAAAATACTATGAAAAACAATATTACTTTAGGCGTAAAATACTTGTGACATACGATCGGACAGATAGACAGACAGACGAACAGGACGAATCTATAAGGGTGCCGGAATTGTCATAAAAAGAAACCAAACATATCTCTTAGTTCCCACAGTTTTCCTGTTTCATAGAAGTAACATAAAAAGAAAACACATTCACAAATATCCAATTTCGTATTGATCCAAAGGAACAAAAACGTGGCAATTGCTTCCCAAGTATCCGATGCAGATTCAAGAATGTTTATGGATACGATAGAGCAATGTGAATCTTAACTACAACGTGGAATCTCCCACAGATTCCACCAGTAAAAACGCGTGGAGTAAACGGAACGTAAATTCTAAAATTAAAAATACTCGTTTCTCACACAATAGATTCTAGATTTGTTTCGTTTTTAAATTTTATTCACATCTAATTGTGTCCGTCTCAAAATGCTGTAGGATAAGCTAGTTTTAGTTTAGTTACATTAATCGTGTTTGTGTTACGCTATGCGTCGCGCATTATTGTGATAGCTCTGTATACAATGAGTACCTAAGTAGTTTTGTATCAAATGTAAATTATCTCATCAATTTCAAGCTTCATTTATAATTAAAAAACAAAATTAATCAAGACAATTCATTCAGTTATTAGGTACCAAAGTTCCGTTCCGTGCACATTACATTGCATCGTGCCAAGTAGAACACGATATAAAAATATCTTGAAACAATTGAGGGTTACAAACAAATGCTTCTATTCGTGTAGATTTTGGAGGTAGCTAGATTTTGATCGAAGAATTTTCAGTAAAATAATTTTAAATTTCAAAAACTGGCATGTATATTAAAGTAACGCTAGTTCCTTTAGATTCCTTATCAATTTATTTCAATCAGAACAAAATATAACGAATTGTCTGTGTTCGATGAAATAATCATTTATATCTCAGATGAAAACGCATTGTCTAATGAAGGATAAACTTTGTAAACGATTAACTCCCAATGATTATAATTTTACGAAAAAAGCAGCTCCTAGATTATTATTGGTGACTAAAGTGGATATTAATAAAATTGTTATATCGCCCAACTGTCAAAACCAAAGACACGCGTGCTACTCGTAACGATCTCTATTTAAAAATAGAACACATCACAACAATAAAAAAATTCCAATCTACTCTAATTTAAATCACTCACTAATAACTCACCACTCAAATCCAGTGCCTCTTCAATATCCACATTATCTGTTTCACACTTCGTATTAACATAAGATTTTGAAACGCGATTCACAACGAACTCTTTTTTCACCATTATCTCTTAAGGTGTCCTACAGCACAGTGATGTTCTTTCCAACCTTGTTAGACTAGTATTTCGACATCCTCTGATACAGCGTGTTTTAAAGTCATTACGTATGAATGAATAATAATTATCATTTAGGCAAACTCGTTGTAGGTATACTTGTATCACATTTTGGAATAACTAAAGACGAGGTCAAGTTTTTTAATTGAGTTCTTTTTTGTTGTAAAGGTTTTGTTTCGTATCTAAATAGTTTTCCTGCTTAAAACAAAACATTTCAATGTTTTGTTTTAATGCCTCAATGAAATAAATAGTTTAACCTTGCATTTGAAAAGAAGTGGAAAACATCTTTTGATGAAATCGGTTATGGTTATCCACCTTAACCAAAACTAATCGACAAGATAAATAAAGGGTAGCATTTAAACGAGCGAAAACAAATTAAAATTAAAGGTGTCCAAAATATTGAAAATGGGCTACTAAGTGAGCGACAGACAGTGGGCGAATACAAATGTTTAAAACAGCGACTTGAAATACAACTTCGAGTTACTAGTTGTTCAATACGATCATCAAGGACTGAAAAAAAAAACCTAAAACAAGGTTACTAGATTGTAGGTAAGGCGTAGTCGACGTAGCGACGCTGCGCGGGATTCCTGTTTCTGTTTGCAGGGTTTAAAGTAACCTAACACGAAGGGGATTCCGGGGTCTTAGTTCACTCACTAGACCCCGCCATCCCCTTCAACAAGTCTCTCTCAGCCTTCGCTCGCTCTTGCTTCCTATATTCTCCTTGCCGCAATGACCGGATAAATAGTTGCTTACTTGGTACAATAATCGCCCATTCAGTATATTGGTCGCCAATTAAATTTTTTTTCGCCCGATTAATAATTTCCCATAAATAAACTCTTGAGTCCTGTATAACATCACAAGATTGATAAAGGTCAATCAAACAATGATTTCTGCAATTGTATCGTAATTGTTATGTTCGTTGCTACTTTCAATTTAATCGATACGATTGGTGACAAATTTAATGCATAGGGGCAAACACGTAGACCACTTTTCACCCTTATGCCCCGTGTGATAAGGTTGATAATGGGTTCGACCGTCAGTGAGCACACGTCACTAAGAAAGGAAAAATACAAGTTTGGACAAAAATAAACATTTGAATGTGTCAGAGCTATATTTAGGTTTAAAGTATTACACGGGTTTATTAATCTTTGAAGATCGAAATGCTTATTATTAATTTCGTTTATAGTTTTTACTAGCGACACAATATTGCGTTTTTCGGTATTTACGACTTAACTAAACATGGACGTTTGTTTATAATAATGTAAGTTTAGTAACATCATAACATCACGCCTGTAACCCCCGAAGGGTCAGGGAGTGATGTACCTAATAGTACACCCAAATTTCGCCAGTTATGTGTCCCATGTAATAGAGGACGAGCCTATTGCCATCAACCGGGCCCTCCAGGCAATCCAATCCAGACTCCGTGGCTGCTACTGAAAAATTCCTGATGGCAAAACATAATAACACTTTGCTCGATCCAGGAATCGAACCCCGGACCTCATGCTGTGCAATTCCGTACTAGAATTAATTTAAAAAATGGTGGTAAAAACTTCATCAAAATTCTTATCTTTAAGCAGTGACAGCCTAGTGGTGTGACCGGCGTAATGCCAAGTCATAGGTCTCGAGTTCGAACCCTAGGCACGCACCTCTGATTTTTCGAATTCATGTGCGTATTGTATAATCATCACTTGCTTCGGTGAGGGAAAACATCGTGAGGAAACCAGCATGTCTGAGAGATATTTCTTGACGGCATGTTAAGCCAAGTCAGAGGCCCATGGGCGGCATAAAAACTCTGACACCAGGTTAGAAACTAACCACACGATAAAGAAAGAAAGTCACACAGACAGTCAGAATAAATATTCTAGAAATAAATAAATTATATATTGTAAAAGTATATATAAGGTTTAACTATTCACACATGAAATATTTTCAGGGAATCATCTAACGGCTATAACTAAACCATTTCAAGGGATTTTTTTTATCTGAGTATTTTTTTTTATAAAAAATAAATAAGTAATTTAAAATTACTTGACCCACAAAATAAATACTGGCTCTTTATTTTTAAGCATCCATTACGCTAGTTTACCACGTCGTATTTACCTAATGTCATTGTTAGAATAAAGGGAGTAAAGGTTTTATGCAAAAAGTCTCAAAAAATTTTAGAATTAAAATAATTTGGAAAAAAAAAGAGATATTTATTTTTTTAGTTGCAATGGCGAATTTACGACTTATAGAAGTTACTCTTAAAATATTTCGTGCATGAAAAGATAGACCTTATATATAGTAATTAAAATGACGATGTTCATTACTGATGTTGTTGGAGTTAAAACAGCCAAGCTAAAGTGGGAGTGGGCTAGCCATGTCGCACGGATGCACCCGGAGAGATGGGCAAAGATCGTCACTCACTGGACGCCTGAGCGTGGGCGTCGCCGACGAGGTTGACCGCGGCGAAGGTGGTGTGACGATCTGATCACCTTCACGGGGCTAACGTGGCTAGAAATTGCACAGAACAGAGAGGTTTGGAGCGAGAAAGGGGAGGGCTTTGCCCAGCTCTGGGACACAATGTATGCTATCAAAAAAAAAAAGAAAATTTGGCCGACAAATCGAGATTACATTAAATATCATGGCTTGAACATGGTGGTTGCAACTAGCTTTTGTCCGCGACCGTCTTCCGCATGAAGTTATCATAAAAATAATAAATCCCTATTTGAATCAGATTTCGTTAAAAATTTCAAGGGTTTTATTATTTGTGCACGGAATGCTAATCCTTTTTTCTAAAACAAAATTAGCCTAAGGTACTTCTTTTAAGATCAGTTATCTGCCAGTTATAAGTACCTACCGTATATACTTTTATATGCATTCTGTAAAAAACTGTTGTTTTAAAATTACAAACAGACACTTATATTTTATTTATTTGTATAGATCATGGTTTGAACATGGTGGTTTAAACCTAGCTTGTAGGTTTTATTACTTAAGGATTATGGCTAAACAGAAACCTAGCTGGAAACCTAGTAGTTCCGAATTCCATGGTAATTTAGGAAATACGACAGGTGTTCATAAATTATGCGTAATATTCAGTAAGTAGTCGCTAGAAGTTGTTCACTAGAACTTTCAAAGTTATTTGATATTATAATTTATTATCTCAAATAACGGCAGCTTATAACTGCAATAGTTTCTTCTCTAATGAAAATTACTTAGTGCCCACGTTTCAAATAAGTATAAAAAAAACGATCGATGAATTGAGTTAGTTTATGTAAGTAACCGATGACCTGGTAAAGGTTGCAGGGATCCGCTGGATGCGAGACGCACGGGACCGGTCAATGTGGCGGCACTTGGGGGAGGCCTATGTCCAGCAGTGGACGTCTTTCGGCTGAAATGATGATGATGATGATGAAGTAACTTACGAGTAATTTGAAGGAGACTGACAAAACAGATTTCACCGAAAAAAAAAATGAACGTATTTATAAGATTTTCTTTTGTTTATCATACTGCCCTTGGTCCAGTGGTCGTAAGCGTGACTGCTGAGCATGACGATGTTGCTAGTCACGGAGTCTGGATTTGTGCCCCGTTCATTGCAGTATACAAGGTGTAAACGGACCCTTCACGATGCCGTTAACCAAGCATTCTATGCATCAAACTAAGTATCTCTACGCAAAAATTATTGCTGGGAAGGACTTCATTTTTTGGGGTGAAAAATCACGTTTTACATTATGACTCAACGCAATCAAAACATTGTGCTGATGAATGCACTGTACAGGGGCTACGGAGATATTTTTATATCATAAAAAACTTGTGTTTAAAAAAACTTATCACCAATATCTCCGTAACTACAACGTTCCCAGGTATGGTCTAGAACAAAAAAAATATTGTAATTACAAGCACGACAAGTGCCTCTCGGCTTCGCTACACCCATTATAGGCTTCCCCTATTACATAGTACACCTCTGCTTAACCCTTCGGGGATGTCGTGATGTCGTATGTCGGATGTCGTATGTTATCTATATTTATAAACTGTTAAACTGACTGACTGACTGGGTGATATATCAACACACAGCCCAAACCAATGGTCCTAGAGACATGAAACTTGGAGGGTGTGTTCTTTGTAAAGAGTAAGTATCCACTAAGCAATATTTTTTGGGAATTCCACCCCTAAAGGGGTAAAATAGGGGATGGAAGTTTGTATGAAAGTCCGTCAGTTTTGAAGTTATGATCTTCAAATTGTATTTAAGCTGACTATTGAAAATAAATTTATCCGTGTCTCATCGTTTTTGATAATTCTACCCCCGAAGGGTTAAAAAGGGGGATGAAGGAAAGTAATTGGACTTCCTTCGACATCCACGCGGGCGAAGCCGCGGTCAAAAGCTTGTGTTCTGTATACTTATACCCTAAATAATGACCTTCGTTTTTACTGCGGAAGAGTGCTAAATTTAAATAATCGTTTATAGACAACTATTTATTCAAGCGGCTTCTGAACCATTTTAACACAAAAGCATATCAAAATAGTTTTCGCACGTATACACAGATAGGGCAATGATTAGCATATAGTCAATATATGGGCTGATCGGTTCATTTGCATAGTTGAGGTCGGTTATTTGTTGGCTGTTATCGTTATTTATACATCCTGCGGTATTGGGTCGGTATTGGTACACCTAGTAATTGGTACCTGTATAAAATACACAATCCTTCTTCCTACTAATATTATAAAAGCGTTAGTTTGAGAGGATGGATGGACGGATGTTTGTTCTTCTTTCACGCAAAAACTACTGAACGGATTTGAATGAAATTTAGCACATAGACAGTTTATAACCTGGATTAACATAGAGGATACTTTTTATCCCGGTAGTATGATCCCGTGGCACAATTATCGAACTCCACGCGGGCGAAGCCGGCCAAAAGCTAGTCATTTTTATATTTGACACGAAAATCTACATAATACGTTCTACGTATTTTTCAAATAGAAATAGGAATTTCTCAGTAGCAGCAGTGACACAAATGAAGACGATTTGTGCCTGGCTGATGCCAATAGACTCGCCCCTATTACATGGGACTTAAACATAACTGGCGAAAAGTGGGTGTAGGTACTATTAGGTACACCTTAACCCTTCAGGGATTACAGGCGTGTTGTTATATGCTATATATTTTTCAAAAAAATACTAATTTTTCAACGACTTATTTTTAAGGCACGTCCACTAATCTTATCTTAAAAAATGTTTTGTAAGACTTAACATTTGTAAATAACTGTTGTCATAAGCAAAAGTAGATTAAAACTCTTTGAGAAGAAATCCCACAACATAGATAAGACTACTTGTTTGCAAGTGGCCCATTAAACAAAAGTCATTTTAAAAATTATGTTTTGTTTTGGGAATACGTTTTACAAAAAACCAGCCATACATTCTCAAGTGCATTTTGAACGGGAAATGAAGAAATAAATAAACTACGAAATTGTGAACAAAAAAAAATTATTACAATTTTAATGACGGTTTAATATTTACGAACAATAACAAAAATTAATTATTCAATATTTTGACATTTTAAAATTCGTTTTCATACGAGAATATTTAATACGAGTTAGGATTACAATTACTCCGCATAATTAATTATTTATATCATTCAGGTCTAGTCGACATTTCAAACAGGCCAGTTGAACACTACGCAAGCTTCATATTTGAAGTTAGTGTAGTTCTAAATTAACTCACTTTGCTTGCACGTAATGTAGATGAAAACCGGCCGGGTTTATCAAAGTTTTACACTTTTATGAATTCTAATTAAATAATTCTAATTAGATGTCGGCTGTAGTTTCACAGTTTTTACTGTAGTCATTTTACCACATTTTACTGAAACTAGTGTGCCAAGATGAGAAATACTAGAGTTTCTTTTGAAAAGGTTTTTAATTTAATTTTTAATTTATGCCCAATTATTTCGGTTTGATGATAAATATGCAAAGTCAGCTACTAAAGTTCCCACTACCGTAACTCAGGCTTCCTCTCTGTGTATAGGAGTGGCTTACAATCCATCACATGCGCCCCAGGGCGACTTGGTCGGTGGTTGGTTGGTGGTGGATGGTTGGGGTGGTTGGTTGGGTGGGTTGGTTGGTTGATCTAGAGAGTGTAAGAAGATCCTTAACGAAGCCAAAAGGCACTTGTTCTCCCCGTTATTGTGATTATTTTTTTGTTCTAAACCATACCTGGAAACCTTCTATTTACGGAGATATTGGGGTTAAAGTTCCAAATTTTTTACAGTTTTTTTTTTTAAATACATGTTTTGAATGTAAGACTTTAAACACCTACACGGCCCCATCCATCAGCACAATGTTTTGAGTGCGTTACATTGCATCCAATCGTAAAACATGATTAGGTATTCACCCAAAAAAAGTCGTTTCGTAGCAATAATTTTTACGTAAAGTTACTTAGTTTGATGTACGGAATGCTTGGTTGACAGCTTCGTTAAAGCTCTTGTTAGACCCTGTAAGAGTAGTTGCAAAATAACAGGCCTGTGATATTGTTTACCTTTTGTGTGCCACATGCAATGCAAACCGACGTGTAAACTCTGAACTTATACTGTCACGTACGAGATATCTTCCGTGATTGTTCATTATTACAGAAGATATACCGTAAGTGACAGTATAAGTTTAGTTGTTAACCGTGAAAGCTTAAAACAGTGTATGTAAACTAACGTAATAATATGTTTTGTTAACAAGAAATAGGGCGGTTGTCAATCTTCATTTTTTATAACCTAGACTTTGTTGACATGTTAATATTAGGATACATTTTCGTCTGAGGGTTACTTCAGTCGTTTGTAGGATTCACTTTTACCTTTTTAACTATTTCATATTTTGACAGCCATCTTTAGATGACTTTTACGCTATAATGCGCAAGTCAGCCTCACTAATTCGCCGCATTCAAGGAAGTGGCAACGGAATCCTAAGGATGATTGCAGAGAGACCTGCATCTGCAGTTGTAGAAAGGCTCATCTGGCTGTATGACAAAGATTTTTTTTTTCTGACATACATTGTTTTAAAAGGTATCAGGACTCTAGCGCGTAAGACATTTGTGCGAAGGACACTTGCGCGAATCCACATGCGCGAAAAGACATATGCGCGCATGGACTTTTGGGCGATTAGACTTTTGCGTGAATAGACCTTTGGGCGCAGAGACACTTGCGCGCATAGACACTTGAGCGAATGGACTTATGCGCGAACGGACATTTACGCAAAAAGACACATGCGGGAAAGGACTTATGCGCGAATGGTTAGGTTAGGTTAGCTGTAGAGTAAACATAACACTGAGGTTCTTCTAAATCGGAATCGATTGATTAATCTTTTTTGTACAAAGTAACAAGAATGTTCTATACATCAATATAAATTTGTCATAATAGACATTAAAACAACTGAATGACCTTAAAAATCGACATTAATGAAACCTAAAAGCTTGAACAGAGAGTAAAATTATTTTGAAACATACGTTCAAAATCGATATTGTAAATCGATTAAACAATAATTATATCTGGCAACTCTATTCATGGTAGATACGAAAAAATAATTTGACATGTCACTCGGGCAGTGTTGCCACTTCTCTCGCTCTATCTCATTGAAAATAAGAAATAATATGATGTTATGTTTACTCTACAGATTAACCGTAGCCAGTCGCGAGTAAATCTAGTCGCGGAAGTGTCCTTTTGCGCAAAAGTTCATTCGCGCAAGTATCCATTCGCGCAAGTGTCTATGCGCGTAAGTGTCTATGCGCGTAAGTGTCTATGCGCGTAAGTGTCTATGCGCGTAAGTGTCTATGCGCGTAAGTGTCTATGCGCGTAAGTGTCTATGCGCGTAAGTGTCTATGCGCGTAAGTGTCTATGCGCGTAAGTGTCTATGCGCGTAAGTGTCTATGCGCGTAAGTGTCTATGCGCGTAAGTGTCTATGCGCGTAAGTGTCTATGCGCGTAAGTGTCTATGCGCGTAAGTGTCTATGCGCGTAAGTGTCTATGCGCGTAAGTGTCTATGCGCGTAAGTGTCTATGCGCGTAAGTGTCTATGCGCGTAAGTGTCTATGCGCGTAAGTGTCTATGCGCGTAAGTGTCTATGCGCGTAAGTGTCTATGCGCGTAAGTGTCTATGCGCGTAAGTGTCTATGCGCGTAAGTGTCTATGCGCGTAAGTGTCTATGCGCGTAAGTGTCTATGGGCGCAAAAGTCCATTCGCGCAAAAGTCTAATCGCCCAAAAGTCCATGCGCGCATATGTCTTTTCGCGCAAGTGGGTTCGCGGAAGTTTCCTTTGCGCATATGTCTTTCGCGCATATGTATTTCGCGCAAATGTCCCATATCCAGTTTTAAAATAATTTTACTAACAAATTATGGACATTTTATTAGTTTGAATTAAACGTATTTTTTTTTATTTAAAAAAATGTATATTTTTATTAACAAAAAATAACATCACGCCTGTAATCCCCGAAAGGTTTAGCACAGGTGTAGTTTAAGTCACATGTAAAAGGGGCCAAGCCTATTGACATCAGATAGGCGCGAGTCCTAACTCCAGCGTGCTACTAAGAAATCCTTTATGGAAACGTACCTAAAACTTAACCCGACCTGAACTGAACCTAGTGTCTAATCAGTATAATTTTATTCTAAGATAGATTGTGAGTAAAATGCTTCTGCAAGAAATAATATTAAATCCAAAACTTTAATTTCTATCAAATTGTTTAAATCAAAACTTTCTACAAAAGTATTTTGTATTTCACAAATTGCAGTGTTGAAACTCGTCACGAATTCTAAACTTTTTACCTATACGCATTTTAATCAGACGAAGACAGTTGTTTTAGCTAGCTTTCAATTGTTATTTAATTGCTTGTTTTAGTGTCCTAAAAAGTTTTTATGTCTTTGTATACTAAACGGCTTCAAGGGCGACCAAGACTAGCAAGTTTTCAGAACTCGAGTATTAGAGACGGTTCTGTTTCGGAAAACTGACAACTGTCTTGCCCAAGATATACGCATCCCGCATGGGAGTATTGATAAGATTTTCAGAATGAGTGAGCGAGACAATACTATTCAAATGTCATTGTCAACGAAAGAGCTACGTAAACATGTTAATGGGTATATTTAACGATTTAAATCTTTTTTATACGAGGAACGACTATTTTTTTGGTGACGAATCGTGTTACGACTGGTCTTCAGCGCACGCGACCGGTATCGCTCTGAAATAAGCCTAAATACTGAAACTCGATCTCAGACAGATAGTCTGAAAACCAAGCCCAACCCAAAATAGTTTAGAACAAAGGCTAGATTGACGGACAGAAAAGCCTAGATATATTCTAGTGTTTTTATCTAGTATTTTCTGTGAATTTTATGTTTCCGTTTAGCCGATATTCGTCCACTGGGATTTGAAACAATACTTTTCACCTGCCACCCGTCTGAGTTAGTACTGTCAAACCTGTGATACCTGCACAAAATATCCTAGTTTTCCTCCTCATAAATATGTGAAAGACGCCTGTATTTTGTTACTATTGGGTATAGAAACATGTGTCGTATAATGTTCAATGTTCTCAGGTGGGGAAAAGTTTATTAAGTCAGTTTCATATTCTTTGTGACTGGAATAAGTAATTTTTAAAATATTTCGATCGGAAACGTCACAAACTACATGCGTTTCGTTGCACTAGGTACACGTTTGTACCTAGGTAACGTTAATCTTTTTTAGAAAAGGTTTTATTGCAGTTGGCTTTATTAAGTCTTTGGCAAGGTAAAAGCCAGCCTTTGGGTGACGGGAAGTGTCAACTAAGCGTTTGAAATTTCCTTGAAAAGGCTGTGAGCACTGGGACCCCACGTTCCTAGAGTTTCAACCCCAAACGGCGATATTTACCCCGGTCGAAGTTCTCTGCAGCCTCAGCGATAGAGCCAGCACAGCACGATGAGTTAGGAAGATGTGATAGCGCAAGAGTATCGACACATATTGCCTCCCACACTAAAGGCCTACTCATCTTCCGTGCAAACAGAGACATTGTTGGATTTTAGTTGATATTCATTGGCATGAGGGCCTCATACAATGTCACATTATATTAGTAATAAAACCGTGATGGAAAAATGCATTGCTTGATTGCCACTCGCCTATTCCGTCTGGATTAAAAACTCAACCCCAAAACAAACACTACCTTTTAAGCAATTTATTACTCTCCAAAACATATGAACTCAAAACAACCTCTTAAATGACTCACTAACAATGAAACAAATAATTTATTATTAACGCACTCAGCTCTAAACAAGTTGTAGTCAACGTAACATTAACAGAAACATATCCATTACAATACTGAAGTGCCTTGAGCGGCGTGTAAACACATTATTAGGGTATTGCTCTCGAGTTTAGTTACATACCCAGGTTTATTATATTTTGATGAAAATATTTTGAAGTAATGGAAAACATCGATTTTGTAGCGACATTAGTAAAAATAGCACCAGCAACCGGTTCCAGGCAACTCCGTGGGTACTGAAAAATTCCTGATTGAAAAACCTAATAACAACTTGCCTGACCCGGAAATTGAACCCGGAACCTCATGCTCCGTCCGTGTTAGTGCATTGTTCGTCTTAACTTCGCAACGGATTTATTGCGGTTTTTACAATCATTTAGAGAATTTATCCAGAAACTCGTGTCTAAATAATAACAGCCGCTCGGATCAGGAAGTATAGGATTCAGGTTAAGCCGTGCCTGCCTAGGTTGGTACGTGGATGGGTGACCACCCATTACATACCCAGTTTCCTCCGTGCCTCGGAAAGCACGTTAAGCCGTTGGTCCCGGCTGTCATTTGTAGATCTTTGTCAGTCGTTACTGGTAGTCTGTGTCCCGAAAGTCTGACAACCAGACTTACCAAGGGGTATCGTATTACCCAGTAGGTACTAACTGAATTGTGGAGTTCAGATAGGCAGTCGCTCCATGTAAAATACTGGTATTCAGCTGCATCCGGTTAGACTGGAAGCCGACCTCAACAATATATTGTTGGGAAAAGGCTAGGCAGATTATTATGTATGGCCACAGTACACATTATACCCAGTAAACCAACTAGGCTCCCTAATACTAATGTGTTTACTGTGGCATACAATAGCCGACAAAATTAATTAATTAAAAGTCCAGTTGTAAGCCTTTTGTGTTCATAGAATGTTAATTTATGTTTGAGAAGTTTTAATTGCTTTTGCTGCAAAGTGGTGACATGTGAGTACAGGTTGTTGTGTGGTCAACATCGTAAATTCACTGTGTTAACATTTAGAAGTTTGAAACTAATTTATCGTAAATGGTGTTGAACTTCTTGAGGCAGAGCAGCGTGTTAAAGGTAAAGCAAACCGAGAGCCTTTAGTGCCTCGGGTAGCACGTTAAACCGTTGTATCCGGCTGTTATTTACAGAACTTTGACAGTCGATACGGGTAGTCGAACCGGAAGTCGTTGCGTTGGAAGGCCTTCCAACTTAGGTGGACCGATGACCTGGTGAAGGTTGCGGGGATACGATGGATGCGAGACGCACGGGACCGGTCAATGTGGCGACACTTTGGGGTGGCCTATGTCCAGCAGTGGACGTCTTTCGGCTGAAATGATGATGATGATGCTGACTGGTGAACGAAAAACCGAAAAGTTTGACAACAAGTCTTACCAAAAGGTACCCAATAACTGGGTTACAGAGTTTGAACAACCAGTCGCTCCATTTAAAATAGTGGTGTCCTAGCTGTGATGTTAAATTAAATCCGACTCCAACATAGATTTGAAAGGCTAAGCAAATGATGAAATCATTGCCAATTCACACCTTGACACCTCGCTAATTTCAAAGGAGGTTGAGGAAAAAACATTCATTTTGATGTAGAGTAAACTCTTCAGCAAGAAAACGATAAAGTCAAAATAGACGTCACTTTGGCTTAGCTTTGTTTACCTCATAAACATATTCCTCAAATATTCCTCGTTCCTCTTCAAAAATATTTACGTAAATCTTACTCCCGGCATTTCTCGGCTCATTTTGTTCTAAATGATAATTTAAACAAACCAACTTGAATTTATTACAGGGGTCCCCAAGGGAGCTATGTTGATGCAAAGTGTGTTTATTTATTTACTTTTTTGATTTAGTTAACAAATAATAATTATGGTGCACCTACATTTCGTGCAAATGGGGTATTCAATGGTTATTTTTAAGGAGTTTTTGTTCAAATCAAATTTATGATCACGTTTCTGACAAATAGTCGACCACGTTTTTTAAGAAATAAGATATTGGAAATAAGTAGCAAAGACTCGTGCCCAAAGAAACAAATGGAACGAGGCCTTTGTCCAGCAGTGATACAAAAAAAAAACGTTTAAATTAAGTTCAACATGAAGTGGCTAAAGCTTTCTGAATTATTTCATTACGATATATGAGCAGAGCAGAACAGAACATGATGGTGGCAGAAATATATTAATACTAGCTGACCCGACAGACGTTATCCTGTCTCAACATTTTCTGGATGTGATGACCAACTGGGTCCAATATGCTACAGTCAGTTCCATAGCTAAGCACAATGGAGTTGCCATTAGTATTTTAATTTTCAAAATAGGTAAATCCGTAGATGGGGTGAGGAATTACAATAAATCACGTACATTCTGTATACCTTGAGAAACGTCGGCCTACTAACCGAAGTTTTTTAAATGGATTTCAATACGGTCGATGGTGTGACTACAGAACTTGACGGTGGCAGAAATATATTAATATTATCAATCAAGTTATGTCGGCTTTCAATGTTCAATTGAGTTAAGTAAAGCGATCTGTTTTGAAATTTTCGTGTGTGGCGGAATTAGTGGTAGGCGTAACGTGGTTCCATTAATTTGGAAGGATGATTTAATTTATTTTGTCTCGTTTGTTTAAGTTGTGTTGTGTTTTAGGTCGTATTTTGATTGGGTTTAAGTAATCCTTTTAAATGCCTAAGGGTGTATCAATTTAATTTTGCATGGCCGTTAGTGAAGTTACTTTGATCATTGAGTTCGGATCACTAACAAAACAATAAATTACTATTAATTTATTTAAATAAACTAAAATTTGAGGTTTTGCTTTTTATTGGTCAACCCAATTAATTGCTCTCGGGTGTAAATTAACAAAACAAATGACAATATAATTTAAACAGAAGTAGTGCTTAGCTTAACAAATTAAACACAATTTGATTAGCGTTTTATCTTCGCAGCTATTAAAAACAAATATTCTATCAATTTAATTCAATCAAATTAGGAAAAATAATTATGTCATGTGCTGATGTTGTATTGGGTTTTGGAGGTCAGATTGTCTGTTGCTCTATTTAAAATACTTGTATTTAGCCGCAACCGGTTAGACTGGGAGCCAACCTCAACATAGTTGTGAAAAGATAGGCCGCGAAAGGCCTCGTCATTTGTTCGTGGTACGGAGTTAAAATTATCTATTGCAGGCTTTCGTTAGAAAGAAAATAAAGAAAAAATATTTATTTAGAACCTTGGGGAACCCTGTTAGAAGGTGCAAAGTACGCTGGAGACGGATAATAAGATCTGTAATTTATGTTACCTTTATAGGAGAGATGAGTGAAACCAAGATTTAACATTTTTTAGAAGGAATGCAAGAACTATGAAAATATTATGTGAAGTGATGAAATTGGATGGATGGTCCACAATGAAAATTATTCAAGTTTATATCAGCGTGCGCATAGTTTTTTGTAAGTAGGTTTCACATTATTCATAATGTGATTATAACAATGTGGTTTTTGTTATAATATTTTAATTGCTTTATCCCTTTATCTTGCAGGTATGTATGTAGAGGTAAAGGTTAATTAATTCTACTAATTACCGAAAAGATGAAACGAATTTAGTACTAAAAAGCGAAATGTTAAAATTAATTAAATATTTTCAATAGCATTGAAGGCGATAAAAGACTTATCTTTGGTAGACCAATATAAAAGAACTGACTGAATATTAGTTGTAGACCGCGGCTTTACCTGCTAAAGGGTGGAAAATCATCCCACGGGAACCTGCTCACTGGGATAAAAAATAACTTACTTCTAAACCGGGTCATTATCTGTTTATGTGCGCAAATTTACCCAAATTCTTTCAGCATCTAAGGCGTAAAAACGTAATAGACAGACGGACAACGTAATTTATTTTTTTGTATTCATAATGTTAATTATGGAGTATCCAGTTCATTAATAGACAAATTTAAATTTAAGAACTCGCTAAAGTAATAACTTTGTAACGTTTCATGAACAATTATGGCGCGAATCCAGTGAAATGATCGCAACTTTACTCAAGCGAGCATTCTTGCTCAAGTTGGTATTTTAAATAGAATGCACCTAACAGTGTGTATATAAATAGTATTTAGGTCGAACTAAGACACGGAAAATAATAAGCCTCGCTACCACGTTACTGCTTGGCTAATGTTTTATTATCGCAGGTCCTATTTATTCTTTTACTTGTCAAGTAGACTCGTGTTCGACAGTTTCATTAGATATTCAATTTATCTTCCAAATGCTAAGTAACACTTACCTTTCTATCAGACGTATGACAACGTTGAATTATTTTGGTGCGCTGTCAAAATGGGAAAAATCGAAACTAATTTTTTTTAAATATATTTCACGAAATAATAAACTCAAATGTTTACTGATAGCGCCTCTCTCTCAACGTCACTCGAGCGTCAAAAAATCCATGCAGGATTGTATGTCGCCGCGCAAGTGTAGGCCCCCTCTTAGCATCCTTCTCATCTAAGCTTCTAATCAAGTCCCAAATCTCATGTCCTATGGTATGTCCCTCGTTTAACAAACATCGAATCAGATACTTAAACCAATTATAAACTGACCTAGAAATCACTTCACGTCCCAGACGAAGATCGGAGACTTTGTTAAACTTCATCTCCGATTGTACAGTTGTTAGCTTACGGAGATCCAGTGGCCACAAAACTTGTAACTAACTTGAATGAAGTAAAACTTAATCTTCATTGAATCAATTGGAATAAGCTTTTGATTGGTTTTGCGCAATCCATTTTGTGAGGCTGTGTTGACGTTAAGTTTTTGTTAGTCTTCTTTTGCCTTGTGTTCAGGGTAGAAGACGACCACTTTTAATAATTCACTCATTTTTTAATTTCATAAACCAGCCTGACACATTCAGGATTGACTATTTTTAATTACGAGTGACACTCCATGGTCACTCGTAATTAAAAATAGTCAATGACACCATGGTCTTTTCTCTCCATTAACATGACTTCTGACTGGCAGATTTTGGTCACACATAGTAACTTAAGTCCTTACTTTAGTATCCAGTTATACACTCAGGATTTGTCCATTTTAGCTCAAGGTTCCCAAGTAGTAGTAGTATTAAAAACGTGAAACTTCCTAAACTTTTGTTCTGCAATAGGATGACTTAGGCTGAAAACAAATGAATATCTTTCCTACTATCCGTACTTCTATACCGTATTCTTACAAAATATAATCTAAAAAAATGTAATCTGGCTATAACATCTTGAAACTGCCTACAGATATCCCAAACCTTTGAGATCGTTATCTCATTGAGGGGTACTCATAAAGTTCACAAGACCATGTTTGGATTGTTTGGAACCCAAAAGCCTCATTTACTTGCTATTTTATTACTCGTAATGATGACAGTTATTTTCAATAAATAGAGTTTCTGGTGCGTCTGGAGGTTTGGCACAGAAGCAAAAACTATTATTAGAGCTTCTTTTTCAAAATGGCGTACTATGTCAACACAGATAAGACTGTATAATTAAGGTCCTATGTTTATGACCATGTAAAATACTGGTATTCAGATGCATTCTAGTCAGACTGGAAGCCGACTTCAACATAGTTGGGAAAAGGCTAGGCAGATGATGATGATGTGTATGACCAAATGTATGAACGCGGACGAAGCGAACCAAGTATGTAAGAATCATAGTAGCGTTTGTAGTTTCTACCTGCCTGACCCCGTTGGAAAAAACGTGAGTTTATGTACGTTTTAAAATATATTTGTTTTATTATTTACAAAATATAAAACTTTCCTGGCAAAATGTTACTGTTGATACTTTTATCTACCTGGATCCCACTTAACTTTATGTCTGCCCATAACAAAGTTACCGGACGGTAGTTTGTTACCTAATGTGACAGTAAACTCTCTTACATTGTCAGTTTTATTAAACGAAATATATTTCGCAACACATATTGCAATGACACAAAGTTTTACAAAGTGTCTAATAGGGTATTTGTCGACTTTAGTAGACTTAATAAAAGACCAATGCTTAGTCATCAAATCAGTTCGAAAAACGACAAGCTGATCTGTTCCGTTAAAAGGAATTCTTACAGAAAACAACAGGAATTTAGCACAATCAGCCGATAAAGTTTGCACTGTTGCGACACTGGTGTCCTTCTACGAAAGTGTAGAATCCACCAGGCGACCCCAGTGCAGGTTGGTAGATGTCACATGTCTTGGTTTTTTTGTTTCTAGGACATGCTGGTTTCCTCATAATATTCTCTTTTACCATTGCCAAGGCATTAACTTTGTCCAATATTAGTCAAATTGAAGAAAGAACACCTATAAAATCTAACATGAAAGTCCCTCTTTTGAGAGTAGTATGAGTACATCTGTTATAATATTCTGCTTTTGACAATAGAACTACTTTAATTTTCATCGCAGTGAAGCAACAATAAAAATGCAAAGTTCATCCATTATAATGCAATTTTATGGGTGCCGGCCACCCGGCACCAAAAGTACCATCGCATCGTCGCGTTTCATCGCGGCGTATTATTTTAGAGTGGGGTATTTTTAGACGCATCCTGTTTTGTTTATTTTCTACAACGCTGTAAATTTGCGGCGTCTTGTGTTACAAAACGTTGTTAAATTTTCTCTGAGTAAATTTTTATGAATAATAAAGTTCGTGTGATAAAAAAATATTTTATGTCATTATAATATGCTTTTAATCATATTCTTTGAGTAGTATTCATAGAAATAGTACTAAGAAACTTGTTTTCTTCGAGTTTGCTATCAATGGTAACCTAAAAGTTCGATCAAAATTCTTTGGCTGATTTTAATGAACCCAAAGATAATAAAAATGTAACTGTCGATTAGCAGTAAGCCGCGTTAAGCCCATTACCTCTTTTTAACTGCAGCGTTTTAACTAACCCGACACGGTTAATTACTGTAATTTACTTGTACATTTTCTGTGTTCTTGACATTTTCTTTGACTTCGCCAATTAGGAAAAGTGTTTGTTGACGGCATTTCATTTTATGCTTTGTTTTTATAATGCATTGTAGTTCGGCAGGTACAGCGTGAAAGCATGGGAGTTATTTTATATACGAGTTATTGTATATTTTCATGCAGTATTTTCTTGTTTTAAGTGTTTATAAAAATTATGGAGTGTAATTTTTTTCAAGTTGAGTTTTTGCCCGTTCTTATTAGAACTTAAATAAAAATGTAGTATTTCATCGATTATAATGAGTGGTTCAAAAAGTTGAAGAAAACGTAGTGAGGAAACGGGCTTGTCTTCGAACCGAAAATTCGAAGACATATGACATGTCATATCATCCATTCCCAAGCACTGCGTGGTGGATTACAGCCCATAGAACCGAGGCCAGTATCCCAGCAGTGGGATCATTATAAGGCTGATTATACTTATGCTTACTACCTTCCTATCATCTGCCTAGCCTTTTGCAACTATGTGTGGGTCGGCTTCCAGTCTAACCGAATGTAGCTGAATACCAGTATTTTACATTAAAGCGACTGCCTAACTGACCTCCACAGCCCAGTTAGTACTGGGGAATACGATACCCTGGTAAGACTGTGAAAATTTCGGGCCACTGACTACTGGTAACGACTGTCAAAGATCTACAAATGACAGCCGGGACCAACTGCTTAAAGTGCTTTCAGGCACGGAGGAAACTCGGTATGTAATGCATGGTCACTCATTAACGGACCAACCTAGGCACGCGCGGCTTAATCTTAAGATCGACCCGAGCGGCTGTTATTATTTAGCAACGAGCTCCTCGATTATACTTATGGGTATGAAATAGATAATTGAAATGGTTGATACTAAATTATTTATTTATTTAACACTTCAATCACAAAAGTACATAGGCGGACTTAATGCCATAGGCATTTTCTACCAGTCAACCTTTGAGTGATGCAGAGACAAGCAGTGGCAGGTGTATATAAAATAATAATAAAAAAAAAAAAAACGAGTTTTCTTTTGGAATATAGTTTTCCGAAGTAAAGAAAACTGCCGTCGATACAAAATAAATCCGTTATCCTTTACCGTCATCCACAGTATACCGTAATACATTTCCTATAAGGTCTACTGATTTATTGAAGGATGTTGTGTTATCCTATTAGAAGATGTGCCATAAAGTACCATGCATGTAAGGGGTTCTGGACAAAATGCGGCTTATTTATGATACTTCAGTTGCAAGGATAGTTTGTTTCCTCTACAGGAGTGGGCAGGCGTGTAACTGAGTGTCGTCCGAAGAAAAATTGTGAAAATTTGATTCTACTGTTGAAAACCATGGGCGTTGAGTTTGATCTTAGATAAGACAGCATCTATGATATTACTTTAGCTGGTAATACCTACTTGAGATGTAGACCAAAATTACTTACCTTCAGTTACCAGGATAGTCTACCTTCTAGATTGAATTGATTAATCACGGTATAATGTTATTAAACTTTATAAAAGGTGTAAAAGTACCCTTAACGAAGTCGAAAGGCACTTGTTTTCCCCGCCATTGCGTTATTTCATTTTCTAGACCATACCTGGGAATCTTCTACTTACGGAGATATTGGTTTTCCAGCAATAATTTTTGCGTAGAGTTACTTTGTTTGTTGTACGGAATGCTTGGTTGCCGGCTTCGTGATCCGATTTCACCTTGCAGAGTATGTGAGATTGTTTCAAAAGTGATAAAGAAATTACTTACTATCGATAACACTACAATTACTTACCTATACACTTATGTATCTACATACAACTTACAAGTCCGCAAAGTAAGTATGTAACTAGTATGTGCTCAAGAGATTAGTTAAGGTTCCAATATCCCGACTGACCGCTATATCATTACGAACACAAAAATACACGAAGTTTTTCACAGAATTTTGCAATTTCCGATAAACCCTAGACTACAAAACCAAGATATTACTATCATCGTAAGGAAACTAACACGTTTCCAATAAAATATAATGGACTCGACCATTAGATTTTACGTCCAACCTGTGAATGTAGACGAGATCGACGCGACGTGGCGGTGAACTAGAAATAATTTCATGATAATGGACCGCTCTTGAAAACTTAATGAGCATAGTATTATCAGTTTTAAAAATTAAGGGGATTCCAGAGAGACTTTCATCGTCTCTGAATATAGGGAGATTGGCTGTCGCTACCCAACTACGTATATTAGGACCGACCCCCAGTCTAACCGGATGCAACTGAATACCAATATTTTACATGAAGCGACTGTTTATCGCCCTCCAGGGCCCACTAACTGGGTAATTCGATACCCAACTATCAAAGCTCTACATGACCGCCGTGGTATGAAGGGGTCTTGATATTTTACTCCTGGTCGAATGTCGGTCATCGCAACTGATATTAGTCAAGTATGCAGTTGATGTTTTATTGCACAAATGTGTGCGTTTGCAGATGTGATTCTTCTGTTCCCATTCTGTCAACGAAAGGGAAGACATCAGACGCACGATAAATAGTGTGTTTTGTTTGGTCGATTCACATTCCAAAGATACCTCGATTCGAGTTTTTGGAATCTTGAAACGTGTTTCTCTTTAATTATAAATTACTATCAAAGTGTGCTCTCGTGTAAAAACTAGTTCTTTGATGAGATGCACAATATACCGGTTTTCCGGAATTTGTTGGAATTGATTGTTACGTTAATTACCTCGTTTCTATTTTCAACTACAAGTTTTGACTATAAAGCACTCTTACCTAGGTTGGTCTACGGATGGTACCCATTACATACCGAGTTCCTCCGTGCCTCGGAAAGCACGTTAAGCAGTTAGTCTCGACTGTCATCTGTAGATCTTGGACAGTCGTTACAGGTAGTCAGTAACCCGAAAGTCTGACAACCATTCTTACCAAGGGGTAACGTATTGTTGAGTACTAACTCGGTTGTGGAGGTCAGATAGGTAGTCGCTCCATGTAAAATACCTCTTATTCAATTGAATCCGGTTAAACTGGAAGCTGTCCCTAACATAGTTGGGAAAAAGCAGGCCGATGATGATTCTGGAAAAAACCGCTCCGCTTGTGTCGAACCAACCCGAACATGATTCAGCAATTTGTAGATGAAGAACAGCGTTAACCAACCGGCTCAAACCAAATATACTAATAGATAATAGCGAATAGTAATTGCTCCAGGTCGACCCTGTTGTTCCACAAATACTGCCAAATCTCGAATGTACTGACCCCAACAAGACCCTCATCATCATAATCCACAGCCCGACTTCACCCACTGCTGGGTCTAGGCCTCTCTTTGCTTGTGCCAAGCTCCACGCTCTTGTGACAGCTTCATCCAGGATATTCCCGCAATGGCAACTATCTCGTCTGCCTATCTCGCCGCCGGACGACCAACATTTCTCTTTCTATTCCTTGGACGCCACTCGATCACAGTTTTACTCCACCTGCCATCACCGTGCCTTGCTAGGTGTCGACCTGCCCAACTCCATTTTGAGTTCCATAATTCGATTTCTAATATCGATAAGACCCTGAGTTGAGTATAAAACTCCGAAACATAGCAATTCCGCCTTTGACAGAGTTATAAGGTATCAAAACCAGCTTGGCTAAGCTATGGTTTTACGGCGCACCTGACCTTAAGCTCCTATGCAAAACACTTTCATGTTTATTACGCCGCCAGGAAACACCCCTGAATATGAGACCGTGAAGGCAAAGGAAAGCTTTTGAAGTGAGTTTATTTTATGTAGAAAATATGTGCATATTTTTACACGACTAGTATAATACCTGAAGGCCGAGATAAAATGATAGTCTATCAGTGTAAGTGACGATGGAAAAGTCATTAGTGGATTCGATGGATCATCGTCTCCCGCGATTTTTCCCAATGTTGGGGTCGGCTCCCAGTCTAATCGGATGCAGCTGAATACGAGTCTTTTACATGGAGCGACTGCCTAGTACCTGACCTTCATAACCCAGTTAGTACTGGATAATACGATACCCCTTGGTAAGACTGGTTGTCAGACTTTTGGGCCACTGACTATCTGTAACGGCTGTCAAGATCTACAATCGATAGTCGGGACCAATGGCTTAACGTGGTTTCCGAGTCAGGGAGGAAACTTGGTTTGTAACTGGTGGTCACCCATTCATGGACCTACCTAGGAGACCGCGGCTTAACCTAAAGTTCGACCCGAGCAGCTGTTATTATTTAGCCACGAGCTCCTAACAGAAGATTTTTTTTTTAATTCATCTTCATCATTATTCTCTTGCCCTTATCTGATCCCAAATGAATTCATTTGGGATCGGCGCAGTATGTCCTCTTCAGATTATTTTTTTAATTACCGATAAAAAAACTATATGGTGAGGGGGGGGGGGGAAGGGTAGAATGATATACTAAATATGTGGTAACCGTTTGTGGGTCGGAGTCCTTCGTCACTATCTCGCAGGTGCTAAAACTGAAAATTCGAAGACACACATGTGACATCAACGCGTTTAGGCCACGCGTTGGGGATTAGCCCACTTCTTCTCACACAGAATTTAGGCTTGTGTCCAGCAGTGGGAATGTTAAATGTAATGTTACGTACCTCTAGAAACACAAATTATTAATATCGTTGGAGAGTAATCTTGTTATTATTTTGCCTCACATATAAATAATTACACACAATGGTAAAATAACATCCCCTGGGAACGAATTTAACCCGGTACGTCTGCGTCCCGGTGACAGTGGAGTTTCAACGGGGTATTAATTATGTAGGATTGATCGGTTTACGAGGTTACTTAACAATGCAATGAACCTTTATTTTTCTTAGAAAAAAAAGAGAAAATAAAAAGACGTGTTGACCAGAAAATATGTTATGGGCCACTGCCATCTGACATCCCCAAATAAATTGCTATATATAAATCTCTTGGCAAAACTGGTTGTCTGACTTTCGCAGAGGTGTACACCCACATTTCGCCAGTTATGGAACAGGGGGCGAGCCTATTGCCATCAACTGGGCACAAATGATGGAAAAACCCAATAAGACTTTGTCCGACTCGGAGATCGAACCCTGAACCTCAAACTCAGCAGTCGCAGTTCCGATCACTCCACCAACGAGGCAGTGTTAATGTAATAACCATGCTTACAAAACCACAAACTCAATAAAAACCTAAAGAATCCGATCGCCTGCCGACAAAAAGCGAACTATTTATCTCTCTAGCAACAATTTGCCATTATTTATGAAGTATTCACTTACTTTTAAAACAATAAAGACTTTCAACTAGTTGTTGCGTGTCGCGACGACGTTTATTTCTTGCCACTAATATGGCATACAAGGTCGGACCTGCCTAGGAATGCTGGGTGACACGCAATGTTCAACCTTAATGTGATTATTGTTATGTGTGATTGTGGTATGGTATGTGGGTGAGGTTGGGTTTGATTTAGAGTCTATCTCGTTAATTTATATAATTAATTGTTTTTTTTTTAGAATGATTTGTTTTGTCATTTTTTCTGCAAGTTTTAGACCACTTTCTCATAGCAGCTCCAAAGAAGAGCTGATGAAATTATCGAAACTGACGACACGTTTGGCGCAGTGGTTGAGCGATTAGCTGCTGCGCTGCGCTGCGTGTCGCGGATTCGAATCCCGCACGGAACAAACATTTGTACTTTCTACAGGTAGTTGTTCCAAATGAGGCTTTTTGTGCATGTGCGTTTAAATGTTTATAAACGCACCTACGATACAGGAGAAATTCAAAGTGTGAGGAAACTTTTTATTAAATAAAATATCCCGGTCAAAGTTCCAACTATTTCACGAGTTTTTTATGTTATAATTTTATTTTAAATTCATCCATGTTCAACACATCCAGACATCCCATCCATTCATCAGCAAAATGTTTCAAGTGCGTTATATTGAGTCCTAACATAAACCGTTATTTTTCAAAGCAAAAAAAAGTCGTTTCCCAGCAATTCGTTCAAACCTACCTGCAATAAAGTCTTACAATACCTGTTATTTCACCGACATCCATATCAGACACCGGGAGCTAACATTGCTTCTTTTTGGCAAAAATATAGCACCGTCCCTTACAAATTTCTCCACATGTAGCTCCGCAACAATAATTCAAGGCAAATGTAGATTTACGTTCATTCACGTTAGCGAGTTTCTGGTCCATGCAACAACGACTGACCGCTATCCTTTGGGGTACGGCGTTCTCACATAACATGGTCCCTTGTACTGTCCTTTCATGATTACTTTACTTCAGATTTTATTTCACAGTGACCTTTATTCTCGTTGTCACAAGGTTCATGTTAGAGGTAAAATAAATGATAAAGGACTGTAGTGGTGCATGCTTCCTATTCAGAGGGTATAAATCCTCTGTTGCCTTGACTGCACTCCGGGGGAAAATAGCCTTAGCTGGGAGCAGATAAAATTTTGACGTAGTAAATCAAAGCTTTGCTTAAATATTTAACACGGTACAGAGACTATTGCATAATAAGATTCTAAAATGGTTAAAAAAAAAATTACTCGTAAAATCGTCTTAGGCCGAATTTCACCAAACAAACTGAACACGACCTTCTAAGTTGACGTTGTTCTCGTGATGATTTAATTACAGAAATATACATGGTTTCATCATCTCAAGCAAATTATTAAAAAAACGCATAAATAAACTACACACCTAGGTAACACAACAAATTATACGTTACACTTTGACTGATAAACAATATTATATTTTCATTTTTTTCATATCTTTCTACTATTTCATATATTTTTTATTCTGACTGCCTCTTTGGTCTAGTGGCCCCAAGCTCAACTGCTGAGCATGAGGTCCTGGATCCGATTCTCAAGTCGGCCAAAGTGTTATTGGGTTAAATTCCATCAGTAATTTCTCAGTAGCTGCCATTGATTTGTGCCCAGTTGATGGCATAGGCTCGCCCCTCTATTACGTGGGACTTAAAGATAACTGGCGAAATGTTGGTGCACCTCTAGTAATAAGGTACACCTCTGCCTAACCCTTCGGGGGTTACAGGCATGATGGTTATTTCATTATTGATTAAATTAAAACAAAAATTAATTAGGTCGGCATTGGAAGGTCACCATATTTTATTTCACACGGCTTTTATTATTGAAATTACACCTAAATAAAAAACATTGCCCACCTCGTGACATTAACACAACGTTGTTATAAATCACAGGTAACCCAAGTACATGATAAGGCTAATAAATTGCGTTTGTGGGTCAAAATTATTTAATAAAAAGACATCTATCACTATGAATATATTTATGAAATTAAGAAACTTTTGAAGTATGCAAATTTCATTGTAATTAAAGGCTCCGTAAAAGTATGAGCATGAGCCACAGAGTTAGGAAATGGAAGATAGTGCAAGCTGTCCGGGATCGCAAGATCTGGAGGTAAACACTCAAGTTTTTCACATAAAATTTTTTTCTAATGAATAATAGTAACGCATAAATCGCAAATCTAGACTGCTTCTAAGAATTGCCTAATGTTCTTCCTATATCGAGTGGTTTGTGCCTAACCTGGTGTCAGAGTTTTTATGTTTTTTTTGTCTCTGACTTGGTTTTACATGCCGTCGAGAAATATCTCTCAGGCATGCTGGTCTCCTCAAGATGTTTTCCTCCACCAAAGCAATTGAATCCGAAAAATCAGAGGTTTTGAGTTCGAACTTGATATCTAGGACTTTTCAGTCCGACGGTCAAACCTGGTCAAGAGTAAGCCCATTTAATAAAAAAAATAAAAAAAAAGGAAAACCCACTTACATTTTGCCCGACCTGGGAATCAAACCCTTTTGACTCTCAGTAGACCACCGCAGCAGACAGGAATGCCAGTTTTTTACGTAAGTATTTAAATTATGAGCGTCTAAAAAATAACAACTCCTTTTGCTAACCGTATCCATTTTACTCTAAATCTATGGCCAGACTTTCGAGGCCGCACTAGAATATTTCCAAGCCACTTTTTGTACGATTTTTCCAAGCTTGAATTGCAAAGATTGTTTTTAACTTTTAATGTGCGTTACAATATTAATTACTTACGTAATGAGGAACTTTGTAAACTTGTTCTGAATGTTACATTAATTATTTAACAGTTCAAAAAAGGTTTTATTTCTTTAAGCGTTGTAAACTTTATTTGCGGTAGGTTTTATTTATTTTCGTGTTTACTTGGCTTAAAAATGTTCTGGACTAGTTTTATAACTTTTTATTTGCTCTTAACGTTTATTATTTGATTTCTTCATGTCGTTGCTTTGTCAAAGAGGAAGATGGCACCCATATTGAAAAGTGGTTATCAGCAAAATACGGTACGTTGCAACTGGGTCTCGACAAAATCTCAAGTTGACTGTCAGAAAACGCACCGCCAAAACCGCTGGATGTGTAGTACTTACATAAATTAGTCAAAAATAACATGCAGATGATTCGATAGTACCTACCAAACCTTACCCAAAATAAAAAAAAAACACCCTAATATATTTAACCTAAATTACAGTTTTGTTTGTTTTAACCTCTGCACGCGAGAAGATAATTAATTCGCTGCAAAGGTTTCGTGATCTGGACTCAACATGAGTCCTTTGACCTTGACTTTCGATAATTATTACTAAAAATAAACACAATATAATACAGTCAAACAATAAAGAAAACAGTTAAGAGGCTGACCCGCCCTGTTTGTCTACTAAGTTTTAAAATTCAAATTTTAAAGTTGTCAGAACTAAGACAATTTTAAAATTCTTGTGTAAATACTTACGAAATTTGCGGGACTGTTCGAAAGAGATACCGTGGCCCTGGAACACAAAGGGCAAAGAAGGAACATGGATGGGTTTTAGTCAGTACAAGTCTGACACTCCCTTCCGCTCCGCCCAGAGTGGGGGGGTCATTTAATGATTTCCCATCCGAAAAAAAAAAAAAAAAAAGACTTACGAAATCAAATAGGGTGAATCTTATCGTATTTTTTTATTCTACAACATAATAAAACTACGACATTATTCATTTTTAAACATAATATCTGTCAATCATAATTACACCCAGTGCAAGACAATCATTTGGATCATCTGGTCATCTGGTCATAATATTTGCGTCAGCTTCTAGTCTTACCGGATGCAACTGAATATATGTAGATCGACTGCCTATTCCAATCAAGTTGCGTTATGGGTAAAACGATAGCTCTTGGTAGGAATGCCCAAAGTGATAGTGAGGTCCAATTTAGGAATTCCACTAGAGTGAGCCCCAGATACCTAATGTACGTTACAGAAGTACCATCGATTAGAAGTTTAAAGGCCTTGATGTAATTAAGTAGAAAACAGCTTTCAGATCTGCAGGTGAAGGCTATAAGGTCCATTTTCCTAAAAACTTTTTCCCAATTCCTCTCGACAGCTCCAGAAAAGAACATCAATCACTAACTTAGGTGCGTAATAACAAAATGAAATTACTTCCACCGACAGATTCGGTGATCAAAAGTAATTAAATAAGTATCTATTACTTAGTGAGGGGACTGCTCCCGCTTCATTTCGCATTGCTAACTAATTTACTGGGAGGTGAGTAATCGAGAGCATCCTGAAAATTTACCGAGACGATATATTAGTTCCTTAAAGATCAGTCAAACTGAGGAGAAGCTCGAGGGATTCGAGATGAATTCTAATAAAAAATAATAACAAATAATAGGTAATATTTATTAAATAATTCTATTAATTTGTGGTTTTCCCTATCGATGTATTTTTACTTTGCATATTTTGTTTGTATGTATGTATACAAAGTATTATTATATTTTATTCTTGGAAATTTTCTGTTACGTTGGTAGAAAATGTCCAAGGTATTAAGTCCAACTTTGTACATTATGCGCATAAAGTTTTAAAAAATAAATAAATTCTTAAAGATTGAAAATGACAAACAGCAATAGTATCGTATCACCTAAACATTTCGAAATAAATTCTCTGAATAATGGTGGAAACTGTATCAAAATCTATTGCACTATTACAAGAAAAACGCGGTGACACAGACAGACACGTTTCGTTTTATAACAATGAAATTAATTTTAGTAAGGGAGCAATTAATACTGCCACGTAGGTCTAGTGGTCGCAAGGAGGACCGGTGAGTATGAGGTCCTAGGTTCGGTCGGGCAAAGAGTCATTGGGTTTTTACATGGGACTTAAACATAACTGGCGAAATGTGGATGTACTATAAGGTACACCTCTGCCTAACCCTTCGGGGATTACAGACGTGATGTTATGTAAGCAGTAATTATAGGCTTATTATGACTGTTAGTGTATTTATGCAAAACTTGTCTGAAAAGTAACTGTTGCCATTGTATTATTGTAGCCATTGAAATAAGCAACAATGTTTAAGACCTGTGAAATAATTTTGTTGTTGTACAATAAAGCATAGCACATCTATTTATTTAGGTCTTAAATGAAAATTTCTCAGACAATACAGTTTTCCGGCCCATATTTTATGAGGAAAATTCTATCATTAATCATCATTAACTGTAAATTGTTTCAAAGCACAGTTAACTAGCCCCAGAGCGCCAGTCATTAACTATTATTGTTTGTTACGAAATTAATATTTTAGCGTTAATTGACAATGTCAAATGTGACGTTATTTAATGTACCGTATGACCGTATTTGTGTTATGATTTGAATACTAATAGTTTGTTTTCACGCTCGGATTCAATTTTGGTCTGATGGACAAATATTGTTTATGATAATTAAATTAACTTTGCGAATTTGCCGCTGAGCATTAATTAATATTAGGGAAGCGGTTTTTATAAATAATCTATGTTAGAGTTTCTGAGTGATAGGAAATTATGATCAAACAAGAAGAATATCTAGTGTGTAACAACATGATACAGGCAGCTATCAGTTGTCTCAATTGCCTGCCTGATAATAAATAAAACGTCACCTCATTGACGAACGTTTATGTCAGTAGCTACTTTTGTTTCTATTGGATTGCACCTTAACATTTTGTAGTCTGATTGATGAATTTAAACAGTCCTGTGTTTCAGTTGGTCAAATAACTCTCCCCTCCTCTATACTGTGATATCTATTATAGGTATATATTTACAGTACAAGTATTTATTTTATATGTGTATATTTGTATGTATGTTTATTTTATATAGGTATAACTTTGTTTTAAGTTCCAATTTCAATTTTCCTGTTTTGTCTTTTCTACACACTGTGTCTACATTTCTAATCCTACTTTCCTCTCGCAGGTCTGCTGGAAGAGATTTCGCATGAAATAAGCAGTACCTTTGTGCTCTTCTATCTTAATGTTATGTCTTGTTGAGTATTTTGTGTGTACATAAATAAATAAAAAAATGAATAAATAATAACTTAAGATCCAGCTTTATTTTCTAGCCAATTAAAGCTAACAGTTACAATCATTAGCACATACCAAGTTTCGTCCATACCTCGGAAAGCACGTTAAGCCGTTGATCCCGGCTGTCATTTGTAGATCTTTGACAGTCGTTACCGTTTGACAGTGGCCCAAAAAGTCTGACAACCAGTCTTACCAAGGGGTATCGTATTACCCAGTACTGGGTTGTGGAGGTCAGATAGGCAGTCGCTCCATGTAAAATACTGGTATTTAGCTGCATCCGGTGAGACTGGAAGCCGATCCCAACATGGTTGGGAAAGGGCTAGGCAGATGATGAGCATTTAAATACCTTCTTACTTATTTACATCACTGTAACTTCATAAACGCAAAAGCTACGTACATCGTACCATACGTACTAAAAAGATCTAAGTAAATCTTTTACTTTCACCGACTCCTAATATAATTAGGCCCCCTACTCCACCAGGATGACAATTTACAACAGTTGCCATGCAGCCTGCCCTCAATCCAGGAAATTGGTTTAGTACAACTTTTACAAACTTCACGTCCAAGTTACGATGAGCAGGAACATTGACCAAAGTTGACATAGGACTAAAGTAGAAGTGTTACTATCAACGTACTATGTCATATATTTTTGTTTTGATACAAGGAAAATACGAGATTTCCTTAGACGGAATTAGAGGGATGGAAAATATAATTATACTTTAGCTCTCAAGTAAGGCCCTCCGGTTTTACGGTCTTATGTTTGACAATGCATACAGAATATTTTCTTTATGAAGTTTGATATTCAAGTTTCCGAATAAATTCTTCAAATTATAGTGAACACCGCAACGAATCCATTGCGTAGTTGCGAAGCACAACGCACAAATACGGACGGACACGAATACCGAATAATAATGTTTATAGTTAAAGATTCGGAACACAAGACAAGAAACAACAACACAGCTTACCAAATAAAGGTTAAAATTGAAAGTTAAGCTTTCAAAAGGTGTGCAAAGGTCTCCTTATATTCCTGCTCACCTCATAATTTATTACCATCTTTGCCCAATCTGTTAAAAGCGTCCAAACGGTATCCTTGGCCCACTTTTGCGGTGTTATCCTTCATAAAGCACCCCACTGTGTAATTTAAAAAGTATACTTTTCTGCATACATTTTTAAAATATGATCCAACTAATTCCATAGAGAGATTAAACGACTAACTTGCTATCCAATAATGGCTAAACCTGTAATAAAAACAGACAATAGAACCAAAAATGTAAATCTTTCGGAATAGTAAAATTTTTCAAAGTATAAATATTTTATGGTCAGAAATAAAATGCAACAGCGTCTACTGACTAACCTCATTGGTCATGTCATTCAGCCAGTTTATCATCCTAGATATGTACAACCCGAGTGAAATGGACATGGCTACTCATGGAATGCTGTCTACTGTCAATAATTAGGTGTCTATTGCTGGGTGTGCGCCGAACTCGACCTAAAAAGTCATTTCATTTTTCAGCAGCAGTCTAGGTTAGGTTTTTTCTTTAGGTTTTTTAAATAATAATGCAAATATTTTTCAACAATATTTATTTACCGATAAAGTCTTACCTACGTCCATTTTGAAACACTGTCTTACAAACAAGCACATCTTAATAATAATGACGGCACGGTTGCCGCAGTGACTAAGCGATTGGCTGCTGCACTGCGTATCGCAGGTTCGATTCCCGCACGGAATATATATTCGTATGGCCTTCAGGAAGTTGTTCCGGGTCCGACTGTTTGTATATGTGAGTTTAAATGTTTGTAAACACACCCACGATACAGGAGAAACTGTACGGAGATACGTATATAAAAAAAAAAAAACTTTTACATAAAAAGGTACATCTTGTTTTCTTTTGTTTTTTTTTTTCTAAAATAATGTTCCTTAGGGTCGGTTTTTCAATCGCTAGTTAAATCTATCAGATGAATAAGTTTGTCATTTTGACATTTTTTGTATGGTCATTCTATTAAAATGTCACGTTTACTCTTCAGGTAAAAGTTATCTAATGATTAAAAAATCGGCTCTTATTCAAAATCAAAACAATCAGCTGTAATGTGGTTGATATTTTCTCCAACAATCAGAATCAGAATCAGAATACTTATTTGTGAAACATAGGTATTACATAAAGGTCTTAGGTTAATTAAATGGGCGCTATGTTTTGCCGTGAAGGCATACAAATATTATTGAAAATAAAAGCAAACAGTAAAACTAAACACAAAAAAAAACTAACAGAAACGGCAAAATAAACAAAATTAAACAGTTACAAGAAAATAAACAAAAAATAAAAACTATTTTAAATTTAACCTAAAAAGAGAAACAGACTTAAAAATATTTAAAAATTACATCAAACGTTTATTGAACACAAAATGTTAAAAATTATCATTGAGAAAATCTTCTACAGTATAATAACATTTTTCTATTAACACCGAGTATATATTTTTCTTAAACTTTAATAGTGGCAAATTTTTTATGCTATCGGGTATTTTATTATAAATTTTCGGAGCTATGCCAAAAAACTCTTTTTAACTAAAGCGAAACTGAAAAGAAAAACGTAAATTTAATAAAATTCCTGCTATCATCCACCCAACTTAGAACCTGTATATCAGTGCGCGCGTGCGTTACGAGCTTGCAACACAGCCTTCAGGCTTCAGTCGGTTTCAGGAGTCGCGAGAACAAGGCGCGCCGCCCTAGCCGCCCGCCCAAAAAGTTCGCGTGAAAACAACTGTTGTTCCAAGTTTTATTCAGTGGTTCTAAAGTGTTGTTAGTGCTCTGTTGTTGTGTTGTGGAAAGTTTTTTGGTGTAAGGTATGTATTTTACTTTAGTCGTTGTTTTAAATTTTAGGATTTTTCGATGAATTTTTTCGGTGTGTTTTGAAACAATTTGTTTGAAGTTTAACTTGCGACAAGTTGCTAGTAAAGGTACCTTTTTACTGAAATAATTACTTAAAATTTACAGACGTTTTTAAGTTAATATTACCATGTTTTTTTAACTTGGAAACAAATTATTTATATTTACCGATATGACTCGATTCTTATCCTCAATGACAAGAACTGACTTGTTTTGACTTTTCTTCAGTTCTTAAACATTTCTAAAGTTTTTAATCGAATTGAAAGCTTATTCAATCACTCTACTCATTGATGAAGTTTATTTTAAGCGGTAATTCGATTAAACTAGGTCTTACTTTGAAAATATTTACATTTCAGCTGGAAGTAGTCGGCAAACGTTTGCATTTCAGGTAGTGTTTTAATTGAATTACTCTACAGTTAATTAATAAAAACGTATACGAAGATAATTGAGATTACTTGATTTATTTCAAGAACTTTGAAGGAACTTCTATAATTTCTGTTTACTTATCTCACAAAAAAAAAACTGAATTAATTCATTATGAATTTTCTTTATAAACATTCGTTATGAAATTTTAAACTTTCATGGTCACTAAAATTATTATAACTAGAAGACGGGATATTTATCACGGAGAAACTTCTCCGTGATCTATGATGCTTGCAACAGCGCCGAAATATCGGGAACTCAAAGAAAACAATAAACATGGTAAATATCCCGTCTTCTAGTTATAATAATTCGTTATGAATTTAGAATGATAAAGAGGGAGGTGTTTGAAGTTTCCAGTAGAATAGCATAAATATTACCCATAGTGAATTCGGTGGGCAAGGTGAGTAGGTTCCTTCTTAGGAACCTCTTGAATGCCGTGAAGGCAATTTAAGAATAAATTCAAGAAGATGAATAACATCTGCAAGCAAAATTAAACTGTAATGACTGATTTATTTTCCAAGTATGGTGATCACCTAACTTTAATCTGTGACTATTCAGAAATAGAGAGGAATATTTTCAGAAGTGAACGTTTAGGTGCAGTAAGTTCATGTTTTATATCAGTACCTTACTCCTTTATTTATTTTTATACATATTAAATACATTTTTAAATATTCTAATATAAAACAATATAAAAAAAAAACATTTAAAAATATAAAAATAGTGGTCCGCCGGTATCGGGAGCAGGGTCCTCCTCACAATGCGAGCCGTATCGAGGAGTACTGCCTTCTGAATCAGGCCCTTGATCCAACCGCCTAAGGAGAGCCTCGAAAGATGGTAGTCGAGGCTCTTGGCTATAAGGCCATTGGCCGTCACGACGATCGGCACAATGTGTACCTTACTTATCATTACCACTAGAAATGTTATATTTACCATGTTCTCTACCTAATCCACCTACCTAGGCACCTAGTCAGGTCCTAGTACCTAACTTTCTTAACTTCTCTATCTTGTTTTACGTTTGAGAAAAGTAAGTACCCTCTTATTGTCATGCCTACGATATTTTAAGTATTAACTGTAACAGGTTAACATTGTAAGAATCAAATATTTATGTTTACATGGAGTTTCTTGCCGTTTCTTCTCCATAGAAAAGGACCAATCCGAACCGTGCACCTATCTTTTGAAGTGTCATGAGTCATGTACTCGTAGGTGTTTGTGAAATAAATTATTTTAAATTTAAGTATCCTTGTAAAGAGAATTAGGGCTAATTAAGATTAAAAACCACATCAGATAAAACGCTTGTTCACGTCAAATAATAATTAATAGTATTAGGGACACGAAGGGTTAAAGTTTCCCGATCAGACCCTTTTAACGAGTTTTCAAAAGCTTCTGAACTTTACCACCACTTCAAAATGGTTATCGGTGAATCTGACCTTTGAGTTAACACGTACATGTGTGTGCATTATTAATAGTACCACTGCAGGCCAAAGACCTTTTCTCAAAAGGACGAATACTTAAAAACACGTTGCTTACTGCGTATTGGCGATTTTAAGTTAGACATTATTCACAATAAGCCGTTGGTCTCTGCTCTCATTTGTAGATCTTTGACAGTCGTTTCAGCTAGTCAGTGGCCCGAAAGTATAACAGCCAGTCTTACCAAGGGGTATCGTATTACCTAGTACTAGTTGTAGAGGTCAGATAGGCAGTCGCTCCATGTAAAATACTGATATTCAGCTGCATCTGGTTAGACTGGAAGCCAAACCGAATATAGCTGCGAAAAGGTAGATGATGATTCTTCTCAATGAGACAGTCAATGGTATCTGAGGATAGTTTGCTGGGAAAATATCACGTTTCGAGTGGTTTGGTGGTCGGTTAGCCAATTACAATATTCTTCTAACTTAACAGATTGATGTTTTTCATTTCTGGTGAATTTGATCCGCGAGGTCTTGCCTGCTGAAACACTAGATGGTGACATTTCGGGTGACTATCTTACGTTTTTTTTCACAGTTAAAAAGTACTAATTTTAATGCATGACTTGATTGTGAATTTGTGACTATAAATTTAAAAGTATTGACAAAAACACAAACAAATTAATATTATCGCACTGGCATGGATACTAAACTGTAATTAATCATTTTTTACAAATGTTTATTTATTATTTAATTACTTATTAAACAATTTAAAACTTTATTCAGTTATTCTTAAAACTGCTTTCAATTTTCTTCTTCTTTTGCCTTTTGAATAAGAATTTTTGAAAGAGCTTAGATACTTTCGTTCTGAAGACACTTCTAACTTTAATATTAGTTTTCTTTGAATTATTATTATGCTATTCTTGGAATGTGCAAATTAAATGATAGAATAATTACTTAAACTGCAATAAAAGTGGGAGGTAATGGTTCAATAACCCAGCTGTTACATTGTAGGTACACTTTGATACACTGCAACTTTGATGCTAAGCAACTTTGACATTGTGACGTCTATAGATGGCAGTAATATGTTATATAGGCCAGCTGCTTGCTCTAATGGTCGAAAGCGCTACTGAGATCCTCGTTTCGATTCCTAGGTCGGACAAAATTCTTGGGTTTTTCTATCAGGATTTTCTCAGTTGCAGCCACGGAGTCCGGATGTGTGCCTGGTTGATGATTATAAGCTGCGTTTTACGCGACTTTAGTGTACCTGACAAAATGAGTGTGTTATCATATATAGCGTTAGGTACAACTCTGGCTAACCCTTCGGGGATTACAGGCGTAAGATAGCAAACTTGTTTCATTACTATTAAATGAAACGGAACAAAATTGAGGTACTCATAATTTACTAAAACTTTACATACTCTGTACATTTCTCATAGTAATAAGCAAATATGGCCCAACATTACACATTGAAACATGACAAATATTTGAAACTCTACGCCACATTTTGAACTATTTCGTACTCTTCATTGTCGTACATTTTGTTTGAGGCAATTTCAAACGTTTGCCTGTGACAAAAGTTTCAATTTATCTTGCCTTTTTATATAGAAGGCTCCGTATTACAAATTTGCGGGTTTAACTTTAAACATAACTGTAAAATACGAGTGCACTAAAGGCACACCTCTGCCTAACCCGTTGGGGATATTCAGGCGTGATTTTAGTTATGTTACGTTTAACAACTTTAATAAGTGGCAATGGGTTGGCCATATTAGCCGTCGAACATCGGTTCGAAGGTCAATATGGCCCAGTCTGGTCCAATGACCATCGCACCGTTTCACCAGATCTGTTCTTGAGTGGATACCACGAAGAAGCGCTGCGTACGATGGTACAGGCTTGGCGGTGCGACGATCTCAGCAGGGTAGCAACTGGATGAGAGTTGTCGAGAATCGATTTAAATGCCTATGTCCAACAGTGGACTGCTGTAGGCTGATGATGATGTTATGTTTACGAGAGTACCTAAATCATCTACTTATCACAAATGTTTGTGCTTTACTATTCAGTGAAGAGAATAATGCAAATAGCACGAAAACACGATTATTATGTATTGTTATACTCAACCATTGTGTGCGCTGTGAACAATTCCTATTTTCTTAATATTTTTCCTTATTCTATTATATCATGTTTTTCTTAGCACTTATTTAGGTATTGGTAATATTATGTGTAAAAATGTATTTTACACAATAAGTGAGTTTTTAGCCTTTCATTGTATCATCATCTGCCTAGCCTTTTCCCAACTATATTGGAGTCGGCTTCCAGTCTAACCGGATGCAGCTGAATACCAGTATTTTACATGGAGCGACTGCCTATCTGACTTCCACAACCCAGTCTGTACTGGGTAATACGATACCCCTTGGTAAGACTGGTTGTCAAACTTTTTGGGCCACTGACTGCCTAACGACTGTCAAAGATCTACAAATGACAGCCGGGATCCGAGGCACGGAGGAAACTCGGTATGTAATGGGCGGTCACCCATCCACAGACCAACCTAGGCAAGCACGGCTTAACCTAAAGATCGACCCGAGCGGCTGTTATTATTTAGCCACGAGCTCCTCAAATTATTTAGCCTTTCATTGTATCTAATGGTTTTACCGTACATACCAACCTAACATATTTATATGATTGTTTTTTTTTTGTGTAACATCACTAAATACATAATATAAATATTTGAATAGATACTTATTTTTTTTAGTTGAATTTGTTGTTGTTTTTGTGTGTGTGTGTTAACTATTGCTTATCTAAACTTTAATTGTTGACTTAGTTTTTATATAACAATATTTGCATGCTTAGTTTTAGTAAGCGGGATATGTAGAACCTTTAACACCATATTTCACGTAAATAAATATTATTCTATTGTATTCTTCAAACGATAAAGAACCTGATGAAGGTTGCAGGGATCCGATGGATGCGAGTCGCACGGGACCGGTCATTGTGGCGATACTGGGGGGAGGCCTATGTCCAGCAGTGGACGTCTTTCGGCTGAAATGATGATGATGATTCTATAAATCCAAACTGGGTTCTAATATTTCTCTCCTCGTCATCCAGAGACCGAACTTACCCAGTGCTGGGAATAACCGAACTCACCCAGTGGTATAGGCCTCTCTTATCTTTTACCAATCTCCACGCTGCTGTGCCAGCCTCATGTTTCATACGCGCCTAGCTTTTGCCCGCGGGTTCGCCCGCGTGAATGTCGAAAAATATCCGACGGGAACGTACTACCGGGATTAAAAAGTAACCTACAGGTTAATTACGATAGGGATAGGGGATTTACATTGTGTTAGTTTCCAACCATAAGCCAAAATTTTAAAATATTAAAAACGCTTGTAACCGTTGAGGAGCTCCTTCGTGAGAAGACGATCCTGGCTGCAGGATGAGGTCACGAAAAAATCGTCTTTATCTATCAAACTTGAACGCGTACACAAAGTTTTGCGTCCGTGCTATTCCGTTGAAGAGTTCTATCTGGAGGAGACTATCCTGGTTGCAGGATTAAGGAATGTCTATCATAAAAATGTAATGTCACCAGAACCAAAGGTGTGTGCAAAATTTCAGCTCAATCGAATGTTCAAAATTGAGTTGCAAGATTCCACCCGAACAAACATATAGTTACTTACCTTCATCCCCCTTTTTAACTCTTCGGGGGTAGAATTATCAAAAACGCTGAGACACGTATAAATTAATTTTCAATTGTCAGCCTAGACACAAAATTCGAAGATCATAACTTCAAAACTGACGGACTTTCATATAAACTTCCATCCCCTATTTTACCCCTTTAGGGGTGGAATTCCCAAATTTTTTTTCTTAGTGGTACTTACTCTTCACAAAAAACACACCCTCCAAGTTTCATGTCTCTAGGACCAGCGGTTTGGGCTGTGTGTTTATATATCACATAATCAGTCAGTTAGTCAGTTTACCATTTTATATATATAGATATAGATGGGAACAATGTCGTCTGCCCATCTCGCCATCGGATGACCAGCACTTTGTTTATATTTTTAGACAAAGTGATATTGGGTTTTTCCATTAGGAATTTCTCAATAGCAGCCACGGAGACTGGATTTGTGTCCGGTATGGCAAGATTGCCCCCTATTACATGGGACTTATAAACATTACTGGCGAAATGAGGGTGTACTATTAGGTACACTTCTGCCTAACCCTTCGGGAATTACATGCGTGATGTCATGGTAAGTTATGTCCAGGGCTGCGGGACTGTTCGAAAGAGATACTGTGGCCCTGGAACACAAAGGGCAAAGAAGGAACATGGATGGGTTTTAGTCAGTACAAGTTTGACACTCTCTTCCGCTCCGCCCAGAGTGGGGGCGGGGGGGTCATTTGACGTAGTCCCATAAAAAAAAAAAAAAATTGTAAGTTATGTGACGACGCATCAAACAAACACATAAATCTACTTTCACCCAGGTCAACTACTGTTTAGCCTGCAACCCCAAGGGATAATAACAATATAGGTAACCCAATATTCCATTTTCCAGTGCTATCCGCATCCAGATGGACACGCAGTCCATTCACCCGGTATTATGAGCCCCGTGGGATGAAACCTGGTCAAAACAAAATGGATACAGTGCTCCAATAAATTGCCAATAGTTATTTAAACAGCATAACGCCACGTTTACGACCCCAGGTGATGCAACTTGCTACTTTATCGTGTCAAGCGAGATGCTGATTAATCAGTTGTCTGCTAACCTCGTGCTACTGATATATATCTGAAAGTTTGTGAGGATGGATGGATGGATGTTTGTTACTCTTTCACGCAAAAGCTATTGATCGGATTTAGATAAAAATTGGCACACAGATAGTTTATAACCTGGATTAAAACATAGGATACTTTTTATCTCAGTAGTATGGTCCAGTGGAAATTGTATCCTGGCTAAAAAGTATCCTGGATGTAATGTTAGTAGTTCGGTAATTGTACCGAACTCCACGTGAGCGAAGCCGCAGGTATAAGCTAGTAACGTATATAGCAAGTGACGTCGGTGACTCTGACATGCTCTAAGTTTCATAATACAGAAAACACAATTTTTAACTAAATGGAATTAAAATATAGATCAAAACTCAAAAACTATCTAGCCTTTTCCCAACTATGTTAGGGTCAGCTTCCAGTCTAACCGGATGCAGCTGAATACCAGTTCTTTACATGGAGCAACTGATGCTTATCTGACCTCCACAACCCAGGTAGTACTCCTTGGTAATTTTGAAGATCGCTGTTATTATTTAGCCATGAGCACCTCTGACCTGAACGTGTTTGTATCACCTAATAAATAATGTCAGACTGGTTATAAACAAAAAACGTAAAAGTAATTGTACCGAAAATGGCATGTAAGTGATCAAAAATAAAGCTGTTTCCATTTTATTTAAAGCGTTTTAGGGGATGAAATAAACATCTATTTAATGCACATTTATTTTATTGAATTAAGTCTAACGCAAAATATTTTGTGTCTATGACTTTTTATTATATGAAAAAACAATTAAATCAAAAGCAGGTCGTACTAGTTCTCTTTTCTTTTAAATTTTCTTGAAAATGCATTGTCTTACTTCGAGTCGAGCCTTCTTTACTGCAAGGAATGGAGATTTGAAAAGCATCTGCATTCTATTCACAGACTTTTTCTCATAAATTAAATTCAGTCTTTGATTTTCTTGTTCGTCGTCTTCAGAATTACAATTCAGCTCAAATTCCACCGCAGATTGATCTCAGAAAGGCTATATTTACATTCAGTTTAAATAATACCCAATACTGATCTCAGAAACTATAACTCACTTTTTATTTTAAGAAGAATTATAATATGACTTGGTATGTTTTACCCATAACCTTCTATTAATTAACTTTTCTTCAATTACTCGAAAAAATATAACATAATATAACATCACGCCTGTAATCCCCGAAGGGTTAGGCAGTTTTGTAACTCCTTACGAGCGGTACCACTAACAATAGCACCTGTCTTTGTTTGATCATCAATGTTTGAGCTTTTACCCGCGACTTCGTCCACGTAGAGGTCGGAAATTAAGCTATATGAACATATTATCAGGATTAAACTGTCCTAAATTCCATCATGGGCTTAATCCAACTCCAGATGGGAGAGGCTCTCCGTACACAAATAAAAATTGGGCCAAAACCATGTAAAGTTACAGTCTTGAAAAGAAAACGGACAGACAGAACCCTGTCACCTGTCATTCGCATTTAAAATATTTGTTTGGATTCTCCACTGTAGTTCGAAAATCAAAAATTCCTGTTATAATTTCTACATTTCACTCAAAGAGTTCGCACCGAAAACATAAAACAATATCCAAAAGCGATCCACCATCCTCATTTTCCATCCTGTCGTTCCTAAAAACGTAACAAAGCGCATCCTGCTATATTTCATGGCATTCCGCCATTGTCTGGCACCGTGATTGATGTCCACGATATTGGTTATGGTTGGATGTATGAAAAATTATCAACCGAGTGGATATTGATTGTGTCGATGGTCCAGGGACAAATATGGCAAAATTGTAGTTGCCTTGGACAACACCAATCCATGAGACATGAAGTTAAGGATTTTAACTTCTGGTCCCGACTTCTAATTTTTTGTCCTTGCCTTTTTTTACTTTGTTTTGTAAGAACTTCGTAAACTACTGGATAACTTCTATCAGCCTAGCCTTTTACCAACTATGTTGCGCTCGACTTCCAGTCTAACCAAATATCAGTTTTTGACATGGAGTGACTGTATATCTGGTCAGATATACCATTTACTGGATAGCACTATACCCCCTGGTAAGATTAGTTGTCAGACTCTCAGAACATACAGTATGTATCTAAACATAATTTATCTACTATACCTAGACAGTGTAATTGCGACCTTAGGCGAGAAAGCAATACCATATTTCAAATAAACGATAGCTTAGTACTTGCTACAACACTGATAGTGTATTAAAATACAAGTTAACCCTATACAACTGAAAAAGTGAGTCATCTCGTGTTTTTCCTAAAGAAAGCTTAGTCGTTACACAGTTTTATTTAAATAACCTATTCGATAGTAATTCAATTATTGTCTGATCTTAATAACATAACATAACATCATGCCTGTAATCCCCGAAGTGTAAGGCAGAGCTGTACCCAATAGTACACCCACATTTCGCCAGTTACGTTTAAGTCCCATGTAATAGGGGGCGGTCCTATTGCCATCAACCGGGCACAAATCCAGACTCCCTGGTTGTCTACTGAAAAATTCTTGATGGCAAAACCCAATAACACTTTACCCGACCTGGGAATTGAACCCAGGACCACCTGCTCAGCAGTCACGCCTGCGACCACTAGACCAACGACACAGTCATTAATATTATCGATAAAAATTTAACTTCTATCGATTAAATGAACAGACAGATTAGTTTTTGGACGAGTCATGCAATCATCATAAAATTAATTGGCATGATATAATTCATGCCAGCTTACGGACGATTAGTGGCAGAACAGTCACTTATCTTGTGACATACTACCTCAAAGCACATCATGTCTAGTGCAGTGATCCGTCAGACGCACGAAGAGTCGGGAACGAGTCTGAACGCACGTCACTTGCATGCTTGGATACACTAACCATTAGTAGTAAGCAATAGGTTGAGAACAAGGATTTTACAATTTGACCATCATTATTCGAATGCTGTCTCGTTACCTGCTTGTAGTAACAGAACCTGAAATTGCTGAAAACAACATTGATTGTGATTTTGATCCTTCTATACGTAGTATACAAAGTCGCTTTTCTTTATCAGTCTGCGAAGCAGCTTCGTTTTTCTAACTTCACAATGGATTTTGATGAAGTTTTCACGATCATTCATAGTTTATATCAGGATGATATACACTGTGACTTTTTAGTCGTCATACAAAAGTGGGCCACTCAATGTACCCGACATAAAATAGCTCTAGGCGCAATTCGTTTTTTTTTACCTTCCATAATAGGTACAAAGAAAAATAATTAGTAATTAGAATAAAATAAACAAAAGAAACATCCTGTTATTGATTTTTAAGTGTAAACGGGAGAACATACCTACACAGCGCTCGAGTTCAGTATATCATCGCTCGCAACAGGGTGTTTTAACTACGTCATGCGTCATAATACTAAATAATAATTTTATTTTAAAATTATTAAAATCTTATAAATAACATTTTTTTTTTAAATTAATGTTTAGTAGTCATTGGATACATGAAGTGGGCTGCCGTTGTAAGACGATTAAAAAGTCATGGTGTATAATGCAAGCAAATGTGCTTTAGATACCTACAGTACTGAAGTCAATGTTTTACATGTCGAAAAATCTCTCTAATTCAAAATAAAATGGTTTTGACTTAAGGTGAAAAGAAGTAGACTAAATAAAATGTCGACAGACACACACATCACATAGATTTATGTGAAATGTCTAGGATGAAAGAGAATTCTGCCATGAAGAAGAACTTCTGTCGTGCTGTGCTGATCCCAATGGGACAGGTGAGGAGAGGCCCTGAAAGAAGTACGATGTTGGTCATTTTCACAAACTCATTGCACAAGACTTTCAGAACATAACGTTGTTGCTTACCTTAAACTACGAAGGTCAAATAGTGCATGAACAGTGTTTCATTCACGGACTGAATAAATAATGTTAAGTAGCTAGCTAGCCTCGCACGAACCTTGCCCAGCTAATCTTTCACCACAACATAAGCTATTCTTGTAGGAGTACCTAAACACATTTTGGTTGAAACTTGGAACCTCCGATTGAGATTCTTATTGTTGAACAACAAAGCCGAGCTGAGACAATAGAAATACATATTCTGTAAAAATTTCAAGCGTCTACTTATTACGGATCATGAGATACAGCCGGACGCTGACAGACAGACGGACGGCCAACAGCGGAGGCTTAGTAATAGGATCCCGTTGGTTATCCTTCGGGTACGGAACCCTAAAAAATCATGTCATCATAGCTGGGTATTGTTACGACAGCCACAATGTCTAGTCTTGGGGTCCTATAGATTGGTAACAGTTTTTAATCTGTTTCTAAGTTCTACAACGGCTTTCAATAGAATTAAGATTAACTTTACATTCCCTATTACATGGGACTTGAAACATAAACGGTGGAAATGTGGGTGTACTATTAAGTACACCTCTAACTAACCCTTCAGGATTTCAGGTGATATGTAATATTAAGTGTAAAGTTGCATTTTTGACTTATCAATCCAATGCGATAACGAAATATCGTAGATGAAAAATCTCATCAAATCAGCTTTCCTGATTCACTGGATTTCTGCGCCCTCCATGAGGTCATCCGTCTTTATTTCAAATGTCATTCATCCATAAAGGTGACATTCTGATGTTGTTTTCGAAGTCCTGCTCATTCCCTGTAGTAAAGAGAGCGTAAAGGGTAAATAACATTCCGTCCTGGAGGGCATTGTCTTACGCCCCCCCCTGGCGGCAAACAAGGCGCCCCTGGGCCTGAGGGCGGCCTCATATGCATCTGCTGCGGCCTCCGCACCGGGGCCGTCCAGCCAGCCCCCCGGCAGGGTTATGTCGGCCCCGACGAAACCGGCTCCGGTTAAGAAGGCGGCGGCCCTGAAACAGGGCAAGGCGGCGGCCCAAAAGAAGGGCAAGGTGGCGAATATGCCAGCGCCAGCCGCGAGACAGCCGCTATCGCCGCCCCCCCCGCCCCCTAAGCCTTCCGTGGCCGAGACCGGGTGGCAGGTGGCTGGAGAAAACGCAAGGGAGCGAAGGGCGGCCAAAAAGGCCAGGAGGCAGGAGCAGAAACGCCGGCAAAAGGAGCGGGGCGTCGCGGTTAGGCTCAGCGCCCCGAAGACCGCAGCTGTAGTGATTACACTACAGCCGGACGCGGAAAAGAGGGGCGTGACCTACCGCGACGTGCTCGCTAAGGCGAAAGCGACGGTGGATCTCGGAGAGCTCGGGATCACCGGGGGCCTCCGGCTTAGAGTCACCGCAACAGGGGCTCGAGTGCTGGAGATCCCTGGCGAAACCCGTGGCTCGTCCGCTGACGCTCTGGCTGAAAAGCTTAGAGCGTCCCTAAATGCGGACGAGGCCAGAGTGTCCAGGCCCGTCAAATGCGCAGACCTGCGCATACTGGGTCTGGACGACTCGGTGACCGAGAAGGAGGTGGTGGCCGCCGTCACCAGGACCGGTGGGTGCCCTGCCGAGCAAGTCAAGGCAGGCACCTTACGTCCGGACCTGTCGGGCATGCGAACCATAACGGTAAGCTGCCCTGTGACGGCGGCGAAAGTCATTGTGGAGGGCCGAAGGCTCTTGGTGGGCTGGGTTTCGGCGCAGGTGAAGCTGCTGGAACCCAGACCTCTGAGGTGCTTCCGCTGCCATGTGGGGCACCACGTGTCGTTCCGGTGCACTTCGGAGGTGGACCGCAGCGGCCTGTGCTTCCGCTGCGGCCAGCCTGGTCACATGGCCGCGGCTTGCTCCGCCGCGCCGCGCTGCGCCGCATGTGCGGCAGCTGGCAAGCCGGCCGATCACCGGGCAGGGAGCAAGTCCTGCGGTACTCCCGCCAAGGCCAGGGGCAAGGGAAGGCCCTCCGCCACCACCGCCAAAACCCCCACCGTCGCCACCACCGCAGCTGCCGCCACTGTCGCCGCCGCTGCCGCTACTGCTGCAACTTCCGCAGCGGGGCCCTCGCAGGGGGCCCGGGAGGGGGCTGAAATGGAGTGCCAGTAACGGCCCCATTACGCCTTCTCCAGGCGAACATCAACCACTGCGCCTGCGCTCAGGATCTGTTGCTCCAGAGCGTGGCGCAGTGGTCGATTAACATCGCCGTGGTCGCTGAACCGTACTTTGTCCCGCCCAGGGATGACTGGGTGGAGGACCTTAGCGGCTCAGTGACCATAATTGCGTCGGTCGCCGCCGGTACCCCAACCCTTGAGAGTGTCAGGAAGGGTCAGGGGTGCGTAGCAGCACGGTTCGGGGAGATCGTTGTAGTGGGAGTCTACTTCTCCCCGAGCCGAACTCTCGCCGAGTTCCACAACTCCCTCACGGAGTTGAGTGTCGTCATCGGAAGCCATTCCCTCCCCGTGCTTGTGCTCGGGGACTTCAATGCCAAGAACTTGGCTTGGGGTTCTCGTTACACGGACGTGCGGGGTAGAATGGTGGAGGACTGGGCTCTGGAGACAGGCCTGGTCGTCCTAAATCGGGGTTCTGTCCCCACGTGCGTGCGGATGCGGGGCGAGTCGGTGGTGGACATCTCGTTTGCCAGCCCCGCTCTGTCGCCGCGTGTCGTTGACTGGCGCGTCATGGAGGGGGTGGAGACCTATTCCGACCACCGGTACATCCGGTTCGACGTCTCCACCCAGTCCTCAAGCGTGCCGGTCCTACAGGCCCCGAGTGGTCCGCGATGGGCGCTGAAGCAGCTGGACCGGGAGCTCCTCCTGGAAGCCTCGATCGTGCAGGCCTGGGTGTCATCACCAGTCAGGCCTGCCGACATCAACAACGAGGCGGGTTGGTTCCAGGAGGCCATGTCCGACATTTGCGACGTGGCAATGCCCCGAGTTCGGCCAGGAAGCGCCCGGCGTCAGGTGTACTGGTGGTCGCGAGAGCTGACGTCTCTGCGCAAGGCGTGCGTTGCCACGCGGCGCCTGTACGCCAGGCATCGCAGGCTCCGCATCCGCCCTCCGGATGCGGCAGCCATTGAGGCGGAGCTGTACGAGGGGTACAGAGCGGCGAAGACCGCCCTCCAAGAGGCTGTCCGGCGGGCCAAGAACTTGGCCCGCGAGGAGATGCTGGAGTCTCTGAACGGAGATCCGTGGGGGCGCCCTTACAAGATGGTGCGGGACAAACTCCGCACCCGGGCCCCCCCGTTGACGCAGAGTCTCCGGCCTGAGCTCGTGGAGGACGTGGTGAGCGCTTTGTTCCCTTCGCGAGGGGAGCATCCTCCCCCGCCTATGGCTCCGCCGCCGCGTGCGGTGCCGGAAGCGGACCACACCGATGACGATGACGACGTTCCGGAGGTGACTGGGGTAGACCTGAGAGTGGCGATACGCAGGCTGAAAACCAGAAACACCGCCCCGGGACCCGATGGCTTGCCTGGCAAAGCCTGGGTCCTGGCCTCTGAGGCTCTCGGGCCCCGACTGGAAGGGCTCCTAAGCGCATGCTTGGAGAGAGGCCAGTTTCCGCTTCGTTGGAAGACGGGGAAGCTGGTCCTCATCCGGAAACCAGGGCGCCCTGCGGACTCTCCGTCCGCATACCGGCCCATCGTGCTGCTCGACGAGGTGGGCAAGCTCTTTGAAAGAGTCATTGCCAACCGCCTCGCCGGGCACCTTGCGGGGATGGGGCCGGATCTTGCGGAACACCAGTTTGGTTTCCGCAAGGGGCGCTCGACGGTGGACGCCATCATGCGCGTGAGAGCCCTCACGACGGGGGACGCGGTGTCCCGGGGCGGGGTCGTCTTGGCGGTGTCTCTTGACATCGCCAACGCCTTCAACTCCATGCCCTGGAGCTGCATTAGGGAGGCACTCCGGTATCACCGGGTGCCGACCTACCTTCGTCGTGTGGTCGGGGACTACCTGACGGATAGAGCCGTCATCTACCCTGGTCGAAGCGGAGAATGGAACCGGCGAGAGATGTCGTGCGGTGTTCCACAGGGATCGGTTCTGGGACCGGCCCTGTGGAACATCGGTTACGACTGCGCGCCGACCTCCCTACCGGCGTAGCAAACTACGCTGACGACACGCTGGTACTGGCACAAGGGAGGTCGCACGAGGCGGCGGCCGAAAACATGACACGCGGGGTTGCGATAGTCGTGGAGAGGATCCGGCAATTGGGTCTCGAGGTGGCACTGCACAAGTCCGAGGCCATGTGTTTTCATGGGCTTCGGAATGCGCCACCGTCGGGATCCCTACTGACGGCAGGAGGGGTTTCCATCGGCGTCGGGTCGACGTTGAAGTACCTAGGACTCGTTCTCGACAGCCGGTGGAACTTCGTGGAGCACTTCAGACGTTTGGCTCCCAAACTGGAACGGACAGGGGCTGCCTTCAAGCGGCTCTTGCCCAACCTGAGGGGTCCAAACGCCTCCTGCCGGAGGCTATACGCGGGGGTCGTGCGGTCCATGGCCCTTTACGGGGCCCCGGTGTGGGCGCGTTCTTTGAGGCGGCAAGCCGCCCACTACCTGAACGCGCCCCAAAAAGTAATAGCCATAAGGCTAATCCGGGGGTACCGCACGATCTCCGGCGAAGCGGCTAGCCTCCTTGCCGGATTGCCGCCATGGGATCTGGAGGCGATAGTCCTCGCACGCCTGCACGAATGGCGCGCGGAGGCACTACGTCGGGAGGAAACTCCGCTGCCGCGGCAAATTGCTGCTCAGCGGACAGACCTCCGGCGTGATCTCATGGCGACATGGAGAGAGCGACTGTCACAACCCCGTGCAGGGCACGCCACCATAGTGGCGATAAGTCCCCTCTTTGAGGAGTGGCTAGAGAGGCGCCACGGCGCCCTCACCTACCGCCTGACGCAGGTCCTCACCGGACACGGTTGTTTCGGGAGGTTCCTGCACCGAATCGGGCGGGAGGAAACGCCCGGGTGTTTCCACTGCGAGGATCGTCCGGAGGACACGGTGGAGCACACCGTGGAGGTCTGCCCCGCTTGGGCGGAGCACCGCCGTGTCCTCGTAGCGGCGATTGGCGGCGGCGATCTCTCGCGTCCGGCCTTGGTTCAAGCCATGGTCCGGAGCGAGAGGGAATGGGAAGCCGTCACCTCCTTCTGCGAAGCAGTCATGCTAGTGAAGGAGGTGGCCGGACGTGAGAGGGAAAGAACCTCACGTCCCAGTCGCCGCGGGAGACGCCCTGGGCGTCGGGGGTCACGTGGTGGCTCCCGGCCACCGTAGGCGCGGGCCTGTGGACGGCGAGTTATGGGCCAGCTCGCCGTCCGGCCGTCTTATGACGACAGGCCGTGTCGACGGCGCGTTCGTGTTCCACGCGCGCCTCAAAGAGATGTCAGCAAATAAGTAGGGGTCCGCAAGGGCCGATGCCTGCCAGGGCTGCGGGACTGTTCGAAAGAGATACCGTGGCCCTGGAACACAAAGGGCAAAGAAGGAACATGGATGGGTTTTAGTCAGTACAAGTCTGACACTCCCTTCCGCTCCGCCCAGAGTGGGGGGGGTCATTTGATGATTTCCCATCCGGAAAAAAAAAAAAAAGGGTAAATAACATTGTCCTTTACCTCATCATAATAAAACCATTTCTAGTACATTGACAGCAAAATCCTTTTAAAAGTTGTTAAAGTTTTAAAGTTTTTGTGGCCAATTACTGGACATCACATCGTTGGTATCAACGTTAAGGTTACATGAGCGGTTTAATGTTTTAGTTTTATGAAGTGTCTGTGGTTTAAAACAGAAAACACCAGATTAGGGGTTGGTTTACACGAATACGATGTCATTCTCGTGAATTACAATTTATTTTTTGTTAGATTCTTTCCGTAATTAATATTAAAAGAATCTGCCCACGATACCGTTTCATATCATGATCTTGCATTGTGTCAGGCAAAAGAATGTTAAAGAACATTCTTCATCTCACACATACGAGTATATAGGGTTGTAACCACTTACGATGACGGTTATAAACCCGTTATAAACGGTATGATACGCTGTTGATACGTTGTAGTGCGGTCATACTAATCCGTGTCATGTATATTTTTGTGCGTGATACGTTCATAGCACGATCATGGTATAGTGCGGTGTAGTAGGTAGACTCCTTAACAAAACCATCTGTACCTAATGATAAAATGTGATAGTAACTAAGTGTTTTTGTCGTTTTAGTGTCTGTCTGTTACCTCTCTTCTTCTCGTCTCAAATGCTGAAAGGATTTGGATTTGAGAAAACTGGCACGCAGTGGACCATAACCTAGGTAAGGACATCTTTTTCAGGTGTTTATTACGTTACTGTAGGATAATTATCGACCACCACGCGGGCCCAGCCGTGCAAAAAAGCTAGTGTAGAATAAATATTTAAACTTTCTGTTAACTTTTATCTACAGCTACAAATGCAAATAATAATTTAATTGCCTCCCCAAGTATGAATACAAATATTCGCGCACAGTTTTTATAAACAAACTGTTTCAAATAAAACTACGCAGTAGGTGCACATAATTCAACTAAATAAAAAAGATGAAAAAATAAATTCAGTTTTCAAATTCTGTCCACGTCCGTAGCCGGAGCGTAGTCGGTCCACTGTGCAATATCAAATTTCACGCATCAGCTGTTGATGAAGGCAGATAAATCATTTGGGAAACTCTTTCGGGGTGAAATTATATTGTGAGTTTGTCTTTTTGTTAAAAGGTAAGTAGGATTTTTAGATGATAGGTTTGTCTATTTACCTAAGTGAATCACCAATTCAATTTAAAAATCAATTAACTTTCAGGACTGCGTTTTTTAAATTTTACAGACAATGAAAAAACATAAATTGACCTACAGATAGTTCCTTTTTAGGAAATTAGTTTGAAACAGATCAATTATTAGTAACTTTTCATCTTTATAAGATCTGGGTAATTCTCATAACGCAGTGAAATTGAACAGCATTGAACAGCTCAAAACATATCGCCCCATCTAAGTTGGGAATTAAATTGATTATTAAAAAAGCTTGTAAAAAAACAGCTGTTTCCTACAAAAGTTCAATACCTACACGGTTAAAATGTAACAGCTGTTTTTTTTTAATAACCGATGATAAATTTCTATGTGGGGGGCTCAGAATGATGAACTGAATACGTGGTAACCGTTTTCACGTCGGTGCCCCTTCAACCCCGTATATATTTCACTCAGGTTATAAATAATGAAAGCATGATAAACAAAACAATTTTACATTATTTTCAGTTTCCGTGTTATTAATAAACTACTTCCGTGCTGGCTTTACCTAAGAGCTGAAAGCATAGGATGTTATGTACCCAGTCCATATTTCCTAGATTCAAGTATTCTAGCCAACATCGGGGCTCTTCATCGAGCCACGATCATTATAACTAGAAATATGATCCACTTTACTTGAGAGCAAGGCTTTTAAGGCTTCCTATTTTTATAAGTTAAGTGGTTTTAAGAGCTAGTTAACTGTAATCTATTTTTATAATAAGGGGATCAGGATATACGCTGCATATTACTTAACATTATTAGTAGAAGTTTTACTACCTCGACGATCTAGTGGTCGTAAGCTCTAGTAAAAAACTCACGCGCATGATATTTTATGTATTATTTTATGTTGAATTTAATGATCCTTTGTTAATTAAAATAAATTATTCTATTCTATTTGAATACTGAGAAAGAGGTCTTGGGTTCGATTCCAGACTCTAAAAAATCTGAAAAAATCGGAAAGAAAAACACCTTGCCCGACCTGGGAATCGAACCCAGGACCTCGTGATCAGCAGTCACGCTTGCAACCACGAAAGCAACGATATATCATACGCGTAAATTAGTATTCAAGCAAGCATTTCAAGTATAAATTCCAGCTGTGTGACGTAGTCAGATATAGGCTGTGCCTAAGGCAATTATGCAGATTCTATACCTAGGCAGACGCGCCAGGCGTCCGTGTGAGCCTGATTTGATTTGCCTGAAGTCTTGGTTGCAACATGACGTGTATACATAATAATATGGTGTGGTGGAGGACTGGTGTAATACTGAAAGGGACACCGGCGCGAAAACGGTTACCACGTGTTCAGTACATCATTCTAAGCCGGGGGGCTTAGAATGATGACATAAAAATTTTTCATCGGCTATTTAAAAAACAACAGTTGGTATACACATTTTGACCGTGTAGGTATTGCACTTTTGTAGGAAACAGCTGTTTTTTTTTTGGGGGGCTCAGACTGATGCGTGAATGTTTACGTGGTAACCGTTTTCACGTCAGTGTATTTCACTCCGTGTATGTAAATTATGTTACCGGAAAAGCAAATGATTCAGTCATTTTAAAGAATACCTAGTCATTTATTTGTTTATTTATGTACACACAAAATACTCAACAAGACATAACATTAAGATAGAAGAGCACAAAGGTCCTGCTTATTTCATGCGAAATCTCTTCCAGCAGACCTGCGAGAGGAAAGTAGGATTAGAAATGTAGACACAGTGTGTAGAAAAGACAAAACAGGAAAATTGAAATTGGAACTTAAAACAAAGTTATACCTATATAAAATAAACATACATACAAATATACACATAAAAATAAATACTTGTACTGTAAATATATATATATAATATATATCCAGAATATCACAGTATAGAGGAGAGGTAATGTTCTTTGACTTGCTTTTTGAACAGAAATAAAGTTTTAGAGTCACGAATGTTAGGCGGAAGTGAGTTCCACAAACGTACTGCGTGAACAGAGAAGGAGTTAGAATAGAATTCAGTTTTATGGGATGGGAAATTAAGATGATGCCTGAGGTGGGATCTACACAGAGCATCAGAAGGACGGGTAAACGAAAAACGATCTCGCAAGTAGCTAGGATATGCAGGGTTATATAGAATGTTGTAGAGGAGACATAATATTCGAGTGTTCCTGCGAAGACGGATAGGGAGCCACTTGAGTTCCTTACGGAAATGAGAAACATGGTCATATTTCCTCAGGCCAAACACAAAACGAATGCAAAGATTTTGCAGACGCTCCAGCCTATTCAACAGCTCCTCAGTGGCATCCTGTGCAATTCAGAGAGAATCTAGGCATTGTATAAAATATTTTATCTATCATTATGTCCTTTATTTATTTTTATACATATAATTTACATTTTTAAATATTTCTGTACAAAGTAATATAAAAAAAAACATTTAAAAATATAAAAAATAGTAGCCCACTGGTATCGGGAGCAGGGTCCGAAATACCGGTGGTCAGGGCTCTTGAGAGAGGAACCTCCTAACGATACGCGCCGTGTCCAGAAGTACTGCTATCTGAATCAAGCCCTTGATCCAGCTGCCAAGCGAGAGCCTCCTCAGATGTTGTTCGAGGCTATTGGCTATTAAGCCATTGGCCAACACGACTATCGGCACAATGACTGCTGTACTCACGTATCACATGTCGACAACCTCGCGAGCCAGATCTAGATATTTCAATTGTTTATCTTTATCTGCTTTCACGAGGTTCTCGTCATGCGGAACCGTTATATCAACAATCATTGCGCGACGCTCCAATCGATCTATCACCACAATGTCAGGTTTATTGGCAACAATAGTCCTGTCAGTGATGATAGATCGATCCCAATACAACGTGATATTACCATTATCGAGAACTGGGTCGGGCGCATACTTATAGTATGGTACTTCTGATTCCACAAGGTTGTACTTCAAAGCAAGTTGCTGGTGGATAATCCTGGCAACGAGGTTGTGTCTATGCAAGTACTCTCCGTTAGCCAGACGAGAACACCCCGAAATAACGTGTCGGATCGATTCTCCCGGACGGTGGCATGCCCGACATATGTCAACCGTGCATCCTTCACAATGTATTTCCGGTAGTTATTCGTCATCATAACTTCGTCCATTATTGCACAGACAAAACCTTCGGTTTCCCCGAATAGGTCACCGAAGCGCAGCCAAGATACGGACGCTAAGAAGTCTACATCGGGTCCATGTAGGGCCCGGTAAAAGCGTCCGTAAAGCTCCTTGCCCTGCCATACCTCCTTGCGATCATTAGTGTCTAATACTCTAGGTTAGCGCCAATTCTCGTAAGGCAGAGAGAGCGGGGTGAGGCCCTTGTCCACTGAGACCACATCTCGGTGCATCCCCACGTCGACTTCTAGGAAGTATTTCCTGAGGCTTTTCCATACCTCACGGTTGTGCAGGGTCTTAGCATTTAATAAGCCACGACCCCCGCACTTCCGTGGGATATACAGTCTCATCACCATTATTATATCTATCGTTTATTATTCTACCCTGCATAGTCCAGCAGTTGTGTACTTTTACCTGGATTTTTTTTCCGAAGTTAATGAAATTTTAACAGGTTGATTGGGTACACTAGGAAGACTATAAGACTCTCTCAGCAGCCGCAATCTGCGCGCAAACCATGACCAGAAAGAGAGGGAAACCCCAGTGTTGAAAAATTTCGTCAGACATAAAAAAACTGGACAAACGCGCGTCTTACATGTGCACCGAGGGTTCCGTACCAATATGTATGCTGATATTTTGTAGTATACCTCACGAAAACATGTCTCTGAAGTTTTACAAGTTCTTAAGAAAAGATAAGTCAAATTGAAGAACAAATTTAATTTTGCAGTTAAAATAATATTCTCCCTTACATTGATTTATGCACGTCACGTACAGTTATTCAATTGCAATTTTTTTATTTGATATTATGACTACATATTGACGATTTTCGATTCGATTTCTTACTTTCTTGTACTGTAAGACCTTGCCACTTACCAAATTTTTGGATTCTAGGTCAGCGTGAAAGTACCCTGTTGGTTTTGATTTCCTTGCTAATGAGCAAAATATGCGACATAAATGGCCATAATTTTTTTTTTGTTGTTGTTCTAAGGACCTTGATTTTTACAGCTCCAAAGAACCGTAGACCGTATTTGATAATAATTTCAACTTGATACCACCACACATTCTTGAGAAAAAAGGTTGAAGAACAGACAGACAGACAGACGTACAACGAAGTGATTCTATAGGGCTTCAGTTTTTTTTCTTTTGAGATAAAAACAGGTTTTCCATTATACTTAGATTGTATAAATTAATTGCATTTTTGCATGGGACAGCTGGGTTTTTTTTTTAATAACATACTAAAAATGTAAATCCCGTACTGAACCCATGGCAGGTATTTCCGCCGCGATGACCCTTCCTATGTGTACTAAATGTAACCAAATTGATTCTCCGAGTGGATCAACGGCACGTCCACACCGGCCGTTGCTCCACTCGGAGTGAAGTCTGAACTGCATACAATGGAGAGGCCGAGAGCCGCGCATGCGCGCAGACAACCCATACAATACGTTTCACCCATAGGTATTAATACAATATTAAATAATAAAATTAAATAAAACTTAATACAAAAAAATCACGTGTCACTATGTTTTAAACACGCTAATCTTCAAAATCACCGAACCGATTTCAATGCAATTTGTGAATGTGTATGGTTGGTTCCAGCTTGAAAGATAGGACAGTTTTGGACCCAAAGCAGGCGGGGATCGATATTTACTATTATAAAAACCGGCCAAGTCCGAGTCGTACTCACACTCACAGAGGGTTCCTACATTTTTTCAGATTTGTCCTCCTCTTACTTTAGAAATTTTACCACTTTGGAAGTGTCTATCTTTCAAACGATTGACTTTGAGAAAAATGGTTTTAGGAACCTCAATGTCATTTTTAAAGACCTATCCTATTTTTTTTCCGTTCCATGTATGGGTAAAAAAAAAATAAAAGATTAAGGGGGGCTCCCATTAATCTTTTATTTTTTTTTTTGTTTTTGTATAAAAATAAAACGGTTTACAAAATACATCTACCTACCAAGTTTCAACTGTGTAGTCCTTATAGTTTCGGAATAAAGTGGCTGTGACATGCAGACGGAGAGACAAACAGACAGACATGACGAATCAAAAGGGGTTCTGTTTTTTGCCATTTGGCTACGGAACCCTAAAAAGGCCTTAATCTCAAAGTTACAATTGATCATCATCATTATCATTTCAGCCGAAAGACGCCCACTGCAGAACATAGGCTTCCCCCAAGTGTCGCCACATTGACCGATCCCGTGCGTCTTGCATCCAGCGGATCCCCGCAACCTTCACCAGGTCATCGGTCCACCTAGTAGGAGGCCTTCTAACGCAACGTCTTCCAGTTCGCGGTCGCCACTCCAGAACTTTCCGGCCCCATCGGCCATCCGTTCTGCGAGCAATGTGCCCTGCCCACTGCCACTTAAGTTTGGCTATTCTTCGGGCTACGTCGGTAACCTTGGTTATCTTACGGATTTCCTCATTTCTGATTGAGCATAGCCCTCTCCATTGTCCTTTGGGTGACTTTAAGCCTTCTGATGAGGCCCATTGTGAGCGACCACGTTTCGGTTCCGTATGTAATCACTGGCAACACACACTGGTCATAGACTTTCGTCTTGACACACTGCGGTAACTTGGACGAGAAGATACCACGCAACTTCCCGAACGCTGCCCAGCCGAGAACAATTGATATTCCAGGAAAAAAGATCTCTTTTTAATTTTGAAAAGTGTATAGATACGTATTGTGCTGTGTAGTACAGCACAATACGTATCTATACACTTTTCACACTGTATTTACCATCACATCATCATCATCTGCCTAGCCTTTTCCCAACTATGTTGGGGTCGGCTTCCAGTCTAACCGGATGCAGCTGAATACCAGTTTTTTACATGGAGCGACTGCCTATCTGACCTCCACAACCCAGTTAGTACTGGGTAATACGATACCCCTTGGTAAGACTGGTTGTCAGACTTTTTGGGCCACTGACTACCTAACGACTGTCAAAGATCTACAAATGACACCCGGGACCAAAGACTTAACGTGCTTTCCGAGGCACGGAGGAAACTCGGTACGTAATGGGCGGTCACCCATCCACAGACCAACCTAGGCAAGCACGGCTTAACCTAAAGATCGATCCGAGCGGCTGTTATTATTTAGCCAGGAGCTACCATCACCCACACGAACTAAATAGTATTCATCGGTGCAATGCGTTTTGTGTACTGAACGTATTATCTGTTAACTGATTGGTTCGTTAGCAAATATCGCTTTGCCGTGATATGTGAAGCGAAAAGCCATGCGGGATGAGAGCTACAGCAGTATACAGGTATTAAAACAGTGTAGAAAGTTCCTCATTCTCCTAATCTAATGTTTTTTTAAATTATATTATTCTGTAATAAATTATAAAAATATGGCAGTAATAACGATAATCATAAATCTTTATTTATCTAGACATCAAAAATTACAGACGCTGTTTCACATATTATTATGCACAATCTTATATAAAGAAAAGTGTCTAAAGTAGGAAGGTCCTGTGGTACAGATCACGTCTCCGGCTTAGATATAACATTTTATTTATAGCAAAATATTAAGAGAAGATGCTAAAGATAATGTTAGTAATGTCAGTTTTATATTTGACTAGCTTTTGCCCGCGGCTTCGCCCGCGTGGATGTCGAAAAATATCCGATTACTAACTTCATCCCCCTTTTTAACCCTTCGGGGGTAGAATTATCAAAAACGCTGAGACACGGATAAATTGATTTTCAATCGTCAGCTTAAATACAATTTGAAGATCATAACTTCAAAACTGACGGAGTTTCATACAAACGTCCATCCCCTATTTTACCCCTTTAGGGGTGGAATTCCCAAAAATTCTTTCTTAGTGGATACTTACTCATCACAAAGAACACACCCTCCAAGTTTCATGTCTCTAGGACCAGCGGTTTGGGCTGTGTGTTGATATACCACCCAGTCAGTCAGTTTACCATTTTATACATATAGAATTATAGATATCCGTTTTTAAGATTAACCTCAAGGTACCTACAGTAAAATACTATCCATATCGTTTCACTCTCTCACTTATTAACTTGACTTTATCTGATCACACGTTTCGATCGTATTCCATCAAGTAAATCTGTTTGCACCTTTACTGTTTAGAGGTAAAAAGTTCAATGTAACGTAAGGTAACCTTATAAAAAGCTATATTATTTTAACATTAACCTCAGCCCAGTGAGTAACCTGTTTACCTAATGCATTAAAGGTAAGTCGTGTGTGACTAATGGCGAATATCGCTTCAACTACGCACGAGTACACCGCGTTCGATATTTTATAGACAGGAGTAGATAATGCAGTTAAAAACAACGTAAAATATTAAACATATTTTGGAATAATCGTTGCACTGTTTATCTGGTCTAGTTCATCTTCTTACAGACAGGAATTAAGGTTGTAATTATTTCAGTTGAATGTAAAACAATAAAATTAAGGCCAATCTCAGCGTACGTGCAGGAACTTAGTGTGGCTACGCCGTAGCAAAGCAGAACGTCTACAATGACTACGCCGTAGCACATAACATCATTATTCAACACGATTTGGTGCGTGAGTGAACGCGGCGACCAGGACTTCAAAAGCAGATGCGACTGACATTTCACTTGACACAAATCGGGTCGCGGAACGAGGTGATCCGATAGATAACCAGAGTGGTCGACATAACTTACAGAATAAGCTGAAGTGGCTATGAACCGGCAATATTAGCCGTAGAACCGATGACCGTTTGAGTAGACGTGTTCTTGATTAGAGACCACGAATCGGCAAGCGTAAGGTGTGACACCGTCGGGCACGGTGGAGCGACGATCTTCACAGGATGGCTGAGTTGCTGAGAATCGAGTTAAGTGGCGCGTGATTGAGGAGGCCTATGTCAAGCAGTGGGCTGCTGTAGGCTGATGATGATGATGAGGAAATCGCGTCGCAAATTGCATCGCCAAGGGTCGTGAATGGGACCTAATAGGTAGCAGGTACGGCGATGCGTTTGTTTCTAAATGTGGTTTACATCTAGTTCACCAACCGCAAATACCGCACAGGTTCTATTACAGTTCGTTCCGGTTTTACATCCGATTTATTCTATTCCGGATGTTTACCCGGCGAATGCGATTTCGGACATATTGAAAATCATATGATAGTAATTTTAGAACATCATGATTTCGATGTGTTGTTTCGTGGCGGCTATCATTTGTAGATTTTTGGCAATTGTTATGGGTCAAAAACTCGAAGTTTTGACAACCAGTTTTAGTAAGACAGGGTATAGTCTTGGTAAGATAGACATTCGTTCCTTATTAAAATACGGGTATTCAGCTGCATCCAGTTAGACTAGAAGCCGTTCTTACCATAGTTGGAAGAGGCCGGCACATGATGTAGAAGTTCGATTTATTGGCGAGTAGGTATTGTCAGTTGTACGAGAAAATAATTAACGCTTTACTTATGCTACTTTACTTATATTTTTAGACGTTTTTCTAAAAAAAAAAATCTTCCATTGTTTTATAATCAAAACCTTTTCTTATATTATGTTAATTAAGCTCTGAAATTCATTAAAACATGATCCTTTTTCTAGCAATTCCTAATTTTCAGAAATAAAATAATGAGAAATTAAATATTTAGCTAATTTTCGCGTAAGTAAACCTAATTAAATTTTAATTAGCAGAACACTGTACTAGGAATTAGAAATTATAATTCAATATATCAATCCCACAAACCGGGGACTCTGGGTGGAATACGGCCCACTGCCTCTCTCACAGAGGAGGTAAATCTTAGCATAACATAACATCACACTAGTTATCCGGGAAGGGTTAGCCAGAGGTATACCTAATAGTACACCCACATTTCACCAGTTATGTTGTTGATTCATTTAATAGGGAGCGAGCCTATTGCCATCAACCAGGCACAAATCTAGATTCCGTGGCTGCTACTGAGAAATTCCTGATGGAAAAAGGCAATAGCAATTAGCCAGACCTAGCAATCGAACCTGAAACCTCATGGTCAGCAGTCGTGCTTGCGGCCACTAGACCAACGAAGCAATGTGAACACTATAAGCTTATACTGTCATCATCTTTCCCAACTATGTTGGGGTCGGCTTCCAGTCTAACCGGATGCAGCTGAATACCAGTATTTTACATGGATCGACTGCCTATCTAACCTCCACAACCCAGATAATACTGGGTAATACGATACCCCTTAGTAAGACTAGTTGTCAGACTTTTTGGGCCACTGACTACCTAACGACTGTCAAAGATCTAGAAATGACACCCAGGACCAACGGCTTAACGTGCTTTCCGAGGCAGGGAGGAAACTCGGTATGTAAAGGATGGTCACCCATCCACAGACCAACCTAGGCAAGCACGGCTTAACCTAAAGATCGATCCGAGCTGCTGTTTATTATTTAGCCACGAGCTCCTCCTATAAGCTTGTACTGTATGCTATGAATATCAATTCCTGTTATGTGTTAATTCAATGTGCGGCTAACAGCAATGTCCGTAACATACCCGAACACAACACTATCTAGTATCATATTACTATGCTAGTAGCAAGCTAATAACTATGATGATTTGTCAGCGCACTCTGTAGCCAGTCTACACGAGAATAAACCGCACATTTCCGAAATGAAGCGGTTGCGATCCGCGTTTGGCGTGGAACTGATGAATTGGTGATGATAGAATATGGTTTTAGCTTTGTTGTACAAAGGATCAGGTGGCCTAAACTGGTCGCTTTAGCACAATCATAATAGGATATTATTAAAATGGTCACAGACGTTGGTAATATTATGAATTGTTATTTTGTGACCATTTTACGAATTGTAACGGAATTCATATTATTATCCTATCATTTTAGACCCCCTGTTTAAATAATGAAGGCTTGATAATTAAAATGGTCATCATCATCCACTGCCTAGCCTATTTCAAACTCTGGTGGGATCGGCTTCGAGTATAACCGGATGCAGCTGAATACCATTATTTTACACGAAGTAACTGCCATCCATATTCGTTACTGGGTAATACGATACACCTTTTTACCGAAATGGTAAGTCTGTCAATTTCGTCTTACCTTTAATATAGAAACCGAGCTGTTCTGCTGGACTATTTCCTATTCAAATATTCGGAAGCCGTATATTGCATACAGATTGCACAAAGTTATTTTTTTTTCTACTGCATGGTATTCCTTCAATATTACCTGACTACTTATATAAAAAACATCACGCAGACAGAGAACACTTGCTTACAACAGTATAACACACTTATTATAATCAATTTATCTAACAATTCCGCCGACGTAACGATAGATTGAATACGGCACATACGGCGTGCCTAATACGCACCGTTCCAGCTCAAATGGCTGTTCTCTCTGCCATCAGATAAAACGGTTATGTTCAGCCGACGAATACATACACCTATAACTGTTCACACCTGGAGATGTACAGACAAGGGGAAAAATATGTATACTCTACTTTTTATTCTCAGTCTCTCAGTGCTGAGGATTCTGGTTGGCGACAACTGTCTCGGTTTTATCCAAGTAGTTTCCCAAAAAGAAACCAATGTTCACAGGATTAGGTGTGTTGGACTCCACATACGCTAAATGTAGTAAAATAAGACAAGATTTTCGCATAGGAAGTTGATTAAAACTGTATAAGATTTGACACACTAAAGCAGGTATGTTTGGAAGTTTATTTGAATTATTTATCATCGCTTCAAAAATATTTAACCAATGTTTGTTTTCTTTTGCATTTAGCGAAGTTTCAAAGTGTTTGGTCTGTACCTACCTGTACTCCTGCACGTAGTATCATAGCAGTTCAAATTGATGGGTACTTTAAAACAATAGGATAGGCTAGACTGCTGGATTGTTGTAGGTACATACATGTCAGGTTTTATTGGGTCATTGAACTTGTTCTATTGTACAGTTCATTTGTTTAGGATGGCGTGCTGCACCTTTTTACGGTACAACGTGTCAGGTGCAATGATGAAAATGTATTAGTGGTCTATGTATTATCTGTCGTCGTATTGTATTGGGTTCTTTTCACAGAAAAAAAGTTGCAAACTATGTCCTGTTAATCACGACACTTACAGAGTTTTTCAAGCTACATATTAGCTTGAAAAACTAATTTGTAGCCTGACTTTGTAATATTTTTAAAGTTCAATTTTAGAGAACCACCCATGTATTTTAAAAACTCTAAACCTTTTGATAATCAAGCATTTTCTTGATGAATAAAAACTAAGTTTAATTTCTCTTCATTTTGTTCTTCAGTGAAAGCAAGTTCCATAGCGGAGGACATTTTAAACGAAAAGGTCAGCTAGGAGATAGTGCACTGCAATATTTATGATAGATAGCTAAAATAAAGATGGCGGAAAATGTTTACCTAGTGTCTTTTTCCCGAGAACGCCACTCAAACTTATTTTTCAAATAAAAAAGTACATCCGTGGTAGTAATAATAGTTACCCAGAGGTGGTAGTGGGGTAGATTTTATCTCATGATAAAATCTACCCCACTACCACTTGTCAATAGGCCCTCATGGGCCTATTGACAAGTGACAATCCCTTTGAAGGAGTCTGTCCACTACATCACACCGCGTTAGGTCAAAAATATTATTTGGGTTGAAAAGTATGAGACTAAGCCCACCATAACGTTTCGTCACCGACCAACACCGTCGCGTGCCACGCACGTCATAATTTTCCAGAATTTGATCTTTATTAGTAAGACTATCGAATGGTGTAATAATACAGTGTGTGTGTGTTTTTTTTCCGAAATCAATGGGTTCGATTCCGGGTTAGGTTAGGTAGTTTCAAAAATCTAATGATGCAATTTTAATTTTTATCAAAATGGGTCTCGAGACTTCTTAAAGTATTTTTCGCTATTCCTCATAGTTTTGGATTTAGCCATCCATTAGATCACTTAAAAATTACACCCTGTATAAAAAGAGGCCTAGGTTTGGACATATTACATAAGTACCTTTTATCCCGGTAGTACGTTTCAACATCCACGCGGACAAAGCCGCAGCCTAAACCTTGTATCATTTTATGATCTACATAGTGCTAGACTCACGCACTCGATAAATTTTAGAGCGACCAGAGCTAACCGCACGTTCGCGCGACAAAGTGGACCTAATGCATATTTGATTAGAGTCGCCATTAGAACCTTGAATGTTGTCTGGAATGTACAATTTATTTATAAGCTGCTGGGCTGTTAATTAAGGTTTTGTACTAACTGTGCCCGTGGCTTTGCTCACGTGAATGTTTTTTTCTGTTTGCATTTTATAAAACGGGAACTTGTAATCATAGAAGGTGTATTCGTAAGAAAATTATCATCTACAGCATTAGCTGTATTTTTAAGACGTACATTTTTAGTTTCATATTATGAACGATCCTAAGAGTTGTATTCGAACTATTTTTACCCGACTACGGCGAAGCCAAAAGGAATAGTTATGGTTTTAAAAGTCTATGTATTCATGTGTTTGTATTTACATAATTATGTTCCTCCGCAGCGCCTAAACTATTCATCCGATTTTGATGAATAAAGTATCAATCGATTCGTTATTTTGACCCGGGTAACATAGGCTACATTTTAACCGATTTCAGCAATAGGAGGAGTTGATTTTACCTCGTAAACCCCGATTTTAATTAGAGCGTGATTTTTCAGTTACTTGGTATTTTAGTTGTAGTATACCCCTCAAATTCTTGTTTTATAAGCAGCTATTATATGTATATGAATAATGTCAAGGTTTTTCTTTGGAGATAAAAACTGGGGAATGTCTTGTGCCACGGTAGAAAAAGCTTTATTCACATGTGCCTGACTAAAAGTCCTGTAACAGTAGGAACTCATTAAATTATTATTTTTTCTTTTTTTTTTAAGTATTTATTTAATTAAATTATAGTACAGAGATGTTGCTTAATTCTAAATTCGCCAAACTTTTACGTTTGATGGCGAGAGGCGCTCTTTTACATAACAATGAACCACCTTACTTACATAGTTACTTCTTATAAATTATACTTTTATGGTTTAAATGTACTATTATAAGATTTGTTCTGGTCGAAACACTATGGAAGTCATCTACACTAAAAAGAAGTAGGAAGATTATGCAATTCATGTATAATAATATAAACTTGAACATCATTTTTACAACTAATTAAATTAACGGTTTTGAAACAATTTACATCAAATTAATTGCGTTGGACGCTGGTAACCGCAGCCTGTTTGTGGGTTTGTACTATGAACCACAAATATAATGGGTTTATTTGGACAAATAGTTATAATAAGGTAAATGTTTTTCATTTTATATATTAAAACCAGTTTTTAATAACATAATTATTGTTTAAAGACATTTTAATTAACCTATAAGTAAGTAAAATAATGTACAAGTAGAATGATGTAATTTAACAAGTATTCACCAAAAGCTGCGTAAAACTAATTAAGCACAAAAAAAAATGGTAAAAGGAACATGATACGTTACGATATTTATGTTTATGATTATGTGCGATTTTGTGATATGTTAGTATCACATTGACTGGTGTAGAATAAAATGTAAAAAAATATAAAAAAATAAATAAAATATATAAACCCTTTCTTGGTAAACAAAAATTGTAATACCAATACTAAAAAAACCTATTCACATTCATGAGAAATATAATTTCTTTTTTCATAGGTTGACTAAAACAAGGATAAAAAATGTTGTTTATCGAATATTCAAAAGACATGGTTATCAAACGATCTCAAAAAAAAAACAATTCCTTTTCTGTGATAAATCTGTTCATCTCCTGAAGAAGATGACTTTCCAATATTTTATCAAACTGAATATTCAGTTAATATTCAAGGTTTTATTTACTGGATTTCAGGATAATCAATCACCTTGTTAGATGATTGATTTTCAGACACCCTGAAAATAAACTTTTGGACTTTAGAAAATATTTAATTTTAAATATTATTGCGTACGTAAAGTTGGATGATTTGGACGCTTCAGTGATTAATTTAAAAAGAAAAAAAAATAACTTGCTATAACATCACGCCTTGTAATCCCCGAAGGGTTAGTCAATAGGCAGTGGTGTACCTACCAAGTCTACCCACATTTCGCCAGTTATATTTAAGCCCCATGACATAGGGGGCGACCCTATTGCCATCAACCGGGTACACATCCACACTCCGTGGCTGCTGCTGAGAAATTCATGAAGGAAAAGTCCAATAATACTTTACCCGACCCGGGAACCGAACCCAGGACCTCAACCTCAGCAGTTGCTTGCGACCACGTGGTTTTCTACTTCTACTGAATTTCTGATATGAATACAAAGAAAATCACACAAATCGTAGAAGATTGTTTTCGACTGATAAGGTCTCTAATGGACAAACCGACATGGAGATGTTGCGTTTCACAAAACCTACATTCGATTTTAAATGATTAAAATATCCTCTCTTTTTGTCTCTCTTTTTTCTGTTTTCACAGAGTAGTGTGTGTCTTCACCATCTCATGCTTGTATATGGTTGTAACCTTTTTCGACCTCACGGACACTTCACACGTCGAATGTTAGATGTCACTAGTAGTCTGTTGGTACTGTTGATGTTATTATCTTATCGATGAATGATCTTGATTGTGTTGCGATCTACTCGGGTGGCGTAGTGTTGTGCAAATAATCCGGTAGATGGCGTAAAGCGTCGTGTTATACCAGCTATTTTAGGGATGGCTTCCAGTCTATCCGGATGGAACCGAATACCAGTATTTCACATGGATCGACTGTCTACCTGATCTGCACAATCCAATCACTGGGCAATTACATCGGTTATTGTAAACTCTTTTTATTCCTGACAAAGATTTTCAACTGTGGCTAAACACAAAACTTTGGCAAGCTTAGGACTCGATCTTCAGAAAAGCTCAACTATTAATATTCGATACGTTATCAATACACCACTTCATGGTTGAACGAACCAAAATGAAGATTTAATGTTTAAAATAATAACATATTTTTGTAAAACACTCGGAACATACGCTCCCGTATGATAAATGGGTTTAGAGTGTCAAGACCCAAGATGGCGGAGATATTATGAAAATAATAAAGAATATTTGTTGGTACAAGGTAATGAACCTTTGCTTGTATGTAATATACACACTTATGGAATAAATGCGAAAATAATTCTGTCTCTCCGTCGGCCTTTAATAAAAAAAACTTTACACATTTAAGTTATATCAAAAACTTGGAAATAACTTCCAATACATTGGGCACTGTCATTCATCACTTTAACCCGTACAAGTCAATCTCCAATTGAATTTCAACTTTACTCCCATAAAGTAAAGGTTGACAGCTGCACGAAAAAAGAGTTTTCCACAAAAGCGAAGTCTGATTCCCATACATCAGGCATTTTACGAAGTTAGTCGAAGTTCGCCGAACTTAGCCGATGTTCCGGAGTTTGGGTCCTATTAGAAGTAAGTTTGGCTATCAACGTGTTTCGTACTAATTAATTCCCGAGGAATTGTTATGTTCGTGCATTGTACTGAATATAGTTCTTCTAGACTTGGAGTAGTAGAACCAACTGAAAATGCACTTTATTTTCGTATTCAAAGTACGTAGTATTCGTAACAGTAATTGTCTTCTTACATTTATACTACTTTAGTCTTTTGTGAGTAAAAACATCAAAGAATTTACTACTTTTTTATTGAATACTTGTCAATAAAAACATTCATTGCCACAGTATTTCCAATAGGTATTTTTATATCCACTTCATGGGAGTTCTTCCTCCCAAACGCCCTACTAAAAGAAGATGAAGAATTTCACCTGTCCGTTACTCATACACTTTACCAGCATTTTGTTCTTGCATCAATAATCTGGAACAATATTGCTATGTTTAAGTATTTCACGTCTCTTTTTATCTTAGTATCTTTTTACAGTCCTCGTTTACTGTACAACTTCATTCTCAGAAGTACAGTCGTACAAGCTATTTGGTATACATGCAGCTTACTTGTGAAACTACTTTTAATGAATTTTGAGGATGTTGTATTCTTTTACGTCACTTTTTAAGTATGTGAGAAGCTCAAAAAGTAATCACACAATACAAAACTATATTGACTGTTTACTGAAAAGATGAATATTTTAAGCTGTTAATATACCAAAAGCAATAGCTCACATAACGAATGGCCGACGGGGTCGAAATGTTCTTAGGTTTTGATTAAATACCACAGAGCGTTGGAAGGTCTCTCACGAGGCTCACCGATGACCACACGAAGGCCGCAGGAATCTGCTGGATGCGAGAAGCTCAGGACTGATGAATGTGACGAACCTTGGGAGTAGTCGAGTGCAATTAGACAACAATGTGCAATAAAGTTTATAGCGGTCAGATTTTTACGCCACAATATAAATTCGTCCAATTTCAAGTTAATTCATAAATCTAAAAAATAAATTAAAAAGATAAAAAAAAGTCGCGACCAGCAATTTTTTTTTTAACTTTCTTCTACACACCTCTAAGAACTCAATAAAAATAATCCCATGAAAATCTGACCACTATAAACCCTGTTCCACCTCTTGAGTATTTTTTGGCTATTTGCACTCGGCTAATAACTCTAAATACAGCAGTGAATGTTTTTCAGCTGAAATGATAACACCAAAGAGCTAGTTCGACTATAGTGCCTACAAGTGTTACATTTTGTGTCCTGTCAACAAACTCCCAAGTTTTAATTCCTGCAGTACTCCTTTAAGATGTCTTCAGACACAGTTTCTTTCCATTTCTGTGTCTAAAATACAGCTGTGTTCATTGCATTACCGTCTCGGAAGCAAAACCTTTAAGAAAAGCCTTAAGTTTCCGCGTAATGCAAAAAGTTTTTGTTGTTCTGTTAGCGACGATCTTCCGATACAAAAACTGTTAATTACAAGCCAAGCTTGCATAATTAGGGTTCTTTAGTTACTTTAAATTTAACAGCAAAGTGAATTTTCCGGTTAATTTTCACAAGTGAATGTCAACTGACGACTCTTGAACAACGACATAACATTTCTGATAGGTCATTATTATGAGACCTTATTAGTGTCTGACCGAAACTTTAGCTTAGGCTTTAGCTTCGGTCACCTTCTGCCAAAAAAAAACACATTCGGACAAACCTCGGCATCGGCTCCAGCCTAAACGGGTCAAAACTTTTTCCGAAATCAAAGGTTTGTAGTCATCGCCGAAATTCAATTAACGGATAGGAATGCGCTACTTGAATTTCTTAGGATTAAAACCCTTGGCTTCGGCCACAAATCTGCCTTCGGTCAGTACACTAAAACCTATACCATTTCTTCAAACTTTATACTAAGGTACAAAACTCCACGACTCCTGATACCTTAATTAATACATTTGACCCTAGAGACTTCTGTGTCTAGGGTCACATTAATTAACTAATGTTGTCACTGAGAACGTGTCTCCATCGGTTTTTTTTCTATCTGTATATTTTTTATTTAACACTCCTCGTGGGACTTAAAATGATCTTATTCCCTTTTTAATCTCGGATTTGTCTAACTATGAGACGGTGGGTCCACACAAATCACCTTTGAGTAGCCAGAATGCCACAGCATTAGTATTTCAATGGCGATTCATGGACGACGTGCTGCGCGTGCAACTAGTTTGTCATTGGTTGCGTCGAGTACCCACGGACTGGCTACGGAAGAAGTTTCAAAATCCAAAGTCAGGCGGAATGGTACTAAAACTTACGATATAGGGAATCTTAAAGTAGTATCTTAAGTTTCACATGCACATTATTTTGTATAATATATTTTGGAATATTTTTTACCAGGTCATTTTATCTACCGTAGCTACGGAACACCGATTTGCATCCGTGCAACAAATCGTTTTAATTACTGTTTCGATAAATTCCGGGACAGTATTGTTTTTTAAAGACAGGATTAGTAAGTCTTTGTAAAGCAGTGCAGCTGTTAATCTGTTTGTTCGCAAGAATTGACTGAATAAACGGCAGCTGCATAATGAGGGTCTTTATCTACAGGGAATCCTGGATTTTCTAGCATTTCTGCTTTATTTATTCGCTCAGGTAAATTATCTTTTGAATAAGTATTCGATCATCCTTCAATACTGATCCGTATTGAGACACCATTTTCTTGAAATGAAAAATAAATGGCACCGTATACTTAAGTATTTTTGTGTAAAATGTTTCTTCAATATTAATTTATTTGTCTTCCAGATCGCTTTAGTTGAGTTTAGGTGTTGTAAGATATTCTATTATATTACCTCCAAAAAAAATTATACTAGTCTTGCTTTATCTGCCACTAGCTATAGCCAGGTCAAGCAAAGTGTTATTGGGGTTTTTTCATCAAGCATTCTCAGTAGCGATCACGGAGTGCCTGTGTCCGTTGAGCCCGGTTGATGGCAATAGGCTAGCCTCCCCCATTACATGTGACTTAAACATACTGACGACATGTTACCGTACATTTTGTACGCCTCTGCTGTACCCTTTGGAGACTACAGGCGTGATGTTATGATGATGTTAGTTATATCTGTGATTAAAAATAGCTTATGTAATTCTCCAGGTCCCAAGCAACAGCTTGAAAAAGTTGACAGACAAACCGACAGAGCTACTTTCTTACTAACAAGCTAACGCCCGCGGTTCCGTCCGCGCCGAGTTTGGTAATTATCCCACGGGATCGTCCTACCGGGATAAATAGTATCTTATATATTAATCCAGGTTATAAAGTATCTGTGTGCCAAATTTCACTCAAATCCGTTCAACCGTTTTTGCGTGAAAGAGGAACAAACATCCAAGCATCGATACATCCTCACAAACTTTCACATATAAAATAGTAGTAAGAAGTCTGAGTTGTAATCGTTATGTTCTTGTAAAAGTATCTTCTAATCAAATGAACCAATCCTTTATCTGTTGCAAAACAACACTTATTTGGATTTTCTTCCTCATCTATCCGCTCTAGTTTTCGTCGAAAACTTTCGTCCATGATCGATTCTGATCGAATGACGGAACAAAGAACATCGAACACGGAATTATGGCGTCTTCCCTATCGGTCCTCATTAATCATAACATTAATTTGTGCGCAAGACATATTATGATATGTTACGATGTTTCTTTTAGCTCACTGGCCCATTTGGCAATGTATTGTTTCGCTGGTAATCGAGAGTGTTTTATCTTTCTTAGAAGTTTCTTTGTTATTCTCATTTAGAAAGTTTTATGGCTACCTACATCAGCATCTTTGCAATAAAATAGCTCAGCTACATCCGGATAGACTGGAAGCCGACCCCAACATAGTTAAGAAAAGGCTAAGTAGATGATGACACCAGCATCTTTGCAGAATGAGATTATTTTCTTTCTTTATATCATCCTAGCCTTTTACAACTGCTTTAAGGTCGGCTTGCAGTCCAACCACATCCAGATGGATACCAGTATTTAATATAGAGTGGTTTCCTGTACAGATGTGTATCCTTCACAACCCAGTCATTGAGTTCATGGCATCCTATTCTATTAATAACCTTAAAACTCGCCTTATCCCAATGGTTTTCTACAGGTTAAAGAAAATGCTGGTATCTGTACCTAACAGTTGGTTTTAAAGAAATTCCTTGGATAAATTTCACTTTTAGAATAGAATAGAATATTCTTTATTATGTACACCGTACAAGTAATATTCATTAAATAAAAATATTAATTTTCTTTTAGCTATTCCTGCTTAACTCCGGTCATTGTCCTCTGTATTAATGAATGTTTACAGTAGGTATCATGTTTCCAAGATACTTACAATCTTCACTAATTATGCACAAGGTAAAGTCAAAGCGCTGGAACCGAATCCGAAAATTCAACACCGAATTTATTAAATCAGTTCGTAAGTTACTATGGAAAACGGAAACCATTTTGCCAAAGCAATTTGGTCCATCTGTCCTGTCTCCAGTACGGTACGAGAATTACTGAACCGATTGAGGAGAAATTTCAACGTAATCTCTCCCTTTTTACGGAAAATTTGATGCAAATAGGACTCAAGATTTGCGTCGTTTAGACGGGGGAACTTTGTTCGGAAGACAGGTAGCTTAAATGGGTTTTCTGTGGGAAGAATTATATGAGAAAATCATGGTGTTACCTTAATGTAATAAATTACTTTTTTAAGATTAAAGAACATCGTCAGACTGTCTACTTTTTTGTTCATTATACACCTAATTTTTAAGACATGTTAAGAAAGCACACTGGGCTGGGCTGGCTGGGTTGTGGAGGTCAGATAAGCAGTCGCTCCATGTAAAATACTGATATTCAGCTGCATCCGGTTAGACTGGAAGCCGAGCCCAACACAGTTGGGAAAAGGCTAGGCAGATGATGATGATGTTAAGAAAACACACGCCTGGTATAAGGATATTGGATTCTTTGTAAAAACACGAAAAAAGGAAAAATGTAAAAACCCAATTAACAGTTTCTAGGTACATAATTAAAATAATAACTTTTACTAACAAAAGCTACTTTCCTCAAACAAAACATAAACTAGAAAACTCAATTCTTAAAATGTTTTTTTTTCCTTCGCGAATAAGTTCAGACTACATAATGAGTCCTTTTTAATTAAAAGTCATGATTTTTATTAAAAATGTTATCGGAAACGATTTGAATTTGCTTCTGACTATTAAATATTCATGATTGGACGAGTCGACGGGTGTAGTTAGATGTATAAATTATGATAACATAAATGGCCAAGCACACGATGACCGCAGGCAAAAGTCTCCACACGATGGTTGCGGGAAGACGGACGGCGCCGCCGAGGACGGCTCATAAAGAGGTGGCGTGACGATCTGGACGCGTACCGCGAGGGCTAGTTTGAGGAGTCATGGGAAAAGAGCACGTGGAAGGAATTGGGGGAGGCCTTTGCCCAGCAGTGGCCAAGGAAAAGAGAGGCTAGAAGTGGGAATTCAGACTGTGGATGATGATAAAATGGCAAAGGAATGGAAATGCAGAAACAACAGCTGCACCAGTCGATCGAACATAAGCTATGGTCACCGAGGTCGAGCCATGGATGAATGATCATATTTTACTTATCAAGACATCTGTGCCTCGATAAACACCTTAAGACCCAGCTGTCATTTTTAAATCTGGTTTAGTCGTTATGGGTAGTCGAAAGCCCTAAAATCGAACAACCTGTCTTACCAAGGGGCATTGTAGTGGCACAATTCTGGGTTGTGGAAGTCAGATAGGCAGTCGCTCCATGTAAAGTATCAACCTATAGGTATTCAGCTGAATCTGGTTAGGCTGGGAGTCGACCCCAACATAGTCGGGAAAAGGCTATGGATAGATGAAATGGCAGCGGAATTGAGAAACTTTTAGGCACATTTTGCTATAATTATTAATTTCTTCCGCCAATACCGAGACAGCTACTGAGATTGGTTTTGTTATAATTGCGAGAAAGTTTAGTTTGGAGCAGCTGGTTTTTTAATTGAAGTGATGTAATTTTGCTTTGATTATATTTTATAGGCTTACTCATTTCTATGCCGAATTTTCATATAATATCATGGATTTTTGCAAACTTTAGTCCTTGTGGTAAGCAAAACTAGTGGCTTCATACTACTTTCATACAAGCCTAAAAGCTTCGCATAATCAGCTTATAATGTTCCCACTGCTGGGACACAGGCCCCCTCTCTATGAGAAGGAATGGGCTATTATCGGGCGAATTTGTAGATTCTAGGACATGCTGGTTTCCTCACGATGTTTATCTTCACCGTTTTGGGAGCACTGGTGATGAAATAAATAACACGAAGTAATGCGTCTGAATGGGTTCGAACCCACGACTTACTGTTCGTAAGTCGGGGCCGCCACCACTGGGCCACCGCTGCTCTCACCTGAAAGCTTGGCTGTCACTTATTACCTACTACTCTTAGATGATAGGGTTTCTGAAGTCTGCCTTATGGCCTTACCATATTGTTGCCCCCTAGCAGAACCATTATTTTCAAACGAGAATATTCCACACATTAAAATAAATATCCTTCATTACACTAGATACCTGAGTATATTTTTCTTATATAGATTTTCACAAAACAAACGTTACGTGTGCATTCAAAGAACTCGCATTAGGAAAGAAGAAAATGCTTGCTAATGAGCATACAGGGTGATGTTATTTTACAATCGTGTAGGTAATATAATTCTACAGAGTATGAGCTTTCTCTTTTACGATAATTTCCCCTGTTTGGCTCTGTCAAAGTACTGCAGTGAAAAAGGATAATGATGATAATATAGGCAGACAAAATAAAAAGGATAAGATTTCAACGACTTTTCATAACAGTTCAGGTTCCAGCATTATCAGACCACGAAGTTCTCAGTGCTGGGCCACAAACAAGCCTTCTCAATGTGTGAGGGCCTCTGTTAGCTATAATTTCACCACGTAAAAAAAAAAACTTAAGATTAAGTTTGTATGCATTGAAATTCTAAAATGAAAGTTTATAAAGCAAAAACTATCCTTTCCTCAAATGACCATATTTATTATTTGAAATTTAACTTATTTTTTTTTTTTTGATTGTGGACATTTTACATTTTATTTGACATGGATAAGTACTGTATTAATTGATTTTTTATAGATTATTTTGATGTTCAATTTAGTTGTAATAGTATTGTGTGGTGTGATTTGTCTTTGCTTATTTAATTACTGACATTACTTTTAAAAATATAACATCTGAAGTAAATTAATTAAATTGTGCATTAAAATTGATTTAGACTTTACTCAAGTCGCCAATGCCAGAGACCTACAAAAAAGCTTCATTGTCTTGGAGTCAGTTTCAAAGACGACACAAAAACCCTCTTCACCTTCCACCTCATTTCATCCTTCTACCTAATCGTGTCATCAAAGTTTAAAACCAAACTCGTTAATCATCATCCCAACACGATAATACAGAAGTTTGGCCTAACCTCCCTCTGCGCTGTCGGCTAAATTATGAAGAGGTTACTTACCAACATTGTCAGGGATAAAAGTTAAGTTGAGTTACGTTGTTTACTTAATTTGGTTTACGCCTTTGATAATTTGAAAACTTCATCCTTAGGCCCTGTCCACAACCTCAATCGCGCGTTTTCCTTGGCTCTCCTTGTGAATACTATCGCTCCGCAAGACGCGTCGCGGTAACTCGTGGCATGACCTAAACAACTTTTTTCATTTGTTTTTTTTTTAGACAGTGATAGCCTATTGGAGTGACCGTCGGACTGCCCAGTCATAGGTCTCAAGTTCGAACCCAAGACACGCAACTCTGATTTTTCGGAGTCATGTGCGTATTATATAGTTATAACTTGCTTTGGTGAAGGAAAACATCGTAAGGAAACCACCAGGTTAGGCACTAACCAAACAAAAAAGAAAGAAAGACTTGTTTTCTTCGCAGTTGCTGTCGCAAGACACGTTTCGCTTGAACGTGTAGCTCGTGGCCGAGAGGTTATAGTCAACTGCGTATCTTTGCTAAGAATTTGACATTGATAGCAACTTTATCATGTACCAGTAAGGTCGATTTTCGAAGTTAAAATTTTGTTGACTGTACTTTCTTTTGTTATTTTATGAACTTACTTGGATCACATGTCATGTCTCTTCATCATGATTGATAATAATTCCCGTTCATGAAGAGTTTTCGTTTCAGTCGCGCTAGGCGAATAATAAAAATAGCTTTGAAGCCTAGAGAAAAGGTTACACAAGTTTTCAAGGTAGGTAATATAAAATAGTTACTTAATAAAAGTTGTAGAATCAACTGTTGCTGTAGCAGCTATATATCTATTTCAAAAAAAAATAATTAAATTCATTGATTTACTGACAGACTTAGTAGACAAAGACAAACTAATTGGACTAGAAGCATGTTTCACAAGAAGTCCTTATACAGCGAGCGAAGATGAACACTACGGAATGATTTTCAAAAAGGATTTATTTTGATTTACAGTCAATCTGTCTACTTACCCATGGAAAAAAATATTATTAATATTTAAAAAACTAATTTAATTTAAAAAATATTATTACTTTCTTTTGTTATGGAAGAGAGGAGTCTTCTAATACTGGCATTATTTGCTTAAAAGAAGGCTGCAATCACAACGTAATTGTTTTAATCTTGTGAAGATATAAACAATTTTGGTTTTGTATAACGGCCTGGTGTCCGCAACTTCACGTCAAAGCGCGTATTTTGCGTGCTGAATTTTGATTTTGATTTGATTTGAAATATTACAGTATGAAAGTTTTATTTATAGAAATTCGTCATTTTTTCGAACGGCTAACCCCATTGGACCCACGGATAGTGCTAGCTATAATCTTTTATTATAGCTATCTAACAGTATTATTACTTCCTTTCAAAAGTGGTTAAATGCATATGCCATTCAATATTTTAGCGCTACCGTATAAAACTACTAAAATGAGGATGCCACGGTAGAACAAGTCCCATAAAACAAATATCCATAAATTTCTTGCAGAACAAGGCTATAAGAAGGAGATGAAAACCAAACAGACATGAAAATAAAATACTTTTCTTGAATCTCATTTACAGAGAAAGCATTTTCATTTGATGCATGTACACTATTTTATACTTTACTTCCGTTTCCTTATGTTTGGAAACTTATGGTGGAAGCGCCAGGGTAGCCCGCGAAATTCAAATTTTCTTAAGTTTTTGCAATTTGCAGGTCAGTATCAGGCTATATGTGAAAAAAAATATGATTCGCGACCATAACACTAATGACTATTTCATAAAAAAGTCAATAAATGGAATTATATGAACTAGAGTGTCGTATTGATGAGTTTTATGACTATAACTCTGTAAAGCCATATTTGTTACGGTCGTGAATCATATCTTAATCAACTTACAACCTGACACTGACCTATAAAATGCAAAAAAACGTAAGAAAATTTAAATTTTGTGGGCTATCCTGGCGTTCCCACCTTAAAAAGAATTCACAAGAATCGAGTTTATTCTGAATTTATGATAACCAAACTGAATCAAAATTTACGACAGTGGAAATCAAAATTCAAATATCATTCAGGAATAGGAAGTAGTATTTCATTGGCGTGTAAAAATAAAACATCATGTATCTTTCAGTGAATTAATGATCATCTTGCTTAGTCAAATTGAACTCTATGGATAGGTAGATATGGATTGGTGTTCAATACTGTAGTTGTGATACCATTTTATTAATAGGTTGTGTCAAAGTTTCAAACAAATCTAGATTTTTGAGACGCGAAATTTATCGGTTTCAGTTGTCAAAGTATTCAGTTGTTTTGGAACATAGTTTGCTAAATTGATAAACTGTAAATAATTAGGATTCTTTAGTCTTGCAGAAAGAACGAAAAGTAGTGTCTTTTTTGTATAGTGTTTTTAGTACGATGTGTACTAAGAAATTCAATACTTACAATAATATAAGCTTTAAAATCCTGATCGCGTGTGCAAAAAACATACAATTAAATATTTACATCTTTGTTCTGTTTGAAAAACAACTTTTTTAGCACAGAAGGTATTCAAAACGAAATGTAATTTTTCAATTTTATATGAAAATCTCATTTTGTTCAAGGATAATATAATCTAATTTTCTCGTCAAGAATAACTTCAAATAAGGCAGTCTGACCATATTTATGTAAGTAGCTACAGAAAGAGGAAAGATTGAAAATGTATTTACGGCTTAAATCAACATTTTTTGAGAAAATATCGCTGATGATAATAGTGAATCCGAAAGATTACACTTTTTTTACTTTGATAGTTGCAATTTGGTTGCGATTGGATTTTCTATAATAATAGTCGATCAAAAAAACAATTTTTGTAGGGAACAAGTTTATGATACCTATTATTTTTTTATGTCTAATTTGGTAACGAGAAAATTGTCATGGGTAAAATTAGATTTGTATTAAATCACATATAAACCGTTTATCTCACGTCCTAACCAAAGCGATCAGTCGTGTAAATGCGTGATCTTCACGTTCATATGACACTCATTTGTTCGAAAAAACATAAGGCAGGGATTCTTGTCGTTTGTACACTCGGACTGTGTACACTGCTTCGACGCTGACGAAGAAAAAGATCTTGCCTGCGCTAGACCTGTCGCCCGAAGTAATATTAAGCAAATCAAATTTTCGTGCCTAGATCCTACAAAATTCTTGTCGTGTACATGACGAATTGACCCTATCTGCAGCAGACACGGTGAAATTTCTGAGCGTGTACTAGTGGCCTAGAGCGCCCTCTGTCGGTGCGAGCACGCGAACAATATGAATGCAAACATCACTTAGACTTATCCTTGCCGTCTCATTGCTCCACGCAGAATATTTATCCCGATCTAAATCTCACGTTCAGGTGCTCAATTCCCGTAACCCACCGCCATTTACCACTGCGGTCCAATAACTTAGCAGCATCAAAAGAAAGCAATAAATCACACTGTTCCGTGCGCACATTAACTGGCCCATATACCATCCTGATCTGGTGATTTACAAGTAATGTGCCAAAGAGATTGTAAAGAATTGTAATAGTGAAGAATGGTATGGTAAATAGGGTAAAACGCAGTGGTGTCTACTGGTGACCCTGTGGAAACCGACGTGGCGTACGTGTTTTAGGTCACCTAGGCTCTTTACTTTCCTACTACTTCGCATAATGGCAGATGCCTTCGATTTTACAACAGGTTCGATTCAGCTCTAGGATATGCCGGTTTCGTCACGATATTTTACTTCATAGTTTTGAAACAATGTAAAGTACTTGTCTTTAACCTACAAAGGGTAAGTCGATTCGTGAGTCGGTTACTTCGTATTTCTTTAGTAAATTTGAAGAGTGAATGATAGAGATACTATATAATCGATCAAGCTCATTAACTAGTAATAAATTTAGACTATGGGCTACTGAAAATGTCTCAATTAATATTCGTGAATGTCTCACTCGAACTTCACAAAAAAACATTTTTTTTGTTAAAAACGGAAATTACCCTTTAAAAAATAATAAAGACAGAATTTTATATACGAATACAGAAATTCCCGTATTTTCCCCTTAGGGGTAGGCAGTAACTACAGTACGCCACCTGCTATGATCCTTACATAGTCCTTTCGACCCCTCCACGTTCATACATCTGGTCAAGCACGCATGCCGGTTGCGAGTACTACGCACCTGGCCATTCTGAACCAATGAAGTCAGTGTATGTTCTTCTAGGTTTTCCTGTCCCCTCCTGGCGCTGCCACTCACATCAGCCTTGTTGTTCGATGTTATGTAAATTGCCTAATATGAGTTTCTGCTTAAATAAAAAAACAGTTCGTAGTATCAGGCTGATTCTCAACGAGGAGTTTTAAAAACAAATGATCGTGCACTTACCGTCACAATGCACTTTTCGATATTTCCCCATCTGACAGTTCAGCCCACATTCATTCATTCATTCCATATAGTTCACCCGGCTTTCATTCATTTGCTGCAGGATTAAAAGTTTCGATAAGATTTCCCGATAAAGTTCCATGTCATCCTGTTCTATTTGTTGGTTCCTTTGAGCATAGGCTTATTTATGTTGGAAAAATGCTTGTTTTTAAGCTTCGTTTTGAATAATCTCCAATCGGCAGTTTTATCTATAAACTCAGTAATATTAAAACTGATGCTAAGACTGCATTTCTTATTTTTCTTGACCCTGATTTTCTAAGGATAGTGAATTTCTCGTGGTTCTTAATCAATAGAAGCATTTTCAAAAATCCTTCCATAGTAATGATGTTGTTTTACAGCGTTTATTAAAAAGGTGTGGTCCTATTTATGGAAGTAAATCAGACCATCATTGTTATAAACGTGCTTGAATTCTAGCTTGTAGACCGCCTCCTAGAGCTTCTCCTTGAGACAGTGGGTGGGTAATTTGAAACATTAGGGTAATTTAGTCACGCGTGGTGAGTAAATCACCTACCACGCAAAACAAATATACTATATAATTTACAAAATAAATATATCTTTATTTCGGCTTGTTGGATGTGACATATCTTATAATCTTTGGTTCTACAAAATGCGCTGTCTCCTCACGACATAGTCCTTTACGGTATCAAAAACAGAATGAAATTAATTTAGGTCTGTGCCGTTACCGCTATGAGTATAAGCATCTTTGTGACGCTTTCTAAGCTCCACTTTCTTTGCAAAGATACGAAATTATTAATTTCGAAATAATAGCAGCCAATACCTACCATACATAAATTACCCATTAATTAAAACAATTGTTCCCACATGCAACTTTGACACTTCTAATTCCAGAATAAATGGAACGCGATTATTTGGCGGCGTTGCAAGTAATTCGGAAATTCGAGTACAGCCAGAAAGTTAGCGGGTAAAACCGCTTAGAGCGAGTAAAGTTGCCATGAGCGAAGTTAACACAGCGCACTCACGTAGGACGTAGATTAATTAAAATGGAGGCTGCAGAAATGAAAGTGCAATGACATTTTTTGAAATTGTGGTTGTAATTTTCTGTGATACCTACTACATATTGTGATTAAAAAATGGTCTTTTAATACTTTCATATAATAATTATAGCTGTACTTACAAAGTTTCTCTGGCGCGTGGCTAGAACCCCGCCATGTTGTTTTTTAAATACATTTACATCATCGACGTCATCTTGTTTTTTCAATACATTTTACAAAGCAATTTCACCAATGTGTACCATTCAGTTCTGTAGTGTGGTCTGTGAACGGCAATCAAGCGCCAAGGGTCTTAATTGTATCATTGTAGTCTAAGATGTTCCTGAATACTATAAAAAATATAATGCCAGTAATCCCCGAAGTATTGGGCAGAGGTGTACCTAATAGTACACCCACATTTCACCAGTTTTGTTAAAGTCCCTTGTAATAGGGGCTGAGCTTATTATAATCAACCGTAAACAAATACAGACTCCGTGGTTGCTACTAAGAAAAACCCACTAACACTTTGCCTGACTGCCTCGTGACTTCTGATTATGAGGTCCTGGGTAAAAGGGCTATCATACAGAGCTAACTAACAGAAGTTTCGAGGGAATACTAATTTGGCTCAAGTTTAAATAGTTCAAAAAAGCTAAAGTTAAATTAAGACTAGACTCGGCTACAAAAAACGAATATTCTAAACAAATAAAAACCCTAATTTCGTATTCAGAACCAGATCTTTAGTAGGTAGGTACTACCGCACTCACTAATGGACACTTTGAACCTTATACTCAGATCATAAGAGTGAAAAGCGGTCGACCGTGAGCGCGGTAGTACTTACTTTTTACTCAGTATCTTTTTTCTACGAAGAACAAAAGTGAAACGAACAGCAAACAAATAAACTACATAAATAGCATTGTTTACAATCCCCCATTAGAAGCCTTGTTTGTTATAACCCAACGATTTATAACAAACAAGTCTCTCGTACCGAAGGAATCCGAATCTCGATATAATTTAATTAATCTCAAACCATAAATCAGGTTTACCGACTACACGCTGCGTCTGTAAATTATTATAAAGACGAGGAAACGAGAATAATTTTGTTTTGGTTGAGATTTTCGTAGATATAAGCATATTTTATAGAACGTAACATAACATAACATCACGCCTGTAATCCCCGAAGGGTAAGGCAATGGTGCACACCCATTTCGCAAGTTATGTTTAAGCCCCATATAATAGGGGGCGAACCTATTGACATCAACCAGGCACAAATCCAGACTCCATGACTGCTTCGGAGAAATTCCTGATGGAGAAACCCATTAACACTTTGCGCGAGATGGGAATCGAACTCGGGACCTCACGCGCTTGCGACCACTAGACCATTACCCATTACTGGGTTGTGGAAGTCAGATAGGTAGTCGCTCCGTGCAAAATACCTACCTACTGGTATTCAGTTGCATCCTGTTAGAGTGGAAGGCGACCCCATAGCATCAAGTATAACATCAAGTATGTAGATTGCAACTACCTAACATGCTTCAGCCACATAGACATAGATATACAAATTCAGTTCCTAGATACAGATTCATTCCGCGATGTATTTTTTACTGCTTTTTGTTGATGATTTCTCAGTATTAAGTATCACCTATATAAGAAGAATTGTTGAACGGTGTTTAGATATTTTATGTTCATCGCGTTCAGTTTTATTATTGAAATTTTGCTCTTATTAAGTAGGTAACTCATACTTTTGCAAACAATATCAAAAATAAAATTAATGAGTCGAATTAACGTCGCACTGTATAATTCTAAAATCAATCATTACAAGAAATCATCATCACCTTTCCCCAACTATGTTGGTGTCGGCTTCCAGTCTAACCGGATGCAGCTGAATACCAGTATTTTACAAAGAGCGACTGCCTATCTAACCTCCAAAACCCAGTTAGTAATGGGTAAAACGATACCCCTTGGTAAGACCTGGTTCCAGGTTTTCGGCCCACCGACCAGTAACGACTGTCAAAGATCTCTTCATGACAGCTTGAACTAGCAGCTTAATTTGCTTTCCGAGGCACGGAAGAAACTCGGTACGTACAGGATGGTCTTAGATCCACGGACCGACCGGCAAGCGCGGCTTTACCTTGAAGATCGGCTGTTATTATTAAGATACATTCCAAGAATGAATTTACCAATAATACTAATCTCAACTACACGCATACACCAGTCTTTGCCTACAACTCTGAACAATCCACAGCGTGCGCATCTAACCAAACTGGTCGTATTTGTTCGACACTCAGCGCTCGGATTGGCTGTGCCCACAATACTCGCCCGTTTGGACAACGTGGGCAAACTACTGTAAGCCTGTTGATGGTTAATTGGTACAAGTGAAATATCTGGATTTTAGGTGTAATGAGACTACTATTGTAATGAATAAAAGAAAAGGTTTCAAAGATTTCGATAGTCATGGGTTTGACAAAAAGATAGAGTAATATGGTCATGAACGAGACAAAGCCGTAGCAAGACATTGTCTTAGACGCTTGACTACGAGCTTTGCTGCGCTACGTAGCTAAAATGATCCTGTATATGGCGTAATACCTTAGTGTTATCAATAGTAACGCTTATGTGGCACAATTAATAGATCGGCGCGTTAATTTTTACAAAGGAATGACTGTGTTACACAAAAATATGATATTAATACAGCTATTATTATCATATTTTTGTGTAACACAGTCATTGGTGTAAACCTTTATTTAACAATCTTACAATAATTTTACTTAATCTATTACAATAAGTCTCTATTTAGTTATTTGACACCGGTAACTGAAGATTGTCTTGCTTTCCAGCATAGGCCTCCCCTAAAGGTTTCCACTGTGTACGGTTCTGCGCTTGTCTCATTCTAGTAGTACCCGCTGGTCTTATAACGTCATCCTCTCATCTACGACTCTGTCTCCCTTTCTTTCTTTTGTATTGCATTGGACACCACTCTGTTACTTTCTTAGACCATTTATCCTTTTTACTCCGAACTTACTCTTACAACTTTAAAACATTGTGTTCTCCACATAACACATGTCGATATTTCATTCATAACATCCTCTAGTCTTACACTACAGTCAAGTTAAACAAGATATGACCAAGGTTATGACCAGCCTTCCAACCCTTGTTCATTTCCCCAACTAATTAGGGTCAATAAATGACCTAGTTAAACCTCTTAACAAAGGTAAGGCTACCTGCCACAAAGATTGTGTGGGTACAGAAATTTATTTTGTGGGTCCATTGTCCTGCATTTTTGTGTTCAGGTCAAAATGGGGTCTGGGGTAAAAAATGGGTCTATTATGCTTGCTTTGAGGTAAAAGAAAATTTTGTGAAGAAGTTTTGAAAAAATAAGTTGTGCTACCGATTGAAATTAAGGGTTGGAAAACATTTTGTTCGTTTTATGTTCTTCTTCATCTTAGTGGTTATTTTTTGTGGTAGATTTTTTTTACTTTATTTCTTATGTACAGTAGACGCTCAAAAGTGCACTACCATGCTAAAGATTATATTGCTATGAACTGTGCGAGCGCGATACAGCAATGTGTGTGCGTGTGCGTGTATGAGTGTTGTCTCAACATTCCACACATAACACACACTAATTAACTGTCGTCACACTACGCGAAATAGCATTATATTTCTGTTGCATTTAGAATACACATCATAGTGATGACCTGTTCTTACCATTGCATTGTTAAAATTCGCGTAGTATTAACATGGGTTGGTAGCTGTTTGGGCTGAGCATGGGTTCACGATCAATGAAGTCCAAGTTCGAATCCATGTTATTACAATGTGTGGCTGTTTTTTGTTTCTTTGAAACCTTAATAATATTTGTATTTTAAGCAGAAAGTCGTTAGGTATTTATGTTTATTTATAATGTAGTCATGCTTATTATTTATTTTTAATAAGAAGTTAAATATTAGATAGTTATTGTATTATTATTTAACCTCATTAATTCATTTTTTTTTTATGTTTTCGGTGTTGGAAGGTGGAAATAAAAAAATCATGCTCAATAATAACAAAAATGTTTATTCGTTTTATTTATTTATAAAATTAACAAACTTTTAGAATAATAAGAATAAGAATAAGAATAATATTTATTTGCTTAAAAACATGGTATAAAAGATGGTAAAAACAAAAAAGAAAGAGCATACATGTTTTTGCTTAACAGTAATAAGCGTGCAAAAATTTCACGACAATATTTAACATTTATTGTCAAAGAAGTCTTTGACACTATAAAAACTATGACTACACAACCATTCATGCAATTTATTTTTAAATAATCTCATTTATGAGAATTGTGACGTCACATTCCTATCTAGGCAAAAAAAAAGTTCTCTTATCACCGTTCATAAGATTTTTTGTTTTATACCCACTTAGTCAATTCATAATAAGGATAACATAACACGGAAAGGATATTCTAATAACACAAAAATAATTGTTGATACCCGCTTACGGTATCAGTATTCAGCAGAGTTCATTGAATACTAATATATGAGTTAGACTTAATGAACGTGTTTTTTTTATGTAACGTCACATTGAATGTATTGAGGTTATAGCTTAAGTGTTCATTTTCTTGACGAAAAGAATATTGAAACTAAACCCCAATTTAAGATCATTGAATTTAAAAAAAAAATCTTAATTTATTTTATTTTATTTACGGTTATGTTAATATTACTAAATATTTAGTTACCCGGTCTACTTATTAAATTAACTATTATTATTTTTTCGCCATAAATTAAGTCTTCCTTTTGGCAAGACTTGAAAGTCTTCTGGTCAGAAAATACAGTCACCTCCCAGTTAAAATCTAAATAATCTCGAGCAAAACGTAGTCTTTCCTCCCTGTGTTTTTGTGTCAAAAATGGTTTTTAGCTGGCTTCCGATGATGTAAACTTTCAGCATGGACTGCATGGCGAACAGTCTGTAATGTAGTATCCAATTGCTCTGCAAACATTATAGTTGGAATGAAACCATTTGTTTCATATTCTTCCACCATAAAACGTCGCTGAGTCGGGTTAATAAGCGGCGGCCTTTCACTTCTTAGACGAGTCTTCAGACTACCTTCCTCAAACCTCTTTACCCAACGGCTAACAGAATTTCTAAAAAAAAACAAAATATGATTACACACTTGCAACTAGCAATTTATTTAATAATAAGAAAATCACACACCACAACTATCATCATAATAATTATAATTTTTAAAAATAACTTACACATTTTAAGCCAGTTTCAGTTGAAATTGAGAAATATTAAGCCCATTTTTACGCAAAGTGACAATATTTGCCCTGTCATCAATACTAATATTAGCTTGCATCTTGAATAAAGACAATCAAACAATACGCTAATCGTAATAATAACACAAACGCTCGTAACAAAGTTCACCAACTAACAACGTCATAACTAACTACTTTGTTCAATCCAGAAGTTTATTTTGTTTCACATTCACCCTCATCTTTTTTGTTAATAATAAGTTCCAACTAATATTTAGAAAAACATATCTCATCGGGTCTAACGTATCATTTATAATTAAAACACAAAAAGTGTAATGTTACGCAGGCTACACCGTGCGAGATATTTTATCTATAGCGTTAACCGCTAAGCCAGATAGACACATAATTGTTAGTTTGAAATTAAATATCACTAAGTTAATACTCCGTCGCGACATGACAGGCTTGTCACTAAGGCAAATGATCATTATATCGCACTCTTTCTGACTAGATAATTATGGAAGAGTGCGATATACGAGATCGTGTATGTGTGCAAAATGTTTGGTATGGAAAAAGGTCATAAGTGCGACTTGTTTTGATGCGATCGTTTTGTGAAACTGCTACTGCACTTATGGTCTCTACTTTACTTACATAAACAGGTAACAAGATAACAGATTTTTTCATGGGGCTAAACCCTAACTGAAAGCACGAGAGTAGAAACTATAAAACGATCTGTTACGATCCTTTTGTACTCCTTTTGCTTCGTCCAACTTCATACATCTGGACATACAATCTGCGTTTCAATTTACATTAATGGCCGTTAAATAAAAAAACGAATTTCTCTTTCTATCTTATTAATGATCTTTTATTTTGAAAACTTTTCTCCCAACAATTTCGCGTAGAACTAACGTTTTCGAAACAAGCATCCACTTTTAAAGATTCGTTCAACTTAAACAAAAATATTTGAGAATCACTTTGATTTGCATCCGTACCTGAACGAAACCGGCTGCAAACACAGGCATAGATATAATTCAAATAAAACCAACGGAACACAGGCACCCGTCCGCCAGAGAGGTAGATTTTACTGATATGCATTTGCACACAGACCGCTATGTAGTGCCCCGATCACAACCTCAGGCAATGCGACTTGTGACTCGACTGACGTGACTTGTGACACGACTAACTAATGCAACTTGCAGCGGAATTCGGGGCACAACTTGGGGTACGACTTGCGACACGACTTGAGAGACGACTTGCGACACAACTTGCGACACAGTCGTCACTAAACAAAAAACAAAAGCGAGTCTGCTTTGGGACTTGAAACCCGACTTGCGAACTTACTTGGAGACGCGACTTACGACACGTTTTGCATCGGGACTTAATACTAGACTTGCGTTGGGAGTTGAGACACTACTTGCGACACGAATTGAGAGACGACTTGCGACGCGACCTTTGTCAAGTGACATCCGCGTTGTTTCTTTCGCGTGAGTACCGCGCGTCGCGTTGCATACTAGTAACAATTTATTTAATTTCTTTTCCCCGGAGCCCTGTTGTAGCACGTATTACAATGTCGCTACAGCGTGCAGTTCGTGGAGAAGCGGTAAAACAACACTAAAAAGAAGTGGTTACTCGCCAAGCTAGAAGATAGCGCCAACTTTGTTTCTAGAATTGACAGGCTTTTAGGATTTTGAGAGTAAAATTAGAGCTGTGGTAAGTTTTGATGGACATGATAAAAGGATGGGAATCTAGCCAACAGGACGGGTCGCTGAAATTGGCTTGATACTAAAACCGTTCTGAAATTGTGTATTCTTATAGACTCTAAAAAAATATCCGTTTTCGGTCATTGTTGTCAGTCTACAATTTAGACTCGTTGTTAGTTTAAGAATACAGGTAAGATCAATTAACAAAAACTACGGAAAATTTTGACTTTTCCCTGATCGTTATAGCTAGAATGTCACTTTATTTAGACTCTAAGGACGTATTTCTTTTTCTTTTACATTTTCCAAAATATGCCACATTAATTTCAATAATTACTTTCTCTACTCTTTTAAAATAATAAATATCAACCTCAAAATGAGCAACAGCAATCAAGTCTAGTTTGAGCTAGTTTTGTCACCAGAAAAAGTAAAAAAATCTGCCTAAAACAAAAAAAAAATATGGCCCTTTTGTTTTTAATTTTTGGAAAAATTACTTTAATACCCACCTACAAATTTAAGTTTATGCTACAATTTCAAATTGACTTAATGATTTTTCGAAGTAAATTAGGCTATAGAAGACTAGTACCATCCTGAAAATTTAAATTATACTATTTGAGGTTATTATTTATTTAAGTAGAAGTAATATAAATTGTAACCGAAATAAATATGGAATGTGTACATAATGTTTGCACACTTTTGGCTAAAAATCTCATGACCCTATTCGCCGGATTCCCTTTGTTCTAAAGAGTATTTCAAACAAAGAAAGACCGCGGATGTGACCCGCCCCTCGGTTCAGTATTCGTACAGTATATTCGTCCGTTCCTTTAAATTCGATCTACCTTCATGACCGCAAAACAGGTTTTATTTGATTTCCTACCTGTCTCCAACAATCCGTGTATTTACATACTAAGACAAAGTTATATAATTAAAGGCAAGTAAATAAAGAGATAATCAGGTAGTACTGTTTATGTGTCTGTGGTGACTACCTTTTTATATACGTAGTTGGGTTCTATTTAAAATTATATTAGATTTTTTTATCTCGAATTTCTCAGCAACAGACTGGAGTCTGGACTTATGCCCGGTTGATGGCAATAGACTCACCTCCTATTACATGGGACTTTAAACATAACATCACTCCCCTGTAATCCTCGAAGTTTTAAGCAGAGGTGTACCTAATAGTACACCAACATTTCGCCAGTTATGTTTTAAGTCCCATGTAATAGAGGGCAAACCTCTCAACCAGGCACAAATTCCGACTCCGGGGCTGCTATTGAGAAATTTGTGATGGAAAAACCTAATAACACTTTGCCCGACCCGGGAATCGAACCCAGATGCTCAGCAGTCGCGCTAGCGACCACTAGACCAATGAGGCAGTCACGGCTATGGGATTTTATAACTGACAAATTGTGGATGTAGCTACTATGGATGTAAGTACCTCTATCTTACATTTTGGACAACCAGACATGATTTTATGTTAATTAAAAGAACACCAGCTAAAACTAGAATCGTTAGGTATTTTTGGACCTAATTCACCAATTACCTAAACAAAACACGTTTAAACGTAATTAAACTAAGCTCACAATCGAACAAAAACCTTCTGCCTACAAATTCCAGCTGTAAAACGAAGCTATTATCATATTGTTGACGTAATTCCTTTCGTATCAAAGAGAAAAGATAATCCAGAAGATGATTTAATAACTGCGCTATCCGGAAGAATGTTGTGTTGAGTGTAAAAGGAATCCTATGCACGGCCATACAATACGGCTGTCGGGCTCACAGCCCTCTGTGAAACACAATCCCTTTGTGGATGGGACGGGGAAGCTGAAAAATATCGCTACGGCGCTTTTATCGCTTTAAGGCGCTGCATCTCTGTGTGATGTAACTTTTATAAGCGTGGGATTTTGTCTTTTGTCGGGGATGTGGGTGAGATGTGTTTTATTAGAGGAATGTGGTCGTGTAAATAATAGTTTATACCTAGCCATAGATTTTGCTTGAAAATGGAGTTAATTCTGGACTAGATTATGGGATTATGGGAACGTGGAATAGACTGTTTTAGAGCCACACTGCTAACTATGCCAAACAAATAGGAGAGCTTTTTATAAACATACAGTAACGATTGCCGTAGTCCAAAAAAAAAATGAGAAACACCGTCACAGTTTTTGTCCTACTATTATAACTTCTGTTAGCCAGTAAACACGAAGTATTTACGCTCGAAGAGTTTCGGAGTAACGGTTTTTTTTTATTAATATTTCCTTTATTTACATACAAATTTACATTTTTATATATTTCTTGAAAAAAAAAACATTGCAAAAAGCCATTTAAAAATATAAAAAATTGTAGCCCACCATTATCGGGAACAGGGTCTAAGCTACCAGCAGTCAGGGCTCCAAAGAGAGGAACAATACGAGCCGCTGAAACTTATTCAAGGCAAGATAACACCAAATATTTATTATTACTTGGTATTGATGGTAACTACCATAAAGTAGGTGTACCTTCCATCAAAACAGTCACAGTTGTACCAAATTATTCTCTGCTCAGACACGTACTTGCAAAGGATCGCGCGTGACAACCCTAACAAAGTTAGCAGGGCCGATACTCCGATAGTTGCGAACTTTCCATGTATTGATAGTTTTTGGCTTTATTGACATTTTGTTATATTTTACCCAAAGTTGTTTTGGTAGTACATTAGGTTGGAACAGTTTCTTATTTGATAAATTGTTGTTTCGTTTTTTGTAAGAGATCGAAACGAGTTAAACCGGCTGGTGCGGATTCAAGTTTTGGGTTAGTAAGTCTATATAAACATTAGTTTTAGTATTATGCGAAACCTGGAACACGTGTCTAGTATTTTTATGTAAAGAATCTATGTACAAAATTTCAAAACTGTATCATGAAAAATGACAAAGTTAAAAGCTTCTTCTGTTACCTGGCTGTCCGCACAAAAACGTAATCTCCACGCGGCGCACCCGCGCGCTCTCCTCCAGCGTCGTGTTGAGCTCATTGATAATAATAATTTGGCAGTAGGTACCTAAATGATTGCGATAGGTACTTAGTGTTACTCGGTATCCAACTTGTAGCCTTTTTTAAATATTTTTGGGACAAAATATAAAATGGTTTAAAAATTATTGAAATCGATCCAGTTACTTATTCTTATATTCAGGTTTCGCATATACTAAAATTAATGTTATAAAGCCAAATCGAATTGTTATTGCATAACTACTAAGTTTTTGTAGTTATGCAATAACAATTCGATTTGGCTTTATAACATTATTTTATTTTAGATTTCTTACAGGAATATAAACGTAATGCCATGCTATCAAAACTAGATATTTACTGACAAAGCAATAAACAGAAACAAAGTAAATTGTATTTGTCTGTGTTTTGTTTACCATTTTTTATTCTACAGTGTGCAGTGAAAAAGTCTAACGACAGCTCTACCAAGTAATGTCAAAGTAAAATTGTTCTTTAGAATGCCACACTTCGCAGAACAACACAATTTTTCAATGCAATTTAAATTCGTAAATGAAGAAATATAATTGACAAGCCTTTGGTTACACAGAGAAAGACTAGGTCCTAGACATACCATCAGTGAAAACGATGACAGAAAAGTCAAAATTGAACTAGCTTATGCCTGCGGTTTAACCTTGTGGAGTTCGAAAATTGTGCCATGGGATCACACTACCGGGATAAAAGTAAGTATCCTATGTGTAAATCCAGGTTATAAACTATCTGTTTGTCTAACTTCATCCAAAACCATTCAATAGTTTTTGCGTCCAACAATCCTCACAAACTTTCGCATTTATAACATAAGTAGGAAGTAGGATTGACATAAACCAACGAAAAGCTAATGTCAATTCCGCTGTAAGTCGTTGTTGCCATTTATCTAAGCTCTCAATTTTCTTAAAACATTTCCTTTACCAATCGTACCTCCTATTAACTCAACACGTGCAAATCCCAGGTTTTGAAACCGCAAACTTTATGCTCAAGACGCAACTCCGTACCTACCACATGGTTGTGTAACGTGGTAACCACAGCCTCCTTGGAAACGTACTGTTCCCGAATTTCACGTAACACGTACCTAGGTAAGTACTTCGGTAGGTTTCTGAACGTGACAGCGCTAATACAGTTAGTTCTACTTGTGTGATACCTACGTCCTATAGTTTGGGAACTTACTTACTTGTTTTGTTTCTAATAACTTAAAGAATATAGCCTGGTAAAAGAGCTTAAAGATACGAGGAAAAATTCTGTAATATTTCGGTTATTAATTTTTCTACCTTATTTTTTACATTTTTAAATACCTATGCCTATATAAACTCACTATATAAAAAACATTAAAATATAAAAAGGCCCACTGGTAATTTATCTATTTAATGTCTTGTTTTTGCATGAACACTTGTCTTCGTTAAAGAAAATATTCGGCTACATAGATAAATTTACTAGATTTCATTTTATTGAGAGTTTTTCTGCCGAGGCTAAGCACAAGAGAGACTACGTAAAATTAGTCTCTCACAGACGAATCACTAAACTATTTTCTGTCTGCAAAACTTAAGTATTTAGGCCCCTCAAAATTTGTCCCCGGTCGAATTCACTAGACCATTTTTTTCTATCTCCAGAACTAAGTCCGTTGATTTTTCTCTTCAGGCGAATCCTTTAACTATTTTTAAACAAAACTAAGGCATTTAAGGCTCTTTTAACTTGTCTCCAGACCAGTCCTGTAACATTTTTTTTCTTTCTTCATGATTTTACCATTTTTCAAAAAAACCTTATTTAGTCCTTTTTTCTTTCTGTTAACTATTATTTTTCCATTACTTCACTATCTGAAATCTAACACGTACAATTTTGTCTCACAGCCAAGTCCCGCACATATCTTCTAAAACGTGATACTATTAAGTTTAAAGTAAAGACTTTACTAGTATATATAGCTTTACTTGAAAAAAAACACTGACCTTATTGGTTGATGCTCTTCAGAAAGGTCAGGCGCGTAGCACTCGCAACCAGCGTGCGTGTAGGACCAGAGAGCCTGGCACGAGCGCGCAGTCCAAACGTAACGTAAATACGTCAAAAGTACAGCAATTATCCTATAGCATTTAAGTTAAATTTAGTTTCATCCATAGATATAAATAAATTCTTAAAATTATGAAAAGATTGTATGTGAAACGAGTATTTATAATTTTAAAATCAACGTATTTACGAGTACTTTACGCTTACACCGCAAGATCGTGCTAGGGCCTCAGATGTAGGAACGGGTACACCCCGTTTGGTAACTTTCCCGATTCGCCAACTAAACAATATACCATCACAAAAGTGCAGTTTCGTAACTACGTGGACGAGGCGAAAGGAGTATGTAAGGATGACTGTAGTTCCTGCCTACCCTCATAGGAAAGAGGCGTTAAGATTGTCTCGATAACACAATACGGGCTAGTCTTATGAGTGATGACGTAGATCTTAAATAATGTGGATAAACCTTAGGGAATCTTCCGGGTAATTTAATCTCGGCTTGTGTAATGACGCTTGAAATGGTTCGTTCATAAATAATTTTGTATGATTTGGAAAAAGAAAGGAAAATTATGTTCAGAAACGGGAGGTATTAGGTACAAGTAGTTAATAATTACTTGCTGAATTAATGCGATGAATGGAAAACAGAGAGCATATAACAGTGACTTGCTTTGCTTCGAAAATGTACCGTTTTTCTCCAAAGATTTTCAGCGGGATCGTCTTTTCTATTATCTCGTCTGCTCAATGATTGATGAGTTGTTATAATGAAGAGCATTGGATTTGTGAGTGTGTCATGTGCGTTCCTTCTCAGTAACGGACTAAGTAAGACATAACATAACATCACGTCTGTAATTCCCGATGTGTTAGGCAGAGGCTTACTTAATAGTACACATTTCGCCTGTTTTGTTTAAGTCTCATATAATCAACCATAATTCCAGACTCCGTGTCTGCTACTGAGAAATTTCTGATGGAAAAACCCAATAACATTTTCCCCGACCTGGGAATCGAACCCAGGACCTCATGCTCAGCTGTCGCGACGGCTAAAAACTAACATGTAAATACAATAAATTAGTGGTTGCCTATAAAGTGTTACCACGAAACACTAACGGCCAGTGACTGTCAAAGTTTTAATTGCCAAAAATAGCAATTTGGCGCAACACATTATGTATCAAATTCAGGTGTTTCGGAGTTTCACTAAAACTTTTCAATAGGTACAGTTTAACTGGCCACAATTTGCAAATTGTAAAAGTTTTGCAATATTGTTTTGTGAAAAATGAATAAAAATAAGTATAATGTATTTATTTTTAGTTAGACAACATTTGTTATTTTTCATAATAAGAAATAACCGAACAAACTGGCGAAAAAAAACGAAATAAGTTACGTGCCAATAATGTCTTGTTACCTTTGAAACTGAGACCTAATAATGCTACATTAAAACCACAAACATTATAAGAATGTAAGCAAGACAAGCAGACAAGAAATGTCCATAATCATAAACAAGTTAATAATTGAAAATATAACCGTATACCACAGGCCGAAGCGAAAAACTTTTTAATCTTCTTTCAATAACAAACTGGTTAGTGTCAGTAAAACTGTACCATGCCAAATTTGGCAATTATATCACGGAGATATACAACATTAGTTTTAGTTTATGCGAAACCTGAAACACGTGTCTAGAGTATTTTTATGTAAAGAATCTATGTTCAAAATATCAAAACTGTTTCATGAAAATTCACAAAGTTATAGGCTTGTTCTGTTACTGGTTGTCCGCACAAAATCGTGGTCACCACATGGCACCGCCGCGCGCGAGCCTCCAGCGTCGTCTTGAGCTCATTGATAGTAATAATTTGGCAGTAGGTACCTAAATGATTGCGATAGGTACTTAGTGTCCAACTTGTAACCTTTTAAGATATTTTTGGGACAAAATATAACATGGTTTAAAAATGATTGGAATCGATTCAGTTACTTATTCTGAACAAACTATATTCAGGTTTCGCATATACTAAAAATAATGTTGTACATAGAATTACACTTTTTCTATGACATTTCTTGAGATAGCCTCGAACATCAAACTGCCAAAGTAGTAGCAAACACTCATAAACATGCTCTAATGGCTGTCAAACTTTCTACACATCCACACGAGATAACTTCAAAACGTTTTGTTTATTGCAATTACCGAACAAAATGTTTACGAAACTTGTTCCAAACTTTTGTCCAAAATGTTAATGTGTCTTGGAAATATTGGTGAAACATTCTTGTAAGATTTCTTGAGTGTAGAGTACTAAGTTTAGTCATTATTCTGGATTGAATTTGTTTTGGGAAATTAATGCTTGGTGTGTGTCTCTGAAGTATTTAAATAAAGATCTTGTGATGTAATGTTGCTCATTGTTTAACAGTTTGTCAGATACCACTGTTGAGTTTGGGCCTTTTGATGACCGCTTCAATAAAGGAAGGAATTAATGCTGTAATTGCTTCGGACCGTTTTTTACAGATTGCAGGCAGTTAAAACATTCTTAATAGATGATGAAAGTTGGAAGATTTAAGCTTACAAGGGAGAATGAATGAAAAAAAAAAAACGTGATACACCGAACCCAACTAACATGGGACAAGCACAGGAACATGATGATAAGGTGATAGAAAGACAGTGCTGCTTACCTAGCACTAATGTAGCCAATGGTAACATAACATCACGCCAGTAATCCCCGAAGGTTTAGGCAGAGGTGTACAACTGTACATACCTAATAGTGCACCTACATTTCGCCAGTTATGTTTAAGTCCCATGTATAGTCCATGTATCCACACTCCGTGGCTGCTACTGAGAAATTCCTGATGGATAAACCCAATAACGCTTTGCCCGACCCCACGCGGGAATCGAATCGAGCTACTGCTGAAAAAGAGGTCCTGACCGAGCATGGTGATTGCAAATATTCTCACTGGCTTTGAATTGAGCTCTATGGCGTGCATTTGGTATATACCTATTATATACCTATTGTTATATCCAACACTGGATTAATATAGGAGACTGATGACTCAGACCTAACTTTATAGTAATATCACTGAAAAAAATCTCTCCCGCTGCTACGGGCCTTGATATTAATCTGCTGAATTAATCAGCACTTTTTTTCGTTGTTTCACTTGTGAAATCGGCGTTAGAGTAGTCTGCAAGCTGCCTAATTGAATTTTTAACTTTTGATCAAACTGTAGTTTGATTAAAAATTGTTCGTGAACCTGAACTGGACCCGAATTCATTTCTAAAACTAGAAGTATGGAGAGAAGTTTTATTGTTACTTTGCAGAGCATGTTTTTTTATTGTATAATGCAGTAAGTTGGTACTAATTCATGACGGCATGATACATAGCGTTTATTGAGCAAGTTGATTTGTACAAACACGTTTAGACGGCAAACGATAAATTATGAAGTCTGACAACAAATTATGCAGGGTGTAAGGGACAACCCTCTACAAACTGATAGGGGGTGCATTCAGCTAATTAAAAAGATTTGACCATTAATTATACACATTTGCAGTGCAAGCCTATTTGCAGTAAACTTGTACTGTCACTTACGGAATGTTTTCCGTGGTTGTTCATTATTCTAAGCTCCCGATATTTCGACGCTGTATCAAGAGCCATGATCGCGGGTTGACTGGAGAATGCTGGTGGATGGAAAAAAAAATAACAATCACGGAAGATATCCCGTAAGTGACAGTATAAGTTTAGTTGTAAACCGTGAAAGCTTAAAACACTAATTGTAATATTTAGCTCTTGCCAGTGATCTGTGAGTTAACTTTTCAATATTCTATTGTTAAAAATAACTGCGGCTGAAATATTACCCTTATACTCAGGTTTTAGAAGACTGAAGGTATTTTTCTAAGAGCACTTTTCTAAAGATCTTTTCACCAGATATCTTCTTGAAAATACTCGTGAGATGAGAATAAGTTTTATGTTACGTGCATAGTAAAAGGAATGTGTGGTTACATTTTGAGAACAAAAGAGTAAGAAGGTGCAGTAATAAAGGTAATAATGTAGTGGGGTTTTGTTTCAAATGTAACGTTTATTCTAGTCTTAAAACAATATCTATTTTATTTGAATAAATATTTTTCTTTGCCGGAGAGCTCATCATTTGCCTAGCCTTTTCCCAACGATGTCAGGGTCGGCTTCCAGTCTAACCGCCTGCAGCTAAATACCAGTATATTGTATTTTACATGGAGCGACTGCCTATCTGAACCCTACAACCCAGTTAGTACTGTAAAATACGATACCCCTTGGTAAGACTGGTTGTCAGACTTTCGGACCACTGACTACCCGTAACGACTGACAAAATTTACAAATGACAGCTCATGACATTATAAATTATTATAAGACTATTAAAATGGTCTCAACTGCCTCTCTGCCTAGTAGTCACAAGCGCGACTACTGAACATGAAGTCCTGGGTTCGATTCCCGGGTCGGGCAAAGTTTTGTTCCATCAGGAATTGCTCAAAAGTTGCCACCGAGTCTGGATTTGTGCCCGGTTGATGGCAATAAGATCGCCCCCATTAAATGTGACTTAAACATAACAGGCGAAATTTGGGTGTACTATTAGGTACATACCTCTGCCTAAGCCTTCGGGGATTACAGGCGTGATTTTATGATGATGAGAAGTCAAGACAAGACAAGACATTTATTTGTAGAAACATGAGTATACATACAAGACATGCAGGTTGTTCATTATCAAAAAAAGATCCATCATGTTCGGCCTTTGGGGCATACAAATACACCGTGACTTTTTAGTCGTCTTACAACGGCAGCCCACTTCAAGTATCCAATGACTACTAATCATTAATATAAAAAATAGATATTTTTGAGACTTTAATAATTTTAAAATAAAAATATTATCCAGTAATATGACGCATGGCGTAGTTAAAAATACCCTGTTGCGAGCGATGATCTACTTAACTCGAGCGCTGGGTAGGTATGTTCTCCCGTTTGACACGTAAACATCATTAACAGGATGTTTCATAATTTTATTCTAATGTATTATTTATTTTTCTTTGTACCTATTATGGTAGGAAAAAAACTAAAATCGTGCCTAGAATTATTTTATGTCGGGTACATTGAGTAGACCACCGTTGTAAGACGACTAAAAAGTCACGGTGTATAGTTACAGGTAAGAAAAGTCATTTGTAAGTATTTAAACAAAGATAACGACATTACCAAATTGTCTCTCAAACTAATAATTAAATTTAAATAATAAATTGCAAATTTGAATTAAATACGTAAAATAAACTCAAAAAATCCCTCGCAATATTTTTTCAATTGTGACCCATAAAATATAGTCAGTGTACAGTAGACAACCAACATAAAACATAAATTTCAAAAAACTGAAATATCCTTCGACTTTTTCTGCCAACCATCTTCATTTTAACTTTCCTAACTACGTTAGACTCGCCCGTCGAGCTACAGTGGGTAATGCACCTAAATTATAGTATTACTTCGAACGTCTGCTGCCGGGACCTTTGCTAATTAACTAGTGGTATAATTTGGAGCTGGACTAGTCAGACTTCCAGACTTAGAACTATGTGAAACGGAAGTCAGGACTGACTTGGGAATCATGGGTCACCGACTTGAACTTATAAGATAAACGTTGGCTATTTTTACTAATATTAACCGACACCTTAATGAATGGTCTGTTGCTCTAATCGAATTTGAACTCTCAACCCTGAGGTTTGCGTTGAAAATTTAACAGAGGGCTGTTATTTAGGAATTCATTTAAGAAGTCGTCTCGTTTCTGTAAAAATGGGTAGTAGGTTCATTGAGTCTTGAATGGCATCGAATAGGCTTCAAGTATTTATATGCAGAATAGATTTTTTGGAAACATTATCACTTTCCCGTTTACTTCGTTATCCTCGTGGCTCTAGGGGCCGCAAGGGCAACTGCTGAGCATGAGGTCATGGTTCGATTCCCTGTCGGGCAGAGTGCTATTTTATTTTTCCATAAGGAATTTCTCAATAGCAGCCACGGAGCCTGGATTTGTGCCCTGTTGATTGCAATAGGCTCGCAGTATTACTGGGGACTTAAACATAACTGGCGAAATGTGGGTGTACTATTAGGTACACCTCTGCCTAACCCTTCGGGGACTACAGGCGTGATGTTATGTTATGTTGTCACGTGGTAAAATAGTTAGTGGTAGAATAGTCCCTCGAGTTTAATTTGTCAGTTCATCTGAGTGTTTTATTAATTTGGGACAAAAACTTAACTCCAAAATAAATCTTCCAGCTGATGCAGTCTCATCTGGAAATCCTATCATACTGTAGATGTATGTATGTATTAGGATGAAGGAAACCCGCCGGACCTCTCGGAGGAGTTATGGTCCATTTGACCCGCTTCCACTCCCCTTATCTGTAGTATTATAAATGTGTAAGAGGATGCCATGATGCATAGTAATGGGTATGAAAACATATTGTTTCGCTATTTGAAATAATAATACATGCGTGTTTCAATACGAACCTATACAAATAAATAAAGTTGAAGTGTCTGTTTGTAATTTTAAAATAACAGCTTTTTACTGAATGCATATGAAAGTTGTTTTAAATGTTTGTCTGTCGGTTTATTCTGGCTAATCGTACAAATGTAGTACTAAATATTGATCTAAACGCATTACCAACCATTCCCCAATGTGTACTTCAATTCAATCACAAATGGCCATATTACCTAGCTGGCCAAAGATTATGGAAACAAAAAGAGATGCGATTATATTGCGCACTGCTTTATTGCCTACATGATGGTAGTAATGTGTTTTTGTGAGAAAACACATGATAAATTCTTGTGTTTCGCAATGAATATGTAAATTTGATGTTTGCATGTAATTTACTTTATTCTGACGAAAGCTAACGGTCTAATATAATTTAGGTACCTATTTGTGTTGATTTAACAGCACACTGTTAAAAATACTTTAAATAATACTATGAACTTTGCTTATCCAGATCCAGCAATAACGTGACGTATTCACATAGTACAAGATTTTTATCTACACGCATTACCCACCATACTCAATTTTCAACGGACTCAGTTCAATCACAAATGGCCCAAATTGCCACATAACGTAGCTGGCCAAAGATTATAGAAACAAAATGAGTTGAGATTATTTCGTGTAACACTTTTATTGCCTACATGATGGTAGTAATGTGTTTTTGAGAGAAAACACGCTATAAATCCCTGTGCTTGGCGGTGAATATGTGAATTTGATGTTCGTGTTAGTTTTTGTTATTTATTTGGTGTCTGAAGTTAGTGAATGTTGTTGTGAATAATGTGCTTTGTTGGTTTTTCACTAGAGTCCAAGTAGAAGTTGTTAATAATATTAATGTGTCGTGTGGTTCATTTATTAAACGTAGAATCTGCTGGTTATTGTCAAAGTTACATTTAACTACAAGTGGTTTTTTGGTCTTAAGCGTGGCTGAAATATTATTTTCTTACCATTTGACATACATATATCTATTTTAGGAGCATCAACAACATCAGCCATCATCATATTATGTGTGATATTTAAAACTTTTGTCTGAGTAGCCGGCAGCCGTGGAAACGTTACAAGGTGATTATGTTTAGTTTATGTAATGCTAGCTCAATAATTATATACGTCACTAGAATTTTTTCAGCATTTATCCTCAAGTCACCAAATAGGCAGTAACAATAAAACATGTCATGTCTTTAATCCCACTCTTTGACTATAATATCGCGTGCGTAGAGGGGACTGTCCTTTCAAGTGGTGCTATTAGGTGTCATTTCCTGATTGTATTAAAATATTGAACGATCACGATATGGTTTATGTAGTTAAGAACTTTTTGGGGGGATTTTGATGGTATTAATCATTAGTTATGATTCTTAAAATGTCAGACTACATAACAGAACATCACGCCTGTAATTCGAAGGGTAGGCAGAGTACACCCACATTTCAACAGTTATGTTTTAAGTCCCATGTAATAGGGGCGAGCCTATTGCCATCAACCGGGCACTAATCCAGACTCAGTGGCTGCTTCTGAGAAATTCCTGATAGAGAAACCTAAAAATTTAACCCAGGATCTAATGCTACGAAGTAACGAGGCAGCCAAAAAAATGTAAAACTAATTAAAAGAAAGTAAAATGTAAGACTATTGATGTAACTGTATGGTTTACATTTTTGGTTAAAATTATTATCCCGTAAATGTGTTTTCAGTCTCAAATATCAATTCACGCTGATTTATTTGCTGTTTCACACGAAATTAATGATGGACAGAATTTAATGTTACATCAAATTATATTCTGTTACAGTCTGCATTCAGCTCATGCAAAACTAATGTAATAAAGTTATAGGTACAGTCTGCCACACAAATCCAGCGATTTGCGTGGCAGACTGTACCTGCATTTAAGTTTTCGTGTTTCTGTAAAGGTACAAAGGTCTTAATGTCTTCTGTCTGCCAATATAAAGGGTGTAAATAGACCCTTAATACATCCGAAAGGTCGCCCCGTCTTTACGATATTTTTTTTGTTCTAGACCATACCTTGGAACCTTCTAGTTACGGAGATATTGGGGGTCAAATTTCCAACTTTTTCACAAGTTTTTTAAATACATGTTTTTAGTGTAAGAATTTTACTTAACACATCTTCACGACCCCAGTACTATCCATTCCATCCATCAGCACAATGATTTGAGTGCATTCATTCGAGTCCTACTTTAAAACGTGATTTTTCACCCCAAAAAAAAAGCAAATTCCCAGCAATAATTTTTGCGTAAAGTTACTTAGTTTGATGTACAGAATGCTTGGTTGACGGCTATGTGAAGGGTCTGTTTACACCTTGTATACCTACATCACAGTATCTACAGAGTTTTGTCATATATTGGCTCCCTTAACTGGCAAGCTATTTGGAGCAGATAACGTCGAAAATCGAGCATCTGTCAAGACATCTTAAGACATTTTGACTGGTTGTTTATGATAACTGAAAACTAGATATAGAATAAGAATAATCACCCTATAAGAGTCCCACGGGTGGGACACAAGCCTCCACTCGGTGAGATGGGCTGTAACCCACTCCACGGCCCCAGTGCGGGTTAGTAGATGTTCCATGTCTTCGATTTCGCGGTTCTAGGACTTGGCGATTTCCTCGCGACATTATCCTTCGCGGTTTTGTAATCGATTTTGTTTGGAATCGATCGAATTACAATGTAAACGTATCGGTTTGAAACGACTTTTACTGCTGACCGTACGTTAGTTTTATGCGGGTGTCAGTTAAATTATCTGCAGAACGCATGAGAGTAGAGAGGCTGTGACAACGCTTTTAGTTCAAACTGAAGCGATAAATGTAACCTGTTGGAAATTGGAATTTTAACCAAATTTTTATGATTTATGAATAACTATGGCGCAATGAATCTTTCAAATAATATTGAGATGGCAGATGAGCCAATGCTCCTCATAAAGCCTTATCGCTGATTTGTTGAAAGCAATAAATCAGCGATAACTACTGAAAACTTATGACAATCTTCTGAAAAAACGAAATGATTTGAAAGCGATTACTACTAAGCCCTCTAATGTCAAACCGCCATGGCTTCATTGCCATTATTTAAAAAAAAAACCTGGTAATACTTCCCCGAAAGAGATCCTATGTAACGTGCTACTACTAAGTTACACCTTTAACACTAAAGATAGCCACACACAAACACAGCAGGCTGCTCTTCTTCTTCGAATATTAAGAGTAAACCAGTATTTTAAACTCCTGGCGTGAGACTTCACCGTAACTGGTAAAATGTGGGTGACTGGGTGGTACAGTTGCCAGCGCATCAAGTAAACAACAAACTGTCAAATATTCTCATTTGATTTTGGACTTAACCATCAACGTTTTATGGTTTAAAATCATTTGGAGAAATTTGACAGTTTGTGGTAACTTGATGTGCTGGCGACTATACCTACTAAAGGTACACTTCTGCCTAAACCTTCACAAAATACAGGCATGGTGATAAAATGTGCGTATGTACTTTTACTGAAATGAGTGCTTAACGTTCGCAAGCAAACGAAAACCGCGACAAACAGTTAGCTACAAATACATTCAAACAAACAGTAACGGCAAACTGCATGTGGTTAAAATAAGATGTTTGCGATAAGTACAACCTAATTTCCTCAGCCGCTTGAGTGCGGTGGTAAAACCATTTCAACACAGCTTTAATGGTTATTTACGTGTCTTTTTAAGTGCAACAAAATACTTTGTTTACCGAAAGAATGTCTCTTTGTTTGTTTATCTGATATACACGTTTAAAAAGAAATAAAGAAGAACTGTTTATTCTGCACAAATACAACAATTCGTGTGGTTAGTGTAACCTGGTGTCAGAGTTTTCATGCCGCCCATGGGCCTCTGACTTGGCTTTACAAGCCGTCGAGCAATATCTCTCAGACATGCTGGTTTGGTTTCTTTTACCGAAGCTGGTGATAATTATAGCTTATAAGTAGTACATAAGTAAATAAACGTATGGATTTATTACCATATAGTCGAGTATCATTTATACCTCACAACTACAACCAAACGCACATAAATCCGAAAAAGCAGATGTACCTACGTGCCTTGAGTTCGAACTCGTGACCACTAGGGTATCACTGCTCATTCATACAATTTATATGGTTATCTAAAACGATCTCGATGGACGAAAATTACAAAAGAGACAGATTGATCCTTGAAAATTTAAACTAAAGCATATGGCAGGATCTTCCTAATTTCCAAAAATCCGAAATGTCACCCTTTACAAAAAGCATAAATTCATTTTAAAACCGCATTTAGGAAACAAAAGTGGAACCAACCAATTGATTTAATTCATTTCCATTGATTCCACCGCGAAACGAACACAATTTAATTGATTCATTTTTTGAACATAAATCTGAATTCCAATTTTTAGAATCAAGAGTACGATTCTAGAAAAATGGAGATCAATTTTCAAAATTAAAGCACGAATTTGAAATTACTGAATGAAATTATGTCAATTAACATGAACGCGATCAGCCCATCTAAATTGCGCGCAAGAGCTGTCAGTGCCCGTAGTAATTGTGACACTGACTCCGACCTTTCTATCTCAGACAAGACCCTGCATGGTCCTCACATGATCTGGACAAGACCATGTCTATGAATTTGTTTCAGCTGTTTCTTCTCAGAGTAATCAGAATAGAAACACGGAACTCATCTTGTTTGTAAAAAAAATCCGGCCAAGTGCGAGTTGGACTCGCGGACCGGCAAGGGTTCCGTATAAACTTGTAGGTAATTTGTTATTAAACTACATATTTACGGTTTTTTTACATGTGCTGTAAGACCGCTTCTTGCGAAATTTCATGATTCTAGGTCAACGGGAAATACCCTATAGGTTATGATTACCTTGTGAAATTGCCAAATATGCGACATAAACACATCATTATTATCTTTTGATCGCGTTGACTTTTAAGTTCAAGTTTACTGCTTCAAGGGGTAGCAGACTTGAGTATTTCATATTTATTTCTGTTAGATAGCTCCACCCGTTCACAAGAAAAAGGGTCTTGACAGACGATCGGACAGACGGACAACAAAGTGATCCTGTAAGGGTTCCGTTTCTGCCGACTGAGGTACGAAACCCTAAAAATACTAGTAAAAGTGTTTTTATAACCTTATCACCATCGTCATTTACTGACACCTTTCGAATGAGTTGATGTTTCACGATGTGTCACGTTTAGTTACATATGTGAAATTCACCCTAATAATAATTATCTTAAATAATTTATGCTTTGTGGCCCCTGGTGTGACCTATGACCTCAGTAAGCAATGATAACTTGACCTGACCTCGGTTATCTTGCCACAACGGCTGTGTATAATGTGGGGCGGCTTAATGCAAGGGGTACGGAGGGATTCAATGGAATATTTCGGACAATGAGGTCAACGTTTTGCCTTCAATATTGTGTTTGTTATGAAATTGGTATCAAAACAGAATTTAGTATAGTTTTAGGAAGAAAAATCTTGAAGAGTGTGTTGTGTTGTACCTGCAGAATCTAACAACGAGGGTTTTATTTTAATATTTTTCAAGATGTGCCTACTCTCACATATACAAACAGCCAGACTAAAAACAACTACCTGTAGGTCATACAAATATTTGTTCCGTGCGGGCACCGAACCCGCGACACGCAGCGCAGCAGCCAATCGCTTAGCCACTGCGCCAATCGTGCCATAAAGTTGGTAACAAATAAAGGAGAATTCTATTTTAGGTTATTTTCTTGGTAATAAAAAAGAAAGTCATATAAAAATCTTACCTATAAGCGTCCACTTAGGCTCCTCTCCACTATAAATGAGTTCGAATATTTGCAAGAACTTTTGTACAATCATTTCCATTTATAGGTACTTTTTTAAAGTTGACCCAGACATCTTGACCCTTATATAAAAAGGGTTCTTGAAGAAAAGTGTTTCTAAATCTAGAAATGGAACAAAGCTAAGCGTAGATATTTCGCTTAGGATCCACTGTTCCGTTCCTTTGAGTAGCTCGTTTGTCTTTGTGTCCGTTACAGGAAGGAATCAACACAAAAGCCTATTTTGTTTTGGGAAAAGAAAATTGTGTACAACTCGATATTTTCTGGTCACTTGAAAAGTGAGCGGGAAAAATCTTGTAAGGCACGATAAAAAATTAAAATGAAAGGAATTTAAATAAGTTACAATTATGAAATATTAAAAGATATATTTAGATACATAACCTTCCTGTTTTTTTTTACGGTCATAATCTTATTCATACAAATCATAGTCATAAAATTATGACCGTCAAAAAGAACAGAAAGGTTATGCGCAATTATGACCGTCCGTGAAAAAAACCTTTCTGGCGATAGTATATTTCTGACTCTCTAATTCTATGGACTTTACTGACAGTTAAGCTATCATACCTCCGGGCAAAAGTTACCATATAATTACCAAACATTTTGTGCATATCATCACGCCTGAAACCCCCATAAGCTTAACAAAGATGAATCCATAATGCATACACATTTCGCCAGTTTAAATCCCATGTAAAAGGGTGCGAACCTATTGTACAACTAGAGCTAAAGGCAGCCATGACATAACATCATGCCTGTAATCCTCGTAGGGTTAGGTTGAGGTGTACCCTAACAGTACACACAGTTAAAGTCCCATGTGACAGGGGGCGATACTATTGCCATCAACAGGGCACAGATCCTAACCCCGCGGCTGCTACTCAGAAATTCCTGAAGGAAAAATAGTCTTCTTTGTAAAATAAGTTCTAATTCACGTACTTTGATATGTCAATCACCGAACGAAGACACAAATTCAACAAAGCTATAAGAACAGCTAAAATCTTTAGTTCCTCTTCAAAATAGAATCCCTCAAACATTTCTCAAGACTTGGAAAGCGATGAGTTGGATTATAATGTTGAGAGGTTACCTCAAGAGCGTCTTAGTGGTCGGTTCTTATGGCATGTTTGAGTCGGTGGAGGATTATATTGTTATACCGGTGACTGTAAAATAGAAGATGTTTCCGTGGTTAATAATACAAAGGTCAAAAGTAAGCTAAGGAAACTCTTCAGTATTGAATATCGATGTCTAAATACAATGAAACAAAAAAAGGATTGATGTTTTTTAAAGCAACGACAGGAAGTAATATGGGATATTTTTTATATTGATACTTGAGTGAGTTATTTTTTTATGTTAACTGAGAAGTTAACATAAAAAAAAATAACTCGTTCAAGTCACTATGAAAATGTGGTCGTTTACTTAAAAATAAACAGGTGATCAACTATTTTTTAGGGTTCCGTTGAAAATTGTCAAAAACTGAAACCTAGATTCATCCTGTCCATCTGCCTGTATTAAAAATATTATTATTATATTGTCTGGGGCTACGGAACTCTTAGTGAGCTAGTCCGAATCGCACTTGGCCGGTTTTTTTTTGTATTATTATGTGAAGTTCGCACTACGTCTATTCAATTAAAACTGACCTGTTATAATGTCTAAAACTTAAACTATTCCTTTCATTTCAACTTCATTTAAACACAGTGTAATGAATAATTAAAATCTTGAACTTGCAGCTCAAGTAATAAGACTTAATACCAGTGCACTAGTCCATTTATAAATTCCATGAATTCAAGATTCTATCTACCCTGTCCACCATTTCTCCAAGCAGCATAGTTAACGAAAATACGGTCTCAAGCAAAACATTTCAATGAAGTTCAGAAACAGCATTTAATCACAGGATATTTCTCGAAGATTCTAGGAATTTTGATCAAGAATTTTATTCATTTTCCTACCTTCGAATTCGGATGTAAAAGCGACGTTTACAAATGTTATTGGAGTGAAAAATTTGAAGATTCAGAGCTGAGAGAAATGGAAGGTATTCATTACGGCGCCAATTTGAATGTTGGTACGATTTCAATTTTCGAGGAACCGCCTTTGATTTTGAAATGATTTATACAGGGTGTAACAAGACCTTAACGAAGCCGTCAACCAAGCATTATGTACATCAAACTAAGTAACTTTACGCAAAAATTATTGCTGGGAAACAACTTTTTTTTGGAGTGAATAATGACGATTTACGGTAGGAGTCAATGTAATGCACTCAAAACATTGTGCTGATGGATGGATTGAATAGTACGGGGGTCGTGGAAGTGTTTAAAGTAAAATTTTACATTAAAAATCAATATTTAAAAAAAAAAATGTGAAAAAGTTGTAACTTTGACCCCCAATATCTCCGTAACTAGACGGTTCCCAAGTATGGTTTAGAACAAAAATAAATATCGCATTGACGAGGAGAACAAGCGCCTTTCGGCTTCGTTAAGGATCTTGTTACAAACTATTTGTTTTTACTGACATTTTAAGGCACAATACCATAACATAACATTATGCCTGTAATCCCCGAAGGGTTAGGCAGAGGTGTACACCTATGTTTCGCCAGCTTTTACGGTAAGAACCTATTGCTATAATATGGGGATAAAATCAGTCATTATTATTTTCTTTGTATGAGATGACGTAGTGCAACACGCAGGTCCAGTGCGTGTTTGGAACATGTCACATTTTTGGTTCCAGGACGTGCCGATTTTCTTCACCATTTTGACAATGGTGACGAGATAAATTACCAGCAATTTTTTGAACCCTGCTACTGCTGTTTATTATTCAATATCTTCCTCGTTGGTCCAATTCGACTGCTAAGGACGTGTTTCTGGTTTTTCGATTCCCGTGTCGGTGAAAGTGTTTTTGATTTTTTCCATCAGGAATTTCTTAGTATCAGCCACGGAGTCTGGATTTGTGCCCAGTTGATGGCAATAGGCTCGCCCCCTGTTACATGAGATTTAAACATAACTGACAAAATGTGGTTGTAATTTGGTGTGGTACTACGTATTACACATGGTACACCTCTGCCTAACACTTCGGGGACTACAGGCGTGATTTTATGCTATGTATCAGCTGGTTTGAAAGACCTCTTATTCGCGTTTATTTATTGCCTTATAGTTCTGATCTTGGGTCGAACGTAAGGACAATAAATGGAGCTTAAAATGACGCTAATGCAAAATTATTGAAGTTATTATTAATACCGCACGAAGCAACAAGTTAGAGTAGTTCGAAACTTTGAAGACTCATAAATATCCTCTAGACAGATTTATCGCTTTATTTTGTTAAAGAAAATCTAAGTTATGATTTTCTTAGCCCAGTTCTTATGACACTTTAGCCCGGCGGAGTCTTAGTCTCAGTTATTTTGGCTCGGTAGCCCAAAAAAAAGTATTATTCTATCCGCCACAACGATGATGAAAAATCCTGAAAATCTAATATCAATCCGAAGAAACCGATATCACCATAAAAATTGAAGATATGTTATACCCACCAACCCGCATAAGACCTGTGTGGTGGATAACAGCCCACTCCCTCTCAAAGAGAGGAAGACTGTCTTTCAGACAGGACAGGCCGATTATAGACTCCCTATCTGAAATCCACAACCCATTTACTGGGACCAAGTAGAACTGCACTATAGTCATCATCATCTGCCTAGCCTTTTCCCAACTATGTTGGAGTCGGCTTCCAGTCTAACCGGATGCAGCTGAATACCAGTATTTTACATGGAGCGACTGCCTATCTGACCTCCACAACCCAGTTAGTACTGGGTAATACGATACTCCTTGGTAAGACTGGTTGTCAGACTTTGACTCAGAACTGCACTATAGTAAAAGGATATAATAAATTCTACCATCAGCCATTTCTTTGCAATACAATAAAGGTTTTCCAGAAGAGTCCAGTTCGAAGTTTTTCCTTTTTGAAAGGAACTCGTGTAAATGACACGGCAATAAGTTTTCTCAAGAGTTTGCTTTCAATTTTGTGCTCAAGTGAGGGTGTTTTATTCTAGGAACTTGTGATTTTTCATGTCCTTTGTGTTTTAAAAATGGTTCAAGAAGGTTGAACGAGTACGAGTTGGGACACGGTCGTGCAAAATGTTTTGTGGCTTCTGGGATATTTACTCGTGCGTTCAGTGACAAATGTGCGACTAGTTGCTCCATATTGCCAGTAACATTTGTACCAAATAAAAATAGCATCGTGGCATAGAAAATTAGAATTACGTGGTGGACCAAAACAATGCAGGCGGTTCCGGGACTGGAGTTGTACTTTAGAGGTCCTTGGTGGTTTTATGCAACGATCATAACAGTATTATTTGGGTTTTATTATTTATTTATTAATGGTTTAAATTAGTCAAATAACACGATCAAGATTAGAAGATTATCGGAAGTGATCGTCATCACAATCATTCTTCAGTGCAGCATGCCTTCTTTTCAATCAACTCTGTCAGCCATCATGTAGCCTCTTTTTAGTCCTATTATCTTTCATCGTCACTTTCTTTTTTAAACTTTGCGCCACACTAGGAATTTCTCCTGTATCGTGGGTGCGTTTACAAACATTTAAACTGACATACACAAACAGCCAGTCCTTAAACAACTATCTGTAGGCCATACTAATATTTGTTCGGTGCGGAGATCGAACCCACACACACACAGCGCAGCAACCAATCGCCCAGCCACTGCGCCAACAGTGCCGTAAAAGCTTTGGTTTCCGTCTACTTTCGCATATCGCCCCCAGTGCTAGTTTCTGTATTAAAATAAAGTCGTTTGATTTCTCCGTTTTCTAAAAAACCGTAATACCACAGACCACGTAAGCATAAAACTATTGTCAAATTATCTTCAACAACAACAAACAGTCACCATCAAGCCATTGGCTTTAATAAGGCATAAAAAGTTTATTCGTTCGCTATAAACTAGGTTATAAAGTTAACAAGACGACGTAATAAATCTATCTGATTTACACAAACGATTTCGTTCATAGTTACTGCTGAGTTGAAGGTTAAATTATGTGGAAACTATTTCGTCTAAGCAAGTTTTTAGTATTGTAGTTTTTTTAGTAAAAGTTTTTGGGGTATCCCAGGGAAGCAAAAAACCCGGTCAAGTGCGAGTCGGACTTGCGCATGAAGGGTTCCGTACCATCGTAGTAGGGGAGCCGCTTCTAAATTGTTTTTATTATTTTTTGTATAGCGGCAACAGAAATACACATTCGGAGAAAATTTCAACTGTTTACGTATTACTTAAGACGTTTACTACTCAGTATATTTCAGTACAGTCTGGTAATGTACAGACATTGCCAGACTGTACTGAAATATCCATTGGTGCGGTGTACGTAGTAAATCAGCACTTTGTCCGTACCATTGTAATTTATCCTAAACAAGGGTTCTGTTGTTCCGGCCGTCTTATGACGACAGGCCGTGTCGACGGGGCGTTCGTGTTCCACGTGCGCCTCAAAGAGATGTCAGCAAATAAGTAGGGGTCCGCAAGGGCCGATGCCTGCCAGGGCTGCGGGACTGTTCGAAAGAGATACCGTGGCCCTGGAACACAAAGGGCAAAGAAGGAACATGGATGGGTTTTAGTCAGTACAAGTCTGACACTCCCCTCCGCTCCGCCCAGAGTGGGGGGGGTCATTTGATGATTTCCCACCCGGAAAAAAAAAAAAAAAAAGGGCAAAGAAGGAACATGGATGGGTTTTAGTCAGTACAAGTCTGACACTCCCTTCCGCTCCGCCCAGAGTGGGGGGGTCATTTGATGATTTACCATCCGAAAAAAAAAAAAAAAAAAGGGTTCTGTGGTTGCCATTTGGCTACTTACCCCGAAAACCTGTAAATTGAAGCGAAACTGTCGCTACAAACTCGTCTGAAATCTTGCTGTAACCCAAGGCTTAAGGCGTTTAATACGCCACATATACCAGAAAGCTTTGTGACTTGGCTGATTTTGTTGTTCTTTTGCCTCTTTCGGTGCCAACTTTAGCTTAGCTTGGCCAAGAGCTGTTTCCTGATGTATATGTATTTCTGACTTACCAATATATCATTATTTTGGCCTAAAATGTGACAGATGTGACCCGCCTACCTCCGTTTCAATTTGGTGGTGGTTTAAATGGAATAAGTCAAGATTTTTCCATCTTTCATTTGTATTTTACGAACATAAAAAATAAACTCAGAACTGTAATCCTCGACGGGTTAAGCAGAGGTGTACCTAACAGTACGTCCTTATTATCCTTTCTCCAGATATTTTCAAGTCTCATGTAATAGGCGAGGAGCCTATTGCGATCAAACCCGGCACAAATCCAGACTCCGTCGGTGATACTGGAGCATTCCTGAAAAACCCAATAACACTTTGCCCGACCCCGGAATTGAACCTAGGACCTCATGCTCAGCAATTATGCTTGCGACCACTAGATCATGAGAAAACCTTGCACTGATCCCTCATGGTGGATTATAGCCAACTGTCTGAAGAGAGTCATGTTCTTATACTACACTGTGCTTGAAATGCTGGTATTCACAATGTCCCAACATAGTTGGGAAAAGGTTAAGCAGATGATGATGACTGTGATATATTTAAATGTAACATTATAGCATTATTAAAACATTCTTTTAAAAATAAAGACTGTGAATAGCATCCACTCAGAGATTTTCACAGACGATATTATTGTTCGTCATTACAATTTCTTTTTACGATTTTTTCCTGCCAATTATTTTTTACACGGGTAACGGAATATTACCATTCTTACTACTTCATAATCTGTTGTTTGATATTTACTTGTGCTGTTTCCATTTATTTAATGTCAGTCCGCCATAGTAGGTAAGGCATTATCTATCATCTAGGGATACTAGTGCAGAAACATCACAGATCAGCTACAGCGCTACAGCTTATGACGACGTCAAAAGCTGTTTGTAATGTACAAACTCAAACTCAAAGCATTTTATTTCAATTAGACCATTACAGGCACTTTTGAATGTCAAAAAAAATAAAACAAAAAAAGTGAAGCTACAGTCACAGTCACAAGACATAATAACTTGAGAAAGTACTGCAATTGCACATTGCAAAGCGTAGATCTCTATGGAGAAGAATGGGCAAAAAACTCCATGGACACACTTTTAAATCAAAATATTGTTACAAAATTTTGGTCATGTATGTCGAGATTACACATTTATATGTGAGAACGATGTAGAAAGACATGAACATTAAGAGCGTCCGTAGAGTAAACATTTCATCTACAATTTAGAAATAAAGTAATTTAAATAAACCGTGGCAGCTAAGAGATGACCAGTCCCAACCGACAGCACCCCATCGGTTTAATAGTACAGTTATACTAGAAAAAGTATGCGGTATGGTATTCTTCGTGTTTCCGAATTGGCACAACCATCGCGACACTTTTTAATATATATTAATCATTAGGGCTCTGAAGTATCGCCAGCTAATTTAATTTGACCTTATAAACAAGAGTACTCCATGACCTACCTAAAACAAAGAGTTACAACCAAACATTAATAACTGTAATAGATTTACAAACACGATAAGCTATTCAATGTAGTTAAGTTCAAGGTATTTCAGTTAGTTTATTGTTTTGATTGTAATCTTGCCACGACTACGACTTTCCGCTGGGCTTTCATGTTGGAGTCACATGAATTATTCTGTAAGGCGTTATGTGTAGGTAAATGTATAAGAGATGGACATTATACGTTCAGAAGATCGTACTATCATCAAACAACTTTAAACTAGTAACTTACCCCTGACAGTCCATGAAAAAAGCGTGCTTTTTGTCGACAACATTTTATAATTCATGGTGTTTTGGGAAATATTTGCAAGTTTTAGGAGCAACGTGAGAAAACTGAAGATACTTAATCATTCTAAATGTTAAGCACAACCTAAGAAGTGTTGAAGCTAATCTATTGCACGTGGACCTAAGGGACCAATAACTGCAATCAGTTATTCAATACTAGCTTATGCCCGCGGCTTCGCTCGCGTGGAGTTTGATAATTGTCTCACGAGATTATACTACCGGGATAAAAAGTATCCTATGTATTAATCCAGGTTATAAACTACCTGCGTTCTAAATTTCATCCAAATCCGTTCAGGAATGTTTGGCGTAAAAGAGTAACAAACATCCAGATATCACACTTGTACCGTACTAACTTGCCAGCGAAAGCATTCGAAGTAACACGGAAGGCAGCACTTATTAATTGTTAGCCGTAACAAACTATAACCTTTATTAGGTACCTACGTGTACATATGACAAAACGGTTTTTACACCAGCTTAGATTTTTTCACTTAAACTTCACAAACCAGCAGTAGATAGTTTTCGGCTGCTAGAAGCTTATCATGTCCGTTTTGAAAACAAAAAAGATCCATGAAAATAAAGTACTTAACAATATTTTTTACATAATGCAAAATACTGTGAACAAACTCAAACTTAAATAGATAAACTTATAACGATCTAAAATTACCAACTCGCACTGTCAAACGTGGCCAATAATGTACTTTCGTTCTCTGCTTGAGATTATTCTGCCCTGCATTGAGGGAACCGGGAGTGGGTACGTGGTGGACCATGATGTACCAGTTCCTCGAAGGGAGGAGGCCGTGTCCCAGCAGTGGGAAAGTTAAAGGCTGATTATGGTATGCTATGCTTATATTGCTTATGCTTACAGTGAGTCAGAAGCTTACTATACCAGCTTTACGTAGACAGTTCCATTGACACTGGATGCCAAGTAAAATCCTGCTTATTATCTGACCCTATTGTATCTTTTGCTGACAATACTAGGTAGAATCGTGTTATCGTGACGTGAAATATTCATACGTCACAACTTCGAGGATTGAGTTATTGCAATTTGTGATTGTTTGAGATGGAGTTCGTTTGACGAATGATAAGTTCTAAAGTTTTAACAGTGGCTTAGGCTGATATTACTTTTCATTTATCATAAGTAATATGCATATATATATCCAGCAGTGGACGTGTTTCAGCTGAAATAATGATGATGATGATGGTGAATTATATATGAGACCATCAAACTGAATAACTGTCTGTATGGGAAAAAAAAAATACTGGTCCTATAAATTTGGGTCAAGTAGGTATTGAAGTCTTGTTCATACAAGTCAGAGAGAGTAAATAATCAGCTGTTTTATAACAGCTGTTTAGTTACTCTCATTACAAAATGTCAGTTGTGTGCTAGTGGAGCAGCGGTGGCCCAGTGGTGGTGGTCCCGACTTACGAGCAGTAAGTCGTGGGTTCGAACCCAGGCAGGCGCATTACTTTGTGTAATTTATTTCATCACCACTGCTCCCAAAACGGTGAAGGAAAACATCGTGAGGAAACCAGCATGTCTTAGAACCTAAAATTCGAAGACGTGTGACATCTACCAACCCGCACTGGGTCCGCGTGGTGGATTCCATTGCCCATTCCCTCTCATAGAGAGGAGGCCTGTGTCCCAGCAGTGGGAACATTATAGGCTGCTGCTATGCTATGCTATGACAAAATGAATTGTTCAGTCTGATGGACCAATCCACACCCTTAAAATTAAATATGTTCGCGCATTTCCGATTCACGCTGTGTGTTAAAAGCGAAAACGAATTTTAAACTGATGCAGACTAAGCAAAGATTACTGCAACATTTACCAAGGGGGAAATGATACTAAACTCTAATAGCTAAGCCAGTGGTTAAGTGTTGCCTCGCTAGTTTACCGCCAAGTAAGCCTCAGGGACAAACAACATAACTACTGAACCTAAGAATAGCTGAATGGTGCCCTAGGGTATGCCTACTAATGGCGAAGGCATAGTCTATGAATTTAGAAGGTTCATGAATGGAAACATAACATGACATCACGCCTGGTTTCATTGGAGAGATAAACAGTTGTGTTTTGTAATCACATTTCGGTGAGTCTATTGTTAAAATCCAGGCTCAAATATCTTCCGGTTGTTACTAAAAATACAGAATAGAAATACACTGACTGAATCGTTGGTGAGTGGTCGCAAGAGCAACTGCTGAGAAATAGGTCCTAGGTTCGATTCCCGGGTTGGGCAAAGTACCATTGAGTTTTTCCATTAAGAATTTCTCAGTAGTAGCTACGGAGACCGGATCCGTGTCCGGATGATGGTAACAGGCTCGCCCATTATAACATGGCAAATGTGGGTATTCTATTAGGTACTCTTCTGCCTAATCCTACGGGGATTACAGGCGTGATGTTACGATGATGATGGATAACACTTGGTAAATGAAGATGATGCGACGTCACCAAGGCGGCCTGCCTTGGTGAGGGTGGAGTGACGATCTGGAATTGTTCTTACTGAATAGGCCGGTGAAAGCAAAATATGGAGAGGACTGGAGGGTAATGGGGAGACATTTGCCAGCAGGAACAACATAGACAGCAATTAAAAGAAAAACCAAGACCCTACGCTCAGAAATCGCACTTGCGACTACTATCAGTGAAGCAGTCTAAGCAAAATACTAGTTTGACAATGATATGGGTTGTGCAATCTACCAATTGAAATAAACTCGTTGATACAATACTTAAATCCACCTTTTAATTCAGTCCTTTTAAACCAGAATTAACATAATATTTAATTCAAATAAACCTTGCAAATAACGGATTCTGGTTAATCTTCTAAAAGTAATTTGCGAAATGCTTTTGTTGAAGAAAAAAAGTCTATTTGTGATTATGAACCAGAAAGATTACGGAAAAAAGATACAAATGTCGAGAGGATAAAATTTTAAACAAAATTCGCTGTCGCAAAAGGTCTTTGGGAACAAAATGAGGTTAAGGAAGTCATCAAGTGTTGTAGGTACTGAAAATGGTGTAAAAGGAAAATTAACAGCATTCGGATTCTTTGAAGGTCAACGTTAACTAGGGTTCATGGGTAACATAATTTTCAATTTTTTTTTTTTTTTAAATGGTACTATATTTTTGTTAGCTTAGTTATAAATTTTATTGCGCATGCTGTGGTCTCCTGTAAGTGAAGGAGTATACCTACTGGGTGTCATCACCAGTCAGGCCTGCTGACATCAACAACGAGGCGGGTTGGTTCCAGGAGGCCATGTCCGAGATCTGCGACGTAGCAATGCCCCGAGTTCGGCCAGGAAGCGCCCGGCGTCAAGTGTACTGGTGGTCGCGAGAGCTGACGTCTCTGCGCAAGGCGTGCGTTGCCGCGCGGCGCCTGTACGCCAGGCATCGCAGGCTCCGCATCCGCCCTCCGGATGCGGCAGCCATTGAGGCGGAGCTGTACGAGGGGTACAGAGCGGCGAAGACCGCCCTCCAAGAGGCTGTCCGGCGGGCCAAGAATTTGGCCCGCGAGGAGATGCTGGAGTCTCTGAACGGAGATCCGTGGGGGCGCCCTTACAAGATGGTGCGGGACAAACTCCGCACCCGGGCCCCCCCGCTAACGCAGAGTCTCCGGCCTGAGCTCGTGGAGGACGTGGTGAGCGCTCTGTTCCCTTCGCGAGGGGAGCATCCTCCCCCGCCTATGGCTCCGCCGCCGCGTGCGGTGCCGGAAGCGGACCACACCGATGACGTTGACGACGTTCCGGAGGTGACTGGGGTAGACCTGAGAGTGGCGGTACGCAGGCTGAAAGCCAGAAACACCGCCCCGGGACCCGATGGCTTGCCTGGCAAAGCCTGGGTCCTGGCCTCTGAGGCTCTCGGGCCCCGACTGGAAGGGCTCCTAAGCGCATGCTTGGAGAGAGGCCAGTTTCCGCTTCGTTGGAAGACGGGGAAGCTGGTCCTCATCCGGAAACCAGGGCGCCCTGCGGACTCTCCGTCCGCATACCGGCCCATCGTGTTGCTCGACGAGGTGGGCAAGCTCTTCGAAAGAGTGATTGCCAACCGCCTTGCCGGGCACCTTGCGGGGATGGGGCCGGATCTTGCGGAACACCAGTTTGGTTTCCGCAAGGGGCGCTCCACGGTGGACGCCATCATGCGCGTGAGAGCCCTCACGACGGGGAACGCGGTGTCCCGGGGCGGGGTCGTCTTGGCAGTGTCTCTTGACATCGCCAACGCCTTCAACTCCATGCCCTGGAGCTGCATTAGGGAGGCACTCCGGTATCACCGGGTGCCAACCTACCTTCGTCGTGTGGTCGGGGACTACTTGACGGATAGGGCCGTCATCTACCCCGGTCAGAGCGGAGAATGGAACCGGCGAGAGATGTCGTGCGGTGTTCCACAGGGATCGGTTCTAGGACCGGCCCTGTGGAACATCGGTTACGACTGGGTGCTGCGCGCCGACCTCCCTACCGGCGTCAGCGTAGTTTGCTACGCTGACGACACGCTGGTACTGGCACAAGGGAGGTCGCACGAGGCGGCGGCCGAAAACATGACACGCGGGGTTGCGATAGTCGTGGATAGGATCCGGCAATTGGGTCTCAAGGTGGCATTGCACAAGTCCGAGGCCATGTGTTTTCATGGGCCTCGGAATGCGCCACCGTCGGGATCCGTACTGACGGCAGGAGGGGTTTCCATCGGCGTCGGGTCGACGTTGAAGTACCTAGGACTCGTCCTCGACAGCCGGTGGAAATTCGTGGAGCACTTCCGACGTTTGGCTCCCAAACTGGAACGGACAGGGGCTGCCTTCAAGCGGCTCTTGCCCAACCTGAGGGGTCCAAACGCCTCCTGCCGGAGGCTATACGCGGGGGTCGTGCGGTCCATGGCCCTTTACGGGGCCCCGGTGTGGGCGCGTTCTTTGAGGCGGCAAGCCGCCCACTACCTGAACGCGCCCCAAAAGGTGATAGCCATAAGGCTAATCCGGGGGTACCGCACGATCTCCGGCGAGGCGGCTAGCCTCCTTGCCGGATTGCCGCCATGGGATCTGGAGGCGATAGTCCTCGCGCGCCTGCATGAATGGCGCGCGGAGGCACTACGTCGGGGGGAGACTCCGCTGCCGCGGCAAATTGCCGCTCAGCGGACAGACCTCCGGCGTGATCTCATGGCGACATGGAGAGAGCGACTAATGCAACCCCGTGCAGGGCACGCTACCATTGTGGCGATAAGTCCCCTCTTTGAGGAGTGGTTAGAGAGGCGCCACGGCGCCCTCACCTACCGCCTGACGCAGATCCTCACCGGACACGGTTGTTTCGGGAGGTTCCTGCACCGAATCGGGCGGGAGGAAACGCCCGGGTGTTTCCACTGCGAGGATCGTCCGGAGGACACGGTGGAGCACACCGTAGAGGTCTGCCCCGCTTGGGCGGAGCACCGCCGTGTCCTTGTAGCGGCGATTGGCGGCGGCGATCTCTCGCGTCCGACCCTGGTTCAAGCCATGGTCCGGAGCGAGAGGGAATGGGAAGCCGTCACCACCTTCTGTGAAGCAGTCATGCTAGTGAAGGAGGTGGCGGGACGTGAGAGGGAAAGAACCTCACGTCCCAGCCGCCGCGGGAGACGCCCTGGGCGTCGGGGGTCACGTGGTGGCTCCCGGCCACCGTAGGCGCGGGCCTGTGGACGGCGAGTTATGGGCTAGCTCGCCGTCCGGCCGTCTTATGACGACAGGCCGTGTCGACGGCGCGTTCGTGTTCCACGCGCGCCTCAAAGAGATGTCAGCAACCGAGTAGGGGTCCGCATGGGCCGATGCCTGCCAGAGCTGCGGGACTGTTCGAAAGAGACACCGTGGCCCTGGAACACAAAGGGCAAAGAAGGAACATGGATGGGTTTTAGTCAGTACAAGTCTGACACTCCCTTCCGCTCCGCCCAGAGTGGGGGGGGTCATTTGATGATTTCCCATCCAAAAAAAAAAAAAAAAAAAAAAAAAAAAAAAAAAAAAAAAAAAAAAAAAAAAAGGAGTATACCTACGTGATACTTTTGTCGTCAATTATTTATTTCGTGTGTTTGTGTACATCCTTTGTTGGAGATCCTAAACAAATAAATTTGTGAAGCTTTTTGTGAAATCTTTCTTTCTGGAAAGCTATGCATCGGTAAGACCTACAATCTAATTTTGGATACATTTGGCGAAGTATGTGTTCGCTACAGGCACACCTCTGCCTAACTATTCGGGGAAGCAGGCGTGTTGTATTGTATATTTACAGTATGTTATAAATTATGTATGATCTACATAATTCTAATGATCCTCCTCTAAGTGTTTACGTGACTCCGGAGAAATCTTAGGCGTGGGGGTATTTTTTTAAAGTAGCTATTTCTGTGACCTACATTATACTTTTGCTTCATCATTTGCCTAGAATTTTCCCAATTATGTTGGGGTTGGCTTTTACTCTAAATTCGCTCCATGTATAATACAGATAAGGTACTAAACTGCATCCAAATTCTATACCTGTATTAAACACATGGAGCGACAGCCTATCTAACCTCCACAACCCAGTTGGTACAGTTGGTGCTGGGTATACGATACCCCTTGGGAATAAGACTGATTGTCTGACTTACGGGCGACTACCAGCAGCTTTACGTGCTTTCCAAGGCACGAAGGATTCTCGATTTGTAATGAATGGTCACCCATCCACCGATCTTGGCAAGCGCTGCTTAACCTCTGAAGATCGACCGGCTGTTAATATTATTCAGGCACAAACTCATAGTATACTTTTTGTTCCAATATATTTTTATTTCTCCATATAACCTACCTATCAATACTACATCGTTCTGTCTTCGTCTGAACTCTGAAATTAATTCAAATACCAAGGTCCTACATTAAATGAATTTAATTAAAAGGTAAGGGGACACTGTCCTAAGCTAGCTCATTCTTTACTAATTATGTGAAATTTCTCTTGGGGGATCTTTCTTGTACACCTAGCTTTATATGTATTTAGTTTAGATAGATTCATTTTGCTAAGGTCACTGGTCCTTGGTTACGTAATGAAAAGTTGTAGCGAGCAGGACCAAGTTTTAATTCGGTATTGGGTTTCGATTTTGTTCTTGTATCGAGTTGGGTCGACGAAGAAAAAGCTGGCATTTTTTATATCAGTTTCCATGAAACTGAGTTTATTACGGTTTACAGACTCTAGGTCAATGGGAAGTATCTATAGGTTTTGATTCCCTTGTGAAATTACAAAATTTGCGACACAAACAATCATGTCTTTTGATCGCGTCAACTTAAAAGTTTGATTTTTTTCACTGCTTCAAGGTTTGAGTATTTGATATTAATTTCAACTTGATGGCTTTTACTTTGGCCAGAGGCTAAGTGTTGCCATACAACGTGGCAACGCCGCCAGTCTCTTGGGCACATTACCAGTTGACATCGTTGAGGAGAAGTTTTTTGATGCCCTTTTGTAGTTTGTTGTTAGTTTATTTATTTTAGGTTATTTAATAGTTTTTAATTAATAATGTATTTAGTTAGTTTATTCACATTAATAAAATTAGTTCACTTGATACCTGGACGCGTTCCTGAAAAAGGGTCTTGACTGACGGACAAACAGACAACAAAGTGATCCCGTGTGAACAAAATGGGGACTGAATGGTCGTCATTTTCAGGGTACCTTTCAGTCCCCATTTAATATTAGCCCTCTTATAATGAAAATTGTGCACGCTCACTTTTCTTACTTATCTATCTCTTGTGCCAAATTGTATGCTTCTAGAGGTACCAGTGGTTAATGCTATTCGTTGTCTGTCGATAGGTTAATGAATTAAAGATTTTCAGAGATGATTTAACTCCTTAAAAAACCTACCATTCAGTTGCACAACTTTTCAGTGTATTAGACCTACTCGTCTACTAAAACAACATTGGATAAATCCGTCTGTAACGTGCTAAGCGCATTCCGTACAGCGAGAACAATAAATTCTGTCCGTAATGTATTGACCACTGGTACTAATGACCGCGATATACTAACTTACTTCACCACCTAATTGATTGCTCGTACGTCGCCTTTACGCGACTACTGCAGCGATCTTTTATCTTAATGTTACAGTAACTAGACTAAGAGATTATTGAAATAAGGGAAAATTTTATAATTCCTGTTTATTGACTCAATGTTTGTTTAGCCCGTACTGTCTCACTGCTGGGCATAAATAAGCCTTTAAGCCTTCCCCAATTCCTTCTAGAACCTCTTTTCCCTCGCCACCGTCGAACCTAAACCAACCACAATTATTATTACTAAACAAAATATAAGCAAACCATAGCGTCCACAATTGTTAGCCTTCAAACTAATGTACGGTTACACAAGTAACTGTCAAAAATACTAAACTACAGGCCCAAAGGTAAACTACCCGCTAAATGTCATCTGTCAACGGGAGAATGACTGAGCTCTCGTGACACGTATCCACATCCCTCCCGCAAGGCATAGCTAGTCCTTAATCATTTATTTTATTTCTGACATAAACCTTATGTCAACGAAAACAAAGATCACTGTACTGCAACATCAGGCATTATGGAAAATGTCTGATTTTGCAGTACACTGACTCAGTGTAGTGTTAGGCCTTGTAGAAATCGTTGTTTCAAATCAGGCGAGTTGCGGCCAATGGCAAGGTTATTTAGTAAAAAAAATATACCTTATCGTAGAAATATTGGTCTGTGAAAGAACTAAGATATAGATAGAAACCAGGGCTGTCAAAAAGCGCGTTGGGATGATGTTGTCGTCAAAGTTGCTGGAAGCATATCTGTATGTGCGTCGCACGGAACTATGTAGAGTAGCAGAAGAAAGGGTAGGCCTGTACCTAGCAGTGAGTGTTTCTACATTATTATATAACAGTACTTAAAGAGCGTTCATCCAAAAAGTTGGCAACGTCGTAAATAGCTGTCAACTATTTTCCTGTTTTAATTAATTTGGCAATAATACTGTATTGAAATAAGAACTATGGCTAACTAGTAAACTACAATATTAATAATGAATTTCAATTAAAACACTGAATTTGTTGTTGTAACCGTTTTAGACTAAATATTTTGTGACGATATTAATTATTGCATTTCAAGATCAATGTTTTAGTTTATTGGTTAGCCATATTTCTCATTTCCATACAGTAATATTGCCAAATTAATCAAAACAGCGAAATATTTGACAGCTATTTGCGACGTTGCCGACTTTCTGTATAAACGCTCTTAAGTATGCAGTTCAAGGTGACGTTGCTTGTCAAGAAAATTTGCATCGATATGTCAAACTTGGTACATTTATTTTAGTTCTGTGTTTTCACGCCTGCACAGATAAGTTGGTTGAAGTTTAAGACCTTTTAGCATTACACTCACCTATTTATGCTTTCCAAAAAGTTTTGCGTTCCATTGTAAAGGGCACGGATACCGCAGAAATGTCACTCTCGTGTGACTTTTAAACTTTGCTTGTAAAATACAACGCACACGCGCTGCAACCTGAAAGGAGCCTTTGACGTTTCAGGTTGTCAAAGGCAATGCTAACTATTTTTCCATCTGGTATGTGGTTGGGTTTTTGCTAACAAATAACATGAAAAAAAATGTGGCTGTCGTATCGTCGGTATGTAAATTATTTTGCTTTCGGTATTTAAGCTGAAAGACTTAGGTATGCTACACACTCGTTCGCATGTTTCAGCACAGCTCGGCGGCAAAATCTAATCGTGCTGACGTAAAGAAAGAAAGAAGAAAAAGTATTTTATTAGACTCGCACAGGACAATACAATAAAACAAAATTAAATAAAAAGAGAACACCAAAAACAAAAAATAAGACACACATTAAATTAAATTAGTCCTAAATTTATTTAATGTGTCTGTTATTTTTTTGTTTTGCACGAGGCCAAAAGGGCTCTAGCACCAACATGACTTGCATCAACATGATCTGACCAAGATAAAACCTGGACTAGAGACTGAAAAAGAGACTGTGACCCTGTCTATGAGTTTGTTTTAGTGTTTCTTCTCAGAGTATCATTATTATATGTTTTGATATTTGATGTGTCATGGTGGTTCTAATATCAATTTACATGGGACTTAAACATAATTGGCGAAATGTGGGTGTACCGTTACTTACACCTCTGCCTAACTCTTCGCGGATTACAGGTGCAATATTATGTATGTTAATTTGGGTGAAATTTTCTTAAGAGGCTGACCAGTGTTTTTGTTATTGTTCAAATTGATCCGATTCCAGCAAAAGCCTTCGAAGGTATCTTAGATATAGATATATATATATATATATTAGTGACAATGTAGGAAAATGTATTTCTTCTACATTTACAATCCCACTTGCTATTTCTGTACCCAAAAGGGTAGTGACGTGAATGTTTCTCCGACCCTCACACATAAATTCCGCGTTTCTATCGCCGATATAAAAACAGTGATAACCCAAGTTTTGCGATAAATAAATCTTATATAAAAGAAAGCTTTTACGATAGTTCGCGATTTTCGTCTAGTATCATGTGTTTAGGACACTTCTATACGCAAATAAACCATTTTGTTTGCTTTAGGGACACTAAAGTTATTATTTTTATAGGTATGTTATGTTAAACTTTATGTCTGAATAAGGTTTGGGAGAAACATAGTCGAAAGGCCCAGTAATCATAAAACTGGACATTTGGGTATAACAATTTATTAATACTACATAACCTTGATATTTCATGTCAGTAGTAAAAAGGAATTTTTATTCCATCTATATAAAAACTCATAAAGTCTAGTCCTCCTGACTGTTTTCAGTCAAAGTGATAAAAAAAAAAGCGGTAAACATGGTAAATATCCCGTTTCTAGTGTTAATGATAAATATCAATATCAGCGAAGACTATAACAATCTATAGCAATCACAACACACGTTTATTTACATAATTTACAAACTATAAACCAACTTTATCAGGTCGGCTTCAAGTCTCACCTAATGCAGCTGAATACCAGTATTCTACAAGGAGCGACTGCCTATCTGACCTCCACAGTTCTGTCAGTACTGGGTAATACGATACCCTTTGGTAAGACTGGTTGTTAAAACTTCAGGCCACTGACTACTTAACGACTGTCAAAGACCTACAATTGACAGTAGGGACCAACGGCTTATCGTGCTTTCCGAGGCACGGAGGAAACTCGGTATGTAATGGGTGGTCATCCATCCACGCACCAACCTAGGCAAGCGCGGCTTGACCGGAAGATCGACCCGAGCGGCTATTATTATTTAGCCACGAGCTCCTCAACAAAAAAATAAACATACAAACTTAAAATATGTACCTATCAAAAACAGAAAAGATATTGATGTATAAATTACATAACGTAGTGCAATAGGTAAACGACCTAAAGCTAAAAGGTGCATAGGTACTCGTACTAGCGTTCCAACGAAGCTCATGTCTTACAGCGCAATTTGTAACATACAGCTCTTATCGGAAAGCATTTCCAGCAAACAGGTGTTTCAAATATCCTGCATTCTCTTCTAAATAGAACCGTTTTCTAGAAAACCAATTGTTTTAAAATTGGCCGAAACGTCTGCAACACCTGTCCTAAGAAATATAGGTATTTGTTGTGTCAAGATCGGCGTAGTACTATTAAATTTAATCTGCCGTAAATAATGTTTCATAACTTTTGGTAGTAACCAAACTTCAAACTCAACAAATCGGTTTGGATAGGATAGATCCTATCCAAACCGATTAGTTATTTTTGTTGTAAACAAAACGGACAGGTGGACAGACGCTTTCATTAATGTGGCCGGAAGAAACTTAGCCATGAGAGAGAGATCTACACTCAGCATTGGCTCGCCAAAGGTTGAAGAACAACAACAAAACGAGTCAATCTAAAGCTTGAATGATTTAGCAGAAACCATCATCATAATGAGCCTAGCAGTGAACCATGGCTGGACATAGGCTTCAGATGGCATAATGGTAGATCATCATCTTCCAATTACTGTCACTTGAGGATGGCACGCCTTTATCTTTAAAATAATTCCTTAACAAATAACCAATCTATATCTATATTTTCCTTGGTTTTCCGCTGTATCTCCATTAATCATCATTTATATTCTTCACTCTTTTAATACCATGTGTTTTATTCCTCCTAATGCCTATACCAAAGCAGACGATACCCTTTCAACTTTTCTTTCTTACTGAATAAGTTTAAATTAACTTAACAAATAATTACTTTCAATCTTCTCCTTTCGTCTTTCACAAATCAAAGCTCAACAATTGTAGATTTGACTATAACGTTCTACAATGTCCAAAACTCTAAAACTACTACATATGGCAGAACATAATATTAATGCGTACTCGAAACTTTACAAAATAACTGATACGTATTGCCGAACTTAGCAACAGTATGTGCCACAGTCACATTAAGTTAGGCAATAAGGAATATACTGAGCTCATATTTTAACTTTATAGTAACTTCCTTACTCAGGCATTGGTCCCATCGCAGACGATTAGCGGAAAGCCAATAGACCTAGCACCTAGAAATCAGTTGCTTGTTATTGTGTAGCACTAACTAGTGGAGAGAGTATGAACAGCCAGCGACCATCACTGACAGGCTTACAGTCTAACCGAATGCAGCAGAATACCTAATATTTTACATGGAGCGACTGCCTATTTCACCTCCACAACCCAGTTAGTATTGGGTAATACGATACACCTTGGTCACCAACAGTCATCGACCAACTATTAACATATGGTTGTATCTCTTTAATGATACGAGACCCACAGCTAATTTACAGTCAAAGGCCATAACTCCAGTAGCATCCCAATATTCATATTCGCCCTCTAAATTCTGCGCATATCTTTGTGTGTGTGATGTTTCAACGCAAGCAAATAACACGAGAGGACAATGTTAGTCAGATGCATGTGGTCAACACTAAACTAATTAGACAATATTGCTCGTTTTCTTCTTATTGAATTATTAGCGTCCGCGCAATGAACAGTGGTATTTAATTCATGAATATTACATACAGTGAGTGATGGCAAAATCGTAAGCGAGCCCATCTGAAGAACACGGGCTTAATTGTGGTGGATTCGAATCCTAGTTCTCTTATTCATTTTGTGTTTTTTTCTACTTTTCTTGAGATAGAAGTACCTAGTGGATAGTTAGTTAGATTTCATCGCTGACGGCGGGACAATCTTTCATTAAGATTAGTGTTAAGTGGAATAAATAGCTTAAATCTGTTTAAGTAGAATTCCTTTTAGTTTAACAGTCAGAATGAAATATCTCTAGGCAATAAATCTTTTTGATTTTTATTTAATTTGAAATATTTCAACTGTATTTCTAGATTTCTAGATTCATTATTTTCACCTCATCTTCAGTTTAATTACAGGTATGCGCTATCTGTCTCAGAGTGAATGATTGAATGAATGTTTTTACCTTCATTCAATTTTTGTTATCAGTTGTCAATCGTAATAGAATGGAACTGACGTCTAAAAGTTTGAAAATGTTTCAGTATCGCAGATGCAAAGTAAAAACGTAAAGAGTTTTCTTCAAAATTATTTAACTAATTAATTTCTGTCATCATCATCATCATCATTTCAGTCCACTGCTGGACATAGGCCTCCCCCAAGTATCGCCACATTGACCGGTCCTGTGCGACTCGCATCTAGCGGTTGGATAATATTTCTGGTCGAAGTAAAGTAAAAATGAAATTATTTATTCCACAATTAAAATATTATATAATATTAGAAAATAATATTATATATAAATAAAATTAAATATATATATTTAATATTAGATAGAAATATTATTGACCCAAAAAGTCTGACAACCAGTCTTACCAAGGGGTATCGTATTACCCAGTACTAACTGGGTTGTGTAGGTCAGATAGGCAATCGCTCCATGTAAAATACTGGTATTCAGCTGCATCCGGTTAGACTGGAAGCCGACCCCAATATAGTTGGGAAAAGGTTAGGCAGATGATGATAGAAATATTATTTACACGAAATCACTTAAAGCCGAACACTAAAATTATGCAACGTGTCTACCGAATACCTCCTATAATTTTAAGGTTTCTGAAAACCTTTTTCATAGTAATATCAACTACGAAACTCCTTTTAAAATAAAAACAATCTTGTACCTAAACCTTGGGGAATATAATTTATCTCGAAGACGAAATTAAAGGAAAACAGAAGCTCTGTAACAAGATATAAGATTTATATGAAATCCCTACGGGTTGGTAAATTATTATCTTCATATTTGTATTGGAGATATGTTCTTACGTCGCGTTTTCTAGTCTCTAAATAATGTTTAGAAATAAAAGGTAAGAGGAATAATTTACCAACCTCCATATCCAAATGTAACATATGATCACGCCTGTGATCCCCGAAGGGTTAGGTAGAGATGTACAACCAAATTTCACCAGTTATGTTTTAAAGTCCCAAGTAATAGGGGGCAGAGTTTTGCCATCAACCGGGCACAAATACAGACTCCGTGGCTTCTTCTGAGAAATTCCTAACGGAAAATACAATTACACTTTGCCCGGCCTTGGAATCGAACCCAGGACTTCATGCTCAGCAGTCACGCTTGCGACCACTAGACTATCGAGGCAGTTGAGGCAGTCCATACTAATATTATAGACTAGCTGTTGCCCGCGACCTTCGTCCGCGTAAAATTCTATAGCCTATAACCTTCCTCGATAAACGGGCTATCCAACACTAAACGAATTTTTCAATTCGAACCAGTAGTTCCTGAGATTAGCGCGTTCAACCAAACAAACAAACTCTTCAGCTTTATAATATTATACAGTATAGATGCGGAAGTAACTCTGTCTGTCTTTAGATATTACTTTAGTGAAAATTACATTTCGTATTTTCGTCTGAAAAACGCATTAATTAATTATTGTATTTTATCAGTATTCTTAATGAGTTCTGAGAAAAGCTTTTATCTAAAATGGAAAGAAAAAAGATTTTTTTTTTAACTCTAAGTATTGGGAAAAAACACAAAAAACGAAAACCTTTATCTAAGGCTCCATTCCAGTAGATATCTCTCATATCTCAAAATTAAAACAGTATCATATCATCTTTTATAAAATATTCAAACTATTGAAAAAGTATGAACCTGGAGGAAGAAAACGCAAGAAAATGGGAACTTCCAAACTAAACTACTTTTACTAGCACTAACGAGTTTATTGTGTACGTTTATTAGATCATAAATAAATCCATACAACTTCTATACAAGTCTATCCATGCATATTTGCTCTTCGCTTCAGCTCCATATATTCGCTTAGCGTTGAAACTCGTGCTGAGCTAGGGAGCGCCAATCAGCAACTTTGTGCGTATTTTACTAGATTTGCTCTAATGTGATCAATTCAGACGGATGCTGGTAGACTTGTGTCGTTTGTGTTATAATATATATTTGTTTTGGAATGAATAAGAGTGATAGCGTTCTGTTTTCTATCTTGGTGTGGTCTGGGAGAGTTTGAGTGAAAGGCAACTATAAAAAGATATTTCCAAAGCAGATATAAGTGAAACGTAGAGACGGTATGTAATAGGGGGCGAGCCTTTTGCCATCAGACGAGCACAAATTCAAATTCCGTGGCTGCTGCTGAGAAATTCCTGATGTAAGAATCCAATAACAATTTGCCCGATCCGGAAATCGAACCCAGGACATCATGTCCAGCAGTCGCGATTGCGACCAGTAGGCCAATAAGGCAACGGCAATAATAATACCAGCCTATTACTGTCCCACTGCTGGGCAAAGGCCTCTTCTCATACAGAGAAGGCAAGAGCATTAATTGACTTTATTAGTGAAGTTCCTTAGCAAGGTCAGGTGCGTAGTACTCGCAAACGGGATCGTAGCGCGTGACGTACTGTAATTTCCGCCTTATCCTATGAAAAACAGGCCTGAATTTTGTTTTGTCTGTTATAAATAACCTATCACATTTTTTTCTTTACAGTAACAGTTGTGTAGAACACACGTATTGTTTTGTTAGTTTCAAAAATAACTTCAAACAAAGTTTTAAGTACCTTCTTGCTTATTACATTTTTAAACTTCGCAATAATTTCAAAAACTTTTTGTTCACGGCGTCATTCGTTCGAACTTTTACACCCTTAAGGAAAAATATGACATCAGCTAAAGCGGTCTGCAGGTAGACAACGAAGAAGAAGACTTTTAAATAATATAAAAGAAAAATCTGCCATCCTTACGTTCTCATTATCATACGATCAATCTTCAGATTATGAATCCCGTCTAGCAGAGAAAAAGAACTCGGTACAATACAGCGGGTAAATTATCTTAGCATAAATTGTGAACCGTTTTGTCTTAAGACGGCAAGGAAATGGTTTCGTAAAACGGAACGTAATTGTCTCTGCCTTTTTAGGGGAAAGTATTTATGGACGCAGCTTTTTTTTCTTGTGTTTCTTTGGGGGTAACTAAGCAGGATATTATTTAGGTAGAAGATTTCTTTGCGCCGAAATTCAAGTTAAATTTGTTTGGCTTTCTTGAGAAATATATAATTAATGATCAGCTTTTTTGAATGGGTAGGTAATTATTGTTTTGGTATTCAATTAACTGAATCCTGAAATTAAATGTTATGCAATAAACATATTTAGTTTTAATTCGACGATTTACGTGAATTTGGTTCATGATTTTTTTCGCGGATTTAAAACGAAACATATTGCAAAACATTTAATGTCACGGATATCCGCAAAGTAACGCCTGATTCTGTAATTTTTATTTATTTTTGTTTCCAGAAATTTTGAAATTGATGTTATTTAAAATGGCTACCAGCAATTAGAATTTACTTAACAAATGTAGCTACAAAACCTAGCAAGTTTTTCAGCACCCCGCTCAAAGGTAATCAAAGAACATCGTGTAAGAGTAAGAGCTCTAACAGACCCGTTTATCGACCGAATGGCTGAGGACCATGAGAATTTACACACGCAAAACTCCCAAAAAAAACACGCAATATAATAATACCGTGGCCTTCACCTGATTCACCATTACACTGCCACAATGGCGAAGTGTTACTCCTACACCCTACCAACCGTTTGGGGAATCCAAACGAGATGTTATGCTTTAGCAAAGAAAGTACACCTATTCCCAGTCCTCCCAACAAAGACAGCCTTCCTTAGTCAACTCATAAAACACAATATAAACTTCAAAGATACAACGTAACCTCGACAATAAAGCCATCTGCAGCAGTAATAAAGAGAGTCTAATTACCGTGCCTCATCCCAAGACATGGTAGAAGCTAAAATTTTGTCAATTAATTCACAAAGAGACACTTTGCAGGTTCTGTGGGCTGTAAACTCGTACTTCCAGGCACTTAGAGAGTTTTTTTATTAATCTCTCTGCAGATTACTTTGGTGACTTTTAAAGAACATTGTCGGTATCAAATTAAAGTTTTATGAAAAGCTGCTTAAGATTTGTTTTGATTGTGATTCTTGACGGCTACTTTTTATTTCTGACTAGCGACCCGCCCCGGCTTCGCACGGGCGCAATATATTCATATAAACCTTCTTCTTGAATCACTCTATCTATTAAAAAAACTGCATCAAAATCCGTTGCGTAGTTTTAAAGATCTAAGCATACATAGGGACAGACAGACAGTGGGAAGCGAATTTGTTTTATACTATGTAGTGATGAATATTATTTTGAAAAAATGTAGGTTAAAGTATCCGAACGCGTATATGACACATGGACAGTAGAGATAAGAGTGGACTGCCTTCTAGGTCTAGTGGTCACAAACGCGATTGCTAAGCATGAAGTCTTGGGTTCCGATCCCGGGTCGAGTAAAGTGCTATTGGGTTTTTCCACCAGAAATTCCTCAATAGCAGCCACGGAGTCTGGATTTTTGCCCGGTAGATGGGAATAGGCTCGCCCCTATTAGATGGGACTTAAACATAACTGGCAAAATGTGGGTGTACTATGCCTAACCGTTCGAGGATTGTAATCGCCTGTAGGCGTGATGTTGTTACGTTATAAGAGTCTTCTTGGAATATCATGTAATTACATTTTAACTGAAGAATACTGTTAACACTCAAGAAAAGAAATTTGTACAAATCAATAAAATTTCGTGTCTGTTTGTATTTTCTATATAATAAGTTTTTGCTGAATGCATATGAAAGTATATACGGTAATTAAACCAATTCTTTTATTTTTGTCTGTCTGTTGGTTCCGGCTTATCTTCAAAACGGCTGATTTAGACGTTACTTTACTTACTACTGATGCTATAAACAGTAACTTAGGCAACTTTTATTTGGAAAAAGAATTGGGGTTCCGTGAAAAACAAAGAAATTTTTTTTTTTTTTTATAATAATTTCACGCGGATGAAGGTCCCGCCCGGCACAGCTAGTAACTAATAATTTAACTGGTAAATCTTTCCTCTTTCCATTTTCATTAATTTCAATCTCAAATGGCTTCCTCAATGTTACGAAGGAGTTTGCTAGTTACATCACAAATAGACTTGTATGCTTACCACGTTTTTCAGTTAACATCCAGTAGCTTAAGGCCTTACTTTAACGTTTTAATCACGAGAAAATCTAGCAGACACTCGCACCATCAAAGGCTATTGCCCTCACAGAATTATCTACGACAGCAAGACAAGACCTGACTAGCGTGTTTAACATCGCAAACTAAATGCAATTCCTTTAAAATAAAGTGCAGTGTTGAGCTGAAACTAAACGATGTTGTCGATGTTTAGTATTCTGGCAATACCGCCTTTATTGGACCGTGTCGAAGAAGTGATGTCCGATAGATACATTACACAGTAGCGATACCCTGATATTTAGGATCGATTCATACGAATACGATGTAATGCTAGAATCGATATAAAAGTGTAATGAAATAAATAGGTCAGTCAATTCAAAAGACTACAAAAATAAGATACAGTGGGAGTACAAACACATTTCTTTTTGAAATTTTGCAACTTAGAGGGATTAATAGTTCGATAACATTCTTACATGTGTATCGATCAAAAGTATCGTGCATCGCAAAGAGCGAGACAATACGATTCGAAATTTTGAGAATCGAATCAAAACCAATCGATAAGATCCCAGAACCGTATCGCATAGTTGCGATTCAAAGTATAATGCAAGTATCGTGCATCCCTAGCTATAAGGGAATACTTGTTCCGGAATATTGGATGCCAAGGATGGCGATAGCTTGTTGAGTTTGATTACAGAATAAGGGCTAGACACGGAGGGGCTAGTTGCTGTTGTAGTGTGTGTAAAGAGCTCTTGTTATTTGTAATCAACATTGCTAAGTTTTTGTGTCGGTCCCGACTGTCGCTTGTAGATTATTGACAGTCGTTATAAAAGCTGGAGCTTGGCACAACCAAAGACATGCCTGTACCTAGCAGTCGGGCTGTGGACGATGATGATGATGACCCAGTAACTGGGGTGACCTCCATAAGTCAGATGGGTAGTCGCTCTATATATAATTCTGATTTTCGGCTCCATCCGGTCAGACTAAAAGTCGACTGCAGCATACTTGGAAAAAGGCTGAGCAAACTGATGATGATTTCTCAATAATTTTAAAACACACTCACATATTTAATAAATTTTATAAAACTTATTGTTCTAGAATCATTTCAAACCATTTTGAAGTACTAAAGAGTACTTACCACTAAAAGTTTTAGTGTTTTTCTAAGTACCTTTATTTTGTACATATACACCTTGTCATTATTTTAAAAGCAAAAACTAATATAGTTCATAATAAGTACAATTTAGAAACCCTCAAAAAACAATCAAATTGTCTAGATCCACTGACAGCACTTTAACTAATTAGAAACCTTATTTCGTATTGTTAAAAATAACACAAAACAGATTGCTTAGAAATCCCAGAAATCAAGCAGGCCCCTTTTATTAGAGACAGTCAATGACAACGGTATGACACGAACATCTTAAAAATAGGCACGAAATTCAATATCATTTGAAGAAGGCCTGACAGGACAACTCAAGAAACGAACCAGTTTATTTCAGTTTTAGACTCGATCTTACGAATTTCCAGAAAATAGGGTCTGATAAGGCAGTTACAGAATCTGTAAGCACGTCTAAGATTCCAATTTGGGCTGTCATCAATTAAGTACTGAGTTCTATGAGTTCTTTCAGTCCTTTTTTGGGTTCCGTACCCAAAGGGTAACCTACGGGACCCTATTACTAAGCCTCCGTCTGTCAAAGGGCTGTATTTTATGATCCGTAATAGGTAGACAGTTGACATTTTTATAGAATGTGTTTTTCTATTGCCGCTATAGGGCTCCCCTACTACGTAAGGAACCCTTCATGCGCGAGTCCGACTGTCACTTGGCCGGTTTTCAGAAATCAAATCAGTTACCTTTGGACTGGCAATTTCAATGAAAAACCACAGTCTTCTAGCGGGACAAAATCTTGAAATTGGAAAATGCAAAGACGATGTTTGTATTTTAGCAAGCTGCACTAAAATTCCAATTTTAATTCGACTAAAGAACCCGAAAAATCTTTCTGTAATAAAACGTGAACAAGTTGAAACATTTCTTATTCCCCGATAATAAATTGCTTTTCAGATACAGCCGACTGTCTCTGTTTACACGTTTCCGGAACACTTATGTACAGACTTTGTATACAAAATTATCTGACGATAAATTAAAGATAAGAAGAAATCGACAGATTCTTCCCTCCCAAAAAAATAAATAATTTTTCAGTCGTAAATCTAATGTAATTTACATCGGACAGCTCAAGAAAGAGAATTCAAAATATACCGTAAATTCCTCTCTTTAAAAAGTATGATTACTTTTATTTGATTTAGCTCTGTTCGGAATGAAAGAAATATGAAATGAGTTATCGGCTTATCTTTCGTGAGATGAAAGTCAAGTGGATGACGAATGGAGATAGCTTTGTGCGATTGTGAATCTATTGTATTTTTTTCTAGTTTACCCTGGTGTATACAAATTGGGTTTAAAATTATTTCTTCATGTTGATTTCCTAATAACATATCACATTCTTCTTCTTTCGTGTCGATGGTACGACTAGTTTAAACTTGGGCCAAGTATGAGACCACGTTAAGAAACAGAGAACTATTAACCAATAAAATTGCATGAAATCTCCGCTCCGTTCCAGTATGCAATCCTATTATTTACTATTTCTCCGTTTCTCTGCTCCTCAGCCTCACTCCGCTTCAATGGACAGGCAGCCTAATCACGGTGGCCTAATCTGTGGCGTATTTTAGGTCCTCTAAAGTGCAGGTGCTGGGACACTTCGGACACTCCGGCAAAGTGAGACATCGTCATATCACATTTGTAAAAATGTCTGTAATGTAAAAAGAGCCATCTACTTAAATCTAAACATAATATTATTATACTATCTATATGAACAGGGGGTACATAACTATTTGTTTGTCAGTAGTAATCTCTGGAAGTACAAGGAAGTCAAAAAAACTTTTTATAGTTTTGTAACACTGTTTAGATTTTTATTTAAAAAAAAAACAGAACACGTCACTGTTATGTTTTACCCTTTTACAAATCCCCATCACATTCTTACAACCCTGCACCAAACCTTTCATTTTCTTCCATTAAAAACTTGTACATCACCGAACAAATTACAGACAGAAAGCTCTCTGCCTAATTCCGTCACACACGTTCATACGGTATTTAGGCACACTCCTACGCAAATGAAAAGGATTTACCGCCAAACTGAAATGGTTACGATGTGACAGGCAGCTTGTGTCCCGAGTAATGGAGCGTGTGACGTTTTATGATCAAGTTTAGTATGTAAGATGGATGTACCTGAAATCATTTCGATACAAGAATTGGTATAACAACACAAAACGTCATCAACATCACACCTGTAATCCCCGAAGGGTTAGGCAGAGGTGTATCTAATTGTACACCAACATTTCGCCAGTTTTGTTTAAGTCCCCAGTAATAGAGGGCGACCCTATTGCGATCAACCGGGCACAAATCCAGAATCCGTGGCTGCTACTGAGAAATCCCTGATGGAAAAACCCAATAACACTTTGCCCGGCCTGGGAATCGAACCCAGAACCTCATGTTCAGCAGTGGCGCTTGCGATGACTAGATCTACGAGGCCGTCAAAGATCTTCGTATTAAACCAAGGGCCGAACGGCAAAACGAATTTTCCGAGGCACGCAGGATGCGTAATGGCCGGGTACCCATCCATGAAACTTCTTCACTAAACGTTGCTTAACCTTAAATGTGGTCAATATTTAAGGTTAAGCATCATGCAGTTAAAATCATTAGCCATAAAGCCCCTCCAAAGTCATTATCCCTGTCACATACATAACCAAAAAAAAAGTCCACCAACCCTTAACCCATCTGCAGCACCCGCCACAACAATTTACGAATTCTTTTTATTAAAAACCCTTTAATAAACATGAAACATTTTACAGACGAAACAAAACTCATCAGGGAGCGTCGAAAAAATTAAAGGCTGAGTTTATAAAAAGTTACCGATAAATCAGAAGACGGCATTTTTTTGGCGTAAATAAATCTTATAAAACATCTTTAAACCAAACATTAGGACAAAGACGTTGTTTGTTTGAATTGTGATCTTTAAAAAATGTCAAGTACGTTTTGGTACCTATAACTAACTACACATTAATTATAACCAACGTTTGCACCTATTCATCATTATCATCATTTCAGCTGAAAGACGTCCACTGCTGGACATCTCCCAAGTGTCGCCACATTGACCGGTCCGACCGCATCCAGCGGATCCCTGCAACCTTTACCAGATCATCGGTCCACCAACGGGAGGCCATCCAACGCAACGTCTTCCGGTTCGCGGTCGCCACTCCAAAACTTTTCGGCCCCACCGGCCATCCGTTTTGCGAGCAATGTGCTCTGCCCACTGCCACTTAAGTTTGGCTATTCTTCGGCCTACGTCGGTAACCTTGGTTCTCTTACGGATTTTCTCATTTCTGATTTGATCACGCAAGAAAACTCTGAGCAAAGCCCTCTCCATTGCCCTTTGTGTGACTTTAAGCCTTCTGATGAGGCCCATTGTGAGCGACCACGTTTCGGTCCCGTATGTAATCACTGGCAACACACACTGGTCATAGACTTTCCTCTTGAGACACTGCGGTAAGTTGGACGCGAAGATACCACGTAACATCCCGAACGCTGCCCAGCCGAGTCGGATTCGACGATTGACCTCTTTCTCGATGTTGGTCTAACTTCGAGAAAGAGGTCAATTGGTGAGGAATACATAATATTCAACCGACAACGTCGGTCAAATACATACAGTAAGTGGCAAAAAAATGCAATAAAACAAACAAGTCACCAGCTTCCGAAAATAAAGTTATTTTCCATTTGTTTGCGTTTGTTATTTTTTTCAGGTTTACTAATTTATATTTTGTCTTTGCTAAAGTTAATTCCTATTTCGTCCTAATTCAGACAAACTCTCTTAGTCACAGCCGTAACAAAGTAACAATCAAACAAACCGAAAACAGTCCTAAAATGATTACGTCTAGTGCTCACCTAAACATTATGTAAATCTGTAAAACTTCACAAGTAATCGCTTGTTGTTTAATTAAACCGTTAAAGTTTGGAGCGGAGCAACGTGAGCTGAGCTGAGTTATAGCTCGCTTAGACCCGGAAGCGAATGTTTGGGCTTGAAACTGGATATATTTGGATTAATTACTGGCTGCTTTTGGAAGTACCGTGAACGAACATTTGCATCAAAACTTAGCACTTGCTAAGTCTACTTGAGATAAGAAAGTATATCTTGATTTAAATACAATCTGCACTGAGCCCGCGTGATAGACCTTTTCTCTCTCAGTGACGACACCATTGTCTAGTGGAAACATTATTGCTTATTATGTCTGTTATAAATTCCTTAACAGCGTTTACGACTTACGGAATTTCATACAAACTTTCATTATTTGTCTTTATTTTCCGAAATAACTGAACAGATTTTAATGAAACTTCATATGCATAAGCAGGATACATAGGTCTAAAAAGTTTATAGAGAACATTTTAGAAAAATAGTTTTACAGCTAAAATAGACCGATTTTAAATTTTCCATAGAAACAGAAATTTCCAATGATCTTTTTTTTTAAAAGACATTTCGAAAATGTTCTCTAAAAACATTTTAGACCTTTCGTACTACTGTGAAACCCAAACGAATGATTATAAATTACTTCCTCAATCCGTGACTGCTTTGTTGGTTTAGTGGCTGCAAGCGCGACTGCTGGCACTAGGTCCTGGGTTCGATTCCCAGGTCGGAAAAAGTATTATATTGCGTAAATATGATCATGTCTCCGAACACCGGACTCTTCTTAAGTGGTTGCCCATACGTCAGCGTAGGGAGCAAAGAGCGCTTACCACCTTGTTTTCTTTCTTGTTTCTCCCACTTCCCCTAGTTACCTTGCTCCCCACTTTCAGTATATTTGTACCAACCATAATAGGAGCCTGCGATCATCGCAAAACCGTATGCTTCAATGTCCCTCTCACCGCACTGATTTCATTCACCGATCTTTCTTTGTCCAGTCTATTTCTCTGTGGAATTCGCTTCCCCAGGAAATCAGGATGGCAACCAATCGCTTATCTTTTAAAATTAAAGTTCGCGAGTACATTCGAAAGAAGCTGGCAGTTTCGTCACAACGGTAATGTTTTCCCCATGGTTTGTGTTTTTATTTTGGTATATTCGTGGAAATGTTTATTTACATTAATTTAAATTTTGATATATATTTATAGTATTTGATGTATATTTATAGTATTTTATATATCCTTGTAGTTATCTTATTATTATTTAAAATTATTTTCAGATTTACACCTACCACTGCTTGTCTTTGCATCACCCAAAGGTTGACTGGTAGAAAATGCCTATGGCATTAAGTCCGCCTCTGTACTTCTGTGCTTGAAGTGTTAAATAAATAAATAAATAAATATAGGGTTTTTCCATGATTAATTTCTCAGTAGCAGCCACGGAGTCTGGATTTGTGCCCGGTTGATGGCAATAGGCTCACCCCCTATTACGTGGTACTTAAACATAACTATTGAAATGATGATGGTGTGGGTGTACTAGTAGGTACACCTCTGCCTAAATTCGGGAATTACAGGCGTGATGTTTCGTATGTGATGTTATGCAGGTACTTACTAGTACTTATTCAATGCCTTTCTATGCTTTTTAGTTGTTTACTGTTCTAAATTATTTACTTATAAAATATTTTTTCTCATTTCAGGTACAGGATAATTTTTTCCACCAAAACATCATCCTAATGTAAGTATTATCTATTTATACCACGCCAATTCTTCCCAATTCTCTTCGTACTTAATGAATTCTGAAGGGGTCCTAAGATAGTGCCTTGGTGAAATTACTTTTCTTGTCAGAGTCCAATTGTTCCGTAGTTTTTTTATAGTATCTCCGAGTCACGGATCTAATTTTATGTAATGTATTTCATGTAATCAGAAATGAACTCGTAATCAGAACTTAATCTTAAGCTTGTACTAAAAGCACCCGAATTGGTCACAAGCCTAATGTAATTTATTTTGTAGACTAACTTTTATTTTGGTCTTTTCATGTACTTCGCTACCTATGTATGTAAGGGATAAAGACAAGTCTGAATCAGAAAGTTTCTCTTAAAGTCATAATTTAGACCTTCCCAAGGACACTGTTTTAAGCTTTCACGGTTGATAACTCACACTGTCATTTACGGGATATTTTCCGTGATTTTCATTTATTCTGAGCTCCCGATATTTCGACGCTGTTGCAAGCGCCATGATTGCGGGATGTCATCACGCAATCATGGCGCTCATAATAATTCACGGAAATTTAAAATTACGGAAGATATTCCGTAAGTGACAGAATCTTCCTATGAACTTCTAACATTGAGTGTAATAGAGCAGAAAAAATATATATCTAGATTAAAATTTACTTTGTAGAGACGTCTAGATTAGCGATTTTCTGCAAAACGTTAATAATTGATGCTGTATTAATTATAAAAGTTCATGGCATTTAACGTTATTATATTAACCTGAAAGGTCATTTAGTCTAAGACGACCGCGAATCAGCATTTTTAGAACGTCAACTGCGTGCAAGACATTTCACCAAAATAACCACCCGCTCTTCACCACTTCTTAGACATAATTTTTATTAGCCTATTCTACCCCATTACTGCGCAAAGGCCTCCCCCATTCCTTTTCAAATCTCCCAGTGTTTTGACTTCTCTGGCTGATTAGTCAAGAACGTTGGTGACGACGACCGTCTTCAGGCTCCCAATGTGTTATGATTCTGGCCCATTCTTATTCTTTGGCCCATTTGTGTTGACCCCGTCCCATTTTAACCTCACAGACTTATCGCCGATGCCTGTCTTGAAAATAAAAAACACAATATTCTCGTTTCTAGATTTAAATAAGTAAAAATCTATCCAGTCAAGTACCAGACAGAAAATGAGCGATAAATAAACTAGGTACGGTTCATTTTTGCTCATTTCTCGCCACACTACTTCTTCAACTTACCTGTACCGTTCAGTGTAATTAGCTTGTTTCCCTCGCCGACAATTTGAGCGTACCCTCGATTTACAAGTTCCGTAATAAAGAGGTACCTATTCTTCTGATCTCGATAATGGCCCTTATAGGAACTTTATTAACAATTGCGAATTATAGGAAAAATGCGGAGAGCGAATAGGTAGGTAAATAAATTACTGGCTGGTTTATTAGTTCGTCTTACAGGAAATGATAAGTTCTTTTCCGTATTCTTGCTTAGAAACTTAGGGGTTCATCCATAACCGCTGCCTAAAGTTCAGTACGATTAATGTTGGCTTAACCATAAATTTTTCGTCATTATTTGAACGGCAATGATAAATAAACCGTTTAATGTTCATCATTTTATACATAATAAAAGATAATATCTGAGTGAGATATACAATCTCGCCCGTATACCCCCATACTGTGTTAAGTTAATGACGCAAGATATATGCAAAATCAGCCTATAATTTTCGCACAGCTGGGACAGCTGCATGCGTGATTGCACCGTAAAATTTTCAAAAGCCCTGATCGATATGTATACCTGAAATAATCTCAGTTTTGTTGTCCCTACCATAGATTGGCGACGCTTGCCTGCCCAAACCTATTTCATGCCATAGTCAAAGCAAGCCATGATCACCAGAGTGTCAAAGGAAATATACTCATCTATACATGTAGGTAATACATACAAGGTGTAAACGGACCCTTCAAGAAGCTGTCAACCAAGTATTCTGTACACCAAACTAAGTAACTCTAAGCAAAAATAATTGTTGGGAAACGACTTTTTTTTGGGGTGAATAATCTTTGTTTTACCGTAGGACTCAGTGTGATGTTATCAAAACATTGTGCTGATGGATGGATATTTTTAATAGTACAGCGGTTAGGGAGGTACTTAAAATCGTATAGGCACAAAATGTCCAATCCCATCAAAAACATCACATGTACAAAAATGCAAGTCTCGAAAAACAGTTCTTCTACCGCAAAAAGTTTTGAGATTAAATGTCTTTAAATAATGACTTGTCCATCGTACGGCACCATAAACAAATAATAATAATGTACAATTTTAAATAGTCCTAACTCCGAATTGAAAAAAAAACGACATTATATCTCACAATTTTTTACGGTAGAAGAACTGTTAAACAACTTTAAAGTTACAATATTAAAAACGAGTAAAAAAAAAGAAAATATGAAAAAGTTTCTTCTTCGTAACTAGAAGGTTATCAGACATATCTGATAACCTTCTAGCAATCAGATATGTCTGATAACCTTCTAGTTACGAAGAAGAAACAAAGAAAGAAGTCAAAAAAAATATTGCAATAACGGGGAGAACAAGTGCCTTTCGGCTTCGTTAAGGGCCTATTTTACACCCTTTATGTATGACATGTATCTTCGGATGTATGTATACAGAGTGTGTCAGAAATGTGTGGTCATATTTAAGGGTGTAGTGCAGACCATCCAATTGAACAACTACTTCCATGAGACCAACATCGTAATCGTGAAATATAAATCCGATATATCCCATACATTTTAGGTATGGCAATTTTGTACGCTAGCTGTGTGTATGTGGTTTTGTTAGCTGTTTTTTACCTTTATGAAGTGTACGGCTTTGTTTCCACTGGGCCGGTATTCGGTAACGTTGAGTTTTCGTAGAAATTGGAAATGGACTGAATAAACTGAGCGCAGCTACAGTTACTGGCGATCACTACAAAGGTATAAAAAAGGGTATTCCGTTTCTGATTGCTGTTGCCATTCTTTTACTAGGTTTCGAATAGTTCAGTATTGATAACTTAGTGGTATTTACTGCTTAAAATTTATCTATTCTACCATTTTAAGAGATATTTCCACATAACATTAACTACATAAAAACACGTATTTTTCTCCAATGTGTTAGGGCAGAAGTATACCCACATTTCGCTTTAGCATTTTTTTTTTGTTTTAAGCCCGTTTATTAAGAACAAACTTACTGTTAACAACAGGGTAAAAATTTAAAGATCCGACTACTATTAAGAAATTCCTAATAGAAAAACCTAATTACAGTTTGCCCAACCTGAGATTCGAACCCTAAATCTCACTCTCAAGAATAGCGCCTATGACCACTAGACCAATGATTTTTTATGGCGAAATACGCCAACTTCCACTACCTGATGCCTTGCCTATCTAGGCCTAAATTGAAATTTGAGATTCCATTATAAATCCAATATTCAGTAATATCTATCACCTGAGGATGACGATGGCACAATTTCAGAGGCGTAACAGATAACAATAAATATAGGTAGGCTATAGGTACACCTCAATCCGGACCTCGGTTTTCCGAAACGTAACCTCTAGGCCACGAGCTTGGCGATTCTCACGCGACACCTCTCGACCGCGCGGTCTTGCGGATGTGGCGAAGATTGATCGGTTGTGCACTGCGATGAGAGGTGGTCAGGAACTTTCCTCCGCGAACTCGGACGGAGACATCGAAGATTTATATGGTGAGTGAGAGAGGCAGGCGGTGAGTGACGCTCATTCGGTCGGTTTTATGAATCCGCCAATGTGACGTGAGGTCCGCCTCACCGCCCGACCGCGCGGACGAGCGGTATCGTGTGAGAATTGACCTACACGCTCTAGCCACACGCGTGTTGCAACAAAGAAATTAATTAAATAAAGAAATAAAAATATGGAAGAAATAAAAATCTTGAAACAAAACCAAAGAAATAGCTCAAGAGAAAGCTAGAAATAGAAATAGAATTAAACGAGATGTGCGTGCATTACTTGTCCTTCACGTGACTACAGCAATTAGCGTTGCAGCGACTCGCATGACCTAAGCAATCTCTTTCATTTATTTTCTCCGCAATCGTTGTCACAAGAAGCGTGTCGCGACTTCGTGAGAACGTGTAGCTCGTGGCCGAGCGGTAAGGTAAACGTAAACCACGGCAGGTGAGGTTTTGCGTCCCAGTTTGAAACCGGTCCTGTCACAGTACGTAAACGTATGTTTTTTAGGAGACTCCATCTGCTCCGTGTTATTTGTGAGGGAAAAAGACTGATGATAAATTGTCTTGGTTTATTTATGTTTAGGGATTATGGAAACGGTTTTTTGGGTGAATTTCTTTGAGCGATTACCGGATTAAAATGAATCACTTTTCCCGTGGGTTTTAGGGAAATGACATCTTCATAATGTACAAAATAAAGGGCATTTTATTGTTTTGAAGAAATAAAGAAACAAAATATTTTTCGCAGACTTGACTTACGTAAAAAAATATATGAAAGTAAAACACACACAAAACAAAACAAGTTTTTATTATAAAACTAAGAATATGTTTTTTTTTACAAGCCTGGTAATATTCGTATTCATATTTTTATATGAATACGAATATTACTAAACACAAATACGTGCCCAAATAGTTGTATGGCGTACAGGTGGTTTTTCCGGATCAGTTTGCGTATGTGAGTTTAAATGTTTGAAAACAAACTCACGAGACAGGAGAAATTCCTAGGGTGAGGCAACGTTTTTAAAAAAAACAAAGCAACAGGAGGCACGAAAGAAACTCGGTATTTCATGGGTGGTCACCTATCCACGGGCCAACCCAGGCTACCGCAGCTTAACTTGAAGATTGACCCCCAGCAGCGGTTATTATTTAGCCACGAGCTACTCTTTATCATCCTAAAATAATCTCGAAATAACAATAACTTATGGTTCCCAAAGCCAAAAATAAATATTTCTATTAATTAACCACGAAAGAAGTCTTAAAATTCTCAGAAATTAAAAAGAAGAGTTCACTCTTAGTTTTTCCGATAAAAGCCTTTTTGAAGCTTCCAACGTAAGAATTCGGAGACCTTATAAATAGCAGCGAAACTTGACAACAGGAAAATTGAAAGTAAAGGATTCATCTAAAACCAGATGCCTTCATTAGGAGTCATATCACGTAAATTCAGAGCTAAATTGACAAATGGCTTATTCCACGAAGTTATTTTCGGTGATCAATAAGTCTATGAAAAGATATACGTTGACTAATAAAGCGGTTTATTATCTGAATTTGATTTAATGACATAACGACTATCATTATTATGCTTACCTTTTTTTTTTTTTTTTCCGGATGGGAAATCATCAAATGACCCCCCCCCATTCTGGGCGGAGCGGAGGGGAGTGTCAGACTTGTACTGACTAAAACCCATCGATGTTCCTTCTTTGCCCTTTATGTTCCAGGAACACGGTATCTCTTTCGAACAGTCCCGCAGCCCTGGCAGGCATCGGCCCATGCGGACCCCTACTTGATTGCTGACATCTCTTTGAGGCGCGCGTGGAACACGAACGCGCCGTCGACACGGCCCGTCGTCATAAGACGGCCGGACGGCGAGCTAGCCCATAACTCGCCGTCCACAGGCCAGCGCCTACGGTGGTCGGAAGCCACCACGTGACCCCCGACGCCCAGGGCGTCTCCCGCGGCGGCTGGGACGTGAGGTTCTTTCCCTCTCACGTCCTGCCACCTCCTTCACTATCATGACTGCTTTGCAGAAGGAGGTGACGGCTTCCCATTCCCTCTCGCTCCGGACCATGGCTTGAACCAAGGCCGGACGCGAGAGATCGCCGCCGCCAATCGCCGCTATGAAGACACGGCGGTGCTCCGCCCAAGCGGGGCAGACCTCTACGGTGTGTTCCACCGTGTCCTCCGGACGATCCTCGCAGTGGAAACACCCGGGCGTTTCCTCCCGCCCGATTCGGTGCAGGAACCTCCCGAAACAACCGTGTCCGGTGAGGACCTGCGTCAGGCGGTAGTTACTATGCTTATCTTACTGACAAGACTTCTTAATCATCTGTACAAAAATGCCAACATAGTCCAATGGCAAAATGTATTCTTTTAGATGGAAATCATATTATATTGGTTGGAAAATTCTCTAAACCGAACATAAGTGCTATGTTTTTTTTTTTTCCCTAAAACCCTCTGATTTTATGAAACAAATAAAATAAACAAATAATTTTGATTTCCAAATAAAAAACAGCCTCCACGACTGGTAAAGTAGTAGAGATTAAAAACTCTGCTCACCCTGTGACATAAAAAAATGATTTCTTTAGACGTGGCTTTAAAAAAACGTATAAACAGCGTAGGTAGTTTGTTCTTTGTTAGTAAGTCGTAACTCTTATCTATAGTACTCATAAAAAGCGTTTTTACAGCTAAGAAAAAAGAGTTCTTAGTGCTTTGAATGATGGAAATAGAAGAGAAGCAGCATCATTTGAAAATGTAATGTTACTGTAACGTGTTTGCCTTGCTTTTAGAGACTATTTTGGAAATGGATCTCTATAGCAATGTAAATGAAATGTGTGTTTAAATTAGAGCAGGCTTTTAGTCAGTCCTGTTTGATTAATAGAACTTCCATCAGTTTAATTCTAAAACACAAACCGATTCTGATATTATCAGATCGAAAACGAGCACGGTTGAACTTACTTGAATAGATTATCATGGTAAATGTTGAGTGAGAGGCGAAATCTGGGTGTATGTAAAGGCTACCTCATAATGACTTGCACTTCATAGAACGACAGTCTTCATGTCTATGTGACTATTAGTTATTTCAAACTTCACCATCACCATTTCAGCCGAAAGTCGTCAACTACTGGACATAGACCTCCCTCAAGTGTCGCCACATTGACCGGTCCAGTGCGTCTCGCATCCAGCGGATCCCCGCAGCCTTCACCAGGTCATTCGAAACGCAACGTCTTCCGGTTTGCCGTCGCCACTCTAGAACTTTTCGGCCCCATTGGCCATCCGTCCGTTCTGCGAGCAATGTGCCCTGCCCATTGCCACTTAAGTTTGGCAATATTTTATTTCAAACTTAATAGTTTTAATTTTTTGTGAATTATTGTCAAAAGTGGTAAAACAATGACGAGGTTCGTTTACCACTGGTACTCCACATATGAATGTGGATGAGTAGAGGAAGACCAAAGAAACGATGGATGGACTGTGTAAAGAATGATATGGCAAGAAAGGAGGTGTCTGATGAGATGACGAGTAATAGAGAAGTATGGGATAAAAAGACATGCTGCGCCGACTCGAAATGAATTGGGATAAGGGCAAGACAATGATGATGACGCCACTACCGAACCCTTTGAAAATATATGGATGTTATGTTATGTTGAGCCAATATGGCATCAGGAAAACAATTTACACATGGATCGTGGACCCGTCGCAATCAGTTGATTGGTCAACCTGGCTCATATATTTAAAAAAGATACACATTTTTAACCTTGCTGGCCCAACTTTCATACTTTGACTTTTATGTCACGAATAAAATGAGAAACCACTCACGCAGCCAACGTTTTACTGAAACCAATAAAATCGAATACATGTTACATCTATGTCAAAAATCAAAAAGCTCAACCTCCATCAATTTTTAAACATTTAACAACAGACCTACAGACCGAACAATTAACTCGTCGGCTTGGCCAGTTATTCTTTTAATTAAAAATAAATAAAAAGGTGATGACCCAAAACGGGGCTTGTGAACAGCTGGGCTGTGCGCCAAAATACATGTTCCCTTTCAACAAGAAGTAAAAAGCAACGTAGATTGTATCCGTTTCTATCAACGGATATATCTGGGAAATCTAGTTTTATAGTTGGGTAAAGAAAACTGTTTTGTATGGTTTCCTGGGTTGTGAAAAGAGATATTAAGACATTATATGCGAAAACGTAATCATTTTGTAAATGTTTGGTCATTGACCTTTCATTGTACTCGTTTTGTTTTGTTTTTTTTTCCGGTACCCTACATTTTTTAGGTACGTCTCGTTGCCTACAAGTCAAAATTGGATAGAATGTTGAGGTAGATGTGTGGTGTGACAAGAATAAAGTAAGAAATTAGTATACTTATTAATTATATTAGAGGAACTTTGAAAGTTGCGCAGAAAAGGAAGTTGAAAAGGAATCGACTGTCTTGGTATGGGTATGTGAGGACTCGAGGAGGAATCGCAAGTGACTAAAACAGTGAGCCATATAAATGTTGATGGATGGAGAGGTCTTACCGTCCGGTAAGACCAAAGAAAAGATGGATGGATTGTGTGAGGAATGATATGAAAGAAAAAGGAGTAAATAATAGCGTGACGGTTGACGGAGGAGAATGGAAGAAAAGACGTGTTGCGCCGACCCCACGTAACATGGGCCAAGGGCAGGAAGGTGATGACGGAAGTAACACAATGAGAGAAAAAAAAATCCTAGATGAAAATTACGACTATTCAATGAACAACTTTTTTCTTGTTAAACTAGTTCCAATTCTAACACATAGTTTAATTCTTAATTTATCGGCCTTAGACTAACTGATGAACCATTATTGTTAGGCCGTTTACTGCTGGGGAACGAGATGTTCCAGTTTCGTTTACCATTAGCCTGTTCTAGCTGAATGTTCCAATTCATCTTAAATTAATGAATTCACTGACGACAATACACAGCCTTAACCGCTGGATCATGAAATTTTGTACAGAAGTTCCTCTCATAATAACAAAAATGAGCACTAGGGAAGGATTTTGCGTAAGATATACAGTTTGTCTGACAGATCGTCATTTTGCCACACGGCGTCTAGATCCATAAAACTTAGACACTTTAATAAACTTTCCAATTTCCTTCAACACTTCTTCCAACCAGCCTCATATACCATCTCCGAAGCCCTTATTCGTTCGCACCCACATTTTTACCTTCTACGAGTGAATCCATTAGATGGAGTACAAAAGGCTCTTTACGTTTCTCGTAATATGGGCGCGTTCAGTTTCAAGCTCCTTATTTATTCGACGCTTTCCACGTTACAGGAATTTTGAGAGAAACTGAGGAGCTGTGGTTTTTTGAATGGTGTTAATATTTCATCAATGTTTAATGATAACGGGTTGGTTATCCGGACTGTTCATGGCGATAAACCGCTATAATTAACACTAAAAACGGAGATTTACCATGGTTACCATTTCTTCTGAGTTCCCAATATTTCGGCGCTGTTGCAAGCCCCATGATCACGGATAAACTGAAGTTATTTGCGGATAGGTGTTTATGAGCAGACAAATCGAACTACCCTCTTTCTTGTGCATTTTACGCGCTTGTTACCACTTTTTCGATTTTATTTTTTATAATACTAATGTAAGTGACCATGTCAGTATTAAAACTTATAAAAACAAACAAAAACAAAACAAACAAAATTTTTAAAAACTGCTGCTTCAACACTATGTTAAAGCTTCATTAGATTCGTTGACTGGTTGTTTTCCTGAAAATAACTATATTTAATCGTAACTGATGCATATCACTAAACCTACATTATTCCCGGAATATTTTCTGTAAACAAAGAATGAATGAAAATTCAAGTTTTCAGAAAATTCGCAAAAAGGGAACCTTTTACAGCAAGAATTATTCCACCGTATTTCCGTTGTTTCAAAATATAGTTAGTTATAACCTGATTTGGAAAAATACTAAGCTCATAAATATTTTAACATTTAGTTTCTCCTGCCGTGCTAATTAACAACAACAATAAAAAGTTGCAATTCAGTAGAATTGGTAATAAATTCCATACTCCAGATCCCTGGAGAAATCTATGGACTGTTTGAATTGAAAATAAACATAAACAGGAATAAATACTAAGCTAACATCCATGTTATTAACATTATTCTGCTGCTCAATAAGGATGGGTTTTTGTGGGATATAATGTATCCACTTATTTATTTCGAAAGTCAAACCATATGTTACATCATCATCATCAGCCTATGATGATGCAGCTGAATACCAGTATTTTACATGGAACGACTCGACCTCCACAGCCCAGTTAGTACTTAGTTACCACGATAATCAGCCCACTTCAATCTGGGTTCAGGCCTGGGCACAGCACTGTTTCCGCCCTTCTTAAAGTGACTGGCGATATTAGGGTAGGACTAGAAGACACCAAGGTAACGGTACTGGTGCTGGTCGATTTCTCAAATGCCTTCAATACCGCTAGTCACGACATCCTTTTAGCCATTTTATTCCATGTCATGGTCTCTCCCGGAGCTCTGGAATGGTTCTCCTCTTACCTTCAGGAACGCCAGCAGTCAGTTCATGTTGGGAATTTCTCATCATGTTGGTGTGATTTGGAGACTGGTGTTCCTCAAGGCGGTATTCTTTCTCCTCTTCTGTTTTCTATTTTTATTAATCTCCTTACTACTGAGCTTCAGTGTGCGTATCATCTGTATGCCGATGACTTGCAGTTGTACTGTCAGGGGAGGGTTGACGAAATTCGAGATCTGATCGACAATTTAAATCGGGACCTGATAGCAATAAATACCTGGTCCGATAAATTTGGTGTGGCAGTAAATCCTAATAAATGTCAAGCGATCATCATTGGCAGCTCTCGCAGTCTATGCAAGTTGAATGGTACAACCTTGCCACCAGTTCTTTTCGACGGTACGGTCGTTCCTTTTAGTACTGAGGTCAAGGATCTTGGCTTGCATATCGATAGCTCTATGAAATGGCATACTCAAGTTGCTCGTGTCAGTCAGAAGGTTACTGGTTCGTTGCGGGCTTTGTACCGCTTGAGAAACTTTTTACCCTCAAATACGAAAACAATGCTTGTACAGTCCTTAATTTTTCCTATCATCGATTACGGTGACGTGTGCTACTTTGACCTGAATGCGGATCTCCTCGACAAACTTGACCGTCTTCTAAATAACTGCATTCGATTCGTTTTCAATTTGCGTAAATATGATCATGTCTCCGAACACCGGACTCTTCTTAAGTGGTTGCCCATACGTCAGCGTAGGGAGCAAAGGGCGCTTACCACCTTGTTTTCTTTTCTTGTTTCTCCCACTTCCCCTAGTTACCTTGCTCCCCACTTTCAGTATATTTGTACCAACCATAATAGGAGCCTGCGATCATCGCAAAACCGTATGCTTCAATGTCCCTCTCACCGCACTGATTTCATTCACCGATCTTTCTTTGTCCAGTCTATTTCTCTGTGGAATTCGCTTCCCCAGGAAATCAGGATGGCAACCAATCGCTTATCTTTTAAAATTAAAGTTCGCGAGTACATTCGAAAGAAGCTGGCAGTTTCGTCACAACGGTAATGTTTTCCCCATGGTTTGTGTTTTTATTTTGGTATATTCGTGGAAATGTTTATTTACATGAATTTAAATTTTGATATATATTTATAGTATTTGATATATATTTATAGTATTTTATATATCCTTATATATAGTTATCTTATTATTATTTAAAATTATTTTCTGATTTACACCTACCACTGCTTGTCTTTGCATCACCCAAAGGTTGACTGGTAGAAAATGCCTATGGCATTAAGTCCGCCTCTGTACTTCTGTGCTTGAAGTGTTAAATAAATAAATAAATAAATAAATAAATAATCCTTGGTAAGACTAGTTGTCAGACTTTCGGGCCACTGATTACCTGTAACGTCTGTCAAAGATCTACAAATGACAACCAAGACCAACGGCTTAAGGCGGTTTTGCCTCGGTAAGGAATGGGTGGTCCTCCATCCACGGACCAATCAAGGAAAGCCGAAGATCGAACAGAGCGACTGTTATTATTTAGCCACGAGCTCTAATATATCCGCTATCCGTCGATGCCCAACTCTCCCATCCCTATTCCATAGCCAACCAGGAGCGCAGAACATTTGGCATGCTGTTGATCGAACGGGCATATCGGAACGTCGACCCGGAGCTTATTGACTCAAGGAATTTTTATCTACATACTTTACCGACAAATTGGTTAGCTTCCATTACAGGCTGTAAACATTCGCTATTGAATGTGCGCCTCATGGATAATCTTGAGTATTCGAATGTTTTGCATGTAGGTGTAATTTGTGATCTTCAGTTTTATTGGGGGTAATAAATGTTGTTTTAGGTATGGTAATGGTTTTTGTTTTTAGGTAAATGGCTGGCAATTGATTTTTCTAACCCTGGTAGCATACATAGCTGTTATCTTTGGAGGGCCAGGCAGAAGCTTATGGGTTTAGAGTATTTAGTGCGCCAACATTTCGTTGTTTCAGTTCCACATGTGATGAAATGAAACGAATCGAAATAATGAAAAATTAAAATTTATTTGAATAAATTGGTTGTCAATAACACGTCAAAAAACCTTATGTTTTGAAGCGAGGTGGGGTCGGTGTTTCCATTCCGACTTCTCTGAGAAGAGATATCTGAAAGAAAGTCAGAGGACAGAGTCTCTTTTAAAGTCCAGACATAATATAATCTTGGTCAAGTCATATAATTTTACATCATGGGCGAGCCTATTGAATTTAATATTACAGACTTCTAGGCTAACGTTGCCATTATTGCTTTTTACCAAGTTAAGCGGAGTGTCAAGAGCAATAAGAACTTTGAAATGCTTACCATAATAATAAAATTCGACCGTTAATTACTTTGTTAGACCGCCTGCGGCTAATCGGTTCAGATCACAGACAGCGTGTCAAGCCAAGTTCGAAAAAGACAAATCCAATTTGACAGATTATTTAATGTTCCGCATTTTGACCACACATTCAACGACGTTGGTTCAACAAAATATGTTAGCTGTAGGAAAACTTTTGTTGTTGTGACCATTTTTTATTTCTCTATTTTATTTTTTTATACAATTTCTCAAAAATATATTAGTCAGTTGTGTCAGCGAGTCATTGTTTTATCCGCCATAAAAATACAGTCCACATATTTTCCTACAACTCTTGACACTAATTTGGAGTATATTCTACAGTTTGATTTCGACAACGTTCTTCAAACATATTGAAATGATTGGAGCATGTATTTCTTTGCATTCTCTATCGAACAATGCCGAAGACAAAAGGCTTTTAATGTATCCGGGCTCACGTTGGAGGAATGTGTTTCGACATTTTTGTTGCAACTACAGTACTTTCGCAGAGAGTAAAGACCTGTTTTATTTTGAGAGTGACACAAAGTCAAAGATAAAATAACGGTGAAAGAATTGTAGATGCTCCGTGAGAATGGGAGAAATAATTGGTACGCTATAGTGAGCATGTTGCCGAAAATTGCTACTAATGAGACAGCTGGTAGAAACGTTCGTAGTTTTAATTGCATTTCGTTATGAAAGTCAACGTTTTCGTATTGTTCACACGAATACCTAGTTACTGAGGCGGAGACTTGAAAATCACAGAAAGGCTTTTAAAAAACAGTCTTTTATTTAATGATTCAGATTTGAACTATCTAATTCTCATAGGTCTGACACGAAGAAGGCGGCGATACGCGGCCGTAGACCTCGTAGAAGATGGCGGGACGACCTGGACCAAACTAACGACCAGTGGCCAATATTAGCCCTGAATCGAAAGAACTGGATTCCATGGGGTGATTCCATTGCCCAGAAGTGGGATAATAAAGGCTTACAATAAACGTAAAGATCTTACATCACTCACAGAAAGTCCATAGGTTGTTCTTCAATGGACTAGCGTAGCGTATGCTAGGATAGCGAAGTAAGTGAGCCAATTAATGGACAGCAATCTATTCGGGACGCACCTTTACATATTCGATGGGATTAATTAAACTGCACATAGGCAAAGGGGCTTGATTAACTGAACGCATCTGGCGAATATTTCCTTAATGGACGGTACGGTAATGATGGTACTCACAGCAAGCATTCGCTTAGGAAATTGGTCCCACAACCATTTGTTGCTTGCATCGCCATATTTAGTTGCACAAACATTTTGCGAAAATGTTTTTATGAGTCGGTAACTAGTAATTTACAGTATTTTAATATCATCAATATAGATAAATTAAAGTTATCTCAAAAACAACTCATCACAACTTGATCATGGGACCACCTCAGAAGAATATACTTATCCAACCAAAAAAAGATTCACCTAAATTAGTTAACAATTAACGAGACATCGCTAAAAACACAAAAAAAAATACATCCTGTGGATAACCTCTTCGATTTTTAGGTCGGTCAAAAACAAATGACAAACATTGTTAGTAAGAACAGCGACCATGAACCATGAAATCGGCCATAGATTCCTTTTTATTTTGCCAAGGTTTTGTCGCAAGGTTACGATTCCAAAAACCCTTGTTTGTCCGTTATTGGGTTTCGATAAAACCGGGACGAAGGTACTTAGCTACGTAAGCTAGTATTATTGAGCCAGACAAATCAGAGTCGAGGAACTTGGCGACGTTTTTCTGTACAAAATTTTGGGTTCCTATTTAACTTTAGTAAGCTTGGTAATCAATGATTTCGCAGCATGCCTTGGCCTTTAAGAGGTGTTCTTACAAGCTAGTAGTTTATTAACGACTGAAAATATTCTAAAGAACTTCCAAAATGGCAATCATCAACTTGTTGCAGTCTACTTCTGGACATACGGCTTTAGTTACGTTTGTTTAACGCAAAATCTTAACATTATATCAGAATATGAAAAAAAATAAACACTATTATAATAAAATTAAAAAAGGTCTAAACACAATGCTAGCTCACTGATTGGATATTGGCAATTTCCGACTATGTCTCCTCACGATGTTCTATGGATAGATATAAGTTATCGTATCAAATAAACTGTAATGATCACTACTTAAGGGGCCTTATTACGAGTTTTGACGTTTTCCGTAACATAAATACGTCGATTTTAAAATTAAAAATACTAGTTCCACAAATAATGTTTTCATAATTTTAAGAATTTATTCATATCTATGAATGATACTGATAGTGCTTGTTGCAAGCAATTTAACTAAAATATTGTAGAATAATTATATTATCGATTAAAAGATCGACGTATTTACGGTACGAAAAAACGCAAAACTCTGCTAGGGCCTGTAATAACTTGGCCACCAGCTACAAGTTCGCGCGACACGCGTCTTGCAACAGCAACTGCGGTGATAACAAATTTAAGGAATTGCTTAGACCTAAGAGCATGCCACAATCCACCGCGACCACGCGTGTGCCGCTTTGCCCGAGGTCGGGAATAGGGCATCTCACTTACATTGAAGCTTTATGATGACAAACAATACATTCCATCCTCCTTACATACTTACTCATTCGAAAGCGACACAAACAGACAGACATAGGGGCACAGCACCAACAAAGTACTGTAACGCCTTTGTACGTACGACGAACTTCAGTCCTACCGTACCGACCTACTTTTTTGTTCGGAGAGCAAAAATTCCCTTTTGTACCGTTCGCATAGGAATTTTTTTAAATGCGTGGAGGAAAGTTTTCTTTTTTTTTCGTAAAAGATATTTTTACGAAAATATATATATTGTCTCTTTGCTCTGTCGAGATTGAATTGTTAGGTTTTGTTAATGAGAGCAATTTAAAATTAATTAATAATTTATTTTATAAGAAGTCCTTGAAAACCTACATTCACTGAAAATCCTGTATTGTTAACACGACCCAAGACAAAAAGCACTTCAGCTTTATGTTTTCTTTTTCACAAAGAAACAAACATAATTTATTCATTCCAAAACAATCGTATTATTCAGCACAAATTGAAGCGACACAAAACTCAATTGGAAAACAAGATTTATTAGAAAATCTGACCACGAACACAAATACTAATCGTATCGAAAACAGATAAGAGGATTAAATAAAACGTTCCGCCATTTTTTATCGAAACTCGTTTGAATAACAAACTTCGTTCATTTTGCAACGTAATGTAAAAATTCGGTCGGACATTGTTGATAAAAAAAATGTTTTAATCATTTTTTTATGTTGATGGTACATTGTGTTCCGTACGCGAAACGTATGTAAGTGTGTTATAAATTTTTAAAGGAATTTTCTCTTTGTGATTTTTTTCCGTGTGTGGAACAGTGGAGTTTTAATATGCTTAATGTGTATGCCCCTGAATCTGTAATTTAGTTTAAACGTAGATTAAAAGTTGAGAATTGTGTGCTCTTGTTTACGTTCTCGCATTTTTTTTGTTTAGCCTATTCTGTCCCACTGCTGGACAAAAAGCCTCCTCCATTCGTTTCCAACTCTCTCGGTGTTTTGCCTTCTCTGGTCAATCAGTCAGGAACGAGTCCAAATCGTCACGCCAGCGTTTTGTTGTACCTGCCTCGGTGACGACGATTATATTTGTTTTTGTCTGTAAATAGGATACCCCTAGGATTGCCTACACGTGCACAGCTATAAAATATTATAATTTAATTATATGATTGAATTGAAAGAGGATCGTATTTTATAGTTTCCGTGTCGTAAAATTTTTATATCTTTCTGAACGAAAGATTGGTAAATCTCATTGGATCTGTTTCCGAGCATAAAAAATACACAATACAATTTCGGTATTAAATGTTTTTTTTTTTATGTTCAAAAACTGATTCCAAAATGGAAGTTACTTTTGGCTTTTAAAACTTTCTGGTATAACGTCACTTTATCCGAATTTACGAGAAAGTGGTTTATATCAGAAACTAAAAATCGGCAAACAAGAATATTACCATATGGAGCGAGGCTTTCAAGTGAATTCAGCGACACCACACATAGCTACAAGTAGCGAACATGAACTGATATTGTACCGCAGAGTAAATATATACAGTAGGTGAACATAATGAAAGTAAGAAATGTGAATTTTGATTTAATAAGGGTGACAAAAGCGCACACGTGACTCACACGTGCCGCGCGCGCGTTTGTGGCACGTTAAGCCATTGGTCCCGTTTGTCATTTTTAGATCTTTGACAGTCGTTACAGGCCCGAAAGTCTGACAACCAGTCTTACCAAGGGGTATCGTATTACCCAGTACGAACAAGGATCTGGAGGTCAGATAGATAGTTGCTCCATGTAAAATACTGGTACTCAGCTGCATCCATTTAGACTGGAAGCCGAACCCCACATAGTTGGGAAAAAGCCCTTGTAACTTTTCACGATTACGGATAGAAGACGATCGCAAAATGTCTCCGTCTCCTCAGTTTACCAAAAGGCTTCCAATTGATCACGCGTAAGGGTTGATGCAAAAAATTGTAACTAACCACGCTTGAAATAATGACAATTTTTTTATTTATAAAAGAACAGTGTTACATGAAACTATTGGCAAATACTGCATGGAGGGTGAATGCAAATACTGCCAAAAGCTTCTTTGCTCTGATCTCTGTTGTTCTACTGTTTCAAACTACTCTGTGGTGACTTAGTAACTTGGACCGCAGCAAATCAATGTTGAAACTTTCAGCTCTGCTGCAAGCTGTTTCAGATTCCAGTATATTTTTCTACAGAACTGCGATAACATTATTTTATCCGAAAATTTTCTAGTTTTTTTGTACTTTTTGTATTGTAACTTATTGTTCCCAGCTGTTTTTGGTGAATAACTTTTATGTGTCTGAAAGTAAAAGCGTGTTTTGGGGATAATTTAATATAAGCGGAAAAATATGAGTATGTTACTCTGTCTTTGCGGGTGGCTGGTAGCAACTGGATGAGGGTTACGGAAAATCGAGTTGAGCGGCGTGGGATTGAGGAGTCTTATGTGCCGTGGACTGCTGTGGGCTGATGATGACGACGACTTTGTCTTACATTAAGTTGTGTTAATAAAAGTGAAACAAATTATAAATAGACTTGAGCGCTAAAGTCTTTTTTCAATGATCAAAGGAAGACATGTAGTTATGAGCTGAATTGCTAAATAAGAACAAGTAAGTTAGTTAAACATTCTAACTGTCTTGTTTTTCTTCAACCATATCGTATTTGTAAGATTCTTATTCTTATTCTTTATTGCATACAAAAAACAAATATACATACAAATTGCAATAATATAGCTTATGTACAATTACGAGCTGAGTAAGATGTTACTAAAATCGTCAGCAAAAGAATCTAGAGAATATTTTCGACCAATTTTCTCCTTCTCGACGTAATACCGACCTGTTGCCATTCGTTTACGAACTAAGCCTTTCCGCTTAGCCTTGAACCGGTTGCCTCTTGGGTTTTTTTCGTGCTATTCTCACAGCGGGTATTGCTGCAACCGTAGATAGATATACAGGCTGTAAACGGACCCTTCACGAAGCCGTCAACCAAGCATTATGAACATCAAACTAAGTAACTTTTCACAAAAAATATTGTTTGACTTTTTTTTTTGGGGGGAAAAATCACGTTTTACGATAGGACTCAATGTAACGCACTCAAACCTTTGTGCAGATGGATGGATTGAATATTACGAGGGTCGAGGAGGTGTTTAAAGTAGAAATCTTACATTAAAAACATGTACTTATTGAAAAAAAGCATGTGAAAAAGTTGGAACTTTGACCCCCAATATCTCTGTAACTAGAAGGTTCCCAGGCATGATCTAGAACAAAAAAAGATCGCAATGAAACAAGTGTCTTTTGGCTCGTTAAGGGTCTTGTTACAACCTTTAGTGTCCGCGTTACTGATATGGTCACATTTTTGTGACGCAACATCTTGATGACCAGCATCATATATCTCAGCATCATATACCTGCGTTGTGATATTTTTTAAATGTTACAGCTCCAGCCTTTGGTCTCGTACAAGACCAATTTAGTTTAATGTATGTCTCATTTTTTTGCTTGTTTTCTTTTTACTTAATTTTGTTTTATTGTTTTGTATTGTCATGTACGAGTCAAAAAAATATTTTATCTTTCTTTTTTCTTTGTTTCATTCAATTATTAATAAGAGGGTTATTAATATTTCTATGTCTGAAATGAGCTATAATGTAGGTTTACTTAAAGTAATATAACAAAACATTACAAATGTGGGCAAAAATTTTATAAAACCACAGCTCGGATCAGCATATATGATTGTTAGAAGTTTTATAATTAGTTTCTTATTAACTACTAGTAAATTTTTGTAACTGTTACACGATTTCAATTCATGCTACATTTTATATCTAACTTCAGCGGAATTAACATAAAGACAAAACAACTCAAATAAAAAAATTCAACAACTAACAGAACATACCGATCCAAACTATTATTTAAGCACTAAGGTCACTGACCCGTCCGTCCCCTGAAAAGTATTTACTCTGGCATGTACATAGGTACCCTGTGTGCCACAGACTCATGTTTTAATAATAACATGTGTTAACGACCCTCATCCTTCATACAGCTTGAAAAGCACTTAGTTACTACTGAAAGCTGAAATATTATACTCTAAAGTATAGCTTAATACTTACTATTGTTGGCACTGGTATTTGTTGCCAAGTGTTAATCTGAGAAAGCATTATGATCCAGACTAATAATTTAAATCTGAAAACTTGTATGTTTGTATGTTATTTCTAGACACCTTAATTTTCCAACCAGAACTAATTACAATGAGATTTTGCTTAAAGCTTGAAGATTGAGCTTCAAGCTTTAAGCAAAATCTCATTCTTTCTTATAATTTGGTCTTATTTTTTTAATGTTACAGCGCCATGGTGATTTAGGGGCCTTTTGGCCTCGTACAGGACCAATTTTTTTTCTTATTCTATACTTATATACACCGTGACTTTTTAGTCGTCTTACAAAGGTCGTCCACTCAATGTACCCGACATAAAATAGTTCTAGGCGCGATTTTTTTTATCTTCCATAATAGGTACAAAGAAAAAAAAAAAAAAAAATCAGAATAAAATTATGAAACATCCTGTTAATGATGTTTACGTGTCAAACGGGAGAATATACCTACCCAGCACTCGAGTCCAGTAGATCATCGCTCGCAACAGGGTGTTTTAACTACGTCATGCGTCATCATACTGAATAATATTTTTATTTTTAAATTATTGAAATCTCATAAATACCAATTTTTTTATGAATGTTTATTATTCATTGGATACATGAAGTGGGATGCCGTTGTAAGACGTCTAAAAAGTCACGGTGTATTTTACTTTTATTATATATGTGTGTCGGAACCGATCATTAGTACGGACATAAAATGAATTGCAAGTCCGCTGGTGGTGACGTCACGCCACCTACTTACAAGTCTACCCCCACCACAGCGTGGCTTCTACAGAGCCCTGATGTTACAGCTCGAGGCGAGGAGGACATTGAATTTCTGATCGCAGCGGAGTTGAGACGTCTTGGAACTGTACCCGATTCATTTTGCCCCGTGTTATTGTGTTAAGTTGTAACCTCAAGCAATTTGTAGTTTATTATAAACAGTGTATCGCACCCAGTGTATTTTCATTGCACGAAACCCATGGTCTGCCCACATGATGTACGAGCCTAACGCCATAAATCCTGACAAATTCGACATATGTATATTTTATTATCTCTTTATCTATTTCTATACAAATCTAATACATTTTTAAATATTTCTTAAAATAAAAATAATATAAATAAACCATTTAAAAATATTTATAAAATATTTTTTTTTAATGTAGATAATTATCTTTTTGTTTTGTCTTGTGCGAGACTAATAAATACTTTTTCTTTCTTTCTATGCTTTAAAACATTCCAAAGGACCTAAAAACATACTTCTCCTCGGTAAATATGTCATAGTTCTAATAGAAATTAAGTGAAACTGCGATAATGTTGTGTCTCATAAACGACAATGAGTGCATTAATTTAATTTTATACTTATAACGAACTATCTGCTACGACTATGTCAAAAAAAATACCTCTCCATCATTGAATTAAAATAATAACACTAGTTTCTAAACTGCACACAAAAATATGTTTCGATAATTTAACAAGTCAACATATAAAGTCATAAAACTGCAAACAAAATACATTGTTAACACGGCACACACAACAAAGAGCATTAAAAAAAGGTTACTATTTTCATAGAATTTATTTTACTATGCAATGTTCATCTTTTTAACATTATACGAGTACGTTAATATTGAAAGAAAAATATGAAACATGAGAAAGCTTGGAGGCAACGCAGTATTTATAATATTGTTTTACAAGCAATGTTTGTTTGGTATTTATTCAGATTGTTCTTACTTTTAATATATAAGAGAGAAAAACGTAACCAATCAGTGTGTTAAATATAAGGTACTATTCCATGGTCAAAAACTTGTATAATTTAAGATGTTGTTCTTTTATCACTTTTCAGAACTACATATATGTCGTAAAAGCTGATTTAAAATAAAAACGAAAAGTTAGAAAATGTTTCACATTCCGTTGCGTAGTTTTGAATATATTCTAATAAAAGCGATGTTCTTTTAAATTCCTCTCTTTTACAATGCAAAAAAAAGTATTTTTTATTCTTTTAATTTTTTTTTTTCTGAAACAAGTCGTCACTTTTTTCAATAGCCATTTTTAGATTAAAACAAAATTGGTTCGCGAGCGTGAAACGGCCAAGTGCACACTTCAGGTAAATTTTTTTTTCAGTATAAATGTGTCTCTATACAACCAAACTTGTGAAGGTACTGGGGTAAGCATAATTTCGTCCTTTACAGTTACTCGAGTGTGGTATTAATTCTATAAGGGCCAGGATTTTAGTACTTTCAGGGCACTTCGCAAATTCCCGACTGTTGTTGAGATTTTTTTCTAAGTATACACCGTGACTTTTTGGTCGTCTTACAACGGGAACCTACTTCATGAATCCAATGACTACTAAACATTAATTTGAAAAAAAAAAGGTATTTATGAGATTTGAATGATTTCAAAATTAAAAATATTATTAATTATTATGACGCATGACGTAGTTGAAACACCCTGTTGCGACCGAAGATCTGCTTGACTCGTGCGCTGGGTAGGTATGTTCTACCGTTTGACACGTAAACATTATTAACAGGATGTTTGATAATTCTAATGTATTATTTATTTTTCTCTGTAAGCAACTATTATCTTAATTAATGGTACAAAAAAATAATCTTGCCTAGAGGTATTTTATGTCGGAGATATTGAGTGGACCACCTTCGTAAGACGACTAAAATGTCATGGTGTATAAAAGCCTAATACTAAGGCTCTCGGCTGTCGTACCTGAATCTTAGACAGTTGTAAGGACTCAGAATCCTAGCAGTCTTTCAAACGGGTATCGTAGGTTATAAAGATGAGAATATCGTCGGGGATCGTGTAAATCCGCGGAACTAGCATTGGATAATTCCGCGTATCTGAAAAATGTAGTCAATTTTAATTGCGCATTGTCGAAGCGACTAAATTAATTAATTTAATAGATTTCTACTGTTAACAATACATAGAACACATGAATTACACTATTCATGTAAAAATGAGGTCAAAAATCGTTCAAATAAAAAAATATATAAACTTATAACCTTCTCCTGTAAACCTACACGTAGTGCAGGTACGCGCACTTTACGTATGGTAGATTCGCGGATTTGCACTATCCCCAACGATATGCAATCACACCATGATAGATATTGACATTCAGTTGCATTCGGTTAGACTGAAAGTAGACCTCGACCTATTTTGAAAAAATCTAGGCTGAAATTGACTAACGGGTTAACAATATCTTGCTAGCTATTGTTTAGATATAAATTCAGTGCCGATTCATCTTGAATATCCATCGATAGCTAATAAGAAGATATACCTAAGTAGACGTAATATCTAATCGAGTTCCAGACACTTGTATGTTTTCCTTCCACCCCAGATCCCCATTTACCAGAAAATTACTTTCTGGCTTCAAAACAACGTAATAACATGCTTTGTTAACAAGAAATGGGGCGGTTGTCAATCTTCATTCTTTATAGCCTAGACTTTGTTGACATGTTAATATTAGAATACATTTTCGTCTGAGGGTTACTTCAGTCTTTTGTAGGATTGACTTTTACTTATAATATCTATTTTAAAATGGAACCGTCTAATGCCATCTTACCTCAAAGAAATGTATCATTTTATTGACAAAACATAACATCACGCATGTAATCCCGGAAAGGTTTAGCACAGGTCTAGTTTAAGTCACATATCATATATGGCCAAGTCTATTGCCATCAGCTGGGCGCAAGTCTTAACTCCAGGGTGTTACTATGGAAAAGCAGGTACCTAAAACTTAACCCGACCTGAACTGAACCCAGGGTCTAATCAGCATAATTTTATTCGAAGATAGATTGTGAGTAAAATGCTTCTGCAAAAAACAATAGCTATTAAATCCAAAACTTTAATTTATATCAAATTTTTAAATCAAAAGTTTCTACAAAAGTATTTTGTATTTCACAAATTACAGTTTTGAAACTCATCGCGAATTCTAAAGTTCTTACCTATACGCATTTTAATCAGACGAAAACAGTTGTTTTAGCTAGCTTTCAATTGTTATTTTATTGCTTGTTTTAGTGTCTCAAAAAGTTTTTATGTCTTTGAATACTAAACGTCTTTAAGGGCGATCAAGACTGGCAAGTTTTCAGAACTCGAGCTTTTAAGTTAGCGACGTTTCTGTTTCGGAAAACTGTCTGTCTTGCCCAAGATATTACTTAAGTCGTGCAGAAAAATGTTAAGGCTGAGAAGAGTGAGCCCGCGCATCCCGCATGGATGGATTGATAAGATTTTCAGAATGAGTGAGCGAGACAATACTCATTCAACGAAACAGCAACGTAAACATGTTAAAGGGCAAATTTAACGATTTAAATCTTATTTATACGAGGGACGCCTATTTTATTGGTGACGAAGGCGTCATTATATCTTTTGTCTTGGGAATTACCTATATTTCGAGACTTGTAGTTATTTGACTGTATCCAGAAGCATGCTTTATTGCAGCATTTTCTAGTAAGTAATTGCGTCGGAAAGATCGGGTGGCAATTAATTGACTAAGGCCTCATCGAATGGCGCGCGGAGGCACTACGTCGGGAGGAAACTCCGCTGCCGCGGCAAATTGCTGCTCAGCGGACAGACCTCCGGCGTGATCTCATGGCGACATGGAGAGAGCGACTGTCGCAACCCCGTGCAGGGCACGCCACCATAGTGGCGATAAGTCCCCTCTTTGAAGAGTGGCTAGAGAGGCGCCACGGCGCCCTCACCTACCGCCTGACGCAGGTCCTCACCGGACACGGTTGTTTCGGGAGGTTCCTGCACCGAATCGGGCGGGAGGAAACGCCCGGGTGTTTCCACTGCGAGGATCGTCCGGAGGACACGGTGGAGCACACCGTGGAGGTCTGCCCCGCTTGGGCGGAGCACCGCCGTGTCCTCGTAGCGGCGATTGGCGGCGGCGATCTCTCGCGTCAGGCCTTGGTTCAAGCCATGGTCCGGAGCGAGAGGGAATGGGAAGCCGTCACCTCCTTCTGCGAAGCAGTCATGCTAGTGAAGGAGGTGGCGGGACGTGAGAGAGAAAGAACCTCACGTCCCAGTCGCCGCGGGAGACGCCCTGGGCGTTGGGGGTCACGTGGTGGCTCCCGGCCACCGTAGGCGCGGGCCTGTGGACGGCGAGTTATGGGCCAGCTCGCCGTCCGGCCGTCTTATGACGACAGGCCGTGTCGACGGCGCGTTCGTGTTCCACGCGCGCCTCAAAGAGATGTCAGCAAATAAGTAGGGGCCCGCAAGGGCCGATGCCTGCCAGGGCTGCGGGACTGTTCGAAAGAGATACCGTGGCCCTGGAACACAAAGGGCAAAGAAGGAACATGGATGGGTTTTAGTCAGTACAAGTCTGACACTCCCTTCCGCTCCGCCCAGAGTGGGGGGGGGGTCATTTGATGATTTCCCATCCGAAAAAAAAAAAAAAAAAAAAAAGGCCTCATTCAGATCGAGACCGGCGGGCGCCGCGCCGCCGCCGGTTGCGTGCTCTGGTCGACTCGTCGGGCACTCTCGAGTGGCGGAAAGTCCAACAGGAGCCGGCGTGTTGTTGCGAGGGCTTGTTGACGCGACGGCCAATTACGACTTAGGAAGCATTCAGAGCGAGACGTGTGCCGGTTGCGCGTATACTCAAGCCAAGATTTTATGTGTAACAAATACAATTACAATTTCAATGTAGGCACATTGAAATTGTAATTTGGCAGCTATGCGACAGTGACAGGCATATCGCTTAGCAACAGTAACTGCTAAGTTACGTTTATAAATCTCGGCCAAATTTCCATGACTGTAATCAATAAGTGCGCGCCTGCACACGAAACGCTGTGAAAGCTTGTTACGACCGGTCTTCAGCGGACGCGGCCGGTCTCACTCTGAAATAAGCCTAAATACTGAAACTTAACTTCAGACACGTAGTCTGAAAATCGAGCTCAAAATAGCTTAGAACAAAGGCTAGATTGACGGTTAGATGGACAGAAAAGCTTTGATAAATTCTAGTGTTTTTATCTAGGCTTTTCTGTGAATTTTTATGTATCCTTTTAACCGATATTCGTTCACTGGGATTTGAAACAATACTTTTCACCTGCCACCCGTCTGAGTTAGAACTGTCAAACCTGTGATACCTGAACCAAATACCCTAGTTTTCCTCCTCATAAATATGTGAAAGACGCCTGTATTTTGTTACTATTGGGTATAGAAACATGTGTCATATAATGTTCTCAGGTAGGGAAAAGTTTATTAAGTCAGTTTCATATAATTTGTGACTGGAATAAGTAATTTAAAAAATATTTCGATCGTAAACGGTAAATGTTATATGTTAAAAACGGTATATGTTTGTAAGTGCCTATATAACATTAAACTGTTCTAGAATAGGTTTTATTTCAGTTTATTTTTAGTTATTATTTAAATGACCTTAGGCAAAATCACATTGTAATAGCAATAGCGGTGATGAAAAAGTCTAAAATGTATTCCTTAGGCAAAGCCATTGCCACTCGCATGTTTCGTCTGGATTAAAAACTGAACCCCAAAACAAACACTACCTTTTAAGCAATTTATTTCTCTCTAAAACATATGAACTTATAACAACCCCTTACATGACTCACTAACAATGAAACAAATAATTTATTATTAACGCACTCAGCTCTAAACAAGTTGAAGTCAACGTAACATTAACAGAAACATATCCATTATAATACTGAAATGCCATGAGCGGCGTGTAAACACATTATTAGGGTATCGCTCTCGAGATTACATAGGTTTATTATATTATTTTGAAAATGTTTTGGAGTTTGGAATGAAATGAATTTAATAGAGACAAATAAAATAAGCAAACGTTTTCATGTTGTATTCGTTACAAAATTAAAACTTTTTTTGGTAATTGGAAACAACGACGATCAGCTTTGGGATAAGAAATTTCCTATGAGATTAATAACAAGTGATAACTTCCAACTCTGAATTATGTACTGCTCAGTCTGCCAGTTGGGGCTGGCTTCCAGTCTAACCGGATGAAGTTGAGTACTAGTTTTTTTACATGGAGAGACTGCCCATCACAACTCAGTTACCGGGTGATGTGATAACCCTTGGTTCAACACTTTCGGGCTTCTGACTAGCTGTAACAACTGTCCAAGACCTACGAGTTATCAAAAGTACGAAGTGGTCTTGGAATGTAACCTATTCACTAACTAGCCTCGACAACTGATGCTTAACCTTGAATATTGATCCGTGTAGTTCTTCATCATCTGGCCTTTTTCCAACTATGTTGGGGTCGGCTTCCAGTCTAACCTGATGCAGCTGAATACCAGTATTTTACACGGAGCGACTACTTATCTGACCTACACAACCCAGTTAGTACCCGTGCTGCTCTTATTACTTAGCCACACGACTCTCTGTCCTTAACATAATAAAGAAATCCCAGTAAATCTCAAAAACAAACAAAAGAATACTAAACTCAGACATAACGTCTTCAAAACATGACCTTTTCTCTCAACAGTCGCCATTTTATGGGGGCGTTAACACCTGCTCACGATTCTCTTTGCATTTTACTACCTTTTTATGGGAATTCAATTGAAGAATGAAATACGACTGGATATCTTGACATTTACGTTTTTATGGCGTATCTCTATAAAAATGATGATGTGGGAAGCTAAGTGTTTGATTTATTGGAAAGCAAATATATAAAGTTTAATATGTTATGAAATCAGGCAACCAGAATTATCAAGGGTGTTACTCAGATGTATTTATTTATTTTTTATTTATTTACGTTCTACAAAGTAAAAACATGGTGTTATACAAAAGGCTTAGAGCTAAGAGCCGTTGTAGACCCCGTTAGAGCACAGCAAAATTTAGTGTAATTTGTACAATCTTAAAATTAAAATATACTTGAAAACCAAACAATCACATACAAAATTAAAAAAAAAAATTAAAAATTAAAAAAAAAAAAAAAAAAAGATACATATAATAATAATCGATCAAAATTCAATCAAAATAGACAATATACTTAAAAGTTAAAATGTGTATGTAGTAGGTTGTGAAGGTGAGATAGGTAGTCATCATCATCTGCCTAGCCTTTTCACAACTATGTTGGGGTCGGCTTCCAGTTTTACCGGATGCAGCTGAGTACGAGTATTTTATATGGAGCGACTGCCTTCTAACTTCCACATCCCAATTAACACTGGTAAAACTATAGGTTTAGGGATGGGTTGTCGCTGTACGTTAAGCCTTTTGGTCTCGACAGTCATTTGTAGATCTTTGAAAGTTGTTTCAGGTAGCCAGTGTTACAAAAAAAACAGTCTTAGTTAGGGGTATTGTATTACCCAGTCCTAACTGGGTCGTGGAGGCCAGATAAGCAGACGCTCATTGTAATATACTGGTATTCAGCTACATCCGGTTAGACTGGAAGCCGACCATAATATAGTTGGGAAAAGGCTAGGCAGATGATGATGGGTATATACTGTAGTGTAGTTAACAGAAAGCCGAACAGTAATTTTTTGGTGAAAAGGTAAGCTAGATGTGATGATGTGATCTTTTGAACCTAAACCTAATACTTTAAAACTTTATAAGATGAAGGATGTAACAGGGCCCTTTGTCTATTACAGCTGCAAGCTCTGTCAAATCACACATAACATCACGCCTCATTCCGAGAAAGGTTAGGCAGAGGTGTACCTTATGGTAGGTACACCTTAATGTATTAAATAGTTTATTCTAATTTAATATTGACATACATAATTTAATTTGACATTCTCAAGCTATCCGATTTTTTATTCCAATTGTATTAAGTAGTTTTTTATTTTTTAAATCATGAATGTACTATACTGACTATTATTTTTAACTGTAAAGCATTATTTAATCTTATTTTCAATTTAGTTAACAATTTCAATGTTAGGCTCACCCATTTTTTTGTTACATCCTATCTTATGTACTTTACACCCTTTGCCAGGTATGTTTAAGTCTCATGTAGATACAAGGGTGAAGGGGCAAGCCTATTGCCTTCATTCAGGCACAGACTATACTGAGAAATTTCTAATTGAAAACCCCAATAATACTTTGTACGATTTGGGAATCGAAACTTGGATATCATACTCAGCAGTTGCGCTTGCGACCACTCGACCAACGAGGCAGTCGTGTGAGATGTATAAAATACAGAACATGACATCACGCCTGTAATTCCTGAAGGATTAGGCAGAGATATGCACCTAATAGTACAGCCACATTTCGCCAGTTCTGTTTAAGTCCCATGTAATAGGGGGCGAGCCTATTGCCATCAATCGGGCATAAATCCAGACTCCGTGGCTGCTACAGAGAAATTCCTGATGAAAAACCCAATGACACTGCTCGACCTGGGAATCTCATGTTTAGCAGTTACCCATACGACCGCAAAACTATCCAATTTGTAGAATTTCATTGTTCTCATCTCCATTTTCTTCTTTCTCAAAAATTGGATACCGCTTTCAACTTAACTATTAATTAAATTCTAAATTAAAAACTTCACAACCACCTTAATATCGTGCTGCAAACAAATTCCTTCCAAAACTGTCGCAAATTAAACTTTAATACAAATCCAAGCGTTGCATTGTAATGTCTGCGCCACAGCGTTACGGTTACAACTGAAAAGAAGATTAATGATTCTGAATGCATTAAGTCTGAGTGCAAGGACCTGAGAACGGGATTTTGAATGTGTTTTTTTGGAAGTGTTACGGATGGGAAATGGGTATACGAGGGATTTTTTTGGGATTCAGTATGATCCGTGTACGTCTTTAGCTGTTTTAGCTCTGTCTTTTGTTATCACTGTTCCATAACAACTTAGATTCTTAGATAATCGCACTAAGAGTAGACAGAGTACGAGTAGAGACGCTGGCACTCAATGTTATTTCATTATTTGCTACTAACTTTTGCGTGCGGCTTCGCTCGCGTTGATTTAGGATTTGACAATCAATTTGCATTGTACTCTGCTTGTAATACCATAATTCAATCATGATTCGAAAGAAACGTGGCGCCATCTATTATCATAAGAGCGTTATTATTGATTTCCTCGGGAACAGTACTTTTTTTCGGGATGAAAGGTGGGTTGTCCGTTGTTGATGTACGTTTCTGTACACCTGACAACATATACACAAAATACCAAGATGACCAGTTCAGTGGTTTAGGCATGAAAAGGTAACAAACAAACAAGCAAACTTACTTTCGCATTTATAAATTGTGTTTTCTACCTAAGGGGTAGTCCCGCCTGTGGACGGCGAGTTATGTGCTAGCTCGCCGTCCGGCCGTCTTATGACGACAGGCCGTGTCGACGGCGCGTTCGTGTTCCACGTGCGCCTCAAAGAGATGTCAGCAAATAAGTAGGGGTCCGCATGGGCCGATGCCTGTCAGGGCTGCGGGACTGTTACATGGATGGGTTTTAGTCAGTACAAGTCTGACACTCCCTTCCGCTCCGCCCAGAGTAGAGGGGGGGAGAAAATCATTTGATGATTTCCCATCCGAAAAATTAAAAAAAAATTAAAAAAGTACGGTATTCATTAAAACGTGTTTCAATGGTAACTCCCAATAGTTTTATCAAAATCAACATTGCAATACGCTACCTATTTGCGAACCATAGAATTAAGATTATTTAATGTGATAGAAATACAATGAACGTCATTAAGAAACAGGATTGGGAAAAGGGCATATCCCCATATTTATTCACTTAACTTGAGCTTTCTCAGTGAAAAACAGTATTTACCGAGCAAAGTGATTATTTTAATCACAGAAATGGTTCTCAAAGCAAGCAAACCTTTAATCACTGTCGCACAAAGCTTTCATAGTTTTATTAAAAGAGGTTTAATCTAGATAGTGACTGCAAACTCCACGGTTTAAATCTTCAAACTACTTTGGAAGATATTATGCATTCACTTTATGAGAATAAGTAAATCTTATACTTACATAGTGTGAGATGGTTATGAGCACAGATATACCTAGATAACGCAAGAGCACCTACGTGCCCGGCTTAAGCATTTTATGCTTAACGTGTCTACTGTCGCAGTAAGCTAATTTGTTTAAAATAACAACGTTACTACTCAAGAACTTAGTACTAGACATTTAAAGAACAAAAACGTAGTCTATTTTGTGTAATAACTTATTTGTAAAGTAACTAAATAGTGCTAATGACGTCATAGTAAGTAGTCGAAAAATGGCGCGCTTGGTTTTCATATGGACCGTGATACTTGCGTTATCTAGGTATATTTATATCTGTGGTTATGAGAGATCACTTACAATCTGGGTTGTATTATTAGTATTCTTGTTAACTATTCCAGCTGAGATTAATTTCTATACATGGCTGGGAACTTTGGAACCATTTCCCAGCATAAAATTCTAATACAAAATGGATTTCAGGACCTTAAAGCCTTTGTTAAGGTGGTTGAATACCCTGGCGCTTCCCTAGCAACAGCCAGTTTATCGTTTTTACTTTGGTTGAGCAGACCAGAAATGCAGCTGCCCCATATAAAAATATAAAATAGATGCATTTAAAGACGTCATGTTTAGCAAGAACTAATCATACCAAGGTGTATCGTAATGTAGCAGTGTGTGGTAAAAGATGAAATAAAAGAGTCCAAGAAGACAGAAAGAAGAATGAAATGAATGAATGAATGAAGAATTCACGGACACGAGTTCACACACAGTGCTATAGTATTACTGAGTAACTTGTTTGTGAAGTTCGGCTAGGCAGTCACTTCTATAAAATACTGCAACATCCTTTTTACACTTTTACAATTGTACAATTATTTAACTGGTATGGAATATATTTTAAAACATCCCAATAAAGACAGCATAGTTACAGCCTATAATTATCTAGACTTTAATAATGTGCCAACATTATCGAAACGGAAAATCATTTTCACATTTTAATTTCATAGCTCACCTCTTCTACAGTGAGATCAAAATTGAACAATATGAAATGAGTACTAAATACCTATTTATCTACCTAAATAATGGACGCAAAAACGAGTTCTAGATAACTCGACGGATTTCCCAGATTTTCATGAAATCTCTCCACCAAAATGGTTGTAATTATAAAGGTTTCAGTTTTCAGACAGATTGCTGTTTGTAACTGCTATTCATTCTCAGAAAATAACTAATGGCCGTTTTATCTTTTATATAATTTACGCGGTGAAGGTGGTGTGGCGATCTGATCATGCTCGTGGGGCAAACGTGGCCTGAAATTGCACAGAACAGAGAGGTTTGGAGGGAGAAAGGGGAAGCCTTTGCCCAGCAGTGGGACACAATATAGGCTAATATAGTGTTGCCATACAACGTGGCAACGCCGCCAGTCTCTTGGGCACATTACCAGCTGACAGCGTCGAGGAGGAGTTTTTTGATGCCCTTTTGTAGTTTGTTGTTAGTTTATTTATTTTAGGTTATTTAATAGTTTTTAATTAATAATCTATTTAGTTAGTTTATTCAAATTAATAAAATTTATATGTAATTAAAAAAAAAAAAATTATAGGTGATCAAAAACAAATGATTTATGGCAGTCTTATGGGGATTCAAAAAGTTTTTAGTACCGTGTTGAAACAAAATCACATGAATTAGGTCCGATGTGACTCCAGGCCTTAATTTTGAGAAAAAAACTAACTAATATTAATACAAATCAAATTAGTTCACTCATTTGGTCGGTCTCATGATACACTAACATCGATCTTGCTTTTGGACTAACTATATAGGTTCATGCCATAATCATTTGCTGAGCCATTTAAGTACAGGCTGACGATGATGACTATAATCGTTATAGTCATCATCATCAGTCTGCCTAGCCTTTTCTAAACTACGTATGTTGGTGTTGGCTTGGCTAGGTTGGTCCTTGGATGGGTGACAATCTATTACATTCCAGGTTTCCTCTGTGCCTCGGAAAGCACGTTAAGCCGTTGCGTTGGTCCCGGCTGTCATTTGTAGATCTTTGAAGGTTGTTACAGGTTTTCAGTGGTCCGAAAAAAAATTCTTAGTTAGGGATATCGTATTACCCAGTACTGATAGCAATCAATATTAACTATTAACTACTTATTACTTATTAGTAACTTCGGGATACCGAGACGGACTTTCGCCGATATAAAATCCAAGCTACGTAAGCATCTAATGACTAAAAGCTTAATCATCTGCCTAGCCTTTTCCCAACTATATTGGGCAACTATGTGCTCCTGATTACCTAAAAACTTATTTCAAAGTGTTGGGCAGTTCTCACAGTCGTAACCTTCGAGCTTCCAAGAATCTACTTCTCCAAATTCCTTCACACCGCACTGGATTTATGTCAAATTCTTACGCTATCTCTACTATAAAGCTCTGGAACGCGCTTCCTTTTGGCAATAAAAAAGCTGAAAGCAAATTCAGTTTTAAAAGAAAAGTGCGTAACCACTATTTAAGTCAGAATAAATAGCTCTCTCTCTATTAGAAGTCGAGCCATGGTAATTATTATTAGGTTTCTCGTTTTTAATTTTGGTATTTGTTAATATATGTATTGGTTTATTTTATTTGTATATAAGTATTAGTATCATTATAAGTGCCTATATAAATTTTCGATAGCAAGAAGTTATTTTTATATATTTATTTTGTACCCTATCACAATGTTTTCTTATTTAACCCAAAGGTTGACTGGTAGAGAATGCCTTGTGGCATTAAGTCCGCCTATGTATCACTATTGTACATGAAGTTTAAATAAATAAATAAATAAATTGGGGTCGGCTTCCAGTCTAACCGGATACAGCTGAATACCAGTATTTTACATGGAGCGACTGCCTATCTGACCTCCACAACCCAGTTAGTACTGGGTAATACGATACCCCTTTGTAAAACTGGTTGTCAGACTTTTTGGGACACTGACTACCTAACGACTGTCAAAGATCTACAAATGACACCCGGGACCAATGGCTTAACGTGCTTTCCGAGGCATGGAGGAAACTCGGTATGTAATGGGTGGTCACCCATCCACAGACCAACCCAGACAAGCACGGCTTAACCTAAAGATCGATCCGTGCGGTTGTTATTATTTAGAAACGAGCTCGTCTATAACGAAAAGCTTGCATCTGAATGAATATAATACCAGAAAATCTTCCCGCTTTCCGAAGCGCATATGTTGAGCGCTTACGAGCAGATTTTTATAAATAGAACGTAGAATTTGAATGCAATTCATAATCCTATTAGAATAGCGATTCTATTCAGCAGGGAGGAGCAAATAGGGTATATCTCGGTAGCGGTAGTGGAGTAGATAAAAGCAGAAGGTTGAAGAACGCAAAAATTAAAATATTATTATATTATAGGAATGATTGAAGCGAAAATTTTTAGTTTAGTAAAAAGAATAAGCGGGTTGGTCATATAAAACATACGGTATAACATCATTTGTATTTGCTCCAAAAAATAATTATAAAAATAAACTACTACATAGCAAAAGTTTTAAGAACAAAAATATTTTTTTTGCAGGATACATGTTTGCAACTTTTAATTTAAACACTGTTTTAAGCTTTCACAGTTTACAACTAAACTTATACTGTCACTTACGGGATATCTTCCGTGAATAATGAACAAAGATATCCCGTAAGTGACCGTATAAGTTTAACTTTTAATTGAATCTTATTCTAACCCCAAGTTTATTACAACCATGTTGTACACACCATGGTCGCAATAATTTGATTTGATATTAGAAAAAAATACGCGTATCTAGAAGTGTGCTACGCCATAGCTCGTAGCGCTACGCCGTAGCTTGAGAACTTACGCTACGTCTTTGAATCACCGTCGTAACGTATTTTTACATTTGCAATAAGATTAACATTGCGATTATATTTTAGAATGATTCTTTCTTCGAAAACTTAAAGTAAGAACCCCATAATTCGTTCAATATATTTTTGTGTATTTGTACCAAGTTTCCCTTCTGCATCTCTTAATTATTGTGAGGTATTATTACTTAAGCAGCTGCAGGATTTAATTTACTAGTAATGGTGGGGATTCTTGGTTCCAATTTAAGGTAAGAACTTATTGGAATTGTGGATTAAACAGTGACTGAATGCGGAGCAGAGTCAAAGACATAGCTCTATAGTTGGGGCTTATGCTGTAATCTGCATTCTTAGGGTTTAAAATGAAGTATAAGGAGATTGATTTTGTAGTTTGCTTTTAAATTGTGTGTTTTGTTTATTCAGTACTTGTTGTTAATGAGTATCTATGATTGAAATGAGTTAGTAAGGGGTATACTGGGTTATGGAGGTCAGATAAGGAGTCGCAAGTCGTCGAAGCAGAAGTAAAACAAATTGTATTGTCTGTTTGTAATTTAAAAATAACAGCTTTTTACTGAAAGCGTATAAAAGTTTTCACGGTACTTATACATTTTTTGTCTGCCTGTCTGTTTGTTCCGGCTAATCTCCGAAACGGCTGGGCCGACTTTTATTTTAGAAAAAGGAATAGGGTTCCGTGCAAAAAAATTAAAACCCATGAAATTGTTATCAAAACCCTATTCAAATAGGGTAGTAATATTTTTATAACAATTTCACGCGGACGAAGACTCGGAACGTTTTGATATAGAGGGTAATCTCTTAAACAACTCATCCAATTTCAAACAATATTTCACAAATGGAAAGCTATACACTATTTCCGAGTGCCAGAGAATGAGTTTTTCACCCAAGCAAAGTGGTGGGTAGAAAACCAATGTTGCTGTGAAAGCTAATCCCAACGTAGTTTCGAAAAGCCTAGGCAGATGATGATGATTACTGTGATTGAAATAGGCGGATCAAGTAGCAATATTGTCAATTTTGTGGAATTTTCACTGGAGTTGGTCATTTTATTTGTTGCATTTACCAAAAAGAAGATACAAGAAACTTGTATAACATGTTCTATATATAAACTGTATTACTTTTTTAACCTTTTCTATCTGATTTACGACGGTCCACGAAACCCAGCCTAGACCACGTTCACGTCGCTAGAAGAAATGGATACTATCAAAAAACTTTTATTTATTGCAGTTATTACAAATGGCGATTTTCTTATTTGTGATTTATGTTTTTTGAATTACATTGCATACTATTTATTGAACAGGTTTTGATATTACCTGTAACCCTGAAGGGTTTAGCAGAGGTGTATCTTATAGTAAACCCACATTTCGCCAATTATGTTAAGTCCCATGTAATAGGGGGCGAGCCTATTACCGTCAACCGGGCACAAATCCAGACTCCGTGGCTGCTACTGAGAAATTTCTGATGGAAAAACCCAATAACAATGGGCGAGCCCAGCCGGGCACAAGTGGAGAAAAACATCGTGAGGAAACCTGAACTTTACAATTAATGTAAGTCTGAAATCGTCAACCCGTCTGCCTAGAGCAGGCTCCATGCTCGTGCCTTTTCTGTATGAGGAGACGCCTTCGCCCAGCAGTGCGATAGTAATAGACTGGTATTATTATTATTTTCTTCTTGCACATGGATACATTTAGCTAGTAAAAGAAAACTATCATGAAAAATATAAATCCAAAAGTTTGGTAATAATATTCCTTCAGGTTGAAAGTAGCTCTGTTTTATATCACGTACGAGTGGTTTTTGGCACAACCACTTTTACGTCTGTCTTTCATATTATTTGAGTCTGACTTTTATGTTACGCTGCTGAAAAATATTTCGAATTTATTTTAGATTTTTTGTTTTTATTTTTACTGAAATAGAAATGGATATATTAAAATTCTGTAATGACGGTGCAGAATAGCTACCTACAGAATTACAGATATTTTCACTTAAAGGTCTGAGCAAGCTCGTCCAACAGCAAAAGGTATACATTTTTTTTTTCTGAGCCTTTAATGTCCCACTGTTGGTTAAAGACCTCTTGCACATCTTTCCAGCTACTCTTTTCACCACTTCGATTCAGGCATCGCAGTAATATATATTTTTTTTTTTTTATGAAAATCATAATTAGGTATTTCAGACTTAAATCTACATAAACAAAGCCGTACAACAATGAGCCCTTGATTTAACAACTATTGCATAAGGTCATGAATCGTTTATATTTTCTCAAAGATTGATATAATATTCTAATGATTTTCTACCTCAACCGTATCGGTTTCAGTTATCCGATATTCGCATTCGATAACATTGACATTCGTATGTCAGACGCACGACATCGTTAGTGTCACATTTATAGGTTTCTTATTTTTAAGAATACGAGTTTAGATCACATTCGATACGCTTACTCACTGTTTTCTTGTAATATCAGAATACTGAACTCTTTCAGAAAGCCGACACCTTTATTATAGTAACAAGGTTGAGTAAAGCACATTTTTGCTCGCCTAGTTTCTAAATTATACCTTTTATGTCGACAACTGTTATAGACTTTACCAGTAATTTCCCTGCATTGACGAAAACAGCACTTGTCTTAGGGCCTAGAAAAACTGTCTTTATGTCAAAGACAACAATGGAAAACACAAAAATGTAGTATACTACCAAAAAGCTTTATGAAATATCCTGTTAAAATTCGTTCAAGAAAATAATACAAATGCTTTTATTTTTAGGATGGATATCGATCAAATGATCGCTCCCGCTCTGGGTGGAGTGGAAGGGAGTGTCAGACTTGTACTGACTAAAACCCACCCATGTTCCTTCTTTGCCCTTTGTGTTCCAGACCCGCGGTAACTCTTTCGAACAGTCCCACGGATAATACAAATGCTTTGAGAGCGATTCCCACTTATTTTTCTCTTTTCTTGTGATTCTCATCCCCTGACTTTTCTGCAGTAAATCCTCCATTAACAAAATTACCATACCTACACAAACAAAAAGGGCAAATCAAATTAGTGGGGAAAAATCAACGTAATATCTATAAAATGTACCAAAACCTCTTATAAATATTTGAACAGTCACTGGGCCCATCCGATTTTTTTCCGCTTATCGCTGGAAAAGAAATGGGTGACCGGTATCCGGTATGTATTATTCCGAAAAGGGTAAAAGTTGTCAAATAAAACTGTGGGTAGACCGGAGTGAAGCCATTCATGAGACAGAATATAGCTTCACAAGCGTTCACAATGAACAATCTCAAGCTAGTTATCAAAATTCTAAAAATTGTTTCGCGTTAGATAAAAATGTTTTTATAATGTGCTACCTTCTTTGTGTCAGGTGTCCTAAAATTTACGCAAGATTTAAATTTGCCGCCATTTGTACCATATAGAGTAGGCAACCAAAAAACAAAACAGTTTGACAGCTGTCAGTCTCTTTAGGGTTAGTAAAAATATAGCACGTTACGAGAGAACAACGCCAAACAGTTCGTGAAACAATTTAACAACTTCATGAGACCTTTTTTTGTTAGGTACTCTCTTGTTTTAGTGATCAGTATTAACCTAGATAATCATTTGACACCACTAGATTTCTTTTTATGGGGTTAGTTGAAGTCAAAGGTCTAAGCCGACAAGCCCACAACCCCACGTGCATTGAAGGAGGAGATTCAACACTGTATCAACGAAATTCAGTCACATTTATGCAAAAGCTACAAAACTATGGGTATGTGCCAGCAAAGGCTTGGAAGCCATTTGCCCGATGTGCTGCTATCCCATGCATAACCTTATTCTGTCTACTTTATAATTCATAAATTAAATTATAAATTTTAAAAAAAACCGTTTTTATATTTAAGATTTTAAAATCTTGCGTAATGGTATATTTCCGGCGCGTTCGTGTTGTCGGCGCGTTCGTGTTCCACGTGCGTCTCAAAGAGATGTCAGCAACCGAGTAGGGGTTCGCATGGGCCGATGCCTGCCAGGGCTGCGGGACTGTTCGAAAGAGATACCGCGGCCCTGGAACACAAAGGGCAAAGAAGGAACATGGATGGGATTTAGTCAGTACAAGTCTGACACTCCCTTCCACTCCGCCCAGAGTGGGGGGGTCATTTGAAGATTTACCATCCGAAAAAAAAAAGGTATATTTCCCTTTATCTATATTTCAGTACCTAGATTTTTTCAACCTTTTCTTTGCGAAATTATTTATTTTCAGTAAAAAATAATTTGACCCAGTCTGCGCCCAGCCTATCCACTATATGTAAAATGTCACTCAATTGTGACCAGACGGTCGGATGTAAAGGTAGGTATTTATTTTTGTTTTGTTAACATTTTTAAAAAGCGTGTTCTGGACATTTTCATTGAAAGTCAAATATCTTGTCTGGTTTGTTCATTAAATTCGCAGGAATTTAAAAACTTTTGGGTTTATTTATTCTGGTTTACATTTTATATTTAGGTCGGCAGTAATTTATGTGTACTTTAGGGGAAAATACTACGTTGTTTATGTCAGACCTTTTTTTCATCCGTCTGGTAGGCGTAACTTTTTGTCGTAAGTTATTCATAAACTTTTGATAGGTCTACACCATCCACAACGCTACTCAAAAATATCGTGTTTCTGACTCAAATGTCGAATGAGTAGTCAGAATGTCACATATACATCACAGAACTGACTTTTGAGTACATGGCTACGACCTATACCCTCAAGCGACAGGAGTGTGCAGAAAAAACACAAGAAGTTCCTTAGAGCACGCCACGACTCATCGTATAAGGGGTATGAAGAACAAGGTGTTAAGTTCTTTATCAAAAAATTGGTGTCCGACAGTATCTGTTATTGTCAGGTTTTCCAATATAGTCTTAAGTTGCGGGTACCTTTAATAGCGACTTTCAGAATTTTGATATTAGTACTTCCTTTGAGACATAGATGGCGCTGTAACACTTTTTGTACTATGTTGATGTAGTACTTTTTGTACTATCCGCTACAACTTTATTGCGACATGACTTGCGGAGCGCCGGAAATCCGCGAAGAAAACAAGACGCGCTTCGCCCGAGGTCGTGAACGGGGTAGTAGGCATGCAAAATAATCGCTCTTTTATCTATGTCGTAGTAAACTAAATACCCAGTGTATTTAGTTTACGAAATAAACTAATATCAAGCAGACAGCGGATTATGAAACAGAATTAATTGAATCATTTGTCATGGTTTTGGCCCATGTTTTGGCCTATTATTTATTTCAGTTCATGGCCAGAATACTGACATAAAGTTACTGGGAAAAGCAAATACTACATAGGGTCAATATGTAAATTGAACTGAATGATTGCGTAGGCATTCATAGATTGATTGATAAGGCACACAACAATAAATTGAAACAAAAACAAAATAGTGCGTAATTATTGAAATATTAAATAGTAATTACATGAACGATACTTTAAAAATCTTAGATACGCCGCTTTTCACAGTTATTTTGCCTTTTACTACAACACAACAGACGTAGCCTTAGGTCTGGAATACCAAAAGCCCAGAAGACGGAGCGGAAGGGAGACGAGAGGGAATCAACCAATCACATTCGTTAAAATCCACATTGCGTCACATCTGTGATTGGTTTAATCTCGAACGTCACGGCCTTATTGTAACATCGATCATCAACATCGGTGGTTTTGACAAGAGTTTCAAAATCAGTAGAAAATTACCTGTGTAGGGATGTAAAAAATGTTATTCCAAAATTAAAAGAAAGCTCAAACGAAAATTCTCGCACAAAATAAACACCAGCCTACATCCCGAATCTCAGTGTTTATTTAATCAAGGTAATTTAATTCCACTCCAAACTGCAAAGCACTAAGCTCATAAATATGTAACAAAGTATCACCAACATTTTTAAGCTGATGAAATGTTAGGCACAACCTAAGCCTAGGCACAGTAAAGGGTCTAGAATCTAGATAAACCCATACTTTATACTGACAGAGGTTTGAGATAAAAACAATTTATTTTCTTAAAGGTTTGATCGAATTTCCCCGATCATACCCGACCGATCACATCAATTTACTGGTACAGATTAGTATACAAGGTCGAGATCACATAACCTGCAACGAGTGAAAACAAATACGTACGATTTCAAACAAATGACAAACGCACGTGTGCTTATTGCACTCACGGTACGTGAAACGCGTTTATCGGTACCTACGTATTACATTTACCTTTGTTGTGTGAAACCGACCTTCTGTGTTCCTCTGTTTTTGAGGTATTTGGTGTAAATATTACATGATAAAGTACTAACAATTGCTTTCAATTTTGACAAAACAATAGACATTTGTAATGTTTTGATTACTTACATCTCTATAAAATGAATCAGTGGAAGTAATGAAACATACAATCACGCCTTTATTTTTCGGATGGGTAAAGCAGAATATGATCTTATTAAAAAGTTATTGTGCGGGTTGTGCGTGAATTCGTGACACATTGTGATATTTGTGATGTATAATTTATCTGACAATATTTTGATTGTTGTGATTGATATAATCGATTCATACAGAAGAACACTAAAATTACCACGCCCTAATTATTTAAAAAAAACAGCCTTCTTGTGTAAAAATATTCAATAGTATCTATCAGATTCTAACCAACTTCATTGACGTCATAAATCAGAAGGCAATTGTATTCATCGACAGTTCTACAATGTTCATTGAACCTCATATTTAAAAACTTTCTGAATGAACTTGACTGTTAACATTATCAAATGAAATAGATTGTGAGTGCTATTCACTATTCAGCTACCAAGGCCTAAAAACAATAAAGTTTCGCAGATAAAGAATATTCTTCTGTCTTTATTATCTTTCTTCCTCTATATTTCAAAAGTCTGGCCGCATATATCCTAGACACAGATTTGAATGTGAATTAAGTTTTTTGCGGCCTTATCTTTTCGTTCCGTCTCCATTGCTTTGTCTTTTTAAATCTTTTCTTTTATTTGCACAACAATGCTGGAGTGGTTTATGAATATACAAAGCAGGGCATAAAATTTCGCGATTTGATAAGAATATGCCATCCCATATCCCTGGGGTGTCTTTACAGTCAAGGTATAATAATGATGATAAATTGCAAAACGCACTGGGTTTTTATTTTCTTAAAAGAATTTACTTTAGCTAATGAATGATACAGGTAATGAACATTAAATCAATTGCGAAGAATTAAATTTTCAGGGTAAATTTTTATTTATTTTTCCTTTCTTTTTTTAACTTCTGTAAACAATAAATGGGTTCTATACTCTACCTTATGACCTCATGCTACTGGTCATGCCCAACCTGGTAGCAAGTTACAAGTCGAATGTAAGTCCACATAATTGCTGTTACAAAGTTTTCAATAATTTCCAGTAAATTAAAACCTAGTAGGATTTTTCTTGGCTAAATAATAACAGCCGCACAGGTCAATCTCCAAAGTTAAGCAGTGCTTGCCTAGGTCGGTCCGTGGATAAGTGACCATCATTACTTCCAAGTTTCCTTAGTGCCTCGTAAAAAGCACGATAAGCTGTTGGTCCCGGCTGTCATTTTTAGATCTTTGGCAGTCGTTACAATATGTAGTCGGACCAACAAACCAGGATCTATCGTATTACTTAGTAAGTGGTTCGTGGAGGTCAGCACCGCACCTTGACCGATAACCTGAAGAGAGATCTCTAAGAAGTTCCCTTGTACGCTCGAACCTCTTAGGGTGCTTACATAAACAAACAGGTTTCAGGGCGGGTCGGTACCGATCGGTGCAGATATTTCTTTCTGTTATCTTATGCGCTCACTTATAAAGAAAAAGGTTTGTTTGGTGCCGACTACCTGGAACGAGTCATACGGGTTCAAGTCATTTGGTTAATACGGACAAATTAACCTGTTCCTATATGCAAGTTAACCCTGCACCGATCGGTACCGACCCGCACAGATTTGTTTGTACCGGAAACCTGCTTCTTTATGTGAGCACCCTTAAAATAACTGTAAGATACGAATAGTTTGGTTTAATTTTATTTAACCCTTAATAATTTACACATCAGTTATTGAATCTCCAATTTACAGCCTACAAACATACCATTACAAATCCACTTCACACTTAGATTTACCTCTCAAACGTTAGCCTAGCCTGGATTCAATCAACAACCGCAAGCGATCCGGATTAGCGTTAGACTTATGTACTGTAAGCTAAATAGAATGTTACACAGAAACACCTCTGATTTCCAAATTAATGTGAATTCGTCGATTTGGAATACTAACGGCTTTTAGCATTTCAAATTTCGACTTTGTCGAGGTTAGCATTGGTTGGTCCAAATATTTGCTGATGATGGAGGAAATTGCTGCGTAAATTTATAATAAAACTCATAAATGGTCTTATAAATCAGTATGCTCCTATAATCTTGATCGTATCGCTGGCACGACAAATGTTATATTTTGCTGGCTCAAAACATCGCCACTAGCACTGTGTCGTCGGTGGGAGCGCAAATGTCACTTCGGCTGCATGTTTTTGGACTAAGAGTGCAGGATAGGAGGTGGAGCATAGGTTGCGCCACAACTCCACAACGACACCTCGCTACTGTTTCATTGGAGTAACCCCACCTGATGAGGTTGGAGGTACATCTTCCAACTTGAGTCCGGAGACGGTTCAAGGACGTCCAGTTGGACCACGGAAGGTTAGACCCTGCAGGGAGATGTTCACTTGGTGATAAGTAGTGAGTAACTCCTATAATAATAGCCGGAAAACTTCCTATTAGATACAGGCCTAGCCTAGTTTAGATTTGAACCTATTGTACTACTCTACAATGCTAAACTAAGAACTTCATTCCATGTACAGTGCAATGTAGCTGAACTTTTGTGGTAGTAGAATAATTTATTTATTTTGTTGCGTTAAGCTCCTAATGACTTACTTACGTATTTAAAACTTCCAAAAGCAACTCGTACAAACTTTGCAACACTTTTGGAATAAAATGCAGTAGATGAACAGCAGATGATTGTTGCTGATGTCAGTAGTGTCAATATGCTATTCATACCCCTGGAACGTGGTTTAAACGTGCTGATCGAGTTCAGTTTCACAGGTAAAATTCGCCCTTAGCCGTCCTCGAACCGTATTTTAGGTAGCAAGTTCCTTTCATGCCTGGTTGTAAATGTTCCATTGTCTGAATTAATGTAGTACTTGTTTTTCTTAAATAACACCTGAAACTAAAACAATAGCAACAAACCTCAAAGCTACCATTCCTAATTGCAAAAACCCGTTCCGGACCATAAACCCGATTTAACTACAATTACTACTCATTAAATAAGTAGTTAGTTCCGCCAGTAACCACCATTATCAGGTAACGAAGACCACTATGTTTTAATGGGAAAAGAAATTCTACCCCTATCAGTGGAATTATAGAGCTTTTACGGTACTATAAGATTCAGATTCCAATGTTCAATGCCGCGAGGGGAAATCTCTTTTGATGCCTTGGAGTCTATCGGGACTTTGTAAGATTTGGCTATTGGCAAAGCTTTTTGTTATGTTACCCTAATGAGAATATTTGTGGTCGTGTTAATGTTAAATTAGATGATACCTAAATAATAAAATTAAATAAATAAAAATAAAAAAAGCCTTTATTCCCTATAATTTACAATTCAATATTTTTTCAAACTTGACCTATTAATGGTCATCCATCTCTGGATGAAGGCCTCCCCCATCTGTTTCAATCTATACCTATCTTGGGCCGTTCTGGTCCACTCTGTACCTTGAGATGATACTTACATACAAAGTTTTTATTGTTTGGAGTTGTTGTTGAAAAATGAAACGCAAGTAATGGGTCCTAGTTTTTATCAAGAAATATAGCAAATGTTAATAATTTTGTAGACATCATTCGATTGAAAATTAATTTCAGCCAGATAAGTCAGACTAATGCCCAGAAAATTAGCTACTTAGCTTATCCGCTTGTGTTCTAATCGTGTGCTAATTACCATTGTGTAATGCGCTTAACCACTAATTACCTAGTCTCTCTGGTGGAAAGACCTTATTGCTGTTTCTATTAAGGTAGCATATTATTTCCTTTATTTATTTCTAAACAAATTATTTATATTTTTAAATATTACTAACAAAAGAAACAATATAACAAAAAAAAAAAAACAATTAAAAATATAAAAAATTGTACCCCAACGATTTCGGCATCAGGGTCCAAGTAATATATATATATAGCATATTATTATTATTTGGTATTTGGTTTTCATGTGAAGCGGAGGAATGAGGAAAATGTCGTGAGGAAAGTTTTGAGTTTGAATGCGGATGGGTATAAGAGTAGAGGCAGACCAAAGAAACGATGCATGGACTGTGTGAAGGACGATATGGCAAGAAAGAAGATGTCTGATGAAATGACGAGTAATAGAGAAGTATGAAAGAAGAAGACAAATATGCTGCGCCGACCCCAAATAAATTGGTACAAAGACAGGAGATTGATATTTATTATGATTTCGTAGCCTGATGCCTACTTTCGCACCATGACTACTTTTTTGAACTTTCAAGTAATCGGTAGCACGATGCCAACATTTTGAAACCACCATACATTAGATCGCACGATGCCTACTTTTTATTAATTTTTGGTATTAGACAAACATATTTTTTTGCATTTTATATATTATCGCATTACTGCGCTGCTATTACTAATCCTCATTTAATTCCACATGTAATCTTGTGTCTCGTACGTTTTCCTTTATTGACTCCATTATGAACACAGCCAGCAGCCATAATTTTTGACATAGATACTTCCTAACAAAAATTCTTAACACAAGAAAAGGGAGTTTTAAGAAATCAATTTAATATCAGTTTCTTGGAAAAGTCTTGTCGATGATGTATTAACGTTGTTGCAGATATACTTTTTCTACAATAGTCTTTACAGCTTGTTTAACTATAAACGATAAACGCAGTTTCGTTTATCGCAGTACAGTAAAAGAATACATGTTTTATATCTTGTTGTGCACACGAGGTAGATCCAAATGGGGAAGTTTGAAAGCAAAATCACGGTGTAAGATGCAGCATTAAGCGACGCAAAACCGCATCCTCGACATAAGAAAGTTTCCATCCATCTCTCAATAAACTTCTAAGTATTTCGCGCCAACTCGTAAAATTCCACTTATCAGGACTTTGTTTAACTTGCAACAAGGGAAGCCTGGCAACCTGACACTTTATTATGTAGCTTTATTTATTTATACCATCAATTTATTGCAAAGCTATCTTACTTATATTTTCTTGATGATATAACAACAAAAGTTCACTTTATTTAAGTAGATTCAAGTCATATAATTTGAACAATAGATAGTATATTTGATATTTTTGACAACAAACCAAATTGTAAGACGTCAATTTCAAAGACAAAAAAATCACCAAGAGGTGCTAAAGTGATCCTATTGGGTGACCTTTTGATTCAAAGCCCTAATGCCCACTCAGTCACTTATTAGCCCAACATTAATAACCATAATTCATAAAAGAACTACTCCAAAAAAAAAACTATTGTCGTCGCCCCAGAGAGAGTAACCCACAAAAGGCATTTTTCATGAAAAGATTCAAATGCATACGAACGCCTCCCCCACATTGACTTTAAGCAAAAATCTTCATAAATATCAAAAACCAGCTTGTAAACCTTTGTGGTCCTTTCAGGGGTCCTTAGAGGACTCCAAAAGGGTTTGTAAAGGGTCATTTATTAAGACAGACCACAAACTTCATGACTTCGGACCTCAGGGCGGGTAGTTTTGACAAGTTCGGTCACAACTTACAAGTTGCTTTAGAATGGAGAGTCCTCATGTTTGCGATTGTTTTCACGAGTTGAGGAAGTTTACTGTTGTAGTTGATTTAGTAAACAACGCGACTGATTTATGTAATAGGTTATTGGATTGTTAGTTGGCTTGGTTTCTGAGTGATTGCTTTCGGATACTTCCCTGATTGGTAACTCAGATGACAACACCCGAATTTGCATACTCACTTACTCAGCTTATAAAGTTCCCACTGCTGGGACACAGACCTATCTATGAGAGAGAGTGGGCTTAATCCTCCAAGTGTCGGTTAGAGGACGGCACTTATCCCAAAATTTTCCGTTTTAAAGCATACCGGTTTCATCAAAATGTTTATTTATCCTTAACCGTTTTGCGACCAGTAGTGATGAAATTGATTGCTCTATGTATAGTGCGCCTATATTAAATGAGAAGACCACATTATAAATAACACAAAATAAATTAGAAGAACAAAATGTCACTGCCTTGAAAAATGATGTCAACATCATAATTACGTTCATGTTTAACACAAAACAAAATGCTTTTAAAAATACACATTAATATCATGCCTCACCCAAATCCGCTCAAAAGATTTTCAGTTGAAACTTTTCCCTTTTGTTCTCCACATAGCAGAATCCCCTCCAGACATGTTATAACATAACATGAGCTAAGCCATTTAACTGCGAGTGTAAACCAGGCAAGAGCAACTAATTAAACAAGTGCAAACATGTCCGAACTACATAGCGGTATAACAGATAAGAGTAGAAGGGCCAATCCTGTTAATGGGGTTGAGACAGTACAGTAAACACTTTAGTAATAGGATGTAGGTGGTATGTAGGAGGTGTTTTTGGCATGTTTTATACATATGTCGGATTGTTAGGATTTACTCAATACTCAATACTTTATTGCATTCCATAATGTTTAATTTATTCCGTTGGACTCGGATATCATGTGGGCAGAATATGGGTTTCGTGCAACGAAACACCTGGGTGCGATACACTGATTTTATAAAACTAACAAATACTAGAAATTACAATTCAATACAATAACTGTGCACAAAGTATCGGGTATAGTTCCGGGACGTCTTAACTCCGCTGCGATCAGACACTGAATGTCGTTCTCGCTATGAGCTTAAAACTTCACGACTCTGTAGAAGCACGCTGCAGGTGTGGGTAGACTTGGCGCGCTTGCGATTCTTTTTATGTCCGTATTAATGACAGGATCCGACTCGATTGCGACACATTATCTAAAATAAAAGAAGAAAAGAAATTGCATAAAAGCACCGAGTACCTATCTAAGTAGGCCGAGGAATGAAATCTCATTTCAGGTAACTGATTTATTCTGTGTGTCTCCATTCAGTTTGTTGGGCTACATTCATTTAAAAATACTGACATTTTCTGAATCGATTGGTGGCTGAAACCACTAATTATCCTTCATTCTAGTTTGACAGAAATATAAAATAACGTCCCGTAGCAAATGTTTCAGTTTTGATATCTTTGTCATATAACATGTTTGATGTGTTTGTACATACTAATGTAAGTACTTACGTCAGTGTGAAGTTATCCTTCTGGTTTCTCTTCGTCTTGTGATGTTGTCTGGTCCAAACGGGCTTTCTTTATGATACTGTCTGCTGAATTTATAGCTGTTCTGGATGTGCATTTCTAACCTTAATAACTAATTGCTAAAGCTGATTAAACGCATAATTATGAAGAAAAATGAAGCAGCTTATGAATTAGAACTTCATTGCAAAAACAGCTTAACAATAACAGCCGCGCGGGGTCAATCTTCAAGGTTAAGCAACGCTTACCAAGGTTGGTCTGTAGATGGGTGAACACCCACTGCGAACCAAGTTTCCACAAAACTCGGAACGCAATTTGAGTTGTTGGCCCTATGCCTCTTATTTGTAGAATACGGGTAGTCAGGTACCAGTCTTTCCAAGGGATATCAAATTACCCAGTAACTGGGTTGTGAAGGTCAGACATGTAGTCACTCCATGTACAATACTGATATTCAGCTGCATCCGGTTGACTGAAAGCCGACCCCAAGATCCTAATATAATTTGGGAAAAAGCTATAAGCAGAATTTGAAGAAACTCCATGGACACTCTCAAAAAATTGTTAGAAAATCTTGGTTATCAGTGTCCTAAATGGCCCGTAAATGCGACTGATGCAGCAATCAATGTGACCATCTACTGAACTCAAACGGTTAAAAGGAGTTAAAAGAAAGTACTCATACCTTTCGTGTCTCACCGAAAATTAAGACAAGAAAAGAAGAAGAAGAAAACCAGTAGCCTACAATCTTACATTGTATCTAGGTAGTTCATCGTCATCATTCTGTTGCCCTTATCCAAATTAATTTGGGGTCGGCGCAGCATGTGTTATTCTTCCATACTTCTCTATTACTCGTCATCTCATAAGACACCTCCTTTCTTGCCATATCATTCTTTACACAGTCCATTCATCGCTTCTTTGGTCTTCCTCTACTCATATACCCATTCACATTCATACTCAAAACTTTCCTCACGAGATTTTCCTCATTCCTCCGCATCGCATGCTCGGGCATACATCGACAACCGATTACCACACAACTTTTCAGTCACCGGCGCCACTTTCAGACTTCCAGTTATATACTGATTTCGCATTTTGTCCATTCGCATAACACCACACATCCCCCTTAGCATTCTTATCTCAGCCACATGCAAATGCCTTTCAATCATCCCTTTTGTGGGCCAACATTCTGATCCATACAAGACTTACCTAGATATTGCATCTAGGTAGTTGTTTTACCTAAAAATGTTTTAGTTTCACTATTATTGTGAGTTTTCTAGCTATTCCTAAACAAGCATCCCAAAAACCTTGAAGACAAAGTAAGGATTGGAATAAACAAAATGATTCATAGATTTCATCCTTGTGAACAGTTCGTAAAGTTAGTACGGAAAACAAGGTAAGAAAGGAAAACCACTAGAGACTACTAAATCAAGAGCAAAATAGTCATAAGCACAGAATAAGCTAGTGACAAGTCTAATGCGGCCACAATGAGGAGATTTCAGTCACAGAGTCATAAAAAACGCGCAATGTATACACTACGACTTATCAACGCCTACATTCCCAGTATAACCTGACCTCTTATCGTACAGAAACTGTATGCCATGAAAGGTCAGCGTGTACTGGATATGTATAGCTTGAGGTGTACGCAGCAAGCCCAAGAGTGTCATAAAGGCAGACTATGAAATAACATCACGTAAATGTCTAGGATAATAACATCATAGTGAGACGTCTCTCCTTTAGGGCTTTGGAGGCCTAATAAAACAAACTTGTGAAAATAAAGCCGGGAACGTGAGCTAGTGTCGCTGAAATATTGGTTAATTTTCGCGCAAATGATGCCCTAATGTAAAATAGGACGTTAGGCTGCTGAAATGGGTTTGTTGAAAATTTCTAGTGGAGATATTGCTGTAATCATCATGTTGAAAAGGATTGTCCAACATGATGAGTTAATTTATAAAATAAATTTAATATTAACTTGTAATTGAGATTTTAAAAATTTTGAAATGAAATGAAAAGGTTTGCATCTATCAAATAAAAAGATTCAAATGTGACTAATTATTCAATTTGTAATTAAGTATCATCATCTGCCTTGCTTTTGCCCGACTGTGTTAGAGTCAGCTTCTAATACCTCCTGATGCAGTTGAATACCAGTATTTTACAAGGAGCGACTGCCTATGTGACCTCATGTTCACGACTCAGTCACTGGGTACTACGCCCTTGTAGTTTTTTTTTTATATTATACGTACAATATTGAAATACATAAAATGTTTTAAGCTTTCACGTTTAATAACTAAACTTACAGTGTTACTTGCGGGACGACTATGATGATGGACGCAACATCGTCGAAATATCGGAAGCTCACAATAATTGAAAATCACGGAAGATATCCCGTAAGTTTGATTGTAACAAGTATGTAGAGCAGCGGTGGCCCAGTGGTGGCGGCACTGGCTTACGAGCAGTAAGTCGTGGGTTAGAACCCAGGCAGGCGCATTACTTTGTATAATTTATTTCATCACTGACTGCTAAGAAAAACATTGTTTGGAAACCGGCATGGCCTAGAACCAAAAAATCGAAGACATGTGACAGCTACCAACCCGCACTGGGCCCGCGTGGTGGATTATAGTCCATTCCCTCTCATATAGAGGAGGCCTGCGTCCCAGCAGTGAGAACATTGTAGGCTGATTATGCTATGCTAATGCTACGTATGCAAAGTCTATGTTTAATTCATTAGTTAAATACCAGTCCCGTCGTACACAGTACGGCCAGACAGTCTTACATTCCTTCAAACAGACCACTTATATGTAATAATATATTTTATGATGTAATCCCCACATGGTATAACCTGATATCTCTCGTTAACGATTACCGGCCGTTAATTCCCCTCAATAAAACTAAGTTCTAATTGAACGCGTTAAATCTAATTTAGGTGTTATAAAATGGTTAATGGCTCTTCAGCAATCGTTTTGGACTTATCTCGCATAGGTTTTGATCATAGAAGTATTAAGTAGGGTTAAATCGTACAATGAAACATTTGAATACCACTCCCTTTTGTAACAAAAGCTTACCTTACGATGAAAACATCGCTTGAGAAACCCTAAGGGCCAAAACAGCTGTCGAAAAGCTTACCTATGTCTAGTAGCTGTAGAAATACAAAATGCTTTGCGTATTGCATAAGCAGCATGCGCTTTCAAAGCATCTAGATTTCAGACCATTTTGCGACGCCCCGACTTATTTAATTCCTGAAGAGAAATAGATGAGGTAAAATCTTCTTCAGTGGAACAATAATAAACGACTTCTATGAAACACAAAAATAAGTTCGTATTCGTCTTAATATTATTCGTCGGCATTTGCAATTAATAGTCTAAATCTCTTCCAGATTCGAGACCACAAATAATCCAATTCTTTTAGCAAACGAGATTTCACCAAACTATTTTATGTAAATTCAATTTCCAATCCCACCATCGCTACCATAATATTCAAACCAACGTAAAAATAAGTAAGATTTCCTTATAAACTGCAAAGACCAAAAGCGACAGTTTGCAATATGGTCTCAGGGGAAATATGGGGAACCAACGCTTATACATGTGAATTGAAATCTGCTGGCAGAGGAAAATGGGAGCGTGGGTATTTTAAATATGTCTCAGTTTAGAATAGTATGGCATCTAGGGATATATTGGAAAAGATCTAGATAGGCGTCGATGCCTAAGATCACCTTGATAAATATCATAGAACGAAGAAAATATAAGCCTCCCGTATCGTTTTAAATGTTTTCAAGAATAGAAAAAATGCGCCAAATTCATATCCATTCTATCCATATCCATACTAATATTATAAACGTGAAAGTAAGTTTGTTTGTTTGTTTCACGCCTGAACCATTGAACCGATCATTATGAAATTTTGCAAATACGTTGTCAGGTGTACAGAAACGAACATAGGGTACCTTTTATTCCGAAAAAAAGTACTGTTGCTGAGGAAAACAACAATAATGTTCTTATGATAATAGATGGCGCCACGTGTCATGATTGGATTATATTATTACAAGCAGAGTACAACCTGAGTTGATTGTCAAATTCTAAGTTATCGCGAGTGAAGCCGCGGACAAAAGCTAGTATGTATATAAAGACGCGAGATAAGAGATAGCAGCATGTTCAGCCAAGTCAGGGGCCCATGGGCGGCATAAAAACTCTGGCACTAAATACACGATAAAGAAGAAAAATATAAAGACTAAGTGTACAAGATGCCTGCATTTTTATGAGACAGAAACACGAAAGGAGTCCGTCGACAGTGGACTATAACTACGCCATAAATGTAGGCCGAAAAGGTTAGCCTCAAATGTTTCACTTTAACGTTTAAAGGGTATAGATTACTTTATCAATCATAGACGCGGGCTCCACCAAAAGAGACGAGCAGAGCTTTGCGAAGCGGAGAGGAGACGAGATGCCTAAAAGCTAAGGTGTATCCGCCGAAGCTGTGCGGAGATGTGCAAAGCGGAGAGAAGAGGAGATATGCAAAGCAGGACACCGCTCACAGCACTCCGTTACCGCACGCCGTACAGAGTACACCGCTCACCGCACGCCGATCACGTCTCTACTCGTCTCCGTCTGACCTCAACAATTACGAAGACGAGAAGAGTAACAAAATTCTATTGGTGGTTTAAAACACATCTCCTTTCTTCTCGTCTCGTCTCCGTTTCAATGGTTCCCGCCCTTAGACAGTTGAGCAAATGCTTTCTCTAAAATGTGCTACAATACCCGATATCCTTTGGTAGGTTATCGGGTATTGTGGCACAACACTATGTATGAGGTTGTCAGCCTTCTCTTATACAACACCGTAAGTGGCAGTTTAGATTCAGAAAACAACCCCAAATAACCATGAATACATTTCTTTCTTTATTTTCTTTTCTAAGTCTCTAGGGAACGATTACAGAGGACATTCACTTCGGAAAAATAGTCGACAATACTTGGGTTCATAAATATAGTTTTATGAAGTGGCCCTAACGATAACATTGGGTATAAATGTTATAAAATAGTTGTGTGTATGGTCATTTGTTTGTTTCATTGCCACGGAAATGGCTTTTAGGATTTATTAGGTTATAATAGTTTTCGAAAGGTTAACAGCCCGTTTATAGGTACTTTTGACCTGTAAGTACAAAAATAGTGTGGAAAGATCTCGTTTAAGGCCTAGCTAAATGGTACCAGTAATTTTGCCCAACGCCGTACCATGTATAGCGTAGCATAATCAGCCTATAATGTTCCCACTGCTGGGACACATTAAATTTCCTCTACGATGAAATAATCATTATTTTACCATCTCCACAACAAAGTCCACATCGCATGGCGATCTAAAGGATTAAGTACTGTACACACGATTTATCTGTCCTTTCACAAGGAAAACTCCTTACCCTTGACCCTGAATAACCCAAGGACCCTTCAATTTCCTTCCACTCTATTACCCAATTTATTTATCTGTGCAAAAAAATATATATCGTCATTGTTACTCTATGGTGTCGATGTCCCCTCGACGGCTTATCATAAAAACTGACCATGACCGTTGGTACTAACATAGGAGTATAATGTTATGGGGGAAAAGTCCCTCGTAGTAACTGTGATGTAATAAGTACGTCCAATCATGTGTGTCTCTTTTTATGGTGTGCGGGAAATGTGTGATTTGATTCTGGAGTGTGTACGGTTCTGTAGGTTGAAGGACTTATGGTTAAACTAGCTGTTTCCCGCGACATTCGTTCGCGTGGATTTATTATTTAAAAAAAAAATTACTTCCATTTTAAGGGTTTTAATTTTTTTGCACGGGTTCCTCATTATTTTTTCTAAAATAAAAGTAGCCTAAGTTAGACCTTATAACATCAGCTTTCTGCCCATCTCGTCAAAATCGGTCCCGCCGTTTCGGAAATTAGCCGGAACAAACAGACAGACAAAAATTGAAAAGACATAGTTGTTGTTAAAAGTGCCGTATATTAAGTTTCATATGTATTCAGTAAAAAGCTGTTATTTAGATATTTAAAAAAGAGACACTTAAATTTGATTTATTTGTGTAGATAGGGTTTCAAATGAAATCATTCTTATTGAACGCTATTGAATTGCCATATTCGAGGAGGTCACGAAAGGTCGTACTAAAAGAGTAAATGTTCCGAAGGATGACCGTCATACTATGGCTAGAACTGAGGAGAAATTTATGTATTTGGAAGACGGCTGTTAGAGATCTTGAATTGAAGAAGACGGCGAGCCAATTGCCATCGACCGGGTTCAAATCCAGACTTAGAGGCTGTAACTGAGAATTTCCTGATGGAAAAACCTAATAACACTTTTCCCGACCTCGGAATCAAACCGGGAACCTTATGATCAGCAGTTGCGCTTCTACCGTAATTAATAATGGCTACAGATAGTCGAGGTTAAGTAAATCTATTCAGGTCATACACATCGGGACTCCGCCGTGACACCTGAATGAGAACACGAAGCGATAAGCCGTCGGTACGCTCGGTTCCGGCTGCTTGAGAGTGACAGTTGTACCTACAAGTTGAATCATAACTGTGCCAGTAGACAAGACAACCGTACGACCTATCCTTCTAGATCGGACAACTGCTTTTTCTCCATGATTACCTTACAAATATTTATGTTCGTATTAGCCAAGCTGGACAATCGGGGTCTCCCTTGTTTGACCGAAAGGAATTTGACAAATTTTCACTTCCCAAAAAATTTTTCGCATAATTTCATTTGTCAAATTATTACTTAGCAAAAAGTCTATTCACAAAAAATTGTAACGCAAACCTAATGTTTGGGAAATGAACGTTTTAACTATAACTTGTTTACCAACTAGTACTTTTAACATTTTTTATTTAGTCGAATATTTCAGTTGGAATAACAGTTTTTACGCAAAATCAAATAAGCCAAATATTTAGTATCGCCGGATTTTAGACGGAACCTTTAAAGTGGCACCAAATATCTTTAAACAGTTATACACTATACATGGCAATGAATTATCTAATAACAATAAAACATTTCCACTTTGTTTTTGTATGTGTACCAACAAGGATAAACGTACGTACGACGTAATGTTCGAATTAATAATACAATACGGAAATTAAAATAATATTGTCATGACGCCAAAAGTCTGTATATTAGATTTCGAAAAGGTAGCCATTTCAAGCATAAAATCTAACTTTGAAGACGTTTTATTACAAGGCTGTTTTATCCACTTGGGACAAATTCTAAACAGGTAATAATAATATGGATATTAACTATTCTTTTTTTTTTAGTTAGTATCGTTTTTTTCCATTTTTTTTTTCTATATAATGTAGTCGTTCCTCAGGTCACAGTTTTAACCTAACCTAACCTACCCATTTTGTTTAAAGAAGAAATTAACCTAATCTAAAAAAAAAATATAAATGGATAAAGATGAAAGAATTAATCAAATTCTGCAACACAAGTCTGAATACTCCGAAATAAAATTGCTAATGTCCTTTGCAAAAAATTTTAAATTGTTATGTAAAAATATTTTGCAATAAACAAATGATTATATTAAAATAAAATTGCATTTTTCAATTATATAATTCCCAAAAAATCTTATTTTTGCCTTATTTTTTTTTTGTCTTAACAAATCATTTCACCAAACTTTTATTGTCTGAAGATTGTTTGCTGTAATAAATCATTTGATTAAAGACCAAATGCCATAATGACATTACACTTGGTAATATTTTGCCAAGTAAAAATTTGACCAAATAAAAATATGCGTACTAAAATCTTCGAAATATTGCAATGGTATAAAAAAAGGTTGCTAAAATTTGTTTGGGTAATGAAATTTTGTCAAAATCTTTTCGGCAAAGCGGCAGGATCCCGGACAATCGATTAACAGCAGAAATATGATTTTATTCAAAATGAAAAAAAAAAACAAAAGGTTTATCTATAACACGTTAACAAAGTTTCATGTCCGTGCTATTAACCGTTGAGAAGTTTTCTCGTGAGGAGGCGATCCTGGCTGCTGGATCAAGGTCATGTCTGTCCAATAAATGTACATATTCTCACCAGGACCAAAATGTCATCACAATCGGTTGGGGGAACTGGTTTGAATTTCAGTTGCAATGTTTGAAATGTTTTTAAAAATATTATATATTATTTATTATATGTATTGGACATATAATAAATAATATATAATATTTTTTATTGGATTGATTGTTAAATTACATACCTTTTAGAGTTTAAAACCGTACTAGTAGTTGCATATTACTTCATAGATTGGTGTGTCAAAATACCTGTTTCAATGTGCCGTCGGTTTCACTACTTCAAGTAGGTATATTTTTGTCATAAGACTGTGTTTTGAAAATTTAAGATATGCAGTGCAACGCAGCTTTTTTCACCCTAACTATAGTTTGCAATTGCATCATAATCGGTTCAGAAGTTTCCAAGAAAAAAAAAAATGTTAGTATGGAAATATCACTTTTCACGAAATCTTCCATACAATTCGGCAATTTCATACTTTAACCTCTAATATAAACCAACTAATTAAGTAACAAGGCAAGTTAAATAAAAGCTTATAAAACCTCTCTACTGAACCAACCCGAACATTTTAGGATACAACCCTACTATCATTTTCCAAACTCTTTCATTACGACAAACTGAAGCAATTACAAAAGAAATAGGACACAATAGCGATTACAGCTAGGTCTTGGGTGCAGCCAGTCTTATCACCGTTTGCACTATCACTAAGCGGAAAACGAAGCGTAGTATTGAATTTTCACCGCTAGGCTCAGGACTGAAGGTTGGAATTTCAACGGGGCAGTAATATTTGTTGGTGTTTCTTAGAGTTCTTTTAGTTCCTAAATAAAGACTGCTCGTGCCATTGTTTTGTGGAACAATATGGAGTAGTAACTTTAACTTGAACTAATAAAGGTTCTGTTTAATTAATTAACTCCGAGTTAATTTTATGCAGTTTTGTGCAAACAAAAAGGTTTCTTGTTGAAAGTAAAAAGTGAATTGTTCTTTGTTTAAATTAAATGTGGGAACAAAGAGTAGTTATTGTAAATGTCCAGTGTTATTTTTGTTCACTCTTATTTGTAAGTATCTAGATATACAGAGGAAAGTACTAATAAATGTGAATAACTTTTAACAATGGGATTAACTATGAAAAATATAATTTAAAAATATGCTGTTGCCTACATTGTTTCGAGTTATGCGACCGGAATGTACGGAGCAATTGTTTTTTTTTTCATGGTTGGTCCCGTAGTAAAAGTTGATAATTTTCACGATTACAACACGCCCCTAAAGTACCTATTGCCCAGCCTAGGGTAGAACGTCAATTTTTTTTAACACTGTCTATTGACTGCCTCGTTTGTCTAGTGTTCACAAGCGTGACTGCTGAGCATGGGGTTCGATTTCCAGGTCGAGCAAAGTGGTACTGGGTTGTTCCATCAGGAATGTCTCAGAAACAGCAAGGGAATCTGGATGTGTGCCCAGTTAATAGCAGTAGGCTCGCTCTCTATTACATGGAACTTAAAAAACATAACTGGCGAAATGTTTTATATCCTGTTGAACCGGTATTTCGAATCCATCAGCAAGTCTTCGGTAGTATAGTGGTAAGTATCCCCGCCTGTCACGCGGGAGACCGGGGTTCGATTCCCCGCCGGAGAGAATCTTTTTGCATTTTTTTATTGGTGTTTAATTTCGTTTTAGAGGTTTTTTTTCTTAATTTTAATAATTTTTAAATAAACAACAATTATTCAGCTTAGCGTGTCGATAACAATCTATAATGAGTCGACCCAGAATTTAGCTAAATTACATTATATTTTTAGCAAAGCGGTTTAACGCTCGCCTTGGTAGATTAACATTGTTATCAATTCTCTAGATTACAACATTAATTTCTAATATCTCATTATTACTAATTACTCATTTCTGATAAGAAAATAAAAGTATAGACTTGGTTGGTTTCGCATGTAGGCAGAGCTACATTAGTTTTTTTCTATTCTTCTAAGTAAGGAGATAAAGATTGTAAGTTTGGATGTAGGGAGTAAACAGCGGAACTACTGACCCGATTTCGAAATGAATTATTTTCACTAATAGGTTAAAGAGGAATTTGGCGGGCCGTGTCTGTAGAATGCATCAGGACCGATAGGCCAGAGTCGTCACGCAGTGAGTGCTAGAAGACGGGCTACGTCGCTGAGGGAGGCCTAGAAAACGCTGGCGTGACGACTTTGATTCATTTGTGAGAGATTGGCCGGAGAAAACCGCACAGAGAGAAGAGTGGAAGGCTATGGGGAAGCCTTTGCCTAGCAGTGGGACATTATAGGCTAATGAAGAAAAAAATAAGAAGACACTCCGAGTGCAAGAAAAGTTGCAGTGAATTTTTTTCAGCCATAATCCGAGCGAAGCCGCGGCCAAAAACTAGTATTCTCGAAAGACAAACAAAGGTAATACTTTCATAATATTACTATGATATTTATTATAATAATAGAAAGATATTCTTGTTCAATTATCATTCGACCTCTACGAACATTTACGTAAGAAAAGTAAAAACTTTATCCCCGCCGGGCATCAAGACAAAAGATCAAACAAAATATCTTTGTAACTTATTTAAGTGTTGTAACTTACTATTGATATTGTTAGTTTCTTTTATCTTTTTGATAGGACTCGTAAAATGCGTTAGGGACGTCCATCTTTTACGATTTTATTCCTCTGAATGTTGGGTTGATATGTGTTTACTTTGTGCTATAAAAAAGGGACCCATGTATTGTCCCTAGGGGCATGGGTCCGGGCCCAGTATGTAGGGACTGTGGGTATTGTATTTGAGAAAGTAATTTTTTAGGCTTTCATGATATTGTTTCTATCATTTCACAGTGACAGTAACGACGGTAAAATTAATTAGCCTAAGTTTTTAACAGCTTGAATTCTTCTTCTTTACAACTTACTACCTTATGCCCGCAGCTTCGCTTGCGTGGAATTCCGTAATTGTCCCACGGGATCGTACTACCGGGATAAAAAGTATCCTATATGTCCAGGCATATGTATATCCAGGCTATAAACTATGTGTGTACTAAATTTCATAAAAATCTGTTCTGTAGTTTTTGCGTGAAAGAGTAACAAACATCCATCCATCCATCCTCACAAACTTTCGTATTTATAATATGAGTAGGATTATTAAACTTAGTATTTTATATTTTGTTCTTTTTGTGTTTTTTGTGTGTTTTTGTGTTTTTTTTTTGTTTTTTGTGTGTATTTTGTATTTTGTTTGAACAATGAGTACACAGCGTCCTGCAGCAGCTCTGTCATTCGCCTCATGAAAGTTCTGGAGTGCAGGTCGTTGTGCACGGCGGACAAGACCGTTATAGATGAAACATTAAAAGTAAAACCTGGCTAATTATAAAAAAAAAGATTGCAGAAATAGTGAGTTAGGTGATTATCCAATTATCGTCAAGGTAAAAGAACTGTGATCAAACCTAGGTACAGATACGTTTTACTTATTTTAAAACAGGAGAAGATACTAAATGACCCAAAAACTACATAATTTCAACCCTTACCAAATAGAGGTTATCGCTCCATTCACAGTTAACCCGTTATTAACGGTTTTAACAACAATATTCAGTTCATTACATTAATCAAGACGAAACTGGCTGGTTTCGGCCTCGTCCCTGATAAGACGGCCTCCACTATCCCAAACGATTGGGTCCTTTCATTATGTTTGGGCGAGGTCTCATCGTCAGCTGAGAGGCAAAATAAGCGGAATGGGAAGTGTTTGTAGTTTGTATATTGTTGTGTCTAAACGGTGAGCTGGTGACAATGAATGAAGTGTAACATGCCAAAATCAAATATTTCTGATGAAATAGAAAAGGGAATTTTCGACCAAAAATTATTGCTTTCTCTTTATTGTAAGTTGTGCAAAAACTAACACAATGATGTTTTTGATAACGTTGAGAATGGATAAACAGGACCAATTTCTTATTACAAACAAATAACACCACGAATCGTGTAATTCAAGTCATCATCGCATTGTTATCTTTTAAACCATTACATTACGTTGTGAGTTCGATGGTTTAACAATAACTTAGCTAAGCGAGAAATCATCATGATCTGTATTTTCCCAAATATGTTGGGTTGGCTTCCAGTCTAACCGGATGCAGCTGTATACTTGTTTCTTACATGGAGCGACCGCATATCTGACCTTCACAACCCAGTTGGTACTGGGTAATACCCATACCCGTACTCTTTAGTTAGACTGGTTGTCAGACTACCTGTAACGATTGTCAAAGATCTACAAATGACAGTCGGGACAACCAGCTTTACGTGCTTTCCGAGGCACGGAAGAAACTCGGTATATAATTGGTGGTCTCACCCATTCACGGACCAAACTTGGCAAGGCCTAATCTGAAGACCAAACCAAGCGGCTGTTATAGTTTAGCCACGGGCTCCTAAACGAGAAATGTCTCCGCTCATCTCACATCATAGCCTTATCGCTAAGCCTTTTTCCAATTATCTCCAGGCTGAGGTTGAAAAATGGGATCTGAGCTTTCGGATCGAAAAACAGTAAAATAATGTTAAAGAATAAAACAAGATTTGTTACTCTGTTGGTTTAACGAGTTTATCCAATCTCCGTAACTATTCTATATTGAATGAGAATCTGGAACAAACTCAAAATATTTAACGATTGGAATAAACTGTGGTTATGTAAGTAATAGAGTGATTGTTTAAAGGATCTGGAGTTAATGTAGTTGTACGGTATCAGTGTTTCCGATGAAAAAGAGTTTTTGATTGGGAATATTGATTTACTTTATAAGGAGTTATACTAGCCCCATCTTTGAATTAGTCGATTTCGATGTTAGGAAAACAGACTTTAAGTTTGGATGGGGTAAGACTCGAACTTCCAGTGCGTTTATTTATCACAAAATGTTCATATTGTTAAGCACTGAAAAGCTTTGAGTTGGAGTTTAATGAGTATTACAACCGATTCAGAATTATATTCATCATCTGCCTTGCCTTTTCCCAACTATGTTGGGGTCGACTTCCAGTCTAACCGGATGCAGCTGAATGCCAGTATTTTACATGGAGCTACTGCCTATCTGACCTCCACCCAGTTAGTACTGGGTAACACTATACCTTTTGGTAAGACTGGTTGTCAGACTTTTTTTTGGGCCATTGACTGACTATCTATAACGACTGTCCATGATCAACGAATAACAGCCAGGACCAACGGCTTAACAAAAACAGTGCTTTCAGAGGCACGGAGAAAACTCGGTATGTAATGGTTGATCACCAAAACTAGGCAAGCGCAGCTTAACCTAAAGATCGATCCGACCAGCTGTTATTATTTATAGTCAGAATTATATTATTACATTTTTATTATTATTTTATTTTTATTTAAATGTTTGTAAACGTACCCACGATACAGGAGAAATTCCTAGTGTGCAAAGTTTATATATATATATTATAAAACTAAAATTCTGCATCAGCAGCGAAATATACAAACAGGTAAAACCAAATTTCGGCGTGAACCAGTATTGCTATTCTTACAATCCAACGGACCTTAAAAACGAATAAAAAAAACCACAAGTCGAAATAGTGACTTATAAAAGCCAATTAATTCCCGTTGCTCTTAAAAAGTTTCTAAAATAACAAGTGCTTGATTAAAAGCTTCCTCAATTAGTGAACTTCCAAAGAGTTATTATTTTAAGCAGCTATAAAAGTTTGCTACTTTCTCAGGTTGTTGAGAGCAAGAAAATAAAGTGCTACAAAGTGTGAACGTTAAAATATACTGGTTGTCTACGTTTTTCTTTAGAAAACTCTTTGGAGCTGCAAGAAATATAAACTGTGACCGTTGGGACTTAAATGCGCTAAGTTGAGTTCTATAGCCACTACAACCATTTTGTGAACACTTCTGCCTTTTACTCAGTACGAAGTAAATAAATCTTGTATGTGGCAACTTTATTGTATCTATCATTAACACTAAAAACGGAATATTTACTATGTTTCCTATTTGTTTTGAGTTCCCGATATTTCGGCGCTGTTGCAAGCACGATAAACTCACAACAAATAGTAAACATGGTAAATATCCCGTTTTTATTGTGTTAGTGACCATGTCTGTTTAAAAGGTTATATAATTGTATATCTGTACATAGTACCAAGTCACTTTTTGTACCCCTCTATGTGACCGCTTAGCATAGCATAGCAGCAGCCTATAATGTTCCCACTGCTGGGACACAGGCCTCCTCTCTATGAGAGGGAATGGGCTTTAATCCACCACGCGGGCCGAGTGCGGGTTGGTAGATGTCACATGTCTTCGAATTTTAGGTTCCTTCACCGTTTTGAGAGCAGTGGTGATGAAATAATTTACACAAAGTAATGCGCCTGCCTGGGTTCGAACCCACGACTCACTGATCGTAAGTCGGGACCGCCACCACTGGGCCACCGCTGCTCCCCCCTCTATGTGTCCGCTTAGGTATTCTAAACTCAATGGATTTCCTTTCCTTTCTCTTTCCATAATTTAGATAATTATGGAAGATTTATCTGTACTATCTGTTCATCATTTAGACTACCTGTTGCCCGCGACATTCGTCCACAAGAAATCATTATAAAATATCCCTATTTCAATCTGATTTTGTTAGCAATTTCATTGGTTTTATTTTTTTCCACGGAACCCTAATCCTTTTTCTAAAGTAAAAGCCCCGTCAAAATCGGTCCAGCCATTTTTAAAAGTTGTTTTTTTTTTCATAAGTATCGTATAATTACTTTCGTAACTATGCATTCAGTAAAAAGCTATTATTTTGAAATTACAAACCGACACTTCAATTTTATTTATTTGTATAAGCCCTAAATTGGCATGTCACCACATCAGTAGTTTGTCTTTAACCACACTATGTTAGTAAAAATGCTGCGCCTACACCAAATAAGTAAGAACTAGGTCAGGGCTGATGACTGTACAAGGTGACAATATCGATTTTATTACCTTACCTACATACTCAAAAATGCGCTAATACAAACGCAATTCCACAACGAAATTTTTAGCCAGCTAGGAGCAACGGCTATCCAACGAAAATCCAATTTCAGTCCCTTAGGAGTGCTTCAGTGGGGAATAATGCAAAGTAATAGGAATTTGGGGGTGGTGACGCATTTTGAATAATTTAAAAGCTCTGAAACGACCATAAACCATCGGTGGGATCGTTGGGAATCGGAATGTGGAAACATACGGTGGATATGACTGTGGGGACAAGAATGCTAATCAGTACTACGTATTCGGTTTTCTAGCTGACCCCGCTATTCTTTTCTGATTAACTTCGTTACGGGAGCCAAGACAGTTAATTTGTTTTTCTGGGACTTCATCGAGCTTCATTGTCACGGCGCTTTTCTGGTGGTCAGCACTGTTGATTCTGGCTTTCAGAAGTTGCAGTGGTTTTGACATTTTTGAGTAGATTCTCTCTTATTTATTTAACAGGTAAGGTACCTACATAAATAATTTAAGAACTATACCGAAAACAAAATAAAGATAAATAAAAAAGGTGATGCTTATTATTACTAAAGAAATCTTTTCCAGCATACCTACGAAAAGAGAGTTGTCTTACCATGAATCAGTCGTCGTCTGATCTACGTTGTCACTCGGAAGAACGACTACGCGGTCGTTGTTCGGTACCTACATGGTTAATAAACATTTGCAACGTAGAAAGTGGACTTATTCTACGGTATACCATCGCATACTATAAGGGCAATCTTATTACAAATCAGATATAACAGTGTAAATCAATGTTTTTTTTTTATATTGGCGAACATTTCAAAGATAACATTAAGTAAAGCGTTTCCGAAACTCGTTATGACACCAATAAACACACTGCGTGTTGTATTGCAATATTACCCCATATGTTTACAGGCTTGTAACACAATAAACATTTGATACGTTACGCCATTATCAATGCGTAACACAGGACTTCTACAGATTGCGTGTGAATGTTACAGGCGAGTAGGTATTCGCCTGGTAAGCGACTGGCACAAGTAGGTACTTGCGCCAGGCGCTATCTTCTTATTATTTATGCTCTTGGGACAGTATTCATTAATTCGTGGCAATTTATTTTGGCTCTCTTGTGGTCATCGCTCGTTTTACGCACCTGATATGCTGAGTTAAATTTGGAAACCAGGGTCGTTCTGAAGCTCGTTGAGTCGACGATATCGTCAAAGTCGCGGGAAACACCTGGATAAGGGATGCACAGAACCGGGAATAGTGGCTGAAAACGGGGAGGCCTATATCCAGCAGTGGGTGATTCCGGGCTGATATGATGATGACGATGAAATTTGGATGACCCTTTATACTGTGAAAATTCCTGAAAGTAAAATCCAATATCGCTTTACCCAAACTGGGAATTGAAAACATGACCTCAGTCTGCTGTCACTAGACCAGCGGTTCACAAAATGCAATAGAAGCCTGTATATATTCTTTTCCTTAAAGATAAGGACCGATGGGCCAGAGTCGGGGGGTGGGTTCCAAATGACGAGCGTCGTCGCCGAGGGAGGCCTAAAAAACGATGGCGTGACGACTTAGAGGCGTTTGTGAGAGATTGGCCGGAGAAAACCGCACGGAAATAATAATTAATACTATTATTGTTTTTTTTTAGTTAAGTTAGTTTCACGATTGTCTGGCAGTTTGAGTACTATATGCGGCCTACCCAAATGTCCTTTCTTTGGTATTGTTCGTCGTGTCGTTGAGCTTCTTGGATTATGAATCGAGCTACACGATCACTGACAAATGCTTGCACTGTCTGGACAGGTCCACTCAAAACTGTGTGGTTATTTCTTCAAAAGACCATCTCAGACATTAATCTACATGGTCCTCATATGACTTGAGCAATGTCTGGACTTTAAAAGAGACGGTGACCTCTGAGTTTGTTTCGGATGTTTCTTCTCAGAGTAGTCAGGTACGAAACACCAGCCCCCTCTAGTTTTAAAACATAACATGTTGACATGTAAAAGAGTTTTGTAAACCAATTTACAGAAATCAATATGATTTTATTTTTTATTATTTATGATTTAAAAACTAATCATTTAATCAGGACCAAACATTTTGTAAATTTTATGCACCCTCCAAACTGCGTAACAGTCTGTCGGAGTTTGGAATTAGCGTTTATCTAATACATTTTGTTCAAACAGTAATAACTAAAGTAAAAGTAGCAAATATTGTGGCAGCGCGAGAGAGAGAAGAGTGGAAGGCTATGCGGAGGCCTTTGGCCAGCAGTGGGACTATATTATAGGCTAATTTAAAAAAAAGATAAGGAATTTTAATGATTCCGTTTACCTTTTGAGGTTTGGCATTCATTACCTAACGTTTACTTTCTGTTCCGAGTCAGTCAGCTATTATGAAAACCGCAGGCATTTATCTACCAAAAATAGAATTAACTTAATTTATTTCACTTAATTACACCGCAAAATGGTTGTTCTTTGGCTAATTTGTTGCGTTCTGGTTGCTTGTAAGTCTTAAAACACTTGTTATTTATTATCTTCGTCATCTCGGTGTCAATGTATCTAAGAATAGGGGGAATTTTGCGCATTTTAATGGCAACCAAATTACTCTAGACATTTCGTTAGATACCATTTAATACGAATTATGTCGTGAGTAAAGTTTCAATATTTGGAACGATGGGTGGATTGTGTAAAAGATCATTAGGCAAGAAGGGGGTGACTTATAAGATGACTTCTTATCTTATGAAAAAGTATGGAAGTAAGTATGAAAGTATGGAAGCAGAAGACACTTTGCACCGGCCTGAAGTAGCTAATACGGGGTGGAATCCCGACTCCGACTTTTGTATTAAACAGCTGATTTTTTTTGTAATAACCAATGAAAAACTTCTATGTGGGCTCAGAATAATGTACTGAATACGTGGTAACCATTTTCGCGTAGGTGTCCCTTCCATCCCATATAGGATAAAGGCAGAAAAACGATGATGATGACATAGCTACGAAAAGTCGAGTATGGTTTGTCAGAATTTTCAATTAAAAATAATAATAATCACTTGCCCCAACCAGTCATCGTTTTTTTTTACTCTTAGTAATATCAAGGTCCTGCAAAGAGACTTTATAGGTGAAACTAGTATTAAATAATTCAAATAAAGTCATGAATATTAAATATCTACTAGCACACTAACTAACACCGTGTGAACAGACCACAATATAACGCGTCGCCACAATATGTTACTTTATACGCACGAACGTGCTTTGTGTGGTAATCTCACTAACGCTGTGTTTATTTTATTGACGGCTTTTGTTGAATATTGAATACATACGAGCCGTCATTTAAAGAAATTAATGCCAAGACAATATTTACTTACGTAAAACATAGAAACTTACATTTATATGCCTGTATTATATTTTTCTTCCAGCAATAAAGTTTCAAAAGTTACCAGTTAATTTATCTCCATATGAAATATTAAGTACCGTAACGAATTCTAGAAATAAAACCAAGAATAATTCAGTAATCACTCGTTTTCGCAATGAAAGGGCACACTACACAGCCAAGTTCTGATCCTCAACGGTCTAAAGAAGCGGGTTGAAGCTACGGATTCGTCACCTAAGTTCAAACGACCCACGTAATTTTCAAGTATATTTGACCTCGTCATTTGCTTAACCACTTTCGTCAACAATGCCCTGTAAATTAAAACTTCACTAAGACTGAATCTATCCAACACTATCAATCTATCATTATCATCATTTTCCAGTCTTTTCCTTGTGTAGTCAAGTTAAAAAAGTAATTACTTATGCAAACATTTTTATGCAATAGACAAGAATTTAAACGAAGTAAGAACTGTCAAACAAAGCAAAGGTCTATCTAGCATATGACAGTTTTAACTTCAAGCAATTACTAAACTACAGATCATATCTTAAATAATTACTTTTACACAAGTAACCACGTTGACTTGTTTATAAATATGCGTGTGAGTGCCACAGCTAAATAGACGTCATCGGTCCTTAACGTGCAAGTGACATTCAACCTTAGAGAGGTAAAGCAATAACGAGGTTCACTTTACAACATTTAACTACACTACTAACTAGCTCGTAGTACTGAAAGTATAACCTTCCAGAATAGGACCACTTCTAGTTTTACAGTGTCCCAACACACGCAAGCTTTATAAAATGAGGTTCATACAAGGTTTATAAAATAAAGTGTCAGGTTTAAATGTCTCAGTGCATTAGACTGACAGCTTGTTAGTACAGCAATCAACACATACAAATAGGTTACTTTACCGGTTTTATAACACCCTGTATATGAGTAGCAGCTTGTATAGAAACCAGAACTTGCGCTATATTTTTTCTTTTACATGAATGCTTAATATTACGATGTCCATTTAACCTAAGATGTATACACGGTGTCAAGGTGGAAGGAACACCGTTGTACAAACGCTTACCGCCTATTCAGTACATTTTGAACCCCCATAGAAATTTAACATCGATAATTTTAAAAACATCAGCCGTTCCATACATTTTGCCCGCATAAGTATTGCACTTTTGTAGGAAAAGGTTGATTTTTTTTTTATTACGATACCCCTTTTTGGGCCAGACTGACCAGATAGTAGGTTTTTGAGACGTTACATGTGTAACGGCTCAAAAAAACGACAACTCGGTATGTAACGCATTATGGTCACCCATCCATAGACCGACCTTAACATTAAAGATCGACCCGTGCGGCTGTTATTATTTAGCCACGAGCTCCTAAAACCCTAAATAATATAACTGAAAATAATATCTCGTTCTTTATTAATATTACTGACGCTCATTAACACATATGCGAGGTCTAAACAAACCCTCAATTTAACCCCTACAATTAAATAATCACAGAGAAACATTCCTACTTAAAACTAAAAACTTAAAAATCAACCACATTTCTCTAGATTATGTCATAATCATTCTGCAGCCGGCAAGGAATTAACCCCTTCCGTTCCAAAGGGATCGAAAAGGTACTCCAACAATTACAGCAGGGGCCTGTTTGGACCCCTCGTAATGAGAGGACCCAAATATAATGAAATAATAGGTAGACCCTAGTTTGGGTACAGGTAGGTACGGTGTTGGATAATTCGTTATTTTATGTTGGTTTTGCTCTTATCAAGAGTCGGAAATGAGTAAATTAAGTTAGCTTGCTTTTCGTTATTATGATTGTGTTAATCTTGGAAATTGGTAGTCTGGATTGGTCAGGATAATATTCCAACTATGTAGCTGTTTTTGACATGGAAAGAAAAATTCGAGTGCGAGCAGGGTTTGAACATGCGACCTTCCGATTCTGTACACCGGACATCTTAACCAATTAGACCATCGCACCCTGCTCGCACTCGAATTTTTCTTTCAATATCAAAAACAGCTGTAGTTCCCTACGCAGGGTTTGCATATAAAAAATACTTAAGGCGAGGTTATCCAGATAAACGTCGTTTTGTATTGTGCTTTATTCCTATATAGCACGGATTTAAATTCTGAAAAAAATATATTACATATTTCACACTTCGATCTAGATATTTCGGCACAGCGATACACGATTACTTGCACTTTGTTGCATCCAATTAAATCGCAAAGACAAGTCTAAATGATGGTTTTTAATATTACTTCATTTGAGTTATATTAGGTTTTTAACAATAAAACTTATACCATTATAAAGGTCGTAAAAAATGTGACAGTACACGGCGATCATAATTTGAAATATTAAAAAAACCTATACCACCATTTCCAAAATTGGCTGTTTTCATCATCTCATACTCACATCACATCGCGTGCTTCAGTCCCGAGCGGAACGCGTTGGAGGTCGGACGTGTGCCAATTTTTCGAACCCGCCACCCCACCCCCGCTAAGTTCTGTTACGAACTGAGCCAAAAATAGTTTGTAAAAAACAATACTTAGTAAACACCGAGCCTAGGTTTATTTGAAATGTCATTTGTTCACAAAAGTACAGTAGGTACCTAATAGGGAACGTAGTCAGAAGGTATAAGATAAGAGTTACGCATTAGAAAGAGAGGCAGCTTCTAGGAGAATATAACTGTAGATAATTAGCGCTGCGCGGCCTGAATTGAACTTTATTGTGTCGTTGCAAAAGTCGCTATTTATGATTTCGCAATATTATTTATAAATTTCGGTAACTTTGGAATGGGCAACTACAGTACTTTCACAGTTATTATGCCCTTTGAATGGGACTGTAGCTTCATTTTATTATCTTTTTTTCGACAATTCAAAACTGCCTGTAACTGGCCTACTAAAATCAAAACATTTATTCCATTAATTTATTTTTGTAAGGAGTTCTAAAAAAGTTTTGTAGGGAGCCCGGTAACCCGAAGATTATCGAGTTCGACATGGGCAGAAAAAGAAAGTATGTAGGGGAGAACGAGATAGAATGAGTAATGGTCGATATCGTATTTTGTACGCACGACGACCGATCAAGCTGTACAAAACCAGTTTATCTCTCATTGTATAGGAAATCTATACAAAGCGAGGCCAATTTATACTGGAAACGACAGCTTCATGTGCCGCCTTGTGTACCTACTAGTTTTTTTATTTTGTTGACTTATTTACATATTAAAGATAAATACACTTTAATTTTTTTTATTTTACTTCCTCTGCATTTTATGCTTTACTTTGTTTCGGTTTTTTCGTCATGGGTGTCATTTTCAAGGTTTTCGGGGTCGCTGATAACGAAAATTAGGTCAAAATGAAAATCCAAGATGGCGCCGACAAAAATTTTTGGTTTTGTCGTCATGGGTGTCATTTTCGTGCTTTTCGGGGTCGTTAATAACGAAAATGAGGTCAAAATGAAAATCCAAGATGGCACCAATTAAAATTGTCAGGTTTGTCGTCATGGGTGTCATTTCTGTGCTTTTCTGGGTCTTTAATAACGAAAATGAGGTCAAAATGAAAATCCAAGATGGCGCCAACAATTTTTTTTGGTTTTTTCATCATGGGTGTCATTTTCATGGTTTTCGGGGTCGATGAAAAAAAAATTTTTTTTGTTTCTGTTTATTTTGAACTTATTTTGCGTTATCAGTGACCCCGAAAACCATGAAAATGATACCCATGACGTAAAAACAAAAAAATAATTTTTGGTGTTATCGAATTTTCATTTTGACCTCATTTTCGTTAACAGCGACCCCGTAAAGCATGAAAATGACACCCATGACGACAAAGCTGAAAATTTTAATTGGCGCCATCTTGAATTTTAATTTTGACCTAATTTTCGTTATCAGCGACCCCGAAAACCATGAAAATGACACCCATGATGAAAAAACAGAAAATTTTCATAGGCGCCATCTTGAATTTTAATTTTGACCTAATTTTCGTTATCAGCGACCACGAAAACCATGAAAATGACACCCATGACGAAAATACCGAAAATTTTCGTCGGCGCCAGCTTGGATTTTCATTTTGACCTCAGTTTCGTTATCAGCGACCCCAAAAACCACGAAGATGACACTCATGAAGAAAAAATCGAAAATTTTCGTCGCCGCCATCTTGGATTTTCATTTTGGCCTAATTTTAGTTATCAGCGACCCCAAAAACCACGAAAACGAAACCCATGACAACAAAACCGAAAAAAAAGTAAAGCATAATTTTTTTAAAAACCGAATGGAGCGTGGCGTTTAGTTTTGAATCATACCCGTATTCATGATCTTAGTGTCAGTCAGATTTTAAATTCACCTTATTCACAAAAATTAATAAGTATACCTTCTTATTTTTAATTATATCTACTTATTTTAATTGTTAGTAATTAGGTTCACGTTCATAGAATACGTAGGTTCCTAATCTATCTATAACCAATACTTTCTATAAAAATAAAAGAAAGTGAACTTATACATATCAATTTAAGTTGTTTTACTGCATCGCTCTACCCTGTAACGCAACTTAGTACCTATCCGAGTTCGTGAACTCATGACTAGTGCAGAGCATACGGCGCTCGGGGTAACCTCGCCTTTATGTACTATGTAGTTTAGAAAGTAATACTAATAGTTTGTCGTTTAGAAAGATAGGTGGGCGGATACATGATTGCTTTGTTGATCTAATCTTCTTATTAGTCTAATTTCTAGTTTGTTCTGATGAACAAACTAGAAATTAGAAAAAAATAGAAATTATTTGAATGATTTCAACAAGATGTAAACGACTAAACACCTTAAAACAATATTAAGTGGAAAAAAATCAAATTAAACAAGGTAATAAGTACGGAATCACCATAAAACGTTTTAAATACCTTATCAAATTCTCCCAAACCAATAAATTTATGGCCTCCTAGAGTGAAACCGCGAGATTTCCCTTTTAAATATGATGTCATAAGCACCCTCTTCGCGTGAATATTTATTTAATCTGTGGCTCAGCCCTGATTAATGCTGAGTTGGGACGATAATTGCTTCTTATTACATTTTTTCTTTGAATAAAATGGGTATTGTTGCGTGTGTAGCGCAGTTTTGATTTTATTTGATGATTTAATCATTTCTGGTAGATTCGTATTAAAATATTACTGAGAATCAGAAACATAGTAATATCCCCGAAGAGTTAGTCAGAGGTGTTCCTAATAGTACACCAATTCTTCGCCAGTTATGTTTGAGTCTTATGTAATAGGGGACGAGCCTATTGGCATCAACCTGGCAGAAATTCAGACTTAGTGCTGCTGCGACTGCCATTAAGAATTTGTTGATGGAAAAACCAAAAACACTTTGCCCGACTTGACAATCGAACCCAGGACCTCATGCTCAGCATTCCCGCTTGGGACCACGAAACCAACGAAGCAGTGCCCCTTTTTTGGGGAATGAGTTTACAAAAATGCTTTCTTAGCGCACTGTCCTTGTAAAAGAAACTATTGTGCATTTCATGATTCTAGACCCCGATCGTTTGTAGTATGCGTTGTCTATCAGTACGTTAATTAAAGAATTTCATTAATTCGATGTTGTTTCATGGCCCTCTTTTGTCAAAACAAAAGTGATGTGCTCCTTTTCTCGGCTCAGTTTCAATTCTAGAAAAGTATATACGGCAAGTGGACGGTACAGAAAATTGGTTAAATAAAACTCTCCGCTTTTTCCTTCTCAGTAAAAGGTAAGGTTCCTTCCACGGTGTTCTAAAAAGAAATATGTCTCAGTTTAATTACTACTTTTAGAAGGGTATAACTAGGGATAAGATTTGATCCATCTGTCTGTTTGTTACCTTTTGACTTCTTAATTGGCCGAACGGATTTCGATAAAATTTGGCACACAATGACCAACTGCAATCGAAACTACTACACAGGATACTTTTTATATCGGTAGTAAATTCCCGTAGGATAAATTCTCGACCTTCCAAGCGTGCGATGCCGCTGACAAAAGCTAGTAAAAAGTAATTATTTCAATAGATTGCAAAACAAAATGTCCAGTCATAATCTGCCTAGCCTTTTCCCAACTATGTTAGGGTCGGTTTCCAGTCTAACCAGACGCAGCTGAAAACCAGTATTTTGCATGGAGCGATTACCTACCTGACCTCCACTCCCCTTGGTAAGACTGGTTGTCGGACTTTCAGGCCACTGACTGCCTGTAACGACTTTCAAAAATCTACAAATGATAGCCGGGACCAAAGGCTTAACGTGCTTTCTGAGGAACGGAGGAAACTCAGTATGTAATATGCAAGCGCGGCTTAAAATAAAGATCGATCCGAGTGACTGTTAATTATTATCCACTTCGATATATACATCCAAAACGTACCCCTTCCCTGGAAACAATAACTAAGTCCTTTTCAATATAAATTTACAATACTTCATGAGGAGAGAGAGGTGAGATCTAAACTCAAACCGCGCCAGGTGAAGGTTTAATATCTAACTTAAGCTCACATTTACTCAAGGAACAAACACAAAGTTTCACGGAAGAGGTATTAAGTAGGTACAAAGCTTTTTAGACACGCCCAAGCTTTGAGGAGAGTGCCTTTAAGATAAGGTGAAACTTAATATGAACTTATGCATCAGTCTGTCACAATTTTGACAATTCGGAGCATAAGCTTAGTGCTTACATAAACTTCAACTAACTTATCTGAGTAGGTAGGTACATGGTACAATAATATACTTCGCCTGGTATTCTCTTCCCGTGACAGCTGGGTCACGTGATTGGCCCAAGAATACGTCATCAATTGCGATGCTGTTGATGTTTTGCCACGGTGTGTGATTAAATTACCCGAGCAAAATGCATTTTTTAACTTAACAAAGCAATTAAGTACTAATAATTCAATATTTAAATTCATTTGACACTAAATAGTTGAATGACACGAGTTATTAAATAAGATAATAATACATATTAAGCTAGTTATTAATTTATTTTATTTTCATTCACTAAATGAGAGTCCCTAAATTTACTGAAAAGGACAATCAATAGTAACACTAATCGTGACGTAGACTTGGGCCATCGTGGGAAGAGAATACCTGGCGAAGCATATTATTATACCATGGGTAGGTATAAATGGACCAAAGAAGAAGGATCAAAATTCACTTACGTCCTACAGCAGCGAGAAAGCTTACTTAGAAAGCAGTACTTCTGGACACGGCACGTATTGTTAGGAGATTCCTCTCTCAAGAGCCCTAACAACCGGTAGCTCAAACCCTTTTCCCGAAGCTGGTGGGCTACTATTTTTTATATTTTTAATGTTCTTTATTATGTGAGTGCACTATTAGGTACATGTCTGATAAAATGAATAAATGAAATAATAAAAAAAAATATTGTATCTATAGTTGTAACATAGTCTACCCTTCTCAATCTTAGTCTACTCTATTCTATTTAACAATGCTAATGATTAAAGAATCAAGTTATAATTCTCACTAGTTCGATGTTCGGTGGTCGAACATGTGAAAAAAACTTCTGTTACTCGATGATGGAACTCAATAATTGAAGTCAAGTCAAGATAGCCAAGTGTTTCTCAATATTGTAGTACATTCATTGTAGATATTACTGCCCCTAAACGAATTTTCTTAGCAATTTTTTCATATGTTAGACTGTAAGGATGGAGTTTGGAAGTATGCCATCTTTTTAAACATATTTTTATAAATTTTTTGATATACTTCTTTTTGCTGTAGGACGTGGGTTAATTTTGTATGAAGCGTGCTCCTTCTTCTTTGTCATATCGATGCATTTTTGCTTAGCAGTTATACTATATGTAACAACAATGTTCTAGCAAATAAATTTATTGTCTTTGTCTTGTCTATAGCCAATTTGCTGCAATTTTGACAATTACGGCATCACGGCTTATCGTTCGGCATGTCTACATGCAAGCGTAGGTACACTGACGGTAACTTTGCCGCGATCCTCAGATAAACCGCGACGTCCGTTGGCACGCCGAGCGTGAACCGAAGGCTGCCAACACAGCATGCCTAAGCATACAGTAACATTTTTTACATACGACCATTCATCATTGAAATTTCAAATCAAATCAAATCAAATCATTATTTATTTGTCAGAACATGGTCGGTTTCAACTCTATTACAATACTATTAAGTTATGTTCTTATTCATCCCTAAAAAACTCCTAGCCATGCCATGCTGTCAGTGTGCGCTGGGCCTTACAGTCAAGAACACTAATATACACTTACCAAAATTCAAAAGTGATTTTGTCGGGGATAACGATAATATAATAACAGCAAAAAATGGGTTCCTAAATAATCAGTTAGTAACAACATGAAATTGCATTTTTTTTTAAAGTTAAGCTTTGAGTACATAGAATACCTTATAAGGTAAACGGTAAGTTTTTGCATCAAGACACACAAGACAGTCTGTGCCCTCTTCCTTTCATGGAGTGCTGCTCAGTAGCCCAACGGTGGGAATATTATTGTATACAGTAATTATTACGTATATAACTACTGCGAATAAATAATAAGACTAGTACAATAAAATAAGAAATGAGTACATTAGAGGAAGTCTGAAAATGGCGCCGGTAACTGAAAAATTGTGTGGTAATCGTTTGGCATCATGTGATGCGGAGAATTGAGGAAAATATCGTGAGGCAAGTTTTGAGTATGAATGTGGATGGGTATAAGAATAGAGAAAGACCAAAGAAACAATGGATGGACTGTGTGAAGGCTGAAATTTGCGGAGGAGGTGTCTGATGAGATGATGAGTAATAGAGAAGTGTGGGAGATGAAGACATGCTGCGCCGACCCCAAACAAACTGTGATGAGGGCAGGAGAATAATGATGAACTATCGCGTATCACCTTTGTGGAACATACAATCTTTAACGAAGTTGCAATTTGCAGAAAAAACGTCAGAAAGTTTGATATTAAGTTTTTTCCTTAAGTCACGGGTAGCGCCTCTTGTGGCAAGAGAAATTGTTTTATTTTCATGCTCTGATTCACTGGGGTCAGATGTGTGGTCGCTGTAATAGCTTCGGGTCCGAACGGAAGGATGTGGCGATGAGGGTTCACGTATATTGGGTATTTGGAGAAAATTTCGCTTATAGATTGTGTGTGAACATAATATAGGCATTAGTACTACATTCCTTTATCAACATACCAAGGTCTTAACATAACATAACATCACGCCTGTAATCCCTGAAGTGTTAAGCAGAGGTGTAAGGTACCTAATAGTACACCCACATTTCGCGTTATGTTTAAGTCCCATGTAAGGTGTAAACATTTAGGCGGAGCTGTACGAGGGGTACAGAGCGGCGAAGACCGCCCTCCAAGAGGCTGTCCGGCGGGCCAAAAACTTGGCCCGCGAGGAGATGCTGGAGTCTCTGAACGGAGATCCGTGGGGGCGCCCTTACAAGATGGTGCGGGACAAACTCCGCACCCGGGCCCCCCCGTTGACGCAGAGTCTCCGGCCTGAGCTCATGGACTGTTCCCTTCGCGAGGGGAGCATTCTCAGCCGCCTATGGCTCCGCCGCCGCGTGCGGTGCCGGAAGCGGACCACACCGATGACGATGACGACGTTCCGGAGGTGACTGGGGTAGACCTTAGAGTGGCGGTACGCAGGCTGAAAACCAGAAACACCGCCCCGGGACCCGATGGCTTGCCTGGCAAAGCCTGGGTCCTGGCCTCTGAGGCTCTCGGGCCCCGACTGGAAGGGCTCCTAAGCGCATGCTTGGAGAGAGGCCAGTTTCCGCTTCGTTGGAAGACGGGGAAGCTGGTCCTCATCCGGAAACCAGGGCGCCCTGCGGACTCTCCGTCCGCATACCGGCCCATCGTGCTGCTCGACGAGGTAGGCAAGCTCTTTGAAAGAGTCATTGCCAACCGCCTCGCCGGGCACCTTGCGGGGATGGGACCGGATCTTGCGGAACACCAGTTTGGTTTCCGCAAGGGGCGCTCGACGGTGGACGCCATCATGCGCGTGAGAGCCCTCACGACGGGGGACACGGTGTCCCGGGGCAGGGTCGTCGTGGCGGTGTCTCTTGACATCACCAACGCCTTCAACTCCATGCCCTGGAGCTGCATTATGGAGGCACTCCGGTATCACCGGGTGCCGACCTACCTTCGTCGTGTGGTCGGGGACTACCTGACGGATAGAGCCGTCATCTACCCTGGTCGAAGCGGAGAATGGAACCGGCGAGAGATGTCGTGCGGTGTTCCACAGGGATCGGTTCTGGGGCCGGCCTTGTGGAACATCGGTTACGACTGGGTGCTGCGCGCCGACCTCCCTACCGGCGTCAGCGTAGTTTGCTACGCTGACGACACGCTGGTACTGTCACAAGGGAGGTCGCACGAGGCGGCGGCCGAAAACATGACACGCGGGGTTGCGATAGTCGTGGAGAGGATCCGGCAATTGGGTCTCGAGGTGGCACTGCACAAGTCCGAGGCCATGTGTTTTCATGGGCCTCGGAATGCGCCACCGTCGGGATCCCTACTGACGGCAGGAGGGGTTTCCATCGGCGTCGGGTCGACGTTGAAGTACCTAGGACTCGTCCTCGACAGCCGGTGGAACTTCGTGGAGTACTTCCGACGTTTGGCTCCCAAACTGGAACGGACAGGGGCTGCCTTCAAGCGGCTCTTGCCCAACCTGAGGGGTCCAAACGCCTCCTGCCGGAGGCTATACGCGGGGGTCGTGCGGTCCATGGCCCTTTACGGGGCCTCGGTGTGGGCGCGTTCTTTGAGGCGGCAAGCCGCCCACTACCTGAACGCGCCCCAAAAAGTAATAGCCATAAGGCTAATCCGGGGGTACCGCACGATCTCCGGCGAAGCGGCTAGCCTCCTTGCCGGATTGCCGCCATGGGATCTGGAGGCGATAGTCCGCGCACGCCTGCACGAATGGCGCGCGGAGGCACTACGTCGGGAGGAAACTCCGCTGCCGCGGCAAATTGCTGCTCAGCGGACAGACCTCCGGCGTGATCTCATGGCGACATGGAGAGAGCGACTGACGCAACCCCGTGCAGGGCACGCGATAAGTCCCCTCTTTGAGGAGTGGCTAGAGAGGCGCCACGGCGCCCACACCTACCGCCTGACGCAGGTCCTCACCGGACACGGTTGTTTCGGGAGGTTCCTGCACCGAATCGGGCGGGAGGAAACGCCCGGGTGTTTCCACTGCGAGGATCGTCCGGAGGACACGGTGGAGCACACCGTGGAGGTCTGCCCCGCTTGGGCGGAGCACCGCCGTGTCCTCGTAGCGGCGATTGGCGGCGGCGATCTCTCGCGTCTGGCCTTGGTTCAAGCCATGGTCCGGAGCGAGAGGGAATGGGAAGCCGTCACCTCCTTCTGCGACGCAGTCATGCTAGTGAAGGAGGTGGCGGGACGTGAGAGGGAAAGAACCTCACGTCCCAGTCGCCGCGGGAGACGCCCTGGGCGTTGGGGGTCACGTGGTGGCTCCCGGCCACCGTAGGCGCGGGCCTGTGGACGGCGAGTTATGGGCCAGCTCGCCGTCCGGCCGTCTTATGACGACAGGCCGTGTCGACGGCGCGTTCGTGTTCCACGTGCGCCTCAAAGAGATGTCAGCAAATAAGTAGGGGTCCGCAAGGGCCGATGCCTGCCAGGGCTGCGGGACTGTTCGAAAGAGATACCGTGGCCCTGGAACACAAAGGGCAAAGAAGGAACATGGATGGGTTTTAGTCAGTACAAGTCTGACACTCCCTTCCGCTCCGCCGTGGGGGGGGTCATTTGATGATTTCCCATCCGGAAAAAAAAAAAAAAAAAAAGGTGTAAATTTTTTTTTTTTTTTAACAAAATTGATATTGTGTTTTTAAGTCAAAAAGCTTAATAATTAGTTGAAGCAATCTATCAACTACACCTCTTCACCACCGCACGGGTTTCGCTGAAGTAGATTATTATTTTGTACTAACTGAAGACGCACGGGACCAGTCAATGTGGCGACACTTGGGGAGGCCTATGTCCAGCAGTGGACGTCTTTCGGCTGAAATGATGATGATGACTAACTTATGCCCGCGGCTTCGCCCGCGTGGACGTCGGTAATTGTCCCACGGAATTGTACCACCACGATAAAGAGTATCCCATGTGTTAATCCATTTTATTAACTGTTTGTGTGCCCATACAAATCCGGTCAGTAGTTTTTGCATGAAAGAGTAATAAACATCCAGACATCCATACATTCTCACAAACTTTCGCATTTATAATATTATGGTGGGTCCAATGCACCCCAAAAATATACACATTAATTAGAACTCATCAGTACACAGCAATAAATTCAGGCTTTCCCAAACCGATTCACACTATTCCCTGCACTAATTATTATAAACTGTGTTACGGTAAAAGGCAAAACAATTTATTGAGGAACAGAGCAATTCAATACGTTACGGCACCACCTAATTACCACCGCAGATGCTGTAAGTCAAGCTTTCTATTAAAACGGAAACCACCCCCTTACCTCAAGACGCCCATAAGAATTAATAGGGTACTTAATTAAGGACCACAAGTTACCTATTACCTGTCCCACCGCCGACCAGAAAGCGACTAGCTGTGTACGACTTTCTTACTCAAGAAACTTACAATAGATGTAGGTTCCGTATCAATAAAAGAGATACAAGGTGTAAACGGACCCTTCACGAAGCCGTCCAACGATCCTAGCATTCAGTACATCAAACTGAGTAAGTCTACGCGAAAATTATTGTTAGGAAATGACTTTTTTGGGGTTTAATACCCCAAAAAAGTCGTTTAATAATCATGTTTTACGGTAGGACTCAATGTAACGCACTAAAAACATTGTTCTGGTGGATGCATTGAATAGTACGGGGGTCGTGGAGATATTTAAAGTAAAGTTATAACTTTAAAGCATGTTTTTAAAAAAAAACTTGTGAAAAAGTTGGTACGTTGGCCTCCAATATCTCCGTAACTAGAGGGTTTCCGTAGGTCTTCAAAGGTATGGTCTAGAACAAAAAAAAAATTATCGCAGTAACGGGGAGAACAAGTGCCTTTGGGCTTGGTTATGGATTTTTTTTACACCCATTATTAAGGTGAAGTGGTAAGACTAGTTATCAGACTCTCGGGCCACTGACTACCTGTAACGACTGTCAAAGATCTACAAATGACAGCTGGGACTGATGGCTCAGCGTGATTTCCGAGTCACGGAGGAAACTCGGTATATTATGGGTGGTCACCCATCCACGGACCGACCATGGCAGGCGCTGCTTAATATTGAAGAACGATCTGTGCTGCTGTATTGACCCGTTTCACGTGCTGTCTGATTTTGCAGTACTGTGAACTTTATTCTTGTTGATATAAGGTTCATGACAGAGGTAAACTATTCGCTTTACGCTAATCGCTAGCGATGGAACAGGTGTCTATGGGTGCCAGTAAACACAAATCTAGTCGAACCAAGATGGCGTCCTTAACCGGTTCAAACCGAATTTACTATCAACTGAGTACGTGAGTACTGATTTATATCATTGTTTGCTTACCCTACTGCGGCGGGGAGGTGTAATGTTATTGCGTGATCCACAGCACTTTTTTATCTAGGTCTAGAATAGGAAAAAAGGGAAAACAAAGTGTATTAAAACTGTTTATTTAGCGCAAATTGTGGTTAATTTAGGTTAATTACTTGGTACTGTTTTACTGAGTTTATAGTTGTTGGTTCCTTTTTTTTTTCTACGGAAGTTTCTAGTGATTTTGATGTCAGATAGGAGCTTTTGTAAAACTTAATGTACATATTTGCAAGCAAAGTACTGTAAGCAGTGGTAGCTTAGTGGTGTCGGCACTGACTCAACGCCGCAGGTTCAAATCCAAGCTAAAATACAGGGTGGGAAGGACACTGACGCGAAAACGGTTACCACGTGTACAGTACATCATTCTACGTATTTCGATACGATATTCCTTCTTGGGAAAACGTTATTGAAAAACAAATTAAATTTAAACACATTTCTTCAAAAGTATAAATGAATAAAGAATGTTTTCTGGAAATGTTTTTGCAATTACCATTTTTGAAAACTGGATCATCCCCATTATGATTCCTGCTGGAGACACCTGGCAACAGAAAATGCACTGCGCACAGGTGCCTTATCAGGTGACCTTAAGTCTTGTTAGCAACAATGCTCAGGAGACTGCTGTCGGTGTCCCACATCTGACGCAGTAGTGATGCAGCTCTTTTATACATAACCGCAAAAAGTCATCTATACGTGCTAAGCAGAACACATAAAACGGATTTTTTAATTGTTTATTTATTTAACATCGTGAGGAAACCGGCATGTCCTTGAACCCAAAAATTCGAAGACATGTGACATCTACCATCGCACTGGGCCCGCGTGGTGTATTATAGCCCATTCCCTCTCATAGAGAGGAGGCCTGTGTCCCAGCAGTGGAAACATTACAGGCTGCTTATGTGTATGCTTATTTATTTAACAGTTCTTCTTTATGATAAAGCACACAAACACAGACACGACAACATACACAACCCACAAATACACAAACAAAAAAAAACATACAAAAGTGATCCTTATTTATAAAGAAATCCCTTCCAGCATACCTGAACACCTGCTAAAGAAGAGTTATTAGTTTCTTATCTTGTACCTTCAACTTTCGTACAATATTTTCCTTCTCTGAATTTTCACGCAGTGTTAAAACAAAACGTTAAGTTCACTATCACTAAAAGAACCACAGCATCTCATTTCTCAGCTCTCGACACGAACAGTAACGATATTAAAGTTTCCGAAGTAATATTTCAAGGAATCTACTCAAAGTTTTTCGTTTACTTGAAAAGGTTCAACGTTTGTTATGAGGTGTTGGGTAAAGCTGGCTACTCACTAAGCAACTAAATCATAAGGCAACTTAAGTTGCTGGCAACAAATCGTAATGTTTTTGATAAGGGAATCACTTACTTTTAAACAGTTAAGGAATCTAGCAAATAAGACATCATCACCTTCTTAGCCTTTTCTCAACTTTATTGGGGTCGGTTTTCCGTCTAACTAGGTGCAGCTGAATACCAGTATTGTATATGGAGCGATTGCCTATCTGACCTCCACAACCCAGATAGTACTGGGTAAAACGGTACCCCTTGGTAAGACTGGTTGTCGGACTTTCGGACCACTGACTTTCTATAACGACTGTCAATGATCTACAAATAAGAGCCAGGACCAACGGCGTAACGAGCTTCTCGAGGCACGGAGAAAACTCGGTACGTAATGGATGGTCACCCATCCACAGACTGACCTAGGCAAGCGCGGCTTAACCTTGAAGATCGACCCGTGCGGCTGTTATCATTTAGTCACGGGTTCTTCAATTTAGAAAATAAAAGAAAAACGCTTTTTTTAAATCGCTAACGCCGCCTTCAAGATTGAAGAACGAGATTCGATATAAAACGTTTGTAAATTGGCTACGCCTGATGCTCTGAATCTTTTAAGACCGAAAAAGCTTACCAGTTCTGAATAGTGTTCAAGATAGTCCATTTCTGCAGTTCATAACTCTTTGTTCCGTAGGTACAGTATTTTTTTAAATCTTTTATTATTCAAAAACATTTTACAAGCCATTTTGAAAAAACATCAACAGCGGAATGCCAGACACGGCAACTCGGTGCCACTACATTATTGATTAATACATAACTAGGTATAGTATAGTGTAGTAATAATATAGTGTAATCGTTGGCCAAGATCACCTCGATAGATGATGGTCGCCCATGATTCAAGGAACCAAAACGCTTGTTCGAGTCTGGGGTAACAGTAAACATTTTTATTTGTTGCCAAGCAAAAACAATCCTTAACGTATAATTTTTATCGGACATCCAGTAGTTATTTACTACTTGTTTGTTGTTGAGACAAGTTCAATGGGATGTTCTTTGCTGACAAGTTCGGATGATATATCATACCGAGGTTTGTAGTGTAATAGTGTTTTTATTTGAGAACAGGAATTATAGTGTTTGTAACGGATTGGTTTGTTTACCCTTCAGTCGAGATATTTTTCTTTTAGGTTGGTAAACTGAGTAAATGATAAAATAATAATAATACCAGCCTATTTATGTCCCACAGCTGAGAAAAGGCCTCTTCTGATACAGAGTTAACCATTGTTAACCACGCTTGCTCAAGACGGGTTGGCGAAATTAGTGGCTTATAAGTCCGGGTTTCCTCACGATATTTTCCTTAACCGATGTCTTTGATGTCCAAAATAAACTTAGAGATTATATAAGAATTGAAAAAGTCACATTAGTGCCTCAACACAACCTCATGGATGAGAGGCGAGGCCTTAACCTCTGGGCCATCACGACGAGTAAATAAACATAAATATTTTTTCAAAAGAAAATACATAGCGGCTTTAATAATAAAAAAAAACAGAACCCTTAACCAGAGAGATTACTAGTGTCTATGTTTACAAACATCAAAATAGTTGAATTTTATAGCGTGTTTACACGAAAAGAAAGTCAACCCTTTTATATTATTATTCATGTTTTTCCCAACGAAAACAAAATTTAATGCACAAAAGTGTACAGCTATCAAAAACGTCAGAAAAAAAACAAGTTTTTCTCCCTAACAGGACAATGCCCTTTCATCGCGACATCAACAAGAGGATAACTATTATTTCGATCGTAGCGTCACGTGGCAAAACATTGTAAGAATCAAAGAGCAAGGAAAATACTCTGACAGGTCAGTAGGTCAGATTGGACACTAACAATGAGACACAGAAGTCCCACTTCGACCCTAGCCTATTCTAGCCCTGGATGGCTTCATAAGCGAATCAAGGATTACTGTTCTTAAAGGTGGAGTTTAAGGCGCTCGTGGCTAAATAATAACAGCCGCTCGGGTCGATCCTCAGGTTAAGCCACACTTGTCTAGGTTGATCCGTGGATGGGTGACCGCCGATTACGTACCAAGTTTCCTCCGTGCTTTGGAAGCACGTTAAGTTGTTAGCAGTTGTTACAGGTAGGTAATTAGTGGCCCGAAAGTCTGACAACCAGTCTTACTAAGGGGTATTATATTACCCAGTACTAACTGGGTTGTAGAGGTCAGATAGGCAGTCGCTCCTTGTAAAATACTGGTATTCAGCTGCTAAGGCAGCGGTTAAGGCTACGCAGATGACGATGAGAGGTGTAGTTTGTAATGGGTAGGCTATACTTGTTTGACTTGGATTTTTTCTGAGTTAACACTTAAAACATCTCAAAATAAACTAGTAGCGATTATCCACAATCTCATTAAGTACAAAGACGTCTAGTGTTGGACTTCGTTCAAGCAAGTTATTCACCAAACATGTATGTTTCTAGAAATTTGCTATTGAAAGAGGTGGTGACCAATGTCTACATGTTTTGTATAACGGAATAATAACGATAAATGGCTATGAATGTTCGTGAAAGTGAGAGGTGAAACTTCTGAACTTACATGTACAGTGGTTCAAGTATAAACATGTTTTGACGACTCGTTCAGCAGTGATTTATTGTCCAAAAGGATTGATACTTGTGAGGGATTAAATTGCGTCCTTTAACCGTAAAGAACTCTCTGGAGAACACTATTGGAGAAAGTTGTAGAATTATTGTGGAGAAGCAATGGTGATAAGGAAGAGTAGAGACAGGAAATAACGAATAACCATAAGTCGTGATTGTTTGCGCTAGATTGTAGTGATTATGTCGTTTGGGGGATAGTTATAACTTTCATATCTAACGCCAAACGACAGAAATAAGTGTAGTTTTGTTACTTGAACCTACCTGCTCCGGAACTCCAGTTGGTCGTTGTATTTAGCGCTTCTATTCAATCTAACCTTCCTGCGGAGTGGCTCATCCCACTGTCTCTGGAAAAACGAGTTCTCGTGCCGATCTGTATCCGGGCAAGCCACTTTCAAGTCCTCTGTGTCGGTCAAGACATAAGAATTAATAATGAGACATGTATAACATTTTTTTTTTAAATTGGTCGTTGTTTTTGGATACGTGAATTCTGCCAGACAACTTAACTAGAACTTATTCGGAGTAGTTAAATCATTGAAACATAACGTATAGGTACGTAATTAAAATTGGTAGGTATGGCTAGGATTCAAAACCTGATAAGTGGTACTATAATAATTTCAGTGAAAGGTTCTCGTTGTATTCTTGAAAAGACTTAATTTTTTCATATTTCTTTAAAAATAATAAAATTTGAGTTGGTGCTCCAAATAATTCATTTTTATTATTGTGTATTCTATTTATAATGATGTCCTTCAGTACCCAAGTAATTGTTGTCAACAAAAAACGATATTACAATCTCCTTGCCATTTCAATTTAACGATCAAACAATATGACGATCTCTCAAGGAGCCATAATTATACTATATAATTCGATTTGACTCTCATCGCTCTTGTAAAGCTCTAAAATTGCCGAGAGCCTAAAAATAGACAAAACGTGACTTTAAATACAAAATATGAATTGTCTTTTGGTAATAAATGCTTTTTGGCATTCAGTAATGCCTGTTCCGCCATAAATCATTAAACGCGTTCAGCGTTAAACGTATTTAAAAGTTTGATCTGTTTTAGTCAACCATTTGAAAATGACAAAGACAGAATATTTCAATGAAAATGATTGAATAAAGAATAGTTCAACGCTAAACATGTTTAATCATTTTTGATAAAAATCACCACCACCTAGCCTTTTCCCAACTATGTTGGGGTCGGCTTCCAGCCTAGCCGGATGCAGCTTAATAGCAGTATTTTCACATGGAGCGACTGTCTATCTGATCTCCACAACCCAGTTAGTACTGGGTAATACAGTAGCCCTTGGTAACATTGGTTGTCAGACTTTCGGGTCACTGACTACCTGTAATGACTGTCACAGATCTACAAATATTTTTATTTAATACAAGTAGACCTAAGTTTTACTACTGTTAAGTGCAGTAAACTTAATTGTGCAATATTATTGGCGCAGCTGACTTTCAGGACGGAGTTGAAGAGTAATCATTTCTACTGCAGATTTTATGGCTGTCGTTAAAATAAGATTATTACTTGCTAATTTGGGGGTTGGAAAAGAAACATTGTATCTACATTGGGTCATTGGGGTTACAAAAATCTTAAATTCAAAAAGCTGATGATAATTTTTGAGTAATATGGCCTAAATTAAAGTATTAATTATTTTAATTAGGCACTTATTGTTATGGAACTATGCAATTTAAAAGTTTTTATGTGTTAATTTGGGAATTTGCAGTCTATCTGTAAGCCAAAATTCTGTCGTTTATGCGAGATTGAAAACAAACGTTTTATTAACAAACACAAATATCACGTATTTTCAATCTATAACATTTTTGTGTTCCTAATACAGTAGGAATTCTTAATACAGTTCATTTCTAGTTTATTTACGAATATTCATACTCACATCAAAGGAGAATCTCAACCCTAAAATTCGCCCTTTAGAAACGCTTCACAAATGTCATTTGATATTTTATATATCAACCCAATACTCAATGATCCATTAAATTGGTTCCGTGCCCGAATGACGTACACATTAAATATTTCCTTTCAAATTCATATTGAATATCTACAGCCCAATTTATGATCAGTGGAATAAATTTCGACAGGCAATTCCGAAGAATATTCATGTTTTCTGTTTTACCCGAAAGGTTATTGGCAAGATTTTTACTTACATCGAGCTTGTACAGGCTTTTTAACAGGTTGTGGGTTAAGTTTGTGAATAGAAGGTTTCAATGAAATATTTGGTGTTAAACCACTTACCACCAAACATTTAAGTCCTTAGTTGTGCTGAGGTTGTGCGAAACATGATTGTGTTTACGACGGAGAAGAATAAGCTCACATATCCCGCATAGAACAGCTATAGAAACGATTTTCAGTCTGAGTGATAGAGACAATACTATTTGAATGTCGAGCGAATCTAACGGATTAAATATTTATTCACACCGTGTTATCTATGGAAACATTGCATACACAATTACTGTTTTAATGTCGCCATTCCACTTGCATTACACAGCAAGATTGTTTGGTGGAAGAATTACGATTTGATGATAAAACCTCCAGAAAACTCTTAATTAAACTTTCGAAATTCATCAACACCACATTTTATCTGAAAACATGCATAAAATTAAAATCGGATTATACTTCAGCACTCGACTGATATCTACCCTCCTATTGTTTAGGAAAATTTACAGTCAAATGAGATATTAAAAGGCTTTATCATTGTAGTTGACGTCATCCCTAAATGTTGAGTGAAGTGTTTTTACTATAAATACTTAATAGGTAAAATTGAATTGAAAAACTTTTTAACTTAGGTAGTTTTTATTATGTACGCTACAGAACAAAAGCTTTCTTTACTGCCATGCAATTATAGCAATGAACGAATTATAGACCGACCGTTTTAATGAGTCCTCGCGAAGGTCTAAATTTAAATGGAATATTCTGAAAGTTGATCACGTATTGGTTCAATTAGTATCGTAATACCTACGTGGATTATGGTTATTTTAAAGCAAATAACCTGTAGCATATTTAAACGACTTTGTGGATGCTTAATGTGCCTTTGATGGCGCAAGGCGGAGGACTCATTGAAGCGGTCGGTATATAGTTGGGGTTGAATTCATAAAATTGGTGTTTCATTTCATTTAGTGTTAAAAAACGTGTTATGGTGGTCATTTTACGACCCCCTTGAGTGATTGGGGTGCCGTTCATTTCAACAACTTTCCCCTTTCAACAACAACATCAGGAATAAAATGCTGAAACCTGATTACTCAATCCGGGGTATAATATCTTCTACTCCCATATTACCTCCTCGTAATTCAAAACCTCTGATTTTCCTTCAACATTTTCCAATAACGTCTCGCTGTTCCTACCAATAAGTCGTAATAAAAAACCGAGTAATAGATAGCTCTATGATTGCACGTTTGATGACTTTCGACGTTGTCAATGCGATGCGATTCTTTGCTTTTTTATGTTTTTGTTTATTTGCTTTTGAGATGAGCTTTTTAATGAGGCTTTGAAATTGCAGGCGTACTTCGAAGCACGTTAAGTAGTTAAGTCCCGGCTGTATTTGTAGATCTTTGACAATCTTTATACAGGGTGCAAACAGACCCTTCACGAAGCCGTCAACCAAGCATTATGTACATCAAACTAAGTAACCATGCGCAAAAGTTATTGCTAGAAAACATTTTTTTTTTGGGGTGAAAAATCACGTTTTACGGTTAAACTGAATGTAACGCACTCAAAACTTGATTCTGATGGATGCTTTGCATAGTAACGGGTCAAGGAGGTAATTAAAGTAAAGTTAAAAAATTAAAAAGTACTATTTTTTTTAAACTTGTGAAAATAGTTGGAACTTTGACTTCCAATATATTCTTAACTAGAAGGTTCCTAGGTATGGTCCAGAACTAAAAAAATAATGCAATTACGGGGAGAACAAGTGCCTTTCGGTTTCGTTAAGGGTCTTTTTACACCCTTTAGATAGTGGGAAGCCTGAAAGTCTGATTACTAGCTTTAACACGAGGTATCCTGTTAAATAGTAACTGGGTTTTAGGGGTCAGATGGTCAGATGGATAGTCGCTGAATGTAAAATACTAGTATTTAGCCGAGTATCATCATCATCATCATTTCAGCCGAAATACGTTCACTGCTGCACATAGGCCTCCCCCAAGTGTCGCCACATTGACCGATCCGGTGAGACTCTCATCCAGCAGATCCCTGCAACCTTCTCCAGATCATCGGTCCACCTAGTGGGAAGCCTTCCAACGCCTTCCACTCTAGAACTTTTTGGCCCCATCGGCCATCCGTTCTGCGAGCAATGTGCCCTGCCCACTGCCACTTAAGTTTAGCTATTCTTCGGGCTACGTCAGTAACCTTGGTTCTCTTGCGGATGTCCTCATTTCTGATTTGATCACGCTAGGAAACTCTGAGCATTGCCCTCTCCATTGCCCTTAGGGTGACTTTAAGCCTTCTGATGAGGCCCATTGTGAGCGATCACGTTTCGGTCCCGTATGTAATCACTGGCAACACACACTGGTCATACTTTCGTCTTGAGACACTGCAGTAAGTTGGATGAGAAGATACCACGCAATTTCCCGAACGCTGCCCAGCCGAGTCGGATTCGACGATTGACCTCTAACTGGACCGTTTGTCCCAGGTAGATATAATCGTCTACAACTTCGAGTGAGAGTCTTCGATCTTGATAGGAGTGGGTGTAACATGGGCATTTAACATGACTTTGGTTTTATCCATGTTCATTTTAAGACCCACTCTTTCGGAAGCTCTACTGAGGTCATCGAGCATTGTACTGAGGTCCTCCATGGTCTCAGCCATGACCACTATATCGTCGGCAAACCAAAGGTGAAGAGATGGTGGGATGGAGGTGGTGGTGGAGAGATTTACTCGCCATTAACGTTGATGCCTAGCCCTCTCCAGTCCAGAACCTTAAAGACATCCTCCAGTGCAGCGGTGAACAGTTTCGGACTTCTGCAGCGATATGTGAGACGTCTCCCTGTCTCACATCTCGCTGCAGAAGGATAGGTTCTTATGTCTGGTCCTGAAGTCGAACTGACATGGTGGCGTTATTGTACAAAAACTTCAACACCTTAATGAACCGATAGTCGATTTGGCACCGTTGGAGAGACTGCAGTACAGCCCAGTCTCCATCAAAACGAAAGCTTTCTCGTAGTCCACAAACGCTAAGCAGAGAGGCATGTTATACTCTTCGGTCTTCTGTATAACCTGCCACAGCGTATGTATGTGGTCTACGGTGCTAAACCCTTTTCGGAAACCGGCTTGTTCGGGAGGCTGAAAATCGTCAAACCTGCGCGCGAGACGATTCGGAGTGACTCTTGATAACAACTTGTAGACATGGCTTAGAAGTGAGATGGGCCTATAGTTCTTCAGCCGGGCATTGTCGCCCTTTTTTAAGAAGAGTACCACCACACCCCTGCACCATGCCTGCGGCGTTTTCCCCTCGTCTCTGACGGAATCAAACAGCTTCTGAAGGGCCTTAAGTACCGGTTTTCCACCTGCACTCAGGATTTCGGCCGTAATTCCGTCATCACCCGGTGCCTTGTTGTTTTTAAGCTGTTTCAGAGCCATCCTAATCTCGTACAGGCTGACATCCGGAATGTCTTCGGTATAGTGTCGGGTCAGTCTAGCTCTTGGGTCGTTAGCTACGGGTTTACTGGTTGAAGTGTACAACTGCCCATAAAAACTCTCGATCTCCCTCAGCAGCTTCAGTTTGGCAGATACGATCCTGCCATCGTCGGTCTTCAGTTTCGTGAGCTGGCTCTGCCCAATAGCCAGATCTCTTGAAAATACCTTGGAGCCTTTATTCCGCTCAATAGCGTCTTTAATACGCTCGGTATTAAAGCGGCGGAGGTCGCGTTTCAAGGATTTAAAGATCTGTCTAATGAACTGCCGGTATTTCCACGCCTCGTCTGAAGACTGCAGGATCACCTCCACGCCGCTTCTTCATGAGCTCGAGAGTATAATCAGAGAGTTTTTTGTTATTGTGTGCACGACGTGTCTTGAAGAACTTAGACCCAGTCGTATGGACAGTTTCCACGAACCCATCGTTGTATTCGTCCACTGAGCTTCCTAAGCACTCGAAACGATTCTGGAGTTCAAGCAGAAAGTTCTCGGGGTTTTGGGTCTGGATCTGTGCTGGACGGAGCGTAGACTTCATCAGTCGGGATCTTTCAAGCTTTATATTGATTTTCCATGTGCCTTTTACTATGCGGTGATCGCGCCCGGTTTTCACCGAACTGATCACAGAGACATCATTTAACATTTGCTTCTTGGTTGACATGATTAAGTCATTCTCATTTTTAGTTGCACCATCGGGACTATGCCAGGTCCACTTCCTGTGCTCACGCTTTTTGAAGAAGTAGTTCATCATATAGAGGCCCGCCCTCCTTCTCCATAAAACTATCCAGTTGGTGACCCCGGTGGTTCCGACGTCCAACCCCAAATTACCCCACCTGCAGCTCATCCCCGTCTCGTTTGCCCAGTTTCGCATTGAAGTCCCCCATAACAACGGTGAAGTGAGTTTTGAAACCATGCAGGGTTTTGGAAATATCCTCATACATGGTCTCCACTTCATCGTCGGGGGTTGCCGAGGTCGGGGCGTAGACCTGTATGACCTTCAGTCAATATCCTGAGGATTTTCTGAGTATAAGGTACGCCACCCTGGTCGACACACTCTCGATCTTCACCACGTTATTCACGAGGGACTTGTGGACTGTAAACCTAGCACCCTCTCGGAAATAGAGCAGGTTACCGGATTTCAGGTTTATCGTGTCCTCCCACTCTCTTCGGACTTCAGATAATCCCACAATACTCCATCGCAGCCTGCTCAATCCCTCTTCGAGTTCCGTTATCTTCTCGTCGGTCCGGAGTGTTCGCGTGTTATATTTTTCCAGGTTAAGTCGTCGGTATAGGCAGCCTGATCCCTTCCGGAGTTTCTTCGCACCTCTTGCCACGCCGTAACCTCGACCATAGTCGAGGGTAGACAAGCTGCCGGGTACTAAGGGCCATTTTTGTGTTGCGCTCATCATAGGGGGGTTTTGCCATAATCGCCACGCTTAGCAGGCGGGTTGGCGATCGCAGTATGGTTGTTATAAAATCACAGAGAACGCTGCTGCCAATTCGCTGGTAACTTCTAGCCGAGTCTAGTTTTACTAAAAGCCGACCCTAATAAATAGTTGGAAAAAGGCAGGCCTGGCTTTTGACATGGCCAAGATAATTGCAACTCCAACTAAAACAACTAACTTCAAATAATTTTAAATTAATCTAATCAAATCAAGTTTCAAACATCAAAACAGCCACAAAATGGTCCCCTTTTCATCAAACCAATCATTAAACAGCTACCAACTGAAAATTAGCTGCGGCCAAGTGATTCAACTATTTAATTAACGTTTGAACACTAATCCAATAGATTTAGTTAATGAGCTCGGATTGTGAACTGGTGCAAACGCACCGACTGATACCGACGATGTACCTACTGATTAGGGAGCTTCTATAAAGGGTGTAAATAGAGGGTCTATTTAACGAAGCCGAAAGGCACTTGTTGTCCCCATCATTGCGATAACTTTTGTTGTTATGGAAAATACCTGGGAACCTTCTAGTTACGGTGATATTGGAGGTCAAAGTTCAAACATTTTCAAAACTTTTTTTTTTAATACTAGGTTTTAAGGTTATAACTTTACTTTAAATGCCTTCGTGCCCCGTATAATATTTAATGCATCCATCAGTACAATGTTTTGAGTGCTTTACACGGAGTTTTACCGTTAAACGTGATTTTTCACCCCAAAAAAAAAAGTGGTTTCCCAGCAATAATTTTCGCAAAGGGTTACTTAGTTTGATGTACAGAATGCTTGGTTGACGGCTTCGTGAAGGGTCCGTTTACACCCTGTATGTATAATATTATCTAGCTAGATGTCCTTAACGGGTATACAGAGATACACAATGGGGGTTGCTAAGGTCATCATCAGTTCAACTGAAACGTCTCCCCCGCCTAGTCATAGTCCTCTTCATCATCATCTTAATCAAAATAAATATCCACAACTTCTCACGGCACAGTCAGGAAGCAATGGCGGCAGTAATATAAGTACCATTCATCAATATCTACCGGCGTACTAGACAGTAGACAGGCGCAATCAGAGACGGTGCTAGCTCAATTGTCTGTACGCTCGCGCACAGAGTTGTTGGGATCGAGAATTTTAAAACTGACTAAAGATGAATTGCACCGATGCGCGATGAAACGCAATCAGCACATTTCAATGGGGGTGACAACTGTAAAACTAATGGTGATAGCATAGCTGGTTATAAACATCACTGGCTGAATATCTGGAAATGTCATTTTGTATTTAAAAATAGATACACTTCATTTTTATTTTTTATATCTTGAATGTACTTTACTGACTATTATTTTTAACTGTAAAGCATTATTTAATCTTATTTTCAATTTAGTTAACAATTTCAATGTTTGCATGCCTAATTTATGGTAGATTGTACAAGGCTCACCCATTTTTTTGTTACATCCTATCTTATGTACCTGCAATCTAAGCAAATAAATTTTACTTTACTTTACTTTACTATTGGTCAGATTGGGACCTAGCTATGGTCGCGCCATCTAGAATGAACGTTCAGAAGCTGTTAGTGTTATTATGGAATAACACTAACAGCTTCTGAACGTTCCACTGACAATGGTGCCACTGACAATTCTTGAACGCAGTTTATATGTGCTGATCGAATTCAATTTCATCAGCGAAATTCGCTTTTAAACTGCTTTTTATTTTTTGGCATGGACTCGGTATTAAAAGAGAGAGAAATAATGTGATTTATTAGGCACAGTCACAAGTACAGTAATAATTACGTGCTGTGTTTTAAAAAGTCAGATATTATTTGGTCTGAGGAATTTACATGTTTGAGATGCTATAATAAAATTCCACATAGTATTCTTGAACTGAATGAAACGAAATTTAAAACATGCATTAAACGCACACTATGTAAGAAAGCATATTACAAGTTGGACGATTATATCACTGATAAAAATGCTCGGCTCAATGCCGGTCCTGCTCCACAAGAACAGGGGCGCCTAAATTGATAGCATTAAATAGTATTGTTGGAGCTGCTGAAGATTGTATAACTATTTTTGCATTGTATAGATTCAATCTCTTTAGTAATATATAGCCGCCTAGCCCATATTGTGTGAGTACTATGTACTAGAAAGCTGTCATTCGCTGGAAACCTGCGTCTTTTCTTGACTTGAATGTGCCTTGGCGGTTAGGAGTATGTCATGCTCACTCAAATGTCTCGCTGATGGTGGCGCGTGTGTCGGATCATTTAGTTCCCTTCAAAATGGTTGAGTTGAATGGTGCTGATACATGCGTCATGTTCGTGAACGGGCGCTGTCAGTTGTGACTGGTCATCTCTTATTTGCCACGGCTTATTTGAATTAATTATTTTATTTTTGAATTGTTTTTACTATGGACACTTTTAACGTACACATCTTGCTGCATCGTTCTCACATAATGTACCATCTCAAAATGAATGATGTAACCAAGGTTTTGTTAAAGTATTCTGATTTAAAAGAGTGTCCATGGAGTTTCTTGCCCGTTCTTCTCCATAGAGATCTACGTTAGGGAATGGGCAACTACAGTACTTTCACAGTTTTTGTGCCTTGTGACTGGGACTGTAGCTATTTTTTGCTGTTGTCTTTGTTTCGACAATTCAAAAGTGCCTGTAACTGGCCTACTTGAAATAAATGCTTTGATTTTGATTTTGATTGACATAGATGTTGTTGTTTAACAGATTTTGTACCTTTGGAAAATTATGTCCAACTGTCATATGTAATGGACAGGTAAAAATTATCCGACTGTTATAAAAATGTGACCATAAAATTAACACTTAAATACTATAATTTTGTAAAATCCCAGAAAAACTATGAGTACTATAATAGTCCCATATTTTTTGCATAGCAAAGCTTTCTCGTCTTCATCTTTGTATCGTGGAAACACGAGGAAAGAGTAAATTAATGATTTAAATGTCTAAAGCATATAGAACAGCGTTTTCCTTTGCGGTATAACAATATAGATAGGTGCTGTGATCCTCACATGACGGCAAGTCAGTTTTAATTAAAGCGAGATGTATAAATAAAGAATATATGTATGCAAAGGTGGGTAGATATATTTTACTCGTGTTAATGTCGCATACTTGTAAAAACCATTTTTTTTTTAATTTTTATTTTATCAACATTGTTCGTGATTTACCTAGAAAAAGCTCTTCTTCGTAAATATCCTGGGATTTCCGCAAAAATAAAACGTAATTTTACTGGTAGATATGTACTTACGTCATTTTTCCATCAGTTACGTCAACATTTTGTGACTCAGTTTCGTGCCTCAGAAATTCATTTCAATGAGCAGTTTTTTTTTTTTTTTATAAAACTTTGCCCCTCACTAGGAATTTCTCCTGTATCGTGGGTGCGTTTACAAACATTTAAACTCACATACACAAACAGCCAGACCCGGAACAACTACTTGTAGGCCATACAAATATTTGTTCCGTGCGGGAATCGAACCCGCGACACGAAGCGCAGCAGTCAATCGCTTAGCCACTGCGCCAACCGTGCCGTGCCGTCGTTCTTTAAATAGTATTTATTTATTTGCTGTTTTTGATATGGAAAGAAAAATTCGAGATTCGATTTTTTTTTTTTTTTAATGGAACGAATATTTCGAGAGCTGTGGGCAGGGTGCGATGGTCTAATTTATTAAGACGTCCGGTGTACCGAATCGGAAGGTCGCAGGTTCAAACCCTGCTCGCACTCGATTTTTTCTTTCCATATCAAAAACAGCTGTAGTTCCCTACGCAGGGATTGCGTATAAAAATATTAAAAAAAAAAAAAAAAATTGTTTAACCAACAAAGGATATACACAAACACACAAAATAAATAATCAACGACAAAAGTATCACTTAGGTGTACTCCTTCACTTACAGGAGACTACAGCATGCATAATAAGATGTATAACTAAGCTAACAAAGTTATAGCATTTAAAAAATCAAATCACATTACTTAGTACTAAAATTAAATTAGTATAAAACTAAATTGCTCCCGCTGTTTGTACGCTTAGATCTTTTAAACTAATCAACGGATATTAATGCAGATTATAGCTCAGCAATAGATAGAGTGATTCAAGAGGAAGGTTTATATGTATAATGTACGCGTGCGAATCCGGGGCGGGTCGCTAGTTATGTATAAATGAAATAACGATTTCAATTCTAAACGCATTCGTGTTCTTACATGAGTTATTTGCCCAGTAGAACATGTTCAATAAAGTACCCTAAATCATGCAAGACTAGCTCAATTATTATTTGTTCGTACGCTCGCACACAAAATACTTACACGAGGAGGAATTTAATTTCGCCACCAAGAGAATTATTTGAACAGTTTATTGTTAGAAAAAGCAAAGAAAAAGTAAGTAAAGAGTTTAATAAAAACAAACGATGCTAGTTTTTTGTCAATTTCCATGTTGACAATAGAATGTTAATAGTTGTTGTGTCTGGGAGATTTTAGGGTGTGATCTGTGGTAGACTGAGAGCGGGGCGTTTATCGGGATACGCGCCTCAAGTGAAAAGCGCGCGCGTTATTTGTTTTATTCGCATTAGCACCGTTGCTTAAGAAATCTATAAAGCGAACTTACACCTAGCTCTGTCGCACTTCATCCGAAAACGGACCTTATTAGCATAACATTAATGTGCATATTCCTATAAGCGACTGCAATCAAGCTTATTATTATGAATAAAAACTTTAATTTTATGTTATTAAGGTTCATTTTCGAATGAAGCGTCGCTGAGCTTAGATTATTTCCAAATTTTCAGTGAGGCCTTGTTTTATATCCTATTACAAATAAGGCTAGTTTGATTGAGTTAATACCTGGGCCCAGAAAACTATGGAGTCTTTCCCTTCTCCTTTTTCCCTAAGTCACGTGTCGGTGACTCAAGGCAAGCTCTATCCCTTTTTTCATTTGTTTTTCCTGTTGTCGCTGTCGCAGCACGCGTGTCGCTTGTGGTGAAGTGGTGAGAGCGGGGTACTACGCGGGGCGACTAATGTAGCGTTTAAAACAATGTTTGTACGACGAAATAGACATCGGTAAATGCCCATGTAGCAATTGGCTATGTCGTCCAAGCCTCCTTAGCCAGGAAATGGCAGCCACTTTCAAAGAGTTTTGTATTTCTTCAACGATTTTCAACACCTTTTTTTTAGCTGTTGTCAGTTCATGACATTTTTGACCTTTCCATGGTCGTTGTCGCTGATGGAACGCCACTTTAACTATGCCCTTTCTGATAAATCGAATGACTAAACGGAGCCTGATACCTAAAGGTATATGTGGGTTGTTGACGGTATAATTTTTTAAAAGTCAGGATTACGATATTAAAAGCAAAGTTTTTGATAAATGATTCTTACGATTTAAACGTTATAACAGCACAGTGTACTCCATCTTCCAGTCTACACAAATTGCTACCTTTCCATTCTAATTTCAAGGTTTATTTTCCTCCAACGCCCAGTAGACCTTCAACACACATTACTTGCAAAGTCTAAAATCTAAGTTAAAGGTTTTCCTTTGTATTATATTGCCCTTGAACACAGACATATAATTAAAAATACTTTATAAATCATCCATCACTGTTTTTTGCAAAACACGATGTTTTCATGTGTTATTATAATGGCAGACATGACAAATGGTTCTAAGCTCCTCCCTGTACTCGAAAACAAACACATTTCGCTTTTGTTGGCGAAATTACTATCATCATTATGGCATGGTTAAAAAGTTGAGTTAATTGCTCTATCACATGTATCAATAAGGATAGTCATAGGATCATTAGGATAACTAGGTTAATTGCTTAACCAACGACTATTTTTCATTATCATGTGGGCAAAAAAAAAGTCAAAAAATCTTGGGACCCAAATATGAAGGATGACTGGTAATTAGTGATCGATATTTAATTACGTGACTGTACTCATGATAACAAGCAACTTTTCCAAAGAAACATTTTTTTATACTCATTTTCTTTTATCACAATAACATATATATACGGACCATAACTTAGGCCACGTTCACACCAGAGGTGACGGTCGCTTATAGTCGGCTTACTGAAAATTTTTCATACACTTTAGACATGACGCTCAGTCGGTGGTCGGTGGGCTACACGTTTAGTGTAATCTGGGTCTTTAGCCGTCGTAATCGTTTAATCGTCTGCAATCGTCTTTGGTTCTCCATCATTTCTCAATTATACCTATGAAATAACTTGGTAAAAAAGTGATATTTTACAAAACCAACGCAGACTAATTTAGAATTTTATCTCAACCAACTTTCAAATGCTAAAACTGAAATCACGGGCAACTTCTTCGTTGAAAGGGCAAAAAATCCACGTCAACGCGGCAACGGTAGCTGTCCCGGTTAATAAAAAATATGATACAGAAAATTACCCACGCTTTTCCTTTCGCTAACTAAGCTCTTAATTTGCTTCCTTTTAGCGTTTAATTAAATTTTTATTTACTAGAAACTAGCATTTTTAACGCTATTTACAGCTAACAAGATCGGAGAAATAAAATAACAGTGTTTAATTAGTATTTGCTTAGTTTGTTGCTCAAGGTGTTGATTTTATTTTAATCTGTTTGGGATAGTGAAATAAAAATGGTGTAAAGTATACTGAGTATTTGTGATAATTTAAAGACGGCCTGGATTGTGGAAATCTGATAGGCTACCTACACGCTTCATGTAGAATACCTGTATTTAGCTGCATCCAGTTAGAATGGAAGCTGAGCCAATAAATTGGGTCAATGTTTTTTTTTCTTTAATTGTGGTTGTGAGTGTACCATAGGTGCATATCTGGCTAACCCTTCGTGGAAAAGGAGCGTGATCTTTTCTTTTTTTTTTAAAGCTTTACCCCACACTAGGAATTTCTCCTGTATCGTGGGTGCGTTTACAAATATTTAAGCTCACATACACAAACAGCCAGACCTGGAACAACTACCTGTAGGCCATACAAATATTTGTTCCGTGCGGGAATCGAACCCGCGACTCGAAGCGCAACAGTCAATCGCTCAGCCACTACGCCAACCGTGCCGTCAATGATAATGCGATGTTAGTTAGTTGTGTGATTTTAAGTTATTTTTTTTAATTTGCTAAGCTACTCTTTTCCCAGCTTTTTTTTGCTGAAAATAGTAAGAATTCGTGCCTATTTGATGGCAATAGGCTGGGAGTGGCCAAAATTGGGTATACAATAGTTACACCTCTATGGCTAAAGGCTAAATGTAGTTCAACTAATAGATACACTAATTTAACAACATAAATCACATAAAGTAAAAGAGCAAACAACAGTAAACGATTAATATCAAGAACTTTTATCAATGCAATCAGTTGTGCAAATTCCGGTATCTTGGCATGGGATCTGTGACGTCACTGACAGTCGCATGTCGTGTTATATAGGGCATGTTGCACGTGTCGCCATGTTCTGTACCGGGGTGGTTTTAGTGAAGTAGAAATCCCACATTTCCCGGTGTTACACCCACATACCGGTCGCCTTTTGAAGGTTTCACCCCGAGAACAAAAATATAATATAATACCTAACGAGTCTCCCTAATTATCCTGACAAGAAATAATTTGGAAAGCGAAACACATTTAAAAAAAAAAGTAAATTAAAAGGGGTACCTTGAATCGGGCTTAAAACTTAATTGGTTAGACCTATAACCTATGTGTTTGATTAACTATTATACGGGTTAACATTTACACCTAGAGTTTTCGACCCCCTGAAAAATAATTGGATTAAAACACCTGAATGAGTAGCCTTTTCGGTCCTCGACTTGAACTATCCTGTATCTTACTGCCCGATTTAGTCACCAATAAAGTTAATCAAATATGTAAATACACCACTGAATTACATCCAGGTCGTCTGTACTTACACGGAAATGGAATTAGACTAATATATATTGGATAGTTTAATTAACTAAATAAAAAAACAAACTTACAATAGAATTTTGCTAGACAAAATAAAACTAGATGACTAGAATTTTGAGTACCTTTTAAAAACAATAAGTATAGGCACAAAAACATTATGCATGTGAGCTGTTATTCAAGAGTAAAAGACCACTGAGCAACAAGACCAAATTAAATAAAAGAATCGCTGCGGTACCTCACGTCACTACATTTTATTCTATCACTTGTCCACCGAACTGTACCAATCCTGCCAGTATTCCATTAGGAGTGTCTCAGTAGTTCTAATTCAATTGTACGGGAGCTCGCGACGAGAACAGTTTTTTACCTCTCATAGCGGTAGACCCTGATTAAATATTAAATATGCACCGGTAGGAAGGGATTCTGTGAAATCATTCCTTGTGATCGGTCTACCTTAACCCTTGATGGACTGAAACCCGTTTTACGAAGAAAAGCTATACGTTATTGTGCTATAAGACTAAGAGATGTAAGTGCAGTGTATATGTTTGAAAATTGTGGTTAAATTCGTAAGAAGATTGAAATAGAAAATTGATTATTTCAAAGATTGACTGGTTGATTAATTTCAATAGTAGAGGTTGCTGACCTATATTGAGTCAAAAAATATAATGTCCCAGCAATAGGTAAAATCAATTCAATGAACTGAGATTATTAGAGAATTAAGTCATGATAAGGTTACTTATTTTACGTAAAGATTCATCACTGAAATACGAATAATCTAAACACAAAATAACTGAAGCTGTTGAGAATATGACTGATGTGGAAAACGTAACCCGGCAAAAGGCCAAACTAATAATGCACAAGACGAAGAATGTCCTGTAAGCAAGTGTGAAAAAATGATTGATGACAGAAGATGTCATAGAAGTACTCAGTAGAGTGTATCCTAGTGTCATTACGTCTGGAATTCGCACGTCTATTTAGTATGATGAAAAACTATAATCTGGACAAAGAAAAGATGAATAGACTGTATGAAGGATGATATGGCTAGAAAGGAGGTGACTGCTGAGATGATGAGTAATAGAGAAGTATGGAAGAAGAAGACATGCTGCGCCGACCCCAAATAAATTAGGATAAGGACAGGAGAATGAAGAATTGTAATCTGTTAATTTAGTTGACTTTACAGAAAATGTAAGAAATTACCCAGTAATTCTAAAACTAGCATGTGTAACGATCATTATTTAGAATAATGAGCAATTTGCACAATATGAATCAGTGCGTGCGAAGTGTCATAAACTACAATTGGTTTGATTAAACTGATGATGAAGTGCAATGTTGAGTCAACTAGGACTACTTCGGACATGCTCCTGTGAAACGTTGAAGACACTGTAGAAATTAAAAAGGTAATTAGGAATTGTCTTTTGTTTAACAAGTGAAATAATGAAAACAGTGAGACTAAAAGTGAATAATGTTAAAATCAGTGAGTTTTTATCAAAAATGTGAATGTGACTAGCGACCCGCATCTGCTTCGAACTGTTTACGACCTGCAATAAAATCAAGATATCTTTACTTTATGTAAGTTCAATATTAATGTATGACAAACATAAATACATTTAGGGAATTAGTTCTCTAATAAAAATTAAGGCGAAAACGTAATAAAATCAAACAAAAACGAAATGCTACTTTGTTTTGCACTTTTTCAATAATGACGATACTAAGATTTCTCACTAACATAACCAGTTATTGATTTAAGCTTCCCGGTTTATAACTAAACTGAGTATGTCATACCTGGAGCTCACAATACTTGAAAATAACGGAAGATATTCCATCCCCTAAGGTTTATAATCAGTTATGTTTAAGTCGTAGGGCACGTCACACATCTAGACTCCAAGTTACTACTGAAAAAACGGTGATGGAAAAACCCAATAACACTTTGTCCAACCTAGAAAAAGAACTCAGGACCTCATGCTCAGTAGTAAATGTTACATTTCTAGGACTTCCAAAGGATGTGTCCATGTGAGAAATTCAATACATACTCGTAACAAGTATTTGAGGTCCACTGCACAAGAAAATACTGGTTCTCTCCACCTGACGTTATCCATTAGCCTTTAACTACAAAGGGGAAAACCAATGGATAGCGAGTCATATTAAGCACAAAGGACCACGTATTTATTTATGGGACCACCAATATTTATTTAGGTCTCTGTATGTGTTCTGTTCATGATAAATTGCCAGTATTGTTACATTTGTTAATACTTCATATGGCTACAAAATAAATGGTTTTGGTATATTATTTTCTAAAATAACAGCCACTCGGATCGATCTTCAGGTTAAGCCGCGCTTGCTAGGGTTATTCCGTGGATGGGTGATCACCTATTACATACCGAAAGCACGAACAGCCGGGACCACCGGCTTAACCGTTGGTTCCGGCTTTAATTGTAGATCTTTGACAATTGTTACAGGCAGTCAGTGGCTGACGACCAGTCTTACCAAAGGGTATTGTATAACCTAGTACTAACTGGGTTCTGGAGGTCAGACAGGCAATCGCTCCATGTAAAATACTGGTATTCAGCTGCATCCGATGGGACTGGAGGCTTTGATCCCTCGTCAGTCACAACAATAATTGCTTAATTCAAGTCAAATAAAACGTTATTTGACCTTCCGAAAAAGAAAACATAATTCAGGTAACGAGAATAATCAGGATGGATACGATTTCCTTAAAAATGTCGAAAGGTCATGGGGTCAATATTGAATAACTCAATTTTCGTCAAATATTATTTTTCGTCCTTTGTCCTGGCGTATCTTTGCGTATCGCTAAGATACCAATTTTGTACAGCTGTGTTTGAACGTGACTCACTGTGCCAAATTCAATTTAATAAGTGAGTTCACGCTGCGCAATTGGTTTGTTTTTTAGTGATACATTATATGATCGTGGTCTTGTCATAAATCAGTACACTAATTTCGTTGGTCTGTGTTTTTCCATCTGGAATTTCCTATTAGTCAGTTGATGGCATTGGCGAAACGTGGGTGTACAGTAATTGAAAAGGCTAGGCAGATGATCCAGGTAATACGTAAGCAAGTACAATTATACACAACAGATGTTATAAGTAGCTTCAAATATTACCTAAAACCGGTGTGTACGGGACCTACAGTCATGTAGTGGGACCGTTATTGGTTCGTTGTACTCGCTTAGTTTATAAGTTTTTGCCCCTGGCTGGAGGCCTTACACTCAAGGCATCCACATCCACAGGATAGTCCGGTTAAGCAGAAGCTAGCCTCATAAGTTGAACTGCGAGATGCCAGTACCAAAAATAAAAAAAGTCAATTATACTGAGAAAACGGTTTACTGTTGCTGTCGAATGTATTATTAATTCCATTTTATAAAACTGTCTTAGAACGTAACTGTATTAAAGAATGTCATTCGGATACAAACCTCCTAAAACTGATTTGAAATAGTGCTACTCCAGAATTAGTATCGAGTCTCTAAATTGAATTAAACCCATATTACGAACCAAGTCTTACGGACTAGACTACCCAGTGGTCAACTAGAATCGAGTGAATTAAATCCATCAACTGGAATCATTCAAGTAGCATTTCAATGAAATGTTCAGTCAGAGGGTGCCCGTTCAAACGTAAGATCTGAACGACTACGATTTATCTCATTTTGGCGACGAAATATTTCGAAATTTACAGTGCTTGTAGAGAACTAAACGCACACTGCACAGGGCCAAATAAGACGAAATTTGAACAAATTTCAGCATGTACGTATTTATTTTTCTTAGCAATATACAATCGCATAATCTGTAATACGCTAACTCATTCTGCATCTACATATTTTATTAGGTAGCAAAACCCTATCGAAATGTAAACATAATACTGGTTAAATAAAAATAGAAAAAAATATAACAGTCAGTCAGCCAGTGTGACTGACTGTTATTACACTGCCCACTCTGCAGGATCACCTGCACTTTTCAACATTTAAGCAAAACCACGATAGCGCCGTGCTGGTGGCCAGATACTGGTCGAATTTAGGAGTCCATCGACACGCAAAGAAGAAGACTGTCTAACATGAAATATTTTTTAGCTATTGGTGTATTTACTTGTACTGAACCCGTGTTAAGATTTCGATAATCGTCACGTCTCAGAAGTTTCACCAGCAAATTCAAATTGATCTTGTATACCTACTATTACTTTGTTCAGATTATTAGTTTTGCTTAGAAATGTTATCGATTAGTTCATTTAGAAAAAAATATTTCACTATTCATGACAGTATTTCGTTGTTATCGCCAATAGGCCCTGCCCTGTCCGGCCCTGGTTCAAGCCATGGTCCGGAGCGAGAGGGAATGGGAAGCCGTCACCACCTTCTGCGAAGCAGTCATGCTAGTGAAGGGAGGTGGCGGGACGTGAGAGGGAAAGAACCTCACGTCCCAGCCGCCGCGGGAGACGCCCTGGGCGTCGGGGGTCACGTGGTAGCTCCCGGCCACCGTAAGCGCGGGCCTGTGGACGGCGAGTTATGGGCTAGCTCGCCGTCCAGCCGTCTTATGACGACAGGCCGTGTCGACGGCGCATTCGTGTTCCACGCGCGCCTCAAAGAGATGTCAACAACCGAGTAGGGGTCCGCATGGGCCGATGCCTGCCAGAGCTGCGGGACTGTTCGAAAGAGACACCGTGGCCCTGGAACACAAAGGGCAAAGAAGGAACATGGATGGGTTTTAGTCAGTACAAGTCTGACACTCCCTTCCGCTCCGCCCAGAGTGGGGGGGGTCATTTGATGATTTCCCATCCGAAAAAAAAAAAAAAAAAAGTGTCGATGTCTATATAATTGATTGAGATGTAGCAGTCGCCTGTACAAGACTACTGTTGAATCAAAAAAGTAACTAAATTTAAATGTGTGTCACACGACTCTAAAGTTTAAACAATAAAGTAAAAATTTTACAAAAATGTTATTATTATTATAGAAAAAATCTGGACTGACTCTTTCAAAGAATTTACCTAAAATATAGTTCATTCAAATAATGTGTCAGTTACCTACTAAATTAAGAGAAAACACCGACTACCCTTTACAAAATAATTTTCTCTACCAATTTTATTTTAATTTTAAAACTTCGTATAAAATGAGAAGTTACCAGGTCGGCGTCTGTCTAACTGTCTAAGTTTTAACCCTCTGTCCAAACTTAGTATGAAAGTAGTTTTTTAAGACCTCAAGACAATATAAGAATGTTATTTTGCTCACCCTACTACCGTGAGTATGCATTGGTTTGATTAAATCTCATTTGTTTTAAGCAAAGTAAACTCTGGTCGACACTCTGCGTGACCAGAGGGCTGGCTCTTTCTTTGGCCAAAGAATTAGCATTGCCATTCAACGTGGTAATGCTGCCAGTCTTTTGGGCACGTTTCCGGATGATAGCGATTCGGAGGAGTACTTTGACGCCTAAGTGTCCTACAGTTCGTCGTTGTATATATGTAGGTACTTACTTTCAGTCTTCTTTTTAGCATTATTTTAGTTCTATATGTAGCAAAGTTAAATCTAATAAAGTTTTAACCCAAATGTTTGTCAGATTACTGAGTAAAATCTTCTAAGATTTTATAGTGAATATCGGCAAATGCGTTTTAACGAAACTTTGGTGAGCTTTGCCAAAAACACTGCTGATTTTTCGTTACCATTACTACCAAGTAAAATTCCATTAGTAGTCTTCTTGAGAAAATACATTAGTTCTGCGTCAGTTTAGGAAATCAAACCACATATCCTCACGATGATAACAGCCGTTTTAATCATTCGAGTATACGTTACATCCAGGCAATCGAAAAAGGAGTAAACGAGAGAAAAGGACGTGTTGCGATTACCATAAATAACATGGAACAAAGGCAAGAAAATAATGATAATATACCGAGGCAATTAACCGAAACACCAATAAATAAAACTGCCTGTAAACCAAACCAAATACATAATTATACATAGCTTCCCTTCGTAAATACGTAACGATACACATATGTAGGTGTGTGAAATCTGTAAGCCAACATTTTTCAATCATACATAGTATTTTATCGTCGGTTTGAACGGTAAAGCAAACGAGTTGGAAAACGTTTTTATTTGCAAACGACTGAAATTCGAAGCGTTCAAAATAAAAAATTAAAACCTGGATACGAGTTTATGACTTGTAAATGGTTTTACGAAACATCACACCTTGGTTTTATGAAGGAATAGGCAGTGTCACCTACCTACAACTTTTACACGGTAAGATCGAAGGTTAAGCTCCTGTTATTGAGGTCGGTCCATGGATGGGTGACCATTCATTACATATTAGGCCGTTCCTCGAAAACAGTCCTCGCTGTCACAATAGATCCTGGAAAGTCCTAACGGGTAATCAGAAGCCAGTACCCAGTATCTGAGATGTGCGCCTCAGATAGGCAGTCGATCCGTGTGGATATTCTGCATGGTACTTAGGGCATTCGCTTAGACTGGTAGCAGACTGCAACATTCTTGGAAAAAGCTAAGAAAATTGCAAGCTTCAAGGCTTTAAGAACCTTTTTTAGGGTTCTTTAGCCGAATGGCATAAAACGCAACCCTTATAGATTCGTCACGTCTAGGTCTGTCTGTCCGTATGTATGTCACAGCCACCGTATTCCGAAACTATTAGGACTACACAGTTGAAACTTGGTATGTAGATATATTCTGTGAACTGCTTGCGATTTTTATACAATAATAAACGATTGAACGGGGTGCTCCCCATACATGAAACTGAAACTATTTTTTTTTCGTGCGGGGTGTCTAGTATAAATAGGTCTTTAAAAATGACATTGAGATTTCTAAGAGCAATTTTTCTCAAAGTCAGTCAGTATGAAAGATAGACACTTCCAAAGTGCAAAAAAACTCGCTCATGGCCGGTTTTTTTTTAAATTAGGGGAGTTCCAGTTTTTTTTTTATTTAAAAACTACATATTTAACCTGCTGAAAGTAAATTCAACATACGTTTCAACTTCTAATAGGTATTTCGCATTAAGTTCTTGTAAACCTCTTCACGATACTATCAAACCATCTACTGAAAATTACTTCCAATGCACATATAAATTTAACCCTAAACCGCCCAACCCTCTCCGGGCACTAAATAAGAGTCCGATATAACCGAACATGCGTGTGGAGCGATCCAATTACCGCCATAATGGCTGCCACACATCAATCCGATACCACTTCTATTAAATTTTCGCAGCTGACATCGGAAAATTGAATCGTTTTGGATTTTAAGAGAGTATAAAGGATGTCTGTATAAAGGAGATATTTTTAATCATGTTGTGTTGTGTGTATGAAAGAGGAATGGACCTTTAGGGTATGTCTTCTCCACAAACGCCTGCGATTGCATATTGAGCCGTTTCGTGCTTCTTTGTGTGTCGATGTTCTCAAGAAATACCCGGTCAGTATATAGCCACCTGCACAGCTCTTTTGTCGGTTTTGTTTAAATTCGGGAAGGTGCAAGTGGCTGTGCAGGATGGATAATAAAGGAGGTTGGGCATATCCTGCAGACTCCACACTGGCATTGTTTTTGGGACGGGTCGAGGATCCCTCATTTGGCCAGATTATTTCTACATCGGCCAACCTGTGCCCGCAAATGGTTAAGAGAAACCGTTACGTTTCCACTACTGGGGCACATAATCTCTCGTTATAACTATTTTTGTTAATTGATTTATTTGGAACTTACTTTCAAAAAGCCTTGTTAGGCGTCTACGGGGTTCGAACGCGCGACATATAACATCGAAATCCGCAACAGAGTTCATCGCTACTTAAGTTACTAATCAATTCATCCAATTTCTGTTTTTTTTTTTTTTTCTGATGGGAAACCATCAAATGACCCCCCCACTCTGGGCGGAGCGGAAGGGAGTGTCAGACTTGTACTGCCTAAAACACATCCATGTTCCTTCTTTGCCCTTTGTGTTCCAGGGCCACGGTATCCCTTTCGAACAGTCCCGCAGCCCGTCATTACAGTACTTACGTTAGTTTAGGTAGTTTGTAAACTTTATTATATACTGCCTCTTGAATTTGTAAAATATTACGATTTAATTGAGTCTGATATAATCTACTGTCCCTTGTACAATAAATATTTTCCTGTTCCTAATTACGTCATCCATTAGTATATTTTTAACAAAGTTCATGGAGACCATTATTTTAGTGACTACGCATGATTTTTATCTTTAATGGTCAAATTAACACTGAATGCTGTTTTTGACATGGAAAGAAAAATTCCAGTGCGAGCAGGGTTTCAACCTGCGACCTTCCGATTCAGTACACCGGATGTCTTAACCAACTAGACAATCCGGACATCCGGTGTACTGAATCGGAAGGTCGCAGGTTCAAACCCTGCTCGCACTGGAATTTTTCTTTCCATGTCAAAAACAGCTATAGTTCCCTACGCAGGGTTTGCGTATAAAAAATATTAAAAATTAACATGAATGCTTGGATATTTTTAAGGATTTTAAATAATATTATAATTTTTAGTCTGTAATGGAATGGTGGAAAAATCTGTGGTGACCCGAATCACGTCTTCGTCATGAGTTATCGCCACTGCTCTCAAAACCAAACCGGCATACCCTGGATGTTTTCCTTTACCATTTTTATTAATTACTTTTCAACACATAAACAAGACTTGACAGATTTGTACTAAATAGATGAGCTCCCTAGATTAGCAAAATATAGTAATAACCTTGTGTGTACGTGTTTATAATAATTTACCTAATGTATTAAATTGCATTATTATTGCAATTAAATACATTATTATCAATTTATCCAACCCGCACTGGGCCCGCGTGGTGGATTATAGCCCATTCCCTCACATGGAGAGGAGGCCTGCGTCCCAGCAGTGGGAACATTAATAGGCTGATTATGCTTATGCTTATCCTTATTATTGCAATTGCATGTTATTCAAATTTAAATTATATAAATGGCGAAATGAAAATAATTTCTATGACATTAAGGATTTTCTTGAATTATAATGTTGGTAAATTCAAGTTTATTCGTTTAAGCATACATGCTTTAATTTTAAGCAAAACATATATGTATGATTTCATATTCTACTAGCTGACCCGGCAAACGTTGTTTTGCCATATAAATAGTATGAAAAATAGATGTTGGCCGATTCTCAGACCTACTCAATATGCTCACAAAATTTCATGAGAATCGGTCAAGCCGTTTCGGAGGAGTACGGGAACGAACATTGTGACACGAGAATTTTATATATAAGATAATAAAACCCATGTATACCATGTTTTACGCAAATAAAAGAACTTATCTAATCATATAATTTTTCAAATGATTCTAAATTAATGTTCGGAATTCAAATCCATTGGGAATTTTTTTTCTGCCAGCCTGCAAGATGGCCGTTGGCAGCTTGTAACGGATCGGTACCGATCGGTGCGGTTTAAATAGTCTCATACATTCTGTATGTAGTCCCACATAAAGAAACAGGTGCATGAAAACAGTAAAATAGTTATTTTTAAGGTGCCGAGAATTCGGTACCGGAAAGCCTGTATCTGTAAGTACCCAGCAATGGCATTTAACCTTTACAATACGGTACTTTACAATGTTATTAATTAAGGGTAGGTTCAATAGCAATGTAAAACAGCACAGTCTACTTATTTCCCAGTGTGAAGGTTCTCACAGGCAAGGCAAGGAAACTACACCTTTATTGCGTCTGAACACGCGACTGTAACTGAAGGAGACTTGTTAGTACTGTGCTCGTATTTGTCACTAATTAGCTAAGTAATCATTAAGTTCAAGGAGTTATACTGTTGGAAAGCAGTTTGTTGAAGAAAACTGTCTAAACTGACTAGTTACTTATTTTGTCCATTTTCATATTTAGGTACATTTTAGAAAATGTTAACATTTCCTACAAATATCCCTCTGTAGGATTTTTTTTTAATTATTCAGCCCTTAACAGCTACCGCTCTGATTCGATGACTCTACAAAAACTTCTTAAAAAGCGAAAAGCCGTTTTCTTCTTAGTTAGATCACAGTGATCATGCATAGAACGGTTAAATATTTTCCTATGAATTGCTTCATGTATTTATTTGTAATCGTCATATTTATTGAAGAGTCTTAAAGACTGAACAATTTATTTGACAACTGTAAGTTAAAACTAGAGTTTTAATTTACATGCAATGGATTGAATTCCTGGCAGAAAATAAATATAAATTTTAATCGTCTGTTTTCAGAGAAACGTAAAACAAATATTATTGAATAAACTCTTCCCGATGTTTTGCACCAGCACTTCACTTAATTAGATATACGAAAGGATTCAATATAAAGTCCAGCAGCCGTACATACACAATTTCAATCTCAAAAATCCATATATATGCAAAGGTATTTTAATAAAATCCCGATGCCGATCAAGCTGGGAGTAACGAAAATCACTACCTTTGTTCTTTAGCTAACATTTCATTTCAAAAATGTTTCATCTATAATGAAAAACAATTTTGTTACAGGTACAGACACACTGAAAAAGGCAGCCGGGCTCCCAAACACAACGGCTGAGTGAAAATAAAATGTTTAACAGAATAAAAATGGAGTTCAATAAATGACAGAATGGAAAGATTTACAGAGAAGTTAATCGTGCGAGAGAATTGGGTATGGAGGAAGATAACTATGAATTCATAATACAGAAGTGAACAAACAATAAACAGGAAAAACAACAACAAAAAACAAATATCTGGACAATGTAGAAAAACAACTTTGTCTTTTAGAGCTTCCAATCGAGCTCTAAAATGAATCACCGCGACGAACTAATAAAAAATATGACAATACCAAAGCTATGCAGCACGAACGAATGTCAAAATTCATCGAAAATATCTTTCGATATAAAGCCTCCGGATCCCAACGTTACGTTGTTCTACCGACATTACATCGATTCGAACAATTCCGATTCGGAATTCAACTTCGACTATTTTAACGAAACGTTCAGTGATTCGAATTGTACGTTCAAAAATGGAACGTGTAGTGATGTGGACTATAATTTTTGGGCGTTATCGTTGTTAGTGTTTCCCTTGCTGACGTTATTTGGTAATGTGTTAGTGATACTAAGTGTTTCAAGAGAAAGGAGTTTGCAAACTGCGACGAACTATTTTATAGTCAGTTTGGCTGTTGCGGACTTACTTGTGGCTGTGGTTGTGATGCCGTTTGGAGTTTATTATTTGGTGAGTAATTAGTATAATAGTATTTTATTGAGGTCAAGGGCAAAGTTTTTAAACAAAACTAAGCTTAAAAAACGTTAACCTTCACCTGGCCTGCCGTACTACGGAGCTTAAATAGAATTAGAGGTCAGCTTATACTGGATTTGATACCGCTGTCATGCGGCCACCAGTACTACTAAATATACATTTCGTTGTGTATCTTAACATCGAATTTTAATTAAAGCCCAAGGAGCTTTACTTTGAAAAGATTTCGTTTAGAAAAAGAATATGTTAGATCTTAATTGACTTAATTATTCCCTGAATAAGAAAGTTTATTGACTATGTGACCCAGACGCCAGACAAACGATGTTTTTATTCAGACCTTTAGTTTACTAATTGGATCACTAATAGAAACAAATTAATTCAAATCTCTTTTATTCTCTTTAGTTATTCAAGCCGCGAGAAGAGTTTATGTGTTTTAGAAACCAACGTCTGGATTAATCTAAGAAATCTTATTAAAGGTATCAATTAATTTCACACTTGGATTTTTTTTTAAATTTTTTTTTATACAGTTTGGAAGGGACGTCGACAACGACGCTAAAACAATTACCACGTATTGAGCACATCGTTCTGAACCCCCAAATAGATATATTTAAAACAAAAGGTGTTCCCTACAAAACTGCAATACCTACACGGTCAAAATGTAGGGAACAGATGCTTTTTTTTTCGATGAAAAATTTCTGTGCTTCGGCTATTAAGCTAATTACCGTGTAATACGTATCTCCCAAAGGAACGGATTTCCTCTGTAATGTCTGCAGTCCAATCATAGGCAATTTTAATGAAAAGTCAGAAGTACAACATCGTATTGCCGTACGGCTCAATATATTGCAAAAGTTGCCTAACTATTAATTTAGTACTAAGCCACATCCCTAGCCTGACGCTAATTACCGTATAATCCGGCCAGTATCGCTGTCTACCACTCTACAACAACAATATGCGCCTCACAAAGGAACGGATTCCCACCGTAATGGGTTTATGCTACTTTAGTGTTATTTTTATTTGGTAGCAACAAAGACACAGAGAAGAAAGATAGAGATAATCATAAAAGTATTTTGTACGATGGTTTTTAAAAGTGTTTATTTCGTTACAGTTATTTGCGTTGTTAGGTTTATTGTAAAAAGTAAAGCTATTTTTGTAGTATTGTTCTTTTGTTTATTTTACTAAATAATATCAGCCGCTCGGATCGATCTTCAGGTTAAGCTGCGCTTTCCTAGGTTGGTCCGTGGATGGGTGACCACCTATTACATACGGCCCCGTGCCTTGGAAAGCTCGTGAAGCTGGCTGTAATTGTTACATCTTTGACAGTCGTTACAGGTAGTCAGTGGCCCGAAAATCTGATTTCGGTTATGGAAGTCAAACAGGCAGTCGCTCCATGTAAAATACTGGTATTCAGCTGCATCCGGTTAGGCTGGAAGCCGACCTCCAACATAGTTGGGAAAAGGCTAGGCAGATGATGATGTACTTTTGTTTGTTTATTATATTTCTTACTATTATTGTTCACTTGTATTGGGTATGTTGTAGAGATACTTTTTTTAATTATTTTTATCATCTTTATTGTGACCTACAACAACAATAAATTATTATTATATTCAATTCTATCCAATTTTCTTTGCTATCAACCAAACCATAAAGGATTGCCGATCTCCCTTAACCAAGGCGTGGCGATCCTTCTCTGTAGAAAAGGCTTTTAACTTGCAGTGGGACAGTATTAGGCTGTCTGTCCGCCGGAGCGGAGCGAGGCTGCGGAGCGGAGAAACGGAGAAATATTAACCAATAGGATTGCATACTAGAGCGGAGTTAATATTTCTCTGTTTTTCCACTCCGCAGCCTCGCTCCGCTCCGGTGGACAGGCAGCCTTAGGCTGGTATTATAAAAAACCAAAATGAAATAGGACCATAAATAAAGACTTGTTATTATTCATAGCGGTTATATTTGTTAACTAAGAGTATTATAATTTATTTTAATAAACTCCACATTGCTCAGTAATGATTAAATCATAACAAAACATTAGGTACATCATTTATCTTCATTACTACATAATCAAAATGAACCTACGAGATTAATTTCACCTGATTGATTACACTATTCATATTACATAAATTATTTTTTAAGCAACTGTTGATTTATTTATTCATGAGTCTCATTCATTGAATTCAACAAACAGAATTAAATGAATAAAATAATGGCCACTTTTGCTTTTTGTCAGTTAAATTTAAAGTAGAGATAATTAATTAATTAATTAATTTGATAGCTCTAAGCTAAAAATGCACTCAACAAGTGCCCTAGTCATGTCAATGAAGGTTTATAATAAATTACCGGAAATTATTAAAAATGTACAAAAATTTAATCCATTCATAAATAAATTACAACAATTTTTATTATATAAATGCAATTATACAATTAATGAATATCTAAATGACAAATTTTAAATTAATAATTATGATTCACTAATTGTTACTTTGTATGTCAACTAATTAATAGTAAAATAAAAGACCTCTTCCTCTCTCCTACCTTGCTGTGCCCTTACAGGGTCCATATTTATGTACCTAGCTTTAAGCCCTTTGTAACATCTTTTTTACAATATGGAATGCAAAATAAATGAAATGAAATGAAATGAAATGAATTAACTTTTTAACACGAACACACATAGATAAGATGAATTTGTTCTTAAATTCCTTCAAGCCAAAAAAAAACTTTTGTAATTAAATTTTTATCTAAAACTTTTCTCCGATTTTACACAAGAACTCTTTTTTCTTTAATTTACTGAGTTTTACTTTAAAGACGAGAATTTTTTTGTTGGTTTTACTGAAACATTTTTCGCTACTTTATAACTATATTCATTAACTTCACAAGTTTGTCGAGTGAAATAAATCAGCGTATCATCCGACACACAGTAGCGTATCATAGTCCGCACTCGACAATAACAATACGCGAGTGACAGATAATCTTATTTATGTTTTTTACTTCGTCACCCAAAATAGTACGTAGTATATTGAATATAGTTACGATAATAATATTAACAAGTGATTTCTGTTGTTCGAGCCACAAAATAAAACTATTAAGATATTCACTGTAGACATACGAAAAAAGGCAAGTGAAGGTCAGACGTCATAAATGATATAAAACATCTGACCGAAATCCGCTGCAATAACAATACGCAATTGACAAAGAATAACATTAACTACGCCCAGAGATACAATTTAACTTTCGAGAATTTTCCTTCATCATTAGAGCCACAAAAAAATGTAATAAGCTACCTATGTAAACATAAACAAATCAAGTGGGGTTAATTAGCGTATGATCCGTCATACAGCGGCGTATCGCACTCCGCACTTGGTACTGACAATACGCGGGTGACAAAGGATCGCGCAGTATGTGCGGATAGGGGCGCAACGATTGTAATGTGCGATTATTGATTGCTTCATACTTTTATATTGAAAGATTTTTTGCTTCCATCGACAGCTGTAATACCAAGGTTTAAACAATTACCTCGTGAGTAAGCCAAAAATATTATTTTACTCGAGATAACATAACATCATGCATGTGATCCCCGAAGGGTTAGGCAGAGGTGTACCTAATAGTACACCTAATAGGGGGCGAGTCTATCGCCACCAACCGGGCACAAATTCAGACTTCGTGGCTGGCGAGAAATTCGTAATGGAAAACACTTTGCCCGACCCGGGAATCGAACCCAGGACCTAATCACTCGAGGTGTCCGTGACAAATGTTACCTTCGGCTCTAGAACCGCACAGGTCTATCTTCATGGCCATGCACGCTGACCAAGGTCTGTTTGTGGATGGATGACCATCTATTACATACTGGGAACCGTTTCGGCTTTGGAAAGCACGTTAAGTCATTTGTCCCGACGCTACACGTAGTCATTAGACCGAAAAATGGTCAGATAGGCAGTCGGTCCATGTAAGACAGTATTCAGCTGTAAATGGTTAAACTGGCAGATGATGATGATGTGTCCAGGTCTAGGCTGCTTTTAAAATGCATCCCTCTAATATAATTATGTTTGTTAAGTTATTGCAACCACAAAATAAATGTAATTAATTCTTTTACGTAACATGTAACGTCACACCTGCAATCCCCGACGGCTTATACAGAGTTGTACCTTAAAACACCCACATTTCGCCAGTTATATTTGCCGGATTGTCAGGATTTATTCCGTTAAGCTTCTACATCATGTGGGAACGAAAACACAATGGGTGCGAAACACCGTTTTTAGCAAACTAACAAATTAATGTATTACAACTTAACACAATAACACAGGGCACAATGAACCGGATACAGTTCCAGGACGTCTCAACTCCGCTGCGATCAGACACTCAATGTCGTCCTCGCCTCGAGCTGTAAAAATCAGGGCTCTGTAGAAGCAAGCTGTGGTGTGGGTAGACTTGTAAGTAGGTCGCGTGATGTCACCACTGGCGTACTTGCGATTCATTCAAAGTCCGTACTAATGTCCGGATCAGACATAATTATTTTAAGTAACATGTAGGACAACCCTATTGCCATAAACCTGGCACCACGAACAATCGCATTAAAAAACCATACACACGAACATTTACTAATGAACATTTACTATTCTAACGGCACTGGAGTCCATTCAATCAACATAATAGAAACATTCTGCCATTAGTAGGCATAATAGGCGCGATTATAACTCATAGGCCTCATATTCCTTGGTTTGTAATAATGTTTATATTTCTGTTTGGATCATCATCTGCCTAATAGCCTTTTCCGAACTATGTTGGGGTCAGTCAAGTGTTATTGGATTTTTGCATCAGGAATTTCTCAGCAGCAGCCACGGAGTCTGGATCAGCCCGGTCGAGGGCAATAGGCCCCACCCCCTATTACATGGGATTTAAACATAACTAGAGAAACGTGGGTGAAATATTAGGTACACCTCTGCCTAACCCTTCGGGGATTACAGGCGTGATCTTATCATCATCATCATCATCATCATTTCAGCCGAAAGACGTCCACTGCTGGACATAGGCCTCCCCCAAGTGTCGCCACATTGACCGATCCCGTGCGTCTCGCATCCAGCGGATCCCCGCAAGCTTTACCAGGTCATCGGTCCACCTAGTGAGAGGCCTTCCAACGCAACGTCTTCCAGTTCGCGGTCGCCACTCCAGAACTTTCCGGCCCCATCGGCCATCCGTTCTGCGAGCAATATGCCCTGCCCACTACCACTTAAGTTTGGCTATTCTTCGGGCTACGTCGGTAACCTAGGTTCTCTTACGGATTTCCTCATTTCTGATTTGATCACGCAAGGAAACTCCAAGCATAGCCCTCTCCATTGCCCTTTGGGTGACTTTAAGCCTTCTGATGAGGCCCATTGTGAGCGACCACGTTTCGGTCCCGTATGTAATCACTGACAACACACACTGGTCGTGATCTTATGTTATGAAGTTAAGGATACTTACCTTTATTTTAATATTAAATTTTCCAAAACATAAACTAGCTTCACGTAGGCCTTCTCAACTTAAGGTTTACGTAGTTACTACGGCGTAGCGCTGTCCTACGAACTGCGCTACGGCGTAGCTCGCACAGTGCTACGATCACCGTAGTCTATAAACTTTTGGAAAATTGAAATTTCTATGTAAAATATTCAAGATTTTCAAAGAGCATTCTGTATTTACTTCAAACACCTTAGTTTTTAAGCATTACACGAAATAATTCTGAACTTTGAAAATAAATGAAAAAAAATCTTATCAAACTTTATTTAATAGACTGAACACCAACTTTAAAAGCCAAAATAAATTATTTAGGTTTAAAAGTTTTTCGCCTAACTTTACTTACTTTATTTTAATTTTCAACGGAAAACTTCCACACAAAACTCAAGGTCAAAATCCAACCCTACACCGGGCAATTAAAAACGACCTCAGAAAAGCTCACTGATGTGCTAATCACGTTACCCTCACCACAGTAGACGTATTGGTATTAACATACAGTATTTCAACTCGGAACAAATGATCGGAATCGTCTCACACAGTCACATGCAAACCACTTACACGGATTCTATGCATACTTTAGGTTACTCATGAGTAAAGACTCGACACACTATAAGCTGTATCGCGTTGTGTCTTGTTGCATCAAAAGCATACCGGTTTCATACATTTAGAAAAAAGAAAGAAATTTTATGAGTGTAGTGTAGTTACATAAATTATTTGTAATTTAGTTAATTAGCAGTTCAATTTGTTCATTTCATTTTTTTTTCCTCTCACGTGTCCCACTCCTGAGCAAAGGCCTACTCTTTCTCTTCCCAAACCTCTCTATCTTGTGCTATGATTAAATATTTATTAATTTCATCATCATCATCATCATTTCAGCCGAATGACGTCCACTGCTGGACATAGGCCAACATTGACCGGTCCCGTGCGACTTGCATCCAGCGGATCCCTGCAACCTTTACCAGGTCATCAATTAAATTTATAATCAATTAATTTATTATTATTTTCTGTTGACCACCTTCTTATAACCAACAGTCTTAACACAATTTTAACAAAATATGGACAGTACACCCTAGTATAAAACAAACGAAGTTTAGTTAAATTAAAAAGTTTAGTTTGCAAAAAGGACTTAGTTGATTTACTAGTTATCTTTACACTTTGCCTCACCGTCACATTGGTCAAACAAACCTTCATTACTTAACCCTACTAATCACAAGCGGTCGTTTAGACCAACAATTAGAATTTATCAGCGGGTGGTTCGCTCAAACAATTAGGTTGTTTCGGCGAGATAAGGGTTAATGTGTGATGAAAAGGCAGGTTGTCACGTTATGTTAGTTTAGGGTTAACAGATGTGTTTTGATGACGTGGTCATTTTGTAAACACATAAGAAAATCAGCTGTTTTGAAATCTTTTTTTAGGTTTAGGTATTGACTTTAAAACTTGACAAAGCACTTATTTTGTCATTGTCATCACATAACCAAGTTTCCCCAAAGGGAAGGTAGGACACCCACATTTTACCAGTCAAGTCCCCTCTGATATAGGTCAAGCCTATTACAATCAATTCTAAACTGTGGGCTGCTACTGACCAATCACAAATGGAAAAAAACTCAGCAAATCTTTGCTCATATTTAGGACGGTAACCCATCCTCGGAGCAACCTCAGTAACCGTAGCTTAACCTTCGTACGACCTGCTGCACTGAACAACAGAAAACAAGAACAGCTCATCTGTCATGGAATAAATGCTAGTCAGCAAGGTAGCAAGTCAGCAAAGGGAGAAAGGGGTTGTCTGACGAAGTCATGCTAAATACCACGATAAAAATTAAATGACAAACTACCAGTGGCGAAGGTTCCATACAACTGGATTCCTACCGGATTCCCTTTGAAAAATGGCACAGTCAGTATTCTATAGACAAATAATATTATCACATTAAACATTTAAGAAAAGAAAAAAAAAATATTTTTTCTGTTCTTTTCTATGTGCTCCGGCTTACCTCTTACAAAAAATTACCTTCCCTACTGAAGGCTAAATAGTTACTATAAATAGAACTTTAATTACTACTCTATTTACGTAAGGAATGCCAGTAACTAAGTGACAGGCATTCCTAACAATGTAGACACGAATTAAGTTCCTTTGTACATCGTGGTGGGAGGTACATTAATTACTATCTAAGGCATCTGCCAAACCACCGACGGGGAGCGACCTGCTATCAACTATTTTGTCGCTCAAGAAACGCCTACAGAAGATTGTGGGTACCATGTCAGTTAGAGAGAGAGATAATGGGTGTAAAAGTACACTTATTGAAGCCGAATGGCACTTGTTCTTCCCGTCATTGAGATCATTTCTTTGTTCTAGATCATACCTGGGAATCTACTAGTCACGGAGATATTGGGGGTCAAAGTTTCAACTTTTTAACAACTTTTTTTTAATGTTTTACTTTAGATATCTTTACGACCCTCGTACTTTTCAATGCATCCATGAGCACAATATTTTGAGTGCGTGACATCTAGTTTTACCGTAAAACGTGATGTTTCACACCAAACAAAAGTCGTTTTCAATGTTTGCGTATAGTTACTTAGTTTGATGTACAGAATGCTTGGTTGTTGACTTCGTGAAGGGTCCGTTTACACCTTGTATTGGAATAATAGGTTGATCGCTATTTAATAGTTGATTCACACTGTCGGTAAAAACTCTGTCAACACACAACTCGTTTTTAATTGCTTACTTTACTCGCTTCGCGCTAATTGCCTTTGGTGGGTCACATGCGGTAACTTCTGCTATTCCTTCCGTGCCTCGGAAAGCACGTCAAGTCGTTGGTCCCGGCTGTCATTAGTAGATCTTTGATAGTCGTTACAGGTAGCCAGTAGCCCAAAAAAAAGCCTGACAACCAGTCTAACCAAGGGGTATCGTATTACCTAGTACTAACTGGGTTGTGGAGGTCAGATAGACAGTCGCTTCATGTAAAAAACTGGTATTCATCTGCCTCCGGTTAGATTGCAAGCAGACACTAACATAGTTGGGAAAAGGCTAGGCAGATGATGATGCCTTAACAATACTTCGAGTAAGCACTGACTATAGATGGCTGATGATACAATAGTAAACGTTATTAAGTTCTTTGAAAGAATTACAACCGATTTCCGATAGTATTGTTGAAAACAATGGCTTTCCCTGAATGATATGATTAATGTTATTGGCAACTTCATTACTGAAGTTTGTGTTGGAGGTTGATCAATGAACTTTATTCTTTGTAATAAACTTTTAAATCCAAAAATAGTAAACTTAAACGTTTTCGTTTGGTTCTTGAGAAGTTTTTGAGGCTAATGGCACTCTGACGTCTATAAACTAATCTACATTATCATGCCTGTAATCCTGGAAGAAACAGTGAACATTTCGCCAGATATGTTTAAATTCCATGTAAGTGAAATGAAAAAAGTGAAATTGTGGGAAAAGATAATTCAAATCACATCTGCCTCGTCTTTTCCCAAATATGGTTAGGTTTGGTTTACCCAGATGCAGCTGAATACCAGTATTTCACAGGGAGCGGCGACCTATCTCGGCTCTGGAACTCACTTACTGTGTGACACGATACCCCTTGGACTGGTTAAGAAAAGTTAGTGCAAATGTTAGGGGAGCGGGTTTTTTAGCAAGCATATTCAGCTTGAAAACTCGATAACCGAGTAGGAGGGAGTGTAAGGAAAATGCTAATACTATATTTGAAAACTTTCTGATAGGAGCCTATCCGGCAGGGAAGGGATGGTGGGCCCCAGTTTTGAAGTTCTGTCATCGGCTTTCCTACCAAAAATAATGATGTTTGGCATTTTTTATTTATGTATTTGGTCATGGTCAATTAGTGTTTATTCGGACATTATGAAACCAACTCTAACACCTGCACAGTACAAAAATAGACTTTAAATAGACTCCGGACCCAGGTTGGCCGCAGCAAGGAAAACCTGCTTAGATGGAGATTCATTAATGACTGCCCTCGAGTGTAAATGTGGAGCTGTACTACAAACGATGGGGCACTTAATATCGTGTCCTACGTGTCCTGTTGTTTGTTCACTTCAGGAATTGATGGACGCTACCGAAAGCGCCAAACTATTAGCTCAGTTTTGGGCTGACACAATTTAGATTGCCATCGATACGCTAAGAAGAAGAGTATTATTTTGCATCGTTGACATGAACTTGACTTCGCATAACTTCACGTGTAAGTCTTTACAATAATTCAATTGACAAAGGCCTTAGTCCCAACAACCTACATCAAAAAGTTTCCTCTCTCCATTAGAAACCATTTCTCACTTGAATAGAACTCATTTCTATCATTCGTAGAACGCCTTGGATATGGTATTCGCCTTGAAGACCTCACCTCACGTTTTGATCAATTATTTATATTGTGAGAGCATTAGTTCGCACATATTTGTGCCTATTCCATTTGTGGTAGACCTGAGACCTGAGTATGACTTGCTACTAACTACACTTGATGTTATTTGAGTATAGTGTAGCAGTTATGAGAAAAAAAAGAACAGAAAGCAATTGCTACTACATCATCATCATCATCTGCCTAGCCTTTTCCCAACTATATTGGAGTCGGCTTCCAGTCACAGGGGTACGGGGTAGCAGTGGCGAAGGTTCCATACAACTCGATTCCTCCTGGTTTCCCTTTGAAAAATGGCGCAGTCAGTATTCTATAGACAAATAATATAATCACTTAAAGATATGTACTCCGGCTTACCTCTTAGAAAAAATGACCCTTCGTTACTGCGGGGTAGGGTTACTACATCATTGGCAGGTTATTCTGGCTTGCATTTTTGCATGCATTGACAGGGATTCAGGTTACAACTGCTGAGCATAAGGTTCTTGGTTCGCTTCCAAAGACAGGCAAAGTGTTATTGGGCTTTTCCAGTAAGAATTTCTCAATAGCAGCCACGGAGCTTGGATTTGTAACCTATTAATTACCATAGGCTTGTCCCCCCTATTATATGGGACTTAACTCTCTCTGCCTAAGAGCCTAACCCTTGTGGGATTACAGTCTTGATGTTATGTCATTAGCAGGTGAACAGTCTGTGAAAGAGCACCGCACCGAGGGTTTCGTACAAACTTATTGGTAATTGGTTATTAAACTACATATTTTCGGTTTTTGGATGTTTTAATTTACGTGTTATAAGACATTGCTTCTTGCCAAATTTCATGATACTAGGTCATCGGGAAGTACCCTAGAGGTATAGGTAATTCCTTTGTGAAATCGCAAAATATGCGACATACGCGGTCATATCTTTTGATCGCGTTGACTTACAAGTTAGATTTATTCACTGTTCTAAGGTGTAGCCGACTTGAGTATTTGATATTAATATACAAAACACCCACCACCACTTGGTTCCCACTTGGTTTTGATACCTCTAGGTTTTCCTGAGAAAAGGGGTATTGACAGATGGACAGACATACAGAACGACAACAAAGTAATCCTATGTCCGATTTTTCCGACTTAGGTAGAACCCTTAAAACATGTTAAACGACCATATTATGCCTGCTAGGAATACAAGAACTTAGTAAACAACAACATTAAAGAATAGTCTTTAGGTTGATGTCGGGAAGAAGTAGATACCGTTTCCCGTGCTAAATCTATGACCTACTAAAGACACAGATTCGGTCTGAAACTAATGACAAATAATGACTCATGTAATGACTTGAGATTCCAGATAGAGATTAGAAGTTTAAAATGCTTTGAAATTGGGGCTGTAGTAATGGCAGTTGAAACGTTTCCGGAAAAGGGTGAACGTGATTTAATGTTCTTTTATTAAAACCTGTAGGAGGTGTTGCCAATGACGTCACACTCGAAGGAAACACGGAGATGACTTCAGGTGATATTTATTTCAGCGGCTAAGTTACAGGCTTACAGAAGATAGGTTTTGGATATTACAGTAGGTACAGTCCCACACGACCAAGTCCTAGGACGAAGGTCGGGGAACGAAGTCCTCTATTCAAAAATAGATTCCCTAAGGAATTTTACTAGGCACCAACTAACAGGGATGTCCTACGTGATCCTTCCAATTAGGACGAGACCCGAAAATGCACCACACGGTTAGCAGTGTTTATAGCATTAAATAAGTTCACTGATCCAGCGAGGGTCATTAAGTCGCGGAGAATCTTAACACCGCGATTCATAATTGCGCGTCATAGGCACAGCGCCATCTAGTAGTGAGCGATGGAACATTTCAAACAACATAATCAATGAACTTCTGTTACTTATGAATCTAATACATGACAGGATGTGTAAATTCAAATTCAAATTCAAATTCAAATATTTTATTTCAGACTCTCATCCATATATTGTTAGTAGTACAACTTAGCCTAATATTAGTATTACATTAAAATTACCAATAATAAACAACTAGTGACTAGTGTGCCATTGAACTGTTCGTTCAATGGCACACCAGTCACCAGTCTATTTGGATAAGTGTGTCTGCACACTTACCCACCTTCGTAAGAGGGGAGAATCCCACCGGTCTGCAAACACATTCAGGATGCCACAGGAGGAGGAGCGCAAGCGCGCCATCATGGAAGCGCATCGCTTACGTATGATCGCGACGAACCCGTCGACACACGCATCCGCGAACATCCCTGACGCGCTACATCGCCAGGGCAACCCCAAGAGCACCCTGAATGCGCTATTGTACTGTACGCGCAGGTCGCTGTATGCCCGCTGGGTATACTTGGTCCACAGGCTGCACGTGTAAAACGACTGGCAGAAGGCCTTAAAAAGCGTTATCTTAACCGAATCAGAACAGCGTGCAAACCTGCGGGCCAGCATGTTGCAACGTACAGCCAGCGATCTGCGCTCCCTGTCTATGTCTACATTATCTTTCAAGTCATCAGTGACCCAGTGGCCCAAATACTTAAACTTCGATACCCGACCTAAAGGGGAACCAGAGAGAGAGAGTTCAGGCAGCTGTTCGTAGGTTAAAGTACCCGATTTAAAAACCATCCATTCACTCTTATTGGTATTGTATTTGAGCCCGTGAGCCACCGCATAACTTTCACAAATTTTTAGAAGCCTTCTCATTGCACCGATAGATGGGCTCAGCAGCACCATATCATCAGCGTAGCTGATGTTGTTCACGCAAACACCGTCTACGTGACAACCGATTTTAGTGCTACTGAGCCTACCTATCAGTTTGTTTACGTATAAGTTAAAAAGACGGGGGGAGCTCAACCCCCCCTGCCTCACCCCACACTCCAACCCATACATATCAGAATATGAGCCTACCCACTTAACTATATTCTTTTGACTATTGTACCAATATCTAAACAGTGATATCACATCAGCTGGGACAGTAGTGTCGTGAGTGAGCTTATGCCAGAGCAGGTCATAATTGACCAGGTCGAAAGCCCTCGATAAATCCAGGAAACATGCCATTACAGGAGTCTTTCTGTCTGTATAATATTGGACAGTCTGCTTAAGGCATAAAATTGCACTATCCGTTGACAAGTTTGGTCTAAAACCAAACTGACCATCCTCGAGATCAATATGCTTAGCTAGAATATTATCAAGCAGACTATCCAACACCTTAGCACAGACAGTGGCAAGCGATATAGGCCTATAGTTGGAGATATCGGAGGCGTCACCCGTCTTATTCTTTATAACCGGCACGACGATTGTATTGCTAAGTTCTACAGGTAAGTAACTATGACTCAGACATAAGTTAAAAAACATAGCAAGCACTCGCGGTAAGTGTACCCCAGCGTATTTAAGATGTTCGACGCTGAGGCCATCGTGACCGGGGGACTTTCCCCTCACCATGTTCTGTATACATCTCGCGACTTCTTTAGCGGAGAACCTGACAGGAGGAGCCCCGGCCACGGCCGCCCCCGCGCCGCTATTTGACGGTTCGCTATAGCCACACAACCGCGAGTTTACATTAAAATGTTTTCGAAAAGCATTTGCTATATCTGTGGGGTCGCTCACGCCCGCGACGCACACCGGTATCCCCGGTCTGTGATTTAATTTATTCGTTAATTTCCAAAACTTATTAAATTGTTTGCTTTCATGACAAGATGCTAACATATTTTTATCTTCTCTTGATTGTTTTGGCAGTATTTCAATTTAGTTTTAAAAAGATTTCGCGATGTACACATATTTTCATAAATAAATCCAGAAGTAGGTTTGTTGTATAACAGCCACATTTGATAACACAGTCGGGCATCACGGTGAGCCCCGCGAACGTGTTTGTTCCACCCTACTACATAGTTTCTTTTATTACGTTTTTTAACAGAACCAGCATGAGTGAGTTCAGCTCCCTTTTTCAAGATACAAATTAATTTATTATACAAACTATCTATCACAACTCGATGCTCACGTTTGTGACACATATTATCAGCACATTTACAAAATTCTGACGGAAAATCTATATGTTTTAAGTTACTATTACAGTAATCAAAATATTCATTTATCTGTTCTGTATCTCTCTCACCCCATACAACCTTGTTACAAGAAATATTGGATCCAATAACTTTAGGTTTAATTAGATTAATGTTACACTCTATTAATAACGAAATATGGTCCGACACGTAAACGCCGTACAAAATAGATGAAATAATAAATGATAAATAATAAATGTTAAAAGTAAACGTGTGTTACAAACCTTTTTTTTCTAGTTTTACTTCGTATAATCAGCTATAGGCGTTTTTTTCTGTTTGATGGAGTAGGCTCATAATCCACCACACGGGCCCGATGGAGCGGTTTTTCTTAAGGAACAGAGCAATTCACATGTATCATCATTAACAGTAGAAACAGGATATTTACCATGTTTACTTTTTGTTTTGAGTTCCCGATATTTCGCCGCTGTTGCAAGCACCGTGCTCACGGATAAACAAACGATAACCACGACGTCGACGATGTGTGACAGTTGAATAGTATGATATTGGGTCCCGATTTTTTTTCTAAATGTGTAAACAACTATGATCTTGAAAAAACCACTTTAACACCCATGCATAAAGTTAACATTATTTAAAGTAGAAATTATATATATTATGTATTATGTTTCTTCTAAAATTCATTCATTGAAGACCTTAAAAACATTTTTTTTTTAACTTTGCCCCACACTAGGAATTTCTACTGTATCGTGGGTGCGTTTACAAACATTTAAATTCACACTCACAAACAGCCAGTCCCGGAAAAACTGCTGTAGGCCATACAAATATTTGTTCCGTGCGGGAATCGAACCCGCGACACGAAGCGCAGCAGTCAATCGCTCAGCCACTGCGCCTACCGTGCCGTCAAATATTAAATATTAGGTACATAAATCATGAAGTAAGCACTCAAACATAATAAATAAATGTTTGAGGTCCGACTTCATGATTTACACCACTATGTAAAACTAAAACCACTACCCTCTATTCATAATGCAAACTTATACTGAAACTGTATAATGTTACATGCCTTTCATGTTTGTAATCCCCGAAGGTTTCCTCCGAATTTTACACTCAAGGCTGTAACTACGGAAATCCTACAGACATACTGAATTTTAAGCTGTCCTTCCTAGAATTCGAGTGTGAATTTCAAGTTTTATTGATATAAGGGGTGTAACAAGACCCTTAACGAAGCCGAAAGGCACTTGTTCTCCTCGTCATTGCGATTTTTTTTTTGTTCTAGACCATCCCTGGAACCTGCTAGTTACGGAGATATTGGGGGTTCCAACTTTTTCACAAGTTTTTTTGTAATACATGTTTTTGATGTAATGTATGAGTAAAGGAAGAACAAAGAAACGATGGATGGACTGTGTAAAGAATGATATGGCAAGAAAGGAGGTGTCTGGCGAGGTGACGAGTAATAGAGAAGTATGGAAGAAGAAGACATGCTGCGCCGACCACAAATGAATTCGGATAAGGGCAAGAGAATGATGATGATGTTTTTGATGTAAGAGTACTATTTTAATTAAACACCTCAACGACCCCCGTACTATTCAATCGAGTAAACGGGTCATGGAGTGGAGTGTGTTTGAAACGTGATTATTTTTAGTATTATAAAATGATTTTTAACAATGAGGCATAAATCTGTCTAGATTAAAACCTCTCTAAATATATCAAAGAAAAAAAAAAAGTTTAGTGGCTTGCAACAAGTACATAGATCAGTGTTAAATCCTAGCAATCGTGTCATTATTTGTTTCCTTGAAAAGTAAAGATAAGGAAGAAAAAATCCTTTGTATTTGTTACAAAGCCACTATTTAACTTGGCTTTTCCTTATACAAATCAGGTCAAAAACAAAACAACAGAATAATCCGTTCGTAAATAGATCGGTCAACTCTGGTGGGTTCATCTGGTTGAAATAGTTGTTGCGATTTGGCATGGCCATCTGTCGTTGATTCCACAATATTAATTGAAAATGTGCATTTAAAAAAACGCATTCTTTTATAAAATGTATGTTTTCTTAGCCTTTTGCATTTCTGCCATGACTTTCAACAATAGATCGAAATTCAGACATTCATTCTTTTCAGTAACTTATTGACAATCCAATACTTTTGATTTCACACTGTAACTCTTAATTACGCCAAACTTGGCAATTATGCTTAAGGTGAAAGCGCCAGGATTGCCCGCGTAATTAAAATTTTCTTACAATTTGCAGATCAGTATCAGGTTGTATGAGCGCGACCACTCTGTCAAGAGGGAACGACTAAGAAGTAGAAGAATCAGGTTCTGTGTTGATTAAAATACACTCCATTGAAATAATCAAAATTTGAATTTCGCGGTTAAGGCGTCACTGAGATTATGGGACGACATTACTTCTGATAGCTCGATAGTGTATCTTAAATAAATAAATAAATAAAATAAAATTCATTTAATTCAGATAATTTGATCCATACAGTAAAATTAAACTAAAATTAAATTAACATTGAAGTGAAATCAGTATTAAAAATAAAATAAATTAACAATTAAAATTAAAAAAATTAAATAAATTACCATCAAAATTAACATTAAAATCAGAATTAAAATAAGATAAAATTAAAATTCATAAAACATAAAACAATCAAATAAAATAAATATTAAACATTCAAATAAAAATAAGAAAAATCTAAAACATTCAAATTACCCGCTTAATAAAAGTCACCCATATTGGAGAAGAGATCCTATCTGCGAAAGTCCTCAGAATTCCGTTGCAGCTGCAACTTAAATGTCATTTGTCTAGCCTTTGGTTAGTCTGCTCCTTACCGTGTCTTCTTTTACAAAGCATCAAGGGATGTCATAAATTCATTTTCTTTACCTTTTCACACAAAGCAATCCAGAACGAAGGACTTATTTGCTAGCTAACATTGCGTTAGGTCACTGATCTATGTCCTACATTGCCTTATCTGCCATCTATTGGCTCTTAAAACTTTCGGAGTCGACTAAGCGAACTGACTGACTGACTTTGTAATTGCTTTCAGATCGAGCGGGATAAAAAGGTTTTACTGTCTTCGCTTAGATGCTTTATCTGACTTCGTAGGTAATCTAGTAATGCAAAATGGGAAAATATATGTTATTTAGTAAGAAAACTGTTTTATATAAAAATTAAGCTGAAAGCACTGCTGCTGATTCGACTGCTGTGCATGAGTTCCTTGGTTCGATTCCCGGGTCGGACGAAGTGTTATTGGGTTTTTTTATCAGGAATTTCTCAGTAGCAGCCACGGAGTCTGGATTTGCGCCCGTTGATGGCAATAGGCTTGCCCCCTATTACATGGGACTTAAACATAACTGGCGATATGTGGGTGCACTATTAGGTACACCTCTGCCTTAACCTTCGGGGATAACAGGCGTGATGTTATGTTATTTAGCCAAAGGCTACTTTCAGTATCACTGAAAATAGTTTTCAATGTTCAAAATACTCGTAACTGTTTTGTAAGTTTTATTTTAAGTCTTCAACAAAATGTCATCTTCTGCCTAGCCTTCTTCCAACTTTCATGGGGTTGGATTCCAGTTTACCTGGATGTAACTGAATACTAGTATTTTTACATGAAGCGACAGATACTGGGTAATACGATAACCCTAAGTAACACTGAATCTCAGAGTTTTGGAACTCTTACTACACTCTAACTGTTAAAGATCTACAAATCTAAAGACCTAAAGACAATCTCAGCCACTAATTTGCACGGTCCTCATATGACTTGACCAATGTCTGGACTTTAAAAGAGACTGAGTTTGTTTCGGCTGTTGCTTCTCGGAGTAGTCAGGTACGAAACACCAGCCCCGGCTAGTTTAAAACGTAACATGATATGACGTGTAATAGTGTTTTTTAGAAACAATATACAAAAAAAAAAAAAAAACTGATATACAAAGGAGAAGCGGGACCAATGGTTTAGCGAGCCTTAGAGGCGCGCTATGTAATAGATGGTCACCCATCCACGGACCAACCTTGGCAAGCGTTACATAATCTTGAAGATAGACCCGAGCGGCTGTTTAGTTTGTTTAGCCCATTGTTTAGCTATGTAATAATTCAGAACTACCTACGTTCTATACAAATAAACGTTTTCTTAAGCGAACAAAAAAACCTTCAAATAATACTAAGTTCCTACTAGAAAAAGAGAAATCCGACAAAAACACAAAGAACTCTACACAGAATAGCCTAAAAATTACTCTCGTTCCCCTAAACTAATGCCTTGAATAGAACTGAGTGCTCCAAGTGACTTTTCTTCAATACAGTGATAGAAAAGGGTTTCTATGGCTAAAAGCTATGATTCAATGGTGAGCAGTCCATTGATCAATGGTGAAATCAAGCGTGTAACTTTTACTTTTATTAAGATTTTGGGGCTCCGTAAAATGTTAGCTTTTCTGGAGAAAAATTGTGTAAATGATATCAAAAATAATAGTACATTTATTTGCCGTGCGACCGGTGATTCTTACCATCGGAAAGCGTTCAATTTTCTTAAAAACGAAGACCTTTTTGGCGCAGCCGTGAGGCACACAGCAAGTACCTACTATATATTTTCTTTTTTTTTTAATTCTTAAATTCGTCATTTATTGTTTATTTTGTATCTCTTTTTATTCTGTGTGCTTGATGAACTGACGTCAAATAAACTTAATTATTTCTTTCTAAGTTCTAACTTCTACTTTTATAACTTCAATAAAAAACCGACCAACTGTCTAAGTATTACGGATCATGAGATACAGCCCGATAACAGGCAGACGGACGGACAACGGAGGCTTAGTAATAGGGTCCCGTTGATTACCCTTCGGATACGGAACCCTAAAAATGACGAACTTCCACACAAACATTCATCTTTAGACTAGTTTCCACAACACAATTATACAACTAACTTTTTTTTTAAATTAATTAATTTACTTTTACTTATAAACAGAAGTTTAAGGACCATATAACTTTTTAGTCCCTATCACCCCTTCAGGGGAGTCTGGGTCTAGACCTAGCTATTCTCTGTCTATGCGTTATCTGTCAGAGATTTTGTTGCGTGTCGTGTGCGTGTTGCTAAAAATTTTTAGCTCTCACAAGGTCAAAATATATGAAAACTGGAGATACACCACGTACGCTCTCCATACTTCATATTACCTGGTTACAAATTACCCTGTTTTCCTCCAAATGACCTTAATAGCGCTTTCACTCGAATATCTCACGTACGAAACACATCGACACCTCTTTTTTATGTTGCATAGTAATGAATATTAGGGCCATACCTACGTACCACACCTCGCCGAAGGATTTACAAGTATTATTCTACTAATATTATAAATGCGAAAGTTTGTGAGGATGGATGGATGTTTGTTACTCTTTCACGCAAAAACTGCTGACCGGATTTGGATGAAATTGGCACACAAATAGTTTATAACCTGGATTAACCCATAGGATACTTTTTATCCAGATACTACGATGCCGTGAGACATTTTCGAACTCCACGCGGGCGAAGTCGCGGGTACAAACTTGTTACAGAATAAAAACTTTTATATTTACTCGCGCAGTAAACGTTAGTTACTCTGTGTCATCCCACTGTTAGTGCTCTCCCCAAAACTTCCAGCTCTTCCGGTCCATGATCCAACTTTGCACTGGATCATGTCTTACGGTTGAAATGATGATAGTAATCTTGACCCTAAAGTACTCTGTCAGTTTTAAAGTTGAAGAAGAGATAAAAACAGAAGTTTATTTATAAAAGTAGCTTAAGCTTAAATAATTATTAACATCTCCTGTAGTCCTGTACCATTGTATTTTCAATGTTAAAAACATACCCCACTAACTCTTGAATTTACACATAGGATACTTTTTATCCAGATACTAGAAACCGCTAACAAAAACAAGTTCTCCATAAATCCTTCCTCGTATCAGCCTCAATATTTCACGAGGCAAGCTCATCGGCACTTCATTTTCACCTAGCTAGCCAGCTTGGCTGTAAGCTGATGTATTGATCCGTACTGCTTGACCACGAACCACACGGCCAAACGACATCCGAGTAGAAAAGAAATTGCTTAGAAATTTTGAAGAGCTTTGTGACATTTATTTCATGACCACTACTCTCAAAACCGCGAAGAAGTAATATTATATTTTATTAAATATTATTCTGGATCTAAACCCTTCACGAAGCCGTGAAACAAGCATTATGTACATCAAACTAAGTAACTTTACGCAAAAGTTACAGCCGGCCACAGACGATAGGTTATGCATGTGCAATTTTGCCCTGTTTTGCATGCACATTTAAAACTGTTATGCATAACCTATCGTATCTATAGCCGACTTAAGTCGCATCTCCTGAAGTCTTGAACGGGGCATGATGATGGAGGCGAAGTGTTTTCCGATGCCTATCGCTCGTCAGTTCACTAGCGTCTGCCTATGGAAATGTGTAAGGGGGTGTTTAGAATGCTGCTAGATTATGTTGCTGTTTTAGTTGAATTCAAATTAAGACGTGATAGAAAGTTACCGAAAAGATCATGTCAACCATTTTAAAAGTCGTTGCAGAAACCCAATGTGTACTTTGAAAGTGATTACCATTAGTAGACCCTCAAAAGTGTTTGGCTGTTCATGTCGGCCTTTGATTAAACCACCTTACTATCAATTTTCAGAGCAGTGGCGCCCCAGTGGTTACTGCTCCGACAAACAAGCTGTAGGTTGTGGATTCGAACCCGTAATTTACTTCGTCACCAAATGAGTTCTCCAACGAATTGTGTGTCATTTAGTGAAGTTTTCAATGAACTTTACAGAATATCACTACTGGTTAAAGTTATGACAAGAGTCAATTGCTAACAAGACCTTTAACATTCAACAAACCAGCCAATAGACCAAAGTTCTCGATCTAAACTCTACACATACTCAACTAATGTGAAAAGGTCACCAGAAACTCTAGACACAATAACGATGAATACTTTACAACCTTCAATTCCAACTCCGAAGGTTCGTACCGAAGTCAGAAGCTGTGAACTTTCACCACAATACTCCTTAAGATCAACGCACACGTATAAACACTGAACAGAATCAGAATTGGCTCAACTTGAAGCATATTTTTTTTTTTCGGGTGGGAAATCATCAAATGAAGGGGTCATTTGATGATTTCCCATCCCGCTCTGGGCGAAGTGGAAGGGAGTGTCAGACTTCTACTGACTAAAACCCATCCATGTTCCTTCTTTGCCCTTTGTGTTCCAGGGCCGCGGTATCTTTTTCGAACAATCTCGCAGCCCAGGCAGGCATCGGCCCTTGCGGACCCCTTCCTCGTTGCTGACATCTCTTTGAGGCGTGCGTGGAACACGAACGCGCCGAACTTGAGGCATTGAGGATTCTTTCTATGAACTACTACTACAACGCAAACTTATAAACATCGTTACTGCTTTGGCTCGGGATCACGGCACGGCTTATGGCAAGTCAAGGTCTCAATTATATAGGGTTGTCTCCTCTTCCAGCAGCATACATGCTCTTGCAGCATCTTTCGTAAACTGATAGTCGTCCTGCCGTAAGCGGGAAGACATCGACACTGCACTGTCTGCATTAACCACTTCTAGGTTCCGAGTTCATTCAATTATGTGCTTATGTCGAGGTGACGCCTGGTCGACGATGTTGGGCCGAAGAGTTGATGCAAACTCAAAGCATTAACTTAATGAAATCACTTAATTTACAGGCACTTTAGAATTGTCAACGAGTTAGTCAGAAAGGTGAAGCCCAAGAACGGGCAAGAAGCTCCATGGACTTGGACACTTGAGGTGATGCCAAACCAATCCCGTGCAGTGCTCACAGCTGACCGTTGATCCTCAGTCTGTAGTCATTTATTTACATGTGCCATTTGAACGTGCGCTGAATAGAACTATTCATGTCCCGGGAAGTTTGAATGGAGTGACCTATCTATGGAATGATAGCTGGTATACTGAGGAGGTGGCTTGAATTGGTGCTTGGCATGGTATTTATATTATGTTGCTATGGAATTTTATTAGAATGTGTTGGGTTGTTCGGTGGTGTGCCTCTGGACAATGGCTTTTGTTCGATTGCCAAAAAAGGGACAATATTTCCTTTTGTTCCAAATATGGGCTGTTTAAGAACAAACTTCAGTGAAAAACGGTATGCACAAGCGGAAGGTGCGGTTATTAAAATGCAATGTGTAACCGAACAATCAGCATTAGGATGCAGAATGCAGAATTGCCCTCCCTCGACAAGCCTATCGCATCGTGGCATCCTAAGATAATTTTAACTCGTCTGGGGGCGAAACACGTCGAGTGCTAACAACCTTCGTCTTGGTTTTGACGGAATTTAAACTTAATATTAAAATTAATTTAATTTTCTGCCATAAACTTCCCCGAAGTACTGCCTGATTTCAGAACTAAGAAACAACGTTAGAAGTGACCCAATAATTTTCCAAAATCTAAACCATATCCCAAGAGAACCTAAAATCCAACCTACAGACCTTCATCATCTATTAACCCTATCTCAAATTAACACCTTCATCAAACCTAGGCTTCATTCATTAAGTAATTAATCAATCAAGCCAACTCGTTTGCATGTAGGTACGTTGTATATTGTACACGGCTAGCCTGTAACGTGTGTAGTTGCCCTAATGACTACGTCAGATCGTCATAAGCTGGAGATTAGGCCTATATTCGGGGACTGACAAAATAGAACTGTGGGGAGGATGGAGGGAAACCGGAAAGCTGAATCCGGCAACCAGCCAACCAACGGTAAATCTAGCCATGTGCTTATATATCATCTTTTCTTACATCTTCAAACCCACCTTATTAAGGTGAAAGCGCCAGGGTAGCCTTCGAAATTCAAATCTTTAGTTTTTTGCAATTTGCAGGTCAGTGTCGAGTTATATCTTGATTAAAATATGATAAATATTAAAATATTAGCGACCGTACAAATATAGCTTTACAGAGTTATAATAATTAAAATCATTAATACAACCCTCTAAGTTCAATTAATCCCATTCCCATATTTTGTTTTACATACACCGTGACCTGCAAATTGCAAAAAACCAAAGAAAAATTGAATTTCGCGGACTACCCTGGCACTTCCCCCTTTTATTTATTTTTTTCGGATGGTGAATCATCAAATGACCCCCCCCCCACTCTGGGCGGAGCGGAAGGGAGTGTCAGATTTGTACTGCCTAAAACCCATCCATGTTCCTTCTTTGCCCTTTGTGTTCCAGGGCCACGGTATCTCTTTCGAACAGTCCCGCAGCCCTGGCAGGCATCGGCCCATGCGGACCCCTACTTGGTTGCTGACATCTAAAAAGAAACACGAACGCGCCGTCGACACAGCCTGTCGTCATAAAATGGCTGGACGGCGAGCTAGCCCATAACTCGCCGTCCACAGGCCCGCGCCTACGGTGGCCGGGAGCCACCACGTGACCCCCGACGCCCAGGGCGGCAGCGGAGTTTCCCCTGGACGTAGTGCCTCCGCGCGCCATTCATGCAGGCGCGCGAGGACTATCGCCTCCAGATCCCATGGCGGCAATCCGGCAAGGAGGCTAGCCGTCTCGCCGGAGATAGTGCGGTACCCCCGGATTAGCCTTGTATTGTATAATTGTATTGTATAACGGGCTGGTGTCCGCAACTCCACGTCAAAGCGCGTATTTTGCGTGCGGGTGGGAAATCTATTCGATCCACCCTAACTCCCCGAGAAAGGCCAGCAGCGCCTTGGTGTTGCTGACAATCTCGCGGAGAGTACCTGGGGTACCGAAGTACTTTGCCCTGTATGTTGCAACCACTGGGCAATGTTGAAGCACGTGGGCTGCTGTTTCGTCTTCCTCCATGCAGGCTCGGCACAGGGGGCTGTCTGTGACTCCTATGACAAAGAGGTGTTTATTAAAAGAGCCGTGTCCAGTGATGGCGGCTGTGAGTGTGCGCAGCTGTAGTTTGGACAGCCTAAGCGCTCGTTTGGTGAGGCGGCCATCGATAGTAGGAAGTGCTTCCTTGGCCTGCCTGCACTCGCCATGGTCCAGCCACAGCTTGTGGTGTTGTTCGCTGGTTCGTTTCCTTACCAGTGTGCGTAGGTACCCGAAGGGGAGTGGCACAATGGGTTCGGGACCCACTGCTGCCATGCTCGATCCCCTTCTAGCGAGTTCGTCCGCTGCATCATTGCCTCGGGAATCGCTGTGTCCTTTGATCCATTGGATGGTTATATTATTGTGATTACCAACCTGGTTCAGGCGTTGGTGACACTCGTGTATTAACCCAGAGTTAACTATATGGTTGTTTAGTGCTAACAGAACAGCCATGCTGTCTGAGAGTATACGAATAGAGTGGTCCACAACCCCCCTGGCTAAGATGGCTGATGCCGCCAGGGAAATGCCCATGCATTCTGCCTGAAAAACCGTGTTGTGGACCCCCAGTGGTGTGGCAATATGGATGTTGAGATCTTCCGAGAAGACTCCAGCTCCAGTGCCAGTACCTGTTTTAGATCCATCTGTGAAGATCCGTAGTTCCGCAGGGCTCAATCCCTCGCAGCGGTGGTCCTCATGGAGTTGGATTTTGTATTTTTTGTCGAATACGAACTGTTTGGGTATCCGATCGTTTGTTGCTTTTGCCAGGGGGAACTCAATATAGAATCCCTCCAGTACGGCAGTGTGCTGTGTTTCTTTCTTACCCCAAAGTTGAAGTGTATTAAGGCGTACTGCCGTCATCGTCGCCTCCTGCTGTATAAACAGATGGAGCGGTGGGAGGCCCAACATGGCTTCGAGAGCTGCGGTCGGAGTAGTCCTCATGCAACCTGTAATCGCCATGCAGGCAAGCCTTTGCATGCGTTGCAGTTTAATGGAGGCCGTGGCTAGTCTGGTGCGGGGCCACCAGACTACTGCCCCGTAGGTGATCATGGGTCGGATCACCGCGCAATATAACCAAAGTATAATTTTAGGGGATAGGCCCCACTTCTTACCTATCATCTTTCTGCATTGCCAAAAGGTGATGCAGGCCCTGTTTAGTTTGCTGTCTAGATGACTACTCCAGTTTAACTTACTATCCAGGATGACTCCCAGGTACTTGACCTCGTCGGCTAACTGGAGTTCTGTATCGAAAAGTTTGGGTAGGCGATAGAGGCCTAGTGTTCGTTTTAGGGTAAACATGACTAGTACCGTTTTCGTGGGGTTTACTGATAGGTCGAAATCTCTGCACCACCGTTCAACGATGCGTAGCGCCTGTTGAGTGAGATTGCAGATTGTGCCCGTCACTTTCCCCGAGATGAGGATGGCGAGGTCGTCAGCGTACCCTATTGTGTAGAAATGGTTCGCGTTGAGTTTAGTGATAAGATCATTAATCACCAGATTCCAGAGGAGGGGGGATAGTACGCCTCCTTGGGGACAGCCTCTGGCTATCATGGCCATCTGCTGTTCCTCTGCATGACGAACCACTCGTTTACTTAACATGTTAGTGATCCAGTCAGTCAGTACCTGTTCTACTCCGTGTCGAGAGAGGGCGGTGCTAATGCTGGAGAAGTTTGTTTTATCGAAGGCTCCTTCGATGTCTATGAAAGTACCCAGACAGGTGCCCTTCTGATGTATCGCTTCTTCTATCCGGCCGACCACTAGATGGAGAGCGGATTCAGTGGACTTACCCGAGCTGTATGCATGCTGATTAGCATGTAATGGGATAGTTTTTAACACGCCATCCCTCAGCTCTCTCTCGCAAATTCTCTCCATAGTTTTAAGGAGGAAGGAGGTCAGGCTGATCGGTCGGTGGGATTTGGCGTTAGTATAGTCACTCTTACCTGGCTTAGGAATGAATATAACCTTCACTTCCCTCCATCCCTTTGGAACGTATCTGAAGGCCAGGCACGCTCTCATTATGGGTACCAGTCTACTGGCGACAGAGGATCCTCCCCAATGCAGTAAGGCGGGAAAGACTCCGTCCGGACCAGCCGCCTTGAAGGGATGGAAGCACCTGATCGCCCACTGGAGTTTCTCCAGTGATATCACTTTGTGTGCATAGCGCCAGTCGTTTTCCGGATTAGCCTTATGGCTATCTCCTTTTGGGGCGCGTTCAAATAGTGGGCGGCTTGCCGCTTCAAAGAACGCGCCCGCACTTCCCCATTAAGAAAGCACAAAATGAGCATTCGATAATTATTTAGCTACATAAGCTAATTATGTAAAGTTCCCTTACCTCACTGAAGTAAGCGCCCATACGAGAGCTCCTTTGTTTTCGAAGATATTCAACCATAAACGGGTCAATCATATTCTGGAGAACAGCACTACCGTTATCATTACGTAGCAGCATTCCAGGTTGACATGGAATTTGTTGACCAGTACTATTTTCTTATGTTAATTTTCTTTCTTTTTTAATGTTTCTCTTAGGATAAACTGTTTGTAACTATAATCTACAGCGGTATTTTTTTTAAAGCGTTGCCCCGCCCGAGAAATTTCTCCTGTTTCATGGGTGAACAAACGAAGTAAACAAACAATTAAACTGACATACACAAACAGCCAGATCCGGAACAACTAACTGTAGGTCATACAAATATTTGTTCCGTGAGGGGATAGAACCCGCGACACTCAGAGTAGCAGCCAATCGTTCAGCCACTACACAATAGACACAATATTTGAACGAACATACAATGGAGTAGCTAGTTGTTAGTTCGCTGTAGGTAGTTTGAAACGATAAATAGTTTAACGTGTTTTCCAAGGTCTTACGGTTCATTATCCCTATAAATCAGTAATGAATCAGCTCCTTTAACAGCAGAACAAAGTCTACAAAATCATGATATTATGTTCGGGTGACGTTATATCCCTTCTACATAATAATATTTTGTTCCACTGAATGTTAGAAAGCTCCTTTGAATCGACAAACTTGCAAATTCATTGCGAAAATAACGTTTATTTTCGGTATCAAGATTGGAAAAACAAGCTAAAGTATCTAGAGGATGTTATTCAGTTCTTTCTTAAATGTGCTCATTTATGTTCAGAAATAAAGGAATCATTGCTAGTATCCCCAATTGCGTAGCATCACGACATCTTGTTCCTGAAGGGTTTGGCAGAGGCGTACGAATGCCTAGTACACCCACATTTCTCTAATTACGCGTAAGTCATGCATGTAATAGTGGGCAAGCCAAACAGTCCAAGGAAGCTATGCCATCCTTGGATAAAAAGTGCTAAATCCAGAGACCGGGCTAATCATCATCATCATCCACAGCCCGACTTCACCCACTGCTGGGTATAGGCCTCTCTTTGCATGTGCCAAGCTCCGCGTTCTTGTGCCAGCCTCCTCCAGGATATTCCCCCGATAGCAACAATGTCGTCTACCCATCTCGCCGCCGGACGAGCAACACATCTGTTTCCGTTCCTTGGACGCCACTCGGTAACAGCTTTACTCCACCTGCATCACCGCGCCTTGCTGGGTGCCCTGCCCAACTCCATTTGAGTTCCATAACGCGACCGCGATACTGAAATATTCCTGATGGATAAACCCGATAATGGATCGAAATCAAGACCCCCACTCAGCAATAATGCTTGCAAACAATAGATATAAACTAACGAGCCAGAACATTTTCACTGAAAATACTAAGTCAAAAGTTACAAAATTATTGCAATGGACATCATTCTCACGACATTATCTCACCTTTCCAAAACTTCGTTAATGCTAATGAGCGTTGACTCACCCCCAAAAGCGGTTAATTAAGCATATTTAGATAGTATTATCAGTTTCCGCCAGTGTGTGACTTTGTTACTGTTCCGTGTAGGATTACCATCCGTCCGAATTCGTCCGGACTTTTCCAATTTGGCACACCAACCTAACTTTGCCCGGCTTTATTTACTCGAGGTTGTCGAGATTCAGGATATTTTAAGAAAAAAATATGAGTACAAAGCGAATAATTACTCAAAATCGAGGCCTATATTTTAAATACACACCTAAAGGCACTTTTGGACTGTCAAAGCTCCAGTCAAAAGCAAAAAGATAAAAATTACGGTCAGTCGACCACTCCACCCCTGGCGGAATACTAACAACCTTATTGTAACTAGACTCAATATCACTGTGACATTCACATAATATCACGCCTGTAAACCGCGAAGGGTTAGGCAGAGGTGTACCTAATAGTACACCATTTCTCCAGTTTGTTGATGATCCATGTAATAGAGAGCGAGCCATTGCCATCAACCGAGCACAAATCGACGAATTCTTCTTAAATAGTCAGATTGAAATGCATTTTTTTTTCAAATATCCAGTTTTATTTCACGGTTTCTCACAACATGGTAACCCTGACTCCGCGTACATTTGTAAGGTCAAACAGGCCTCCTAATGAGATGAATGTCGGATATGGCACGAGTACGATATGGCACGAGTACGATACGGTACGAGTTTTTTATGTACCTACTTGTGCGTGAGCATGTAGGGGTTAATTATGTATGAGAAGAGGGTAGCTGTTACTTGTTCGGTATGAGATTTGAATATTGTATGAGTTAAGGGATTTTTTTTATTACTTTTGTTGGTGTAGACTACTTATTATGCTTAAAATGGAAGCATAGAGATTTTATCTTCCTACTTTTCGGTATATAGATAATTATGTTCTGTCAATGACCTGTATGTATAAATATTTAGAAAAATCATACTGTTTTACCGTGGTAAAATATTGAATTCACCAAAGATAAAAAATCTAATGCAATGTTTTATAAACTAGAAGAGAAAATACAACAGACAGACAGATCGAAAGATACATAGTTATATTTACATAACATAACACTACGCCTGTAATCTCCAAAGAGTTAGGCAGAGGTGTATAAAAGTAAACCAACATTTCTCTAGTTAAGTAACAGGGGGCGAGCCTATTGCCATCAACCAGGCACAAATCCAGTGACTGCTAGTGATGAAAAACCCAATAACATTTTGTCCGACCTGGGAATTGAACCCATGACCTCATGCTCAGCAGTCACGCTTCCGATTACTAGACCGACGAGACAGTAGATTATTTAATAAAATGGAATATGGTTTTTTTATACTTACGCTAAACATAAAGCACTAAACAGTATTCATCTACTTACCCCTTTGAGAATTACTATAAAAGCTCTTTGTTGCCCGTCCAGCCATACGGTGAACACTCGTGTCCGGCAGCAATCGCCTAAGCGGCTGGAATAATGGTCAGTAACGAGCTCTGTCTATCTGTAATACTCCGAGCCTAACGCGAGGCGTACACCTCGTCCTTCATCAAATGAACTATGCTCGTACGTCATCGGCTGCACTCGGCCAACCCATTGAAACAAGACTAAAAAATCCGGCTAAGTGCGAGTCGGACTCGCGCATGAAGGGTTCCGTACCATCGTATAGGGCAGCCCCCTTGAAATTTTAATTTATTTTTTATAGTTGTTGTTATAGCGGCAATAGAAATACATATTCTGTGAAAATATCCCGCACAAAAAAAAAAATATCACCTTTTCCGCCATCGACGGCACGGTAGCCGCAGTGGCTGAGCGATTGACTGCTGCGCTTCGTGTCGCGGGTTCGATTCCCGCACAGAACAAATATTTGTATGGCCTACAGGTAGTTGTTCCGGGCCTGGCTGTTTGTGTATATGAATTTAAATGTTTGTAAACGCACCCACGATACTGGAGAAATTCCTAGTGTGGGGCAACGTTTTTTTTTTTTAATATGAAAAAAAAACGAACGACATCAACATCGACTTTCGTACGACATTGTCCGAAATCGGCCGATCAAAGTCAGACACCAGTTATCGATGTCGGGTGAAGAAGTTTGACAGCAGCTTGTAAACAAGTCATCAGCTTTGCTCTCAAAATGGTGAAATAAAATATCTTGAGGAATGTACTAGAGCCCAAAAATTTACCATATATTAACTCGCACTGTGCCCGATTGCTAAATGTCGGCCAATTGCCTCCGAAGATGAGACCTCTGAACCAGCAGTAGGAACATTATAAAGCGATTGTCTGGTTCGATCGGCCGAATTCGGCCTACGAAGACGTACTAGCTTCGTTCTGACTAGGACGGATAAGGTGTACGCGAGCCGTAAAGTTCAAATTGTATAATAGACTACCAGCTGGGGACTACGTATGTGCTGAATATAGGCCTTGTTCTCGACCTAGACCGACAAATTGTACAACTCTCTACTTGCTTCACAATTTGTAGTTGAATACATTCGCAACTTGTGGAGATGAAAAGATAGTTGTGAAAACCCTAATCCTATCTAATATTACATGCGAAAGTAAGTTTGTTTGTTTGTTACCTTTTCACGCCTAAACCACTGAACCGATCATCCTGAAATTTTGCACATACGTTGTCAGGTAACAGAACACGAACAGAAATGGACATAGGGTTCCTTTTATCCCGGAAAAAGTAATGTTTCCGAAGAAAACAACAATAACGTTCTTATGATAATAGATGGCGCCACGTGTCTTTCGAATCATGATTGAATTATATTATTACAAGCAGAGTACAACCCGAATTGATTGTCAAATTCTAAATTAACGCGAGCGAAGTCGCGGGTTTAGCCCGCGATTGCGCTACTAAGAAATGAAAAAATATGATTCTTACAAAATGTAAGAATCATATGGAGTTGTGTAGTTCTGTCTATAATATAATTAAATTGATTACTGCTCAGTTATCACTACAGATGCAATCGCAAATGTACAATTATGTAGTTTTTACTTATCTACTAATGAATGAAGGCTTTAAAATACATTGTATAACTGAAATTAGAACTTTTCAACTGTGAACTGTTCAATTTATCGCAAGATTACTTGGCCATATCAAAATAACCAACTTCATTTTAACATCACGGCGCTTACTTAGTAAAAGAACTTTTAATATCATCAAAGATTACCAAAAATAACTGTACAAAATAAACCACCCAAGTTCAGAATTATTAACAAACATAAATCTCGCAGATGAAAGAAATGATGAGATACAATAGCTCAAGCCTGGCATACAGATATAGCATTAAAGGTTGGTTGGTACACAAATGCTAGCATTATGCTGGATGAGCAATGTGATCACAACGTATGATGAATTCCTTTTTATCCATTGATGAATGAATGTGAAGATCGATGAGGGCTGTTTGTTGGACTTACGGTGATTTACGTAGATTCTGTTTTGTTTTATTATTGTTATTTATGAGAATTATTTATTTTGATTGTATTACTTACTACGGATATACAAAACGTATTTTGATTTCCCATAAGAAATATTTTTTGGTGAACAATGTGTTCGTATTAAGCTAAGCGAACTGTTGTGTGTTCTCCGATCGGATTTACCATCAGCAAAATTGACGGCCGTTCGTATAAACTTTTACCCCTACACGCGCACCTTGCGTATGCGCTATGAGCCCACTGCAGGCCAAAAGCAAGCAACCAAGGCTTATTACTGCTGATAACATCACGCCTGTAATCCCCAAAGTGTTAGGCAAAGGTGTACCTAATAGTACACCCACATTTCACCAGCTGTTTTTTTTAAGTCCCATATCATAGGGGGCGACCCAACTGGGCACAAATCCAGACTCCATGGCTGCTACTGAGAAATTAGTGATGAAAAAACCCAATAACACTTTGTCCGACGCGAGTATCTAACCTACTAGGACCTCATGCTCAGCAGTCACTCTTGCGACCAATAAACCCAACGAGGTCGTAAATAAGCTGATATTTATCATTATTCTATTAGAGAATGCGTAACAAGTGGTTTATATCAATGTTTGTAAGCCTGAAGGCACTAAATATATGAAACATAAACAAAACTTAAATGTCAAACATGACCCGAACATATAGAATCAGTGACATGTTATTTCGTGCCTGTATATATATATATACAGGCACGAAATAACATGACCTTGACATGAAAAGAACATTTTCGTTCTTATTTTTTTGTAATCCGAAAAATGGTCTTGTAATCTTGACAATGAGCGGTTAACTTTTCGCCAGTCGGTACTTTGAACCTACAATATTATGATTTGGGGTCAAGAATATATTTCTAGATAGTAGACCTCGAGCGAGAATATTTTGCTTTAATCTGTATTGTCCTTTATAAGGCTAAGAGGTCTCTTTTTGTACTGAAATAAAACGAGCATTAAGCTCACGCTAGACCGCCAGCTAGCGAGTGAGCGAGCCGGGCGAGCATCGTTTCACCTCTTTTCATACTACAGAGCTAAGCGACGTTAGCGATACAATCAATGCGAACGAAATATCCGACGATACCTGCAATGCTAGTTAGTTCACCTCGGCCGCATCGCCCGGTGCGCCCGCCCCCTCGCTCGCCCGTCCGTCCGTAGTTTTCGGTGTGCGCCCACATAGTTGACCTCGCCAAAGCTTCGCTTAGTTTATATACATAGTTTCCCTCGCCTCGCTTCGCCTGTCAGCTAACGAGCGAGTGAGCCGGGCGAGCCTCGTCATTTCAGCTCATTCGATAGTTCCCGGTGTGAACCAAAGTATGAAAAGAATTAGAATTAGAATAAAATTTATTTGTTAGAATATTGTTGTTACTAAGGTGTTACACAAAACATGATGTCCATAATATTCTGCTGTTTCCAGCGTACAAATATTTCAAAAAAAATTAAATTAATAATAAACCATACAATGTCAAGATTATGGAAAACGTTACCTACTATCAAATACAATGTCAAGGGGTATTAATAGTGGAGTATGAAGAAAATGTAACGTTGCCTCGCCTATGTTTAAGTCTTATCGCGAGCCTCACGTTTAATTAATATTATTACGGTGTTGGAAGATATATTTGGGCGAAACCTGCCGAGATTTGTTCGACAATCTCGACAGTTAGAACATAACATGTAAACATAATTTTACTTTTTTTTATAATGTATGTTTTTCTATTTTGTGTCTTGTAGCATCGCATTGGACGAGTTTGTAATGATATTATAATTGATGGTATTGGATAAATGTAGGGGGCATTGGGGGCAAGCCTATCGCCATCTACCGGTAACGAATCCAGACTTTGGTCTGCTACTGCTAAATTCCTGGCAAAAATAAACAACGACTCGTGGGAATCGAATCCTCATGGAATCCATGGATCCTCAATCGAAGGTCCTCATGTTCAGCAGTTGCGCTTGCGACCACTAGATAAACTGCAATAAGTTATTTTTTTAAACTAACCGTTTCTATTAAAGAAGTTGATTATTAAATACAAAAATGAAAAAAAAGGAATGAGGAAAATGTCGTGAGGAAAGTTTTGAGTATGAATGTGGATGGGTTTAAGAGTAGAGGAAGACTAAAGAATCGATGGATGGACTGTGTGAAGATTGATATGGCAAGAAAGGAGGTGTCTGGTGAGATGACGAGTAATAGAGAAGAATGGAAGAAGAAGACATGCTGCGCCGACCCCAAATGAATTGTGATAAGGGCAAGAGAATGATAGTTATTAAATACAAACCAATAGACGCAACCTTTCGAAATGCATCAAAGATAAATCGAAGTCACCTCGTCCTTCCATTAAAGTTACAAAGGTGTCTAAGAATAGGTTCCCTCAACAATGGAGCGGGTTCGAGTCCCAGCCAGTCACCTAGCTTCAGTGCCCTATTGTGAGACGCCTATTATTCGGACCTAATGAATTCTATTCAAATAATTGACACAAGCTGCTACATGTGTAACAATGTCTTTAGAAATCTGGGCAGAAATATTTTAAGCGGAGATCTTGAACTTTAATGAAATTCTAAAAATATGCAGGTATAAATGAAGTACTAGCTAAAGTTATACTGTTACTTACGGGATATCTTCCGTGATTGTTCATTATTTTGAGCTCCCAATATATTTTTTTTCGAAACCTCAACAATAAGAAGATATACCGTAAGTGACAATATAAGTTTAGTTGTAAACCGTGAAAGTACAAGTCAGTGTTTGAACTACTAGCTTAAGCCCGCGGTTTTGCCCGCGTGGAGTTCGATAATTGCTCCACGGGATCATACAACCGCGATAAAAAGTATCCTATTGTTAATCCAGGTTATAAGCTATCTGTATGCTAAATTTCATTGGTTTTTGCGTTTCAGTAGTTTTTGCGTGAAAGAGTAACAAACATTCATCCACCCATCCATCCTCAAAAACTTTCGCATTTATAATATTAGTAGGAAGTGGGATATCACTTATGTGTTACAGATGTTTTTAAATACTTTATTATCATCTGACCAATCTAGCCGGATGCAGCTGAATACCAGCAATATTTTACACGAAGCAACTATCTAAATACCTATCTGACCTCCACAACCAAGTTTCGTTCTATTTTTACGTGTGGACGATAAGGCTTTTTTTCTTGAAAAATCCCAGGTTTTTCTCGGAGATTACAACCATCAACCATCAGGAGTCAATGTGCTCATCAAATTTTAGTTTGGGATTAATGTTGCAATTGTGGAAAAAAAATGCTGTTCCTTATGCGAAGTTGTGAACATAAATGAATGACAAAATTGATTATTTTTACCCAGTTCAAGGTTACAATGACCCGTCATTGGTTTATCGTGGTAGAACTACTGCGTGGTTGTCTGCGCGCATGCGCGGCCCTCGGCCTCTGTACTGTGTGACGCTCAGGCTTCAGTCCGAAAGAATCGGCGGCTGGTGTAGACGTGCCATCTATTCTTTCTGATTGCATTAAGGTTGCATTTAACTTTACATGGTACCTAGCTGTTGCCCGCGACCTTCGTTCGCGTTAAATTATAATAAAAAAATATTACTTCCCCTTTTGAATCGGATTTTGTTAACAATTTCAAGGGTTTTATTTTTTTTGCACGGAACCTTAATTATTTCTCTAAAATAATAGTAGCTGAAGTTAGACCTTATAATAATAGCTATCTGCCAGTCCCGTCAAAAACGGTCCAGCCGTTTCGGAGATTAGCCAGAACAAACAGACAGACAGACAAACCTACAGATATAGAGACAAATATTGAAAAAAAGGTGTTTTTGTTATAATTAGTGCCGTATATATTTTCATATCCATTAAGCTCCTTATACGAAGTTTATGGACATAAATGTATACAGTACAAGTGTTTTATAATGATGACTACAAAATCCCTTCATTGGTTTACCGTGGTAGAACTACTGCCTGGTTGTCTGCGCGCATGCGCGGCTATCGGCCTGTGTACTGTATGAAGCTCAGGCTTCAGTCCGAAAGAATCGACGGCCGGAGTAGACGTGCCATCTATTCTTTCTGATTGATATATTAAGGTTACATTTAATTGGGCTGCGGGACTGTTCGAAAGAGATACCGTGGCCCTGGAACATAACGGGCAAAGAAGGAACATGGATGGGTTTTAGTCAGTACAAGTCTGACACTCCCCTCCTCTCCGCCCAGAGTGGGGGGGGTCATTTGATGATTTCCCATCCGGAAAAAAAAAAAAAAAAATAAGGTTACATTTAATTTTCCATGGTATAAGGGACTTTATGACACAAACTTCTACCATGGATTCAATACAAGATTCTAGACTCATCAGTGTTTGTTATAAAAAAATCTGCTCTTTCATACAAAAACTTAATTTTAGGTAAATTAAACTTTTGTATGAAATCGCAGTTTTTTTTCACTGTCACACACTGAGCACTGTCAAAATAATTTGCAATCTGTTTTTTATCGACAAAAAATTATGAACGCTAGGTATTTATCTTGTGCTAAATTTATCTACATATTTTTAATATTTTATACGCAAACCCTGCGTAGAGAACATAGCTGTTTTTGACATGGAAAGAAAAATTCAAGTGCGAGCAGGGTTTGTTGGATGTCTTAACCAACTAGACAAGTCTAGTCTAGTTGGTTAAGACATCCGGTGTACTGAATCGGAAGGTCGCAGGTTCAAACCCTGCTCGCACTTGAATTTTTCTTTCCATGTCAAAAACAGCTATCTACATATTGTTTCAAAATTTCATAAAATTTACTTTATTTTAATATTTTAGAATGTCTTCATATCTATGGATGTGTAATACTTATTGTGCTTGTCACAAAACAGTACTAGCGCCCCGCCTCCGCTTCAGACGGCGCCACCGTCGGTTTCAAAACTATCTTATCTTCCAAGCAGGGAACCATCCATGCACATTCACAAAATTTCATTTAAATCAGTTGGGTAATTTCGGAGATCGAAGTCTGACAACCAGTCTTACTAAGGGGTATCGTATTACCCAGTGCTAACTGGGTTGTGGAGGTCAGATAGGCAGTCGCTCCATGTAAAATACTGGTATTCAGCTGCATCCGGTTAGACTGGAAGCCGACCCCAACATAGTTGGGAAAAGGCTAGGCAGATGATGATGGGTAATTTCGGAGATAAGCGAACATGTGATTTTTTTTCTTATATTAACATCTAAGAATTTATTCATACTTATGAGTGATACGTATTGTGCTCGTTACTAAAAAAATTGCACCGAATTGAACGGGACAGTTTTATTTTCGATTAAAAAATCATTGGTATTTACGTTACGTACACCGCGCGGTCGTGCTAGTGCCTCTGCTGTGTGAGTGTGTGGGTTGTCTGCGCGCATGCGCAGCTATTGGCCTCTCTGTTTTATGCAGCTCAGACTTCACTTCACTCCCAATGGGAGGACGGCCGGTGCGGACGTGCCCTCGTTCCATTGGCTGTAGATAATCAGTTTAACACGCTAATAACTAAAGGAAAATTACCAGCTGACTAAAAATACTTACAAGCAAATGGCGAAACTAACGCGTACTTAGTTGCGGGTAACAGCTAGTATTATACTTAGTTTAAGGTACAGATGCCAGCACATCAAGCTACCCGAAACCATCCAATTTTCCCAATCAACCTTGAACCTAAAGATTTAGCGATAAAGTTAAAAATCTATTAAAGATAATCAAGCCACTAAAATAGTGGCTTGATGTGCTGCCGACATTAACTTTTTCCACGTACAGGATCCTCACATTGAATCTTTGTGGGAGTTATTAAAAAAATCCTGCGCGTAACTTACACGATCAAAGTATAATTAATTAGTTTTATTTCGGACACAAAAAATCATAATAGTAAAGCTGTTCTTCTTAATAGATGGAATTTTTAAACAGTCTCTGGTCTAGATTCATATTAGCAGTTAGCGCGTCGATGCTACAGCGGCTGCGGGGAGATCAATTGAATGTAATTGCTTAGCGCATGCCACGACTTACCGGGACGCGACGGTACTCACGAGAAGGAAACTAATGACACAAGCGCTTGTCGCATGACCCAAGTCGCGTTGCCAGCGGGCTATAGACCATAGGTTATGCATGAAAGTTATAAATGAGCATGCAGAACAGACTTCCATGTAACTGCAAGCAACCAGCAACACACGACGAATTGTCGACGATATGGTTGCTTTATTGTATTACTGACACTGATGCTGTTAGCCTGCGTCATCCCACTCCTCGGCAAAGGCCTCTCCCCATGACTTCCAATTTCACAGCTCGATTGAATTGTCAAGCTCGTCCCACTATCTTCTACGAGGTCGCCGCGACACCTTTAGTGTATTACTTGTAAAAACCGGCCAAGTGCGAGTCGTACCCACACGCACACAGGGTTCCGTATCACCAAACAATATAATAAAAATATTTTGAAGACTCATTCATATGTTGTTTTGTATTATATTCAACTGCAAAACTAAATTTGTTTTTCATAGTATGTTAAAGAGAAACAAACTTACTGCTGCAGTTTGATTAAAAAGCCCTATATTTCAAAAACTATAATCAAATCTTATTCAAACCAATTTTCGTTGAAAGTTTTTTTTACATTCTACAATCCAATTTTTTTTCACAATTTTCTTCCTCTTACTTTAGAAATTAGAGACGGGGACACACATTTTACCACTTTGGAAGTGTCTATCTTTAAAACGATTGACTTTGAGAAAAAAACGCAAGTAAAGGTTTGATGAAATTTTATTACAGACAGACATGACGAATCAATAAAGGTCCCGTTTTTTGCCATTTGGCTACGAAACTCTTAAAAAGAAGAATCCGTAAATAATTGGTTAAAAGTTGGTTGGAACTATTAGGTTCTCGTATACCTTACCCTTCGGGGATATCAAGCGTGATGTTAAGCTATGTCATCATCTAATACTCTAACAGTCTTATTTCCCTGCTTACAGTTCAATGCTGGCGTGTGGGGGCTGCCGCCGGTAGTGTGCGACTGCTACATCGCCATCGACGTCATTTGCTCCACTTCTAGCATATTCAACTTAGTCGCCATTTCTGTTGACAGGTAAGTCTTTTTTTTATTTTCTGTCTATCTCTGAATATTTGTATGCCGAATTTAGTATTCGGAATATGAAGAACTATTGTGTATGTGTTATAAAATCTATAAAATACCATAATTCAGGTAAATAAATGAATCTTTCTATCTATCTAAATGAGTAGAAATCTGCGTAACAATGATCCTGACTCCTGACATTCAGGGTTTTTACCCCTGTTTGGGTTTCAGAGGCTACACATGATTTTGTTGCCCCATTTATTATGTCACTAAAATGTTATTTTATTTTTAATGTTCGGGCTCACAAGAAAAGTTCATGCAAACTTACCATGGGCACGTAAATCGTAAATCGCTTACCATGCGGACGCCCGCGGTGCCTTATGAGAAAGAAGCCCACATTTTTTTTTATTATGTTCCTAATAAAATTATAATTTATACTTATACTCCTAACAGACAGAAAATAAGAGTCATCTTGTTTGGAATATTCATATTCTTTTGTAAAAGCTTTTAAAATATGGGGTGTTACTAAAGTGACGACAATACTAAAATTGATGGTGCAGGTCTTTTTTTTGTCGGATCCTATTCCTGTCACTGTGCTCTTACTATTCGAAGAAATTCGGTAACTACTTACCTAGTTATATTTTGTGGGACTAAAGCAAATATAAACTCAGGACAAAACATTGCTATCTTCAATCTGAATGCTTGCTTAGGTCCTGTCATATTTTCTACATTAAACGTAACGTTATAACCGCCTTTTAAACATCGTGATTTACAACGAGTTTTCAAAGAGAACGTTTTAACGTCGCTTTGACGTAAAACAATGTAAATACACATTTCCGACGACATTTATTTTCTTTGTAAGAAAAACAAAGTGTTTGTTGAGAAAAACGTTGGAATAATTTAACACTAGCTCCTAAAAGATATCTTGTTTATGTTAAGTTATTCATGCTTTGAATATTTTGTTGTTGAAAGCTTTAAATTCAAGAACGTACAAACGCCAGCACAACAAGCCACTACAATCTGTCAAATTTCTTTAATAGATTTTCAACTTTATCGATAAAGCATTAGGTTCAAGGTTCATTGGGAAAATTTTACAGTTTTGGGTAGCTTGATGTGCCTTAAACTCTGTAAATTTCACAGTTTCGAGTAGCTTGATGTGCCTTAAACTCTGTAAATATCACAGTTTCGTTTAGCTTGATGTGCCTTAAACTCTGTAAATTTCACAGTTTCGGGTAGCTTGATGTGCCTTAAACTCTGTAAATTTCACAGTTTCGGGTAGCTTGATGTGCCTTCAACTCTATAAATTTCACAGTTTCGGGTAGCTTGATGTGCCTTAAACTCTGTAAATTTCACAGTTTCGAGTAGCTTGATGTGCCTTAAACTCTGTAAATTTCACAGTTTCGGGTAGCTTGATGTGCCTTGAACTCTGTAAATTTCACAGTTTCGGGTAGCTTGATGTGCCCTAAACTCTGTAAATTTCACAGTTTCCGGTAGCTTGATGTGTCTTAAACTCTATAAATTTCACAGTTTCGGGTAACTTGATGTGTCTTAAACTCTGTAAATTTCACAGCTTCGGGTAGCTTGATGTGTCTTAAACTCTGTAAATTTCACAGTTTCGGGTAGCTTGATGTGCCTTAAACTCTGTAAATTTCACAGTTTCGGGTAGCTTGATGTGTCTTAAACTCTGTAAATTTCACAGTTTCGGGTAGCTTGATGTGTCTTAAACTCTGTAAATTTCACAGTTTCGAGTAGCTTGATGTGTCTTAAACTCTGTAAATTTCACAGTTTCGGGTAGCTTGATGTGTCTTAAACTCTGTAAATTTCACATCTTCGGGTAGCTTGATGTGTCTTAAACTCTGTACCTTAAACTATGTATAATATTAGCTGTTACCCGCAACTAAGTACGCCTTAGTTTCGCGACTTGCTAAAAAAAATATTTTTAGTCAGCTGTTATTTTTCCCTTAGTTATTAGAGTGATAATCTACAGCCAATGGAACGAGGGCACGTCTGCACCGGCCGTCCTCCCATTGGGAGTGAAGCGATGTCTGAGCTGCATACAACAAAGGCCGCGAACCGCGCCTGCGCGGAGACAACACACACTCTAAAAAATATATTTTTTAACCTCGTCAGTCGCCTGCCCTTTTTTTAGTAGCCTGTACTGTGCATCTGCTAGGCAAAGGCCACCCCCAATTCCTCCTGCCTTATTCCAATGTATTTGGCGTCAGCGCAACATGTTTTCTTCTTCCATAATACCTCTATTAGTCGTCATTCTGATTAGGCACCTCCTTTCTATCCAAATTATCTATAAAGTCTAAACCATAGATTTTTAAAACCAAATAAAAATCGTGTTAATTTACTCCTGTTTGTTATTAATTCTGGCAATCAGTCACAGTAGTTACCATGGAATTAACGCATCAGAAACCGTCTGAATTTCGAATTTTTGACTTTCTAAAAAAATACTGAACTTATATATTGGTGAGGTTATACAGAATGGTCTGGTGCATAATAGTATTCGCAACCGGCGAGCCTGTATGACGAGGTTTATAAAGGTGGACGAGGCAAAAGGATTCCTACCTACCCCCATGGGAAACAAGCGTGAGCTTATGAATGTAGAAAGCTACTGCCAAACTGACGGGAATACCACGCGGGATGCGCGCGCAGCTAGTGTCGAGTAACTTGCTACCAACTTAACATCGGTCTGCAATCATTTAGTTGAGCGTAGTAGGTCCAGACTTCAGACCTCGTTCAGGGGTCGAGCGAGGCACACGCCTCGACACTGAACGATGTCTACAAAATACTCTGTGTTATTATTTTCTAGGTGTATCGATCGTCTCGGTTAAAAGCATTTATTACATAGAATATTATACTTTATTGTACGCCAGAATAAGCTCTTTTACTATTAATTATTAATTTCTATTTTGTGGGTACAATGGCGGCCTTATAGCGATATCTTCCAAACAATTTTTGAATGAGCTGAACGAACCAAAAAGGGGGATAATCAGTGTGTACACCACTGATTATCCCCCTTTTTGGTTCACGAACACCAATATGTAAACACTAAACACCTTTTAAAAGTGTTTTTCTCCTACTGTTCTGATTAAAATGTCATGTTGTTGTGAACAGAATATTCTGGAACTCATATTTTTATGAAAAACTAGCTGTTGCAATGCACCTTTTCCTACTACCTACCGTCTACCTACCTAATGCCTACCTACTGCCTACCCACTACCTACCTAAGAACCTTCTCCTGACAGTAACAAACAAAACAATAAAAGAATTAGCGAAATCGGTTCAGCTGCTCTCGAGATGTGCGCTTAGCAACAAATTCAGGGATTCACTTTTTATATTATAGATAGGATCTTTTTCATAAAAATATGTCTTCAAGTTACAATCGTTATTTTTCGCGATTTGCTTTTAAATCTAGGAAAGTGCTCGAATATTGGTGCTCGTGACTGTACTGCTAATAAATATAATAATACACAAAATACGTAAAAGTATAAATAAAATTATTTAGGTATACATATACCTACTACAAATTTAAACATACACTACCCCTACGTACGATCGTTTAATCGTGCTTACATAAATAGAAATATATTTTTTGTTCTAGACCATACCTGGGAATCTTCTAGTTACAGAGATACTGGGGGTCAAAACTTCCAACTTTTTCACAAGTTTTTTTTTTAAATACAAGACATTTTAAATGTTATAACTTAACTTTAAATACCTCCACGCATAGCATAGCATAATCAGCCTATAATCTTCCCACTGCTGGGACACAGGCCTCCTCTCTATGAGAGGGAATGGGCTATAATCCACCACACGGGCCCAGTGCGGGTTGGTAGATGTCACATGTCTCCGATTTTTTGGTTCTAGGACATGCCGGTTTCCTCACGATGTTTTCCTTCACCGTTTTGAGAGCAGTGGTGATGAAATAAATTACACAAAGTAATGCGCCTGGCTGGGTTCGAACCCACGACTTACTGCTCGTAAGGCGGGGCCGCCACCACTGGGCCACCGCTGCTCTCCACGAACCGCGTAGCATTCAACGCATCCATCAACACACTGTTGATTGCAGGGATTAACGTCGGAACTGACTACTACTGATTCGATTCTAAGAAATCTTTAATGATGGGGATGCTACATTATCCCTGAGTATCACAGAACAACTTTCCCCGTTTCCCGCGGGATTATTTACAGAAATTAATACTTTTGTGCAGGATCGGGTCTGTCGAAGTCGCTCATTGACGGTTATTCGGGGGACTTTGTTTTCATAATTTCAACCCTATTTACTCCAGGCATCTCAATAAACCCAGTCATCATCTGCCTAGTCTTTTCCCAACTTTATTGGGGTCGGCTTCCAGTCTAACCGGATGCAGCTGAATACCAGTATTTTACATGGAGCGACTGCCTATCTGACCTCCACAACCCAGTTAGTACTGGGTAATACGATACCCCTTGGTAAGACTTGTTTTCATAATTTTTGGGCCACTGACTGCCTAACGACTGTCAAAGATCTACAAATGACAGCCGGGACCAACGGCTTAACGTGCATTCCGAGGCACGGAGGAAACTCGGTATGTAATGGGCAGTCACCCATCCACAAAACAACCTAGGCAAGCACGGCTTAACCTAAAGATCGACCCGAGCGGCTGTTATTATTTAGCCACGAGCTCCTCAATAAACCCAGTCACAACATAATATGTCTACGTACTGATTATTTCCGAAACTGCTTAAACTTGCCCTCCCCCCTCTCCTCACGGACCCTGTCTGGATAGTTGTGGGCTATCATGTCACTTATGAACCCTTCCGGGGCAGACAGTGAGCGAGGCTGTCCTTTATCTATGTTTATGTGTAACCCCGACGGGTTAAGGAGAGTTGTACTTATAGTACAGCCATTTTTTATTTTCTAGTTATGTTTAAAGTTTCATGGACGAGCATTTTATCATAAACAGGGCACAAATGTAGACTCCGGGTCCTTGCTGTTACTGAGACAATACATAACATAACGTCACACCTGTAATCCCCGAAGGGTTAGGCAGAGGAATGCCTAATAGTACAGCTACAATTCGCCAGTTATGTTAAAGTAGGTACCACACAGATATAGATAGACTATATCTGTGAGGTACCACTGCCGTGTAATATGGGGCGAGCTTATTGCCATCAACCGGGTACAGATCCAGACTCCGTGGCTGCTACTAAGAAATTCCTGATAGGAAACCCGATAACACTTTTCCCGACTCGGGAATCGAACCCAGGACCTCTTGCTCAGCAGTCGCGCTTGTGAACACTAGACCAACGAGGTAGTCAATCTACTGAGAAATTCCAGACGGAAAAACTTAATAAGTATTTGCACAAGCCTGGAAAACGGAATCCAGAACAATAACAACAATTTTGGCCGAGTGTTCACGTTATACCTCCATCAAATTGTTAAAGCCAAGCCTCCTTGAAGCCTCACCTTTCTTGTACTTACCAGGTAACATCCTTTTGCACAAATGACGATTTCTGGGCTTTTTTTTGTAAGTGGTATAACAGACACGCGGTCGCCTATACATACACCTGTGATATTCCCACACACTCTCGCCTAAACCGTTCCGATTTCAGCGATTTCTTAAACCTTTCGGCAGCTGATTTGAATACAGTCTACTGTCCATTTAGGTACTTTGCATAATCTCAGAGGATTCCTTCCCTATCCCGATTGTCGTGGGAAACGAAAGTCAATTTTAAAATTCTTGGGTGGTTTCTTCTGGAATATCTATTTTCTGTGGCTTAGTTATTGCAAGTTGGAATCATTCCACTGCTGGTGAAAACTCTTCTGCATAGTCCCACTAATAATATAATCGCGAAACTTTATTAGGAGTGATAAATGGATGTTTGTTACTCTTTCACGCAAAAACTACTGACCGGATTTGGATGAAATTTAGGACACAGGTAGTTTATAATCTGGATTAATACATAGAATACGTTTTATCTCGGTAAAAGGATCCCGTGGGACAATAACTGAACTACACGCGGGCGAAGCCACGGACATAAGCTAATTTGCTATATTCGTCTCAGTGTGGTCTAATCCTTACTGCTTGATGCTCATGCTTATAATTTAGACTAATATTAATGCGACATTAAGCTAAGAGGCGCACGTGGCTAAATAATACCAGTCACTCGGATCGATCTTTATGTTAAGCCGCACTTCTCGAGGTTGCTCCGTGGATAGGTGACCACCTATTACTTACCTAGTTTTCTCCGCGCCTCGGAAAGTACGGCTAATCCTTTGGTCACGGCTGTCAGTTGTAAATCTTTGACAGTCGTCACATGTAGTCAGTGTCCCGAAAGTCTGACAACCAGTCTTACCAAGGGATGTCGTATTACCCAGTACAAACTAGGTTGTGGACGTCAGATAGGCAGTCGCTCCAAGTGAAATACTGGTAATTAGCTACATGAGGTTAGACTTGAAGCCAACCTCAACATAGTTGAGAAAAGGCTAGTTATCCATCCACGCAGACAAGCTGGTAGTTAATATTACTATTCTTACAACAAAAGTTGTTAATTTCATTTAGGTACGTTTTTATACCTCTAAAATGAGAATTTACAAACACTTCGGCCCTCCTAACACTATTAAAAAACCAAGTGCGAAAAAAATGAGCACCTTTATTTTCCTAACCTCAAACAGAGCTGTTAAAACGCCGCTACTTACGTTTTTAAGAGGTACTTAGAATCCTATTTACTAGGGCTCGACGTGATAATAAATTGCCTACATAAACCAGCCGTAGTTTACTTGGAACAGATGCCAATAATTAAAGAGGTTCACGCCAGATGGTGCTGTAATCAACGTTAGTAGGTTCCGGCTGCTTTGGGTAATTTCCACCACACCCGGCTATTGAAAGTAATCGAATTTGCAAAGCAGAAAAAAATACCTTTATAAAAACATGACACAGGAGTGAAGCTTAAATATTGGGTCACATTGACTTAGCCGGTGAAACGCTCATCCCCGAAGGGTTAGGCAGAGGTATACCTCATAGTACACCCACATTTAGCCATGCTGTTAAAGTCACGTGTGATAAACTGGGCAGAAACCCATACATCATACATCGTACCTGCTACTGAGAAATCATTAATGAAAAAACCCAATAAAACTTTTTCCTGACTTATTGATGGGTGTGTATGACGTATATGAGTGGGTATGTTGTCTATGATGATGATGATTCACAAATACAACATACGTTACCTAAACAGTAGGCACACCCACTTCCTTTCTACATCAACTCAAATTCAGTCTCCTATTTCAGAAATCTATTTACAGAAGCAGGCGTTTCAATCAAAGGAAACAGTCTTACTGTCGGTCCTTCGTCGTTCAATTTGGTCCGACACCTATTTCATCATTCTTTCCTTCATTCCTTTAGTTTCCGTAGGAATATGTACGAGACAGATCCCTTTTTTTTCATTACAGTATGACTGGTTAAACGGGGCTGAATGACTTGACAATTTTATGTTTACTTGTAACAAAAAAAAAAATATAAATAGTAACTGAGAAAAAAACTGTTTTGTGAACCTCACAAAGAATTACTTTCAAAACATTCGTTTATGAGCACACTTAAATAACCGACTGTAGTGTAGGTATATTATGTTCGATTTGGCAGGGAGAGTGTTCATAATTGTTTACAACAATAATTGATTAAGCATAGAAATCCTTAAAAAAAAAGGTATGTTGAAATATGTATGTCGGATCCGGCATTAGTACGGACATAAAATGAATTGGAAAGCGCGCTATTGTGCAGTGGTGACATCACGAGACTTACTAACACACGGTCTACCCACCACACGGCGTACTTGTACGGGGCTCTTATGTCCAACTCGAGGCAGGACGACATTCAATGTCTGATGGCGGCGGAGTTGAGACGTCTAGGAACTGTACCCGATTCATTGTGCCCCATGTTATTGTGTTAAGTTGTAATCTCAAGTAATTTGTTAGTTCCGGCTGTTTCCACTGCGAGGATCGTCCGGAGGACACGGTGGAGCACACCGTGGAGGTCTGCCGTGCTTGGGCGGAGCACCGCCGTGTCCTCGTAGCGGCGATTGGCGGCGGCGATCTCTCGCGTCCGGCCTTGGTTCAAGCCATGGTCCGGAGCGAGAGGGAATGGGAAGCCGTCACCTCCTTCTGCGAAGCAGTCATGCTAGTGAAGGAGGTGGCGGGACGTGAGAGGGAAAGAACCTCACGTCCCAGTCGCAGCGGGAGACGCCCTGGGCGTTGAGGGTCATGTGGTGGCTCCCGGCCACCGTAGGCGCGGGCCTGTGGACGGCGAGTTATGGGCCAGCTCGCCATCCGGCCGTCTTATGACGACAGGCCGTGTCGACGGCGCGTTTGTGTTCCACGTGCGCCTCAAAGAGATGTCAGCAAATAAGTAGGGGTCCGCAAGGGCCGATGCCTGCCAGGGCTGCGGGACTGTTCGAAAGAGATACCGTGGCCCTGGAACACAAAGAGTGGTGGGGGTCATTTGACGATTTTCCATTCGGAAAAAAAAAAGAAAAAGTAATTTGTTAGTTTGCTAGAAACAGTGTATCGCACCCAGTGTGTTTCCATAGCACGAAACCCATCGTCTGCCCACATGATGTACGAGCCTAACAGAATAAATTCTGACATATCCGACATGTATATTTTTGCTTTATTATCCTTTCTAAAGTTATCAAATCTCAATTTTTTAAGCTTTTTGTATTTTTAAATGCGTATAATTGTGTCACCTTATTTTTGTTTCTTCCGCCCTTAATTTAACAAAAAACCGTTTTCCCGTGAAAATTACAAGGAAAGCTTAAAATAATTAAGAAAAAATATACAATATTATTTTAAAACTGTTAAAAATTATTTAAAATGTGTTTAATCGTAATAAAAATAGATCCCATTATGTTTATTTTTTCATCCAGAAAACGTACATTTTAATTGCAAACCTTTGTAAACTTATTTCCACAAAGCAATAACTGAGCTGTCTTCAAAGTTACAAAGGCAATCCCAGCACTATTCATTAAAACCATTAAAAAACCCTTCTTAGATCCTTTCAACAATATCACTATCATTCGATTAAAACAAACCTGATAAATCTTTACAATCAAGTTCACAAATAGTTCACCACACCGTCTATGACCCTCTGACCTTTCGATAGCCTATCAACACATCAGTCTATTGTCCCCCACAACTATCTATAGGCCGGTCTTAATTACTGAAGTTAATTAAGAGCCCATCAGTATCGCAAGTATGCGTCCACGTGCCTATGAGTTCATTAAAATGGATGTGTTAAGATAATTAGATTCCTGTGATCGCGTAGTTTCCGGCTTAGGACGTGGAAACTATGGCTATCTATCGTCACTGGGAGAAATTAAATTAAGTAGCGAAACCTCACAGATGTTATGATAGAAAAACACAAAGTCTACGTCGGGGACAAGGCGATACGCCTAAAATGGAATTGGGCAGGACATCTGGCTAGACCCGAAGATGGCTGTTGAAGAACGGTATCGACCGAATGGTGGCCAAGGTGGGGGCCTTAGAAACCAGGGCTGTCCAAAGGCGCGTTAGGCTGACGATATCGTCAAAATCGCGGGAAATAGGTATGGTAAGGGACAGTACAGAGAAGAATAGCAGAAGAAAGGGGAGGCCTGTATCCAACAGTGGGTGAAAATGAAGATTTTGAAAAAGAACATTATTTCTTAACAGATTATTTCTAGAAACTACTAGTTAAATTCAGCTGTAGTGTCCATAAATTATGAGTATTTATGAGTTGAGTTGTCTCAAACTATGCTCCATCTCCTATCCTGCCCTCTTAGCCGAAAAACATGTAGCCGATGTGCCCTCTGCACTGCCACCGACGACGCGGAAGTGGCGAGGTTCTGGGCTATCAAACTATAAAAATTGTCGTGCCAGCTACACGAAGAAAAAGAAGAATAAGTTGAGAAAAACTAATTTAATTAGGTATAAGCGTTTCGCTGATCATAGGTTCGAGTTCAGGTCCTCAAGTGAGATCGTTATGAATAAGTAAGATAAAAACCTTGATAGAGGTTTTTTTTTTATAAAAAACTGGTAAAGTACTGTGAGATTCACTATGTCTTCAACGCAGTAGTTTACTACATTTTGAAACCAAACTCCCTTTCTTTCGATATCTAATCCTTATCTCCGTCCTCCTCACAGTACCTTCCTCTCAAATTTGATCCTCAATTCAATCAACCCTTCCAATTACCAACCGTATTACACATCCTGCTATAATCCTGCCGAGCCTATTGTGCACCTAAATTGATCCGTTATGATATGAGGTGGCATTACAAGCCAGTGGGTCGAGAGCGATAGCATAGAGCACACGCCTCATTTGTTGCTATTCAACCAGCTGTGTGCCTTATAATATTATGTTAAAAAGATACACTGAATTATCCTGTGAAAAAGTAAAGTAGGTTAGACGCTTCTAGTGGAAGCAGATTATTGAAGCAACAATGTTTTATGTAAAAGGATCATTCACCTAGGTTTTTCTTAAATTGGGGTCAGCTTCCAGTCTAACCGAAACTAAATATCAGCATATTACATAGAGCGCCTTTCAGACTACAACCCAAGTGCTGGGTAACCCGGCAAACCTTTGGACAGACAGGCAGTCAGACTTTCGGGCTACTGACTAGGTACCCGTTTCGACTGTCAACTGGCAAATCGGGCCACAGGTTGATCACAGCCAGGACGAACATTCTAACGTACTTTCCGAGGCAAGCAGGCCGTTTATGTAATAAAGAGCCATCCACCGACCGACCTTAGCAAGAATTGCTTAACCTTGAATCAGCCACGACCCTTATAACTGCATACTATCGTCATCAAAACTTACAACGAGGCTCTTTCTATTCCCACACAACCCTCAGATTATGGAACATCACATTAAACTGCACTATTAACATGTAGACAACACCATACTGTGATTAACCTCTGTAACGATGATATGGCAAAACCCTTCCAAATGGTTGTACACATTACATAACATCACCCCTATATTCCCAAAAGGGTTAGGCAGGGGTTTACCTATAATAGTACACCCACATTTCGCCAGTTATGTTTAAGTCCCATGTTATTAAATGGGGGAAAATTGTTGTATGATGCACTAAAAGCACGATAACAACAAACTGTAGAACATGCTGATTATGGCAGAACTAAATTGTCTTAATAAGGCAGGTTAAGTGCTGTTTTCTGGGCAACTTAATGATTACGATGTTAACTTAGGGAACAGCTTGTTTTGATGCTCGTAAAAACTAAGTGGTGCTCAAATGTTATGGGGATGTTTCGTAAAGTTATGGGTTCAAAATGGTTGAGCTGAATGGTGCTGATCCACGCATTCTGTTCGTAAAGGGCGCCGTCTATTGAGACTGGTCATCTTTTTGCTATCTAATTGTTTTCTCGCACATACAGAAGCAATGAGAATAATGTACAGTCGCCAGCACATCAAGGTACCACAAACCTTCAAATTTCTCCTAATGATTTTAAACCATAAAATGTTGAAGGTTAAGTTCAAAATCGAATAAAAACATTGACAGTTTGTAGTAACTTGATGCACTGGTGACTGTATCCAGGTTTTGTAGTACTTAACCTGATTTAAAAGTGTCCGGGAAGTGTCTTGTCCGCTGGCCTCTTCTCCATAGATATCTACTTATGAGAACGGGCAACTAGCTTCGACTCTCTCACTAACTGATCAACTCCTTGACAATTCAAAAGCACCTGTAAATAGTGTATTGAAATAAATGCTTCGAGTTTGAGTTAGAAAATGCTTTGTGCTTTTTTTTACGTATAAGTTACTGATGTACCTAGTTCTAAAATTAAACTTAGTGCTACTGATATAATAATATAGGTAAATCAATCCCAAACTCAAGAGTAATCCAAGTATTTCGGTAACCACTCCAAACTCGACTCTCTGGTTACAATACCGAGATATTGAATTATGATCAAGTTGGCTCAAATAACAAGTTTAGAGCTAAACTCAGTGGTTTGGCGATGCGTTGTCATTTTGAGATTTGATATGGTTGTAATTTAACCATACTCCCAAACCGGAACACAATATTGCTTGGCAACAGTTGTCAATGGTAAAGCCAGCGCTCCCTAGATACAAGACAAAGCTATTTTTGGTCTTACTTTGTACTTATTTGTTAGCGAAACGGTCCAGTTTCATGGTGCACGAATAGTTTGCTGACAATAAAGCCCAATGGAGTAGTGATATTGGCCCCGAGATCACGTGTTCGAAACCAGGCAGACGCGCGAACTCGAGTAATTTATTTCATTACCATTGCTCTCAAAAGAGTCAAGGAATTCATGCATGTTGTAGAACCGCAAATTCGCAGACATGTGACATTGACAAATCCGCGCTGGGCAGTCCACGGCCTACACAGAAAGATGGCAAGCAGTGGGAACATTATAGACTGTTTATGATACAAATCCTTACCTTTCCTTGTCCACAGATACATAGCAGTGACTCAACCAATCAAATACGCGAAGCACAAAAGCAACGCTCGCGTCTGGTCCATGATTGGCGTAGCGTGGCTTGTCTCCGGTGCCATTGGCTCCCCCATAGTCCTGGGCCTTAACAACACGCTGGACAGGCGGACTGGCGACTGCCTGTTCAATAACAAGGACTATGTTATATACTCGTCGCTGGGATCCTTCTATATACCCTGCATTATTATGATGTTTTTGTATTATAGTATTTTCAAGGTGAGTGTCAAATAAGATCAACAAATCATTTAGCCAAACCACATAGTCATAACATAAATTAACACCACGGTTGTAATTGCCAGAGGGTTAGGCAGAGGTGTACCTAATAGTACACCCTCATTGTGTCAGTTATGTTTGAATCCTATGTAATAGGGGGCAAGCCAATTGCCTTCAACCGAGCGCAAATCCAGACTCCATGGCTAATACTAAGAAATTTCTGATGGAAAAACCCAATAACACTTTGTCCGACCCGGGAATCGAACCTAGGATATCAAGCTCAGCAGTCGTGCTTGCGACCACTAGACCGACGAGGCAGTCATTAGGTTAATAATGTACCCACTGCTGGGACACAGGCCTCCTCTCAAACTCAATGTTGGTATCGATTTATGTGGACTTTCACTACATAATTTGGTTTGACCTTGTGATCATTAAACGAGTTTTCATAGTGCTGAAAAGAAACCTCCTTTCGCTAGGCACGTAAAGTGTGACCACAACACACTACTGTATCGACTTCAATCAACAAGTGAATTCCAAATAACACTAGTGAAACCGTTATTTACGTACTAAAAAATACATATCAGGGCAAAAAATCTATTTACTTACGACTTAGTCTATTTCTACTTACTACTAGCTACAAAATAAATAGACGATTCCTTTGACATGAGGACGAAACTCGAAAACTAAACTAACATTAAAATAAAAATAAAGCTGCTACCATCGTACTGTGCAGCAGTAAAACCACAGAGCACGAAGATGCCTCGACAGCAGCTGCTAGAAGTGGCATTGTCAACATCTTCTCGTTTAATTAACTCGTTTAATCGATCGGTATAGCCTTTTTTCAACTGTATGAGGATCGGCTTCCAAGTAAACTGGATGCGACAGAGTACCAGTATTTTACATGGAGCGACTGCCTATCTGACCTCAAATCATCATTCTTCTACCCTTATCCCAATTTATTTGGGGTCGGCGCAGCATGTCTTCTTCTTCCATACTTTTCTACTACTCGTCATCTCATCAGACACCTCTTTTCTTGCCATATCATCCTTCACACTGTCCATCTAGTCTATTTGCCCACAAATGACGAATAGAATTTGTCGGCTTTGATGGCGGCCAAACCGGCGGTCAGGCGGTGACTGGGTCAGACTGAATAGATAAGGTGGAGGATCTGTGAACTGCGATAAGCTAAGCTTTTGACAGAAATTGTGCGCTCAACACACTTTCGACTACCACGAATTTTATTAGAAATGTGGTAATACCGTCTCTAGACACTGCCGCGGAGATTACGTGTTCTGTGTTTAAAAGAACAACAACTACTTAGTATGCTAGTTTCAAAATGTTATTCACTGGCATAGGTAATGACTAACAAATACCAAAGAGATAGGTTACTGTGGTTTTCTATCTAGTCAAATGACATAACATAACATAATTTATGTAAATTATGATGATGATATTATAATTGTAGCAGATACCTGTGTGTTTATAATAAACATACGTCTAGAAAGTAATCACTTAGCTTTAAATATCTAAGTTTGTAACAACACAATGTTACAAAACCGTGTTTTTTCAAGCATTAAAATAACTTTACCTGCCGACAAGTGAACGAAACTTGGCAGTATGTTTTTCTTTATTTTCTCAGTCAGTTCTTGAACGAAAAATATTTGTACAGTGAGTATTTTGTATTCAATGTTTTGTTAGGTCGGATTTCGAATTGAATATGTAGTTTGTTTTGAAATGATTATGGTAAAGTGATCGGCGGACGTAGGGTAGGTCACCCTTAGGATCGCTTAGCCGGGAGCGATGATCTTCACAGGGTGGTTCTTAGTAGCTAATGAATTTAAGCTATGATCGAGTTACATTGCATATTACAGGACAGGTAAATGTATAATAGGGCTTATATAGTCTGAGCAGTTTTGAACAGATGAAATACCTCCTGTATACCATATAATAGAGAAATAATAAACATTGATCACCATGACGCTGGCACAAACCTCAAAACTAAATCAGGTTATTACAAATTCACTTTAAAAAAGCAAATTTCCGCCATGTTTTAAAAAAAATATTATAATCAAATATTTCTCTCTACAGGCAATACGACAAAGAGCGAAAAAGCAGAGGATAGCAAAGAAAACATCAGCAGCGCTTAGTTCCGCTGTATCCAGCGGTACGGCGGCAGTAGTAATAGAGAATGTAGCGCAGACGCAGCGGCTGGAAGGGTTGGTGAACGACGCGGCAACCAATACTGCTTCAGGGAGCAATGAAGATGAGGAAGAAGAAAAGTAAGTAAACCAAGAGAAAAGTTTACGATGGGAACGATCTGAAATAGTCTTTATTCCAACCCGTTACGAATGGTATTTGGGGTAGTTACCAACGCCTAGTGAACAATTTCATCATCATAAGCAATTTAAGTCCGAGATAGCCGATGTTTACTTTTGCCAGAAGAAATTATTACGTGCGGGAAGTAACTGGTCGTTGTGACAATGTTTGGGGAAGCTCTGTGTTCAGCTGTGAACGTCTTTCAGTAGACTGATGCTGATGATGGTGAACAATTAGAGGATGGAAATCAAGACAATATAATTACCATCTTTCGTGTCACGGAACAGGAATATAAATTCTTTGCTAGAGAAACATGACAAGCATGTTATAAATAATTTCTACCCTTTCATCGCTTTCCAAGCGGTGAAAGAATATTTTTTCTTTGATCAGAACAACGTGCCAAAAGACCAACATTTAGTATGCTCTCAAACGACTTCCAAAACTTTTGCACACATGACATTTAATAGCTGAACTTGAACATCAATTACTTAACTACTTCTTTCTTGCAAGAACTTGCGGAAGTAAACATAGTTATAAACATTTCACGCAAGCTGTTATAAGTTCTAAACTCCTGAATACTTTGGAACTTCTACAGAAATTTACTCTTCGTGTATTCAAATATACGTCTGACGCATCCTGGACAGTGCGCCCCTCTAAAATCAAGTAACAGAAATGTTGACCACTTTATTTTGGCTCATAATACCGCTGTTGTAACGTCACTATATTTGTGTTTATGGAACCTCGCGCACTACGCGGCCACGACTACGATTAGTCGCATGAACGGCCACTATCTTGAACTAAACTGGTCGGACGGCCGGTAACTTACTTACTGGTCTAAGCTTCTGCCTCCAAAATTCTGTCTTGGTCGTGTAGTGCGTGAGGTACAATTCTACAGAATCGCGATTTCAAACCGCGGTCTCAAAACCGTCTAATTGCTGTGACTAACCGAAGCTATACGAGTGGTTGCAACAGGCGTCAATGTCGCCATCTACGGAAGCGTTTTCAAAAGGATGCATAAATACCAGTTGTGTTGCTGCGTTCTGACTTTGTAATTGGAGCAAGATTCTGAGTATGACCAGGTTTATACCAGCTTTCCGATTAGCCAATATTTTCACTACGGCATGCGATGTAGTTGTAATTCGTGTAAGACTGAAACTTTAAGGTACAGTTCTTACAGCTTCGGGAGGACGGAGATGGGAGCGTATGCTGAGGAATTGGTCAACTCCAGGTCTGCCAGGTTCATGCTGGCTGCTGTGGTGGAGGAGACTGGGCTGTGAGTATTTTCGAGGTTACTATACTTACTTAGTGTTTGTACATTTTTTGGGGAAATTCTAATGATCCATAAGAGCTACAGGGAAATTGTTTGAACAACCGTTTGGGCTTGTTACTCATTTTTATGGAATACTTACACTTGACCATAAGCTTAAAGCATGTACAGACGCCAGCACATAAAGCTACCAACCTTGAACCTAATACTTTGGCGATAGAGTTGTAAATCTATTACTAAAATCTGAAAGATGGTAGTAGCTTGATGTCCTGGCGTCTGCACCATAACAAGTGAGATAGTCAAGTGAGGAACGCCCCAATATCTAAGATCGAAACACAGCTAAAATAATGATGCTCAAAATAATATTTTGAAAAATCAGCTGCAATTTGTCGTATGAAATCCGAAAGACCGTCACAAGAATATTTTTTTTACAATTCAAAAGTACTTACTACTACTACAAAAATAGGCACATAAAATTGCGTTGCTCTTAAAAGTAACGATATCATAACTTGAACTTTTCTTCAAATTACCTTTCTCAATAATGCTCCAACATAATATATTTTATTTACCCAGCTTACCCTTTAACAACTCAATAACCTGCCTATCAAGCCCTCAAATTAACCTGCACTCTCGAGATTTCTTTCATCACAATTCTCTTAGAAAATCTAAAATACTTCAAAAGATTTGAAATGGAGTAAACTGAGTGCACCACTCACAGACGGTTCGTTGGTTTCGAAAAATTATCGCCATATTGAATGCCATTTTACTTGAAAAGTTCAAGTTTTTAAAGTAACAGGTGTACTTTGGGATAAATCTGGCTTTATGTCGTTGTTATGATGTCAAGAGTCTGGCAATGTTTTTATTGATTTCTGAGGCACTTTTGACCTTGTGTTTGTGACCTCTGAAAGGTTATGTGATGAGGTAAACAGATTTGATTTTTGGGTCAGTTTGAAGGTAAAAATGTTTATGTTCAACATTACCAGAGGTTGTAAAAATCTTTCAAAGAATATGGAAATATTTTAATAAATCAAATAAAAAATGTTCTATTTTTTTTTTTAATAAATTTAAAAAATTCCTTGCCTAAGGCTTCAAGTTCGCCTTGATTGTGCGTAAAGTTAAGTTAGAAAAAGGTCCAAACGAAAATAAATCATCTCAGGAAAAAGACTTAGAACTAAATAACATTCTCTCAAAATACGTATCATTCTCACCCCCACACTAAAAATATTTCAAAAACCCATGTTTCAACGGCACCACCAAAAAAACATGCAAAAACATTACACCTCGACCGCAGTAGGGCAAACAAACAGCCCTATTATTCCACACTCCTGTTGATAGTAAATCTAGTCTGAACCGGTTTGTTTAACTTGATTTGTAGACGCCATCTTGTTTGCTCTGAACTAGATTAGTGTTTACCGGACTTCTGACCGAGTTTCCTTATTGTGAGGGCTGTGAATGGACTATTTGTATTCATAATTACTTGTAGATAGCTCAATGTGTAGTTCTTAATACGAATTCCTTTTTGGTAATGAACGTGGAGTAAATTAGCGACTAGAAACTTCGCATGCATTTTTTCTAGCTTGGTATTGGAACTTTAGTCCAAAAAATCGAAGAATTGTCATCCACAAACCCACACTTGGCCCGTGTGGCAGATCGTGGCTCACTCCCTCTCACAAAGAGGAGGACTGTGTCCCAGCAGTGGGAATGCATACTCATTATGCTATAACTGTAGCCTCTGCTTAGTTGAAGAGAGTTGTGCTCCTTAAAGCTGCACAAGAACGATGATCTTTCTATCATCTGACGATCAGGTCTTCTGGGAAGCCTAGGGTTGAGCTAAATCAGCGTTTTGAACTTAGTCCAAATACAACATTTAACCAATTAACCATTTACCTATCTGGATTTCTTCTAAATCGTTGGGACCTTCTTTTGCAATAATTCCAAACTTTTCTCATAAACATAGTACGTGTTCTGTAAGCAAACATACTTCGATTGTTACTAACACAAGAATTGAATTACCACACTGATGAGGGTTATTGTTTGACCAAAATAAATGATATAATTTGATAGTACAAAAAAAGCAAGGGTCTAGGCCGGAGAGGTATGGTATTACCAAGTCACTGTGTTATGGAGCTCATGGATAGGCAGTCGCTCCATGTAAAAATCAGCTGTATCCCGTTACAACTGGAGACAGATCCCACATATATGGAAAAAGACTTGGCAGATGATGATAATTACGAAAACCTCTAACACACTCTTATTTCCACAGCATAATGGCGAACCTAGCTTCCCCAATCCCGATGATGGACCCCAACACGAACAACGACTCGGGGTACGCCCCCTCCAACATGGAGGCTGATAAGGAACACACACCACCTGCCTCTCCCACTGCCAAGGAGGAGAAGAAGACGGAAGATGGCACTGAGGTGCCTAAGCCTAAACCAGAGTTAAAGTAAGTAAAACTTTTTGTAGTATTTGAGAGTGTCCACTTCCATACAAAAAGGAACTAAATAAGTATATATATCATAGCGGTGGGCAGACAACTCACGTTTCGACACAAAAATCGGCATTAATAGCCGGACAGAAAGAGCTTTTTTTTCAAAGCAAAAGTTTCCGACGTTGTCCGCTGTGTTGAATCGCGGCGTCTGAACCGAAACGAGGGCAATGACGAGTTTTTCGCTTTAATTGCATAGACATACTTTCTTACCAGCTCGTTGGTAGATGTGATCACTCACTAAGATGCTGCTTCACAGTAGCCCGCAGCTAAGATCATCATCGTTCCATCATCATCGTCCCTTGTCCCATGTTACTTGGGGTCGACGCAACACGTTTTTTTCTCCCATTCTCCTCCGTCAACCGTCACGCTATCATTTACTCCTTTTTTCTTTCATACCATTCCTCACACAATCCATCGATCGTTTCCTTAATCTTCCTAGCTAAGATACCCAGGTTTATTTAGCTCGCTCGCTGTGTCTGAAGATGTACACACTCCAGCACATCAAGCTACCCGAAACTGTCAAATTTTCCCAATCAACCTTGAACTTAATGCTTCAGAGATAACGTTGAAAATCTATCAAAGAAATTTGACGGATTGGAGTAGCTTGATGTGCAAGCGTCTGTACATAGGTGCGATCGTTCACTACAACACGCAACCGTTGACACGTGGCTGGTGAAAAAATGAATGGCCCAGCTATATTTAAAGGCAAGCCTCACCCTGCTCATCATTATGTAGCAGTGGATGGTCGACTTAAAGGTTACTTACAACCTGAGGGAAATTATGGAAGTACACGGGAGGCATAACGTCAGTGGTAGCGGCGAGCTATCCCCGAAGGGTTATGGGAAAGGTCCAGCAGTGAACGTCTTTTGGCTGAATTTTTATGATGGTTATGGTTTTTGAAAAACTTGAGCGTGCTATTATATTAGAGTTCGGATTCTTGTTTTAAAAAAAAACTATTTAATTAAACTGGAAATAGAATTTATTACTTTAAAGAACTTGGACTTAGAATTAGGAAATAGAAATGATGTAGGACTTCCGACCCGTACCGAGATTTAGACCGAACTGGCGTGCAAACCCATGAATATGGCGTCTAAGTTAATAAATGCTGACCATGCAAGTCTGGAGAGCGGTCAGCCATTCTACTGTCATTGACAAGGTATGACAGTGCGATATTTGACATTAATAAACGTACATAAGGTTTATTTTACAGTGGTCCACGTGCTAACGTGTGCTCGTAAAATGCCATGACTATACTAAGAAGTCTTTCACGTACCTAGACTCGAATAAAAGCCTAGAATAACTGCAAAGTAGTGATGAAGTTTTATTTGTCTCAGGATTATTGTTAACCATAAAAATAAAGCACCATACTTTCTTTTCATATGGAATACTTCTACAATCTTTGAAAATTAGGATTATTCTCAATAGAGGAATTTTAAATTATTAGAAATTTTATTGATATTAAGTAACCCTAATGAGTACCTTGATAAGTGACAGTCACTTTTGAAGCATATCACAACTACATCACGCCTGTAATCCCTGAAGGATAAGGCAGAGGTGCGCCTAATAGTACACCCACAATTCGCCAGTTTTATTTAAATCTTATGTAATAGAGGGCGAGCTTATTGCCATCAAACAGACAGAAACCCAGACTCAGTCACGTGTTACTGAAAAATTTCTGACGGAAAAACCGAATAACACTGTCCCCTATCTGGGAGTCGAACCCAGGTCCTCATGGTCAGCAGTCACTCTTGCAAGCACTAGACCAACGAGGCAATCAAGCACTTCAAGCAGTTAAAGCATATCGTATTTCTAAAATGACTTTCAACTCGCTTGATATAAGCATTAAGCATATCCGTAGCTTATTGATCCCCACATTTTCGACTTTTCATTATCACTTATAGCATGTCACTTTACCTATGGCGAATGTCGCTTTAAGAAAACTGTAAAAAAATGTAAACACAAAAAAGTCGATCGATGTGGCTTACCAAACAAAAACGTGGCACACAATTGTTAGTGTACAAGATTTCGTATTACTAAAACATTCTTGTTTTCACACATCTGTGATAATGTGTAATCTTGGTAAAAATTAAAAGAAAATTGCCTAAAAAAGTTCAAAATATTGTTTTAAAGTTCAACCTCGTGGCTATCTAAAACACAAGTCCGTGTAAAAATGAGCTTAATGATGCTAGATCTGAACCAGGGCGCACAGCTGACGGTTCGTAAAGCCTAATGAGAATAAGATGGAATGTAATAATGATAAATCCTTATTTGGATGAAGCGTAATGTACGTTGCGAGGCTTCAGAGATTTGAGTAGGATATTGTTTATTTGTATGTCAGAGGGATTTGTGTCTGTGTTTTGACGTGGCAATGTCAGGTTACTGTAATCCCAGACTCTGTCTCGTTCAGCACCCAGTAAGGGAGATGTTGAAGGTCAAACTAGAAACATTTTTGACATTTTAAACGGTTTATCGAAGATGTTGCGTTGGAAGGCCTCCCATTACGAGGAGCCGCTGGAAGCGTGTCGCACCGGACCGGTCAATGTGGCGATACTTGGGGGAGGCCTATGTACAGCAGTGGTCGTCTTTCGGCTGAAATGATGATGATGAAACGATTTATCTTAACTTCATATACCCCAAGAGCCCATGGCAGTGACTTTACAAACCATAAATAAAATTATTTTCCTCAAAACAGTAAAGAAAAACATCGTGAGAAAACAGGCATGTTCTAATCCAAAAATTGATGTCATGTGACTCGACCAGCCCGCATTCGGCCTGTATGGTGGATCACTGCCTACTCTCTCTAACAGAGATAAGGGTCATGTCCCAACTGTGGCAACAGTGGGAACATTATAGGCTGCTTTCTTTTTTTTTACGTGTGGGCAGTGCTTAACCTGGTGTCAGAGTTATAAGAGAGAGAGATAAAAAGGCATGATAGGCTTCTGACTGGGCTTTACATGATATCGAGAAATATCTCTCAGGCAAGCTTGTTTCCTAACGATGTTTTCCTTTACCGAAGCAAGTGATAATTATACAATACGCCCAAGAATCCGAAAAATCAGAACTTGAGACCTCTGACTTGGCAATCTCACGGTCACACCACGCTATCACTGCCTATAGATTGCTAATAAATATCGATCTATGTCAACTAAGATAATACAAAATCAAGGAGTTTTTTTTTAATACTAAAACAGTTTAATGCTATACCTACTATATACCTACAAACTAAAAACCCTTTACCCTAGGCTGACACATACAATTAACTTTGAAAAAATCTGCATATAGCCAGACCTCGCATTTATAAGCCGCCCAGATCGCATCAGACAGGCCCTGGAAATAGCCCCGCCAGGACAGATATCACAAACGTGATAAATGACTAGCAAATGTTTGTAAAGCTAAAGCTTACGTAACTAATAACGGTGTGTGGACATTTCAGAGCAATTTTTTACATAAATTGACGCCTGTAATCCCTGAATGGTTGGTCATGTTGGAGTTGAATATTTCGTAAAAATAGAAACAGAGATCGATGATTTTCATGTACAAAACAGCAAACCACGATAATAAGAAAACCGGGCTAATTTTAGGTTAGCTGTCAAAAGATACCTGTCAATGAACGTTGACAATGAAGGTTGCGTTTAGAAATGAAATTATCAAATCCGACACAGGTCAAATGGTGTATTTATAGTCTAAGTTCCAAGTGCTAAAAGAGCTAGTTTATTGCTATCAACCGGGCTTATGTACAGATTCTGGGCTTCTACGATTCCTGATGGATAAACTCAATAATACCTTTGCCCGTCCTGGGAATTGAACCAAGCCCTTCAGAAGCGCTTACCAATGAGGCTGTCAGTTTTTTTCAATGTACAGAAAACTATTAACCTTTTTTTAACCTGTGTTGTTCCACTAAGGGGAAAGAAGCATAACTTATCTATAAAAGGTGCTTAGCGCATAAAACAATCAAAATAATTTAAAACCATACAAAAGTTTTTTTTATCCTAAATGGGCTTGCGTTTGATTGCATCTCGCCTGATGTGAAGCGATGACGTGGCATAGGGTGAAGCACGCTTGCCTAAAAGAAACCGATTCACACGGACTTTGAAGACAAACAAAACAAAAGATAAACATTTAATAATATTACAGTTTTTTGACGACCTCAAGTAACCCGAAATAACTATGCCAAGGCCATAAAAATCTGAGCTATTTTTATAAAACAAACCAAGCAAGCTACTAAAAAGTGATTTATTAAAACACCCCCAAGAGAGTGAACCAGGCTGTTGAAGCTGGGTAACAATATTTGAAGGACCAGTTAATTAAAAACAAACAAAGAATATAACCTTAAAAAGATGAGAAAGAGGCGCACAGTGGTGTGGCAATGATAAATGGTACAGTCGGCAATAAAGTAACTTACAAAAAGTAACTTTGGTCCAAAAAGCGTAAGAATTTTAAATGATTTGTACACCATAATAAAGTTTAGCATTTGTTTAGAATTTCTCAGTAGCAGCTTGAAGTCAGCAATTATGCCCGGTTGAAGCTACAAGTTCGGCTCCTATTAGAAGGGACTTTAAAATAACTGGCGTAATGCGATTGAACTGTACTATACTTCTGCCTATCCCTACTCTGATTATAGGCCTGATATTAACATAACATCACGCCTGTAATCCCCGAAAGGTTAGGCAGAGGTGTACCTAATTGTACATCAACATTTCGCCAGTTATGTTTTAGTCCCATGTAATAAGGTGCGAGCCTATCATCAACAGGGCACAAATCCAGACTCCGCGGCTGCTACTGAGAAATTCCTGATGGAAAAACTCAATATCAATTCGGCCCACCTGGGGGTCGAACCCAGGACCTCATACTCTGTCGCGATTGCGACCACTAGACCAATGATGCAGTCATATTGTATTCGATATTTTTTATCACTGGTCATGTTAATAGGAATCAGAATTTTTGGACAGTAACATAAAATAACGTGATGGTTTCTTCTATTTGTGTGTGTCAACGTACCTTTTTTGCCTACCGTACCGGAAGTCTCATAATTTTTCGTTTAATTTCCACATGCCATTACGCTCGGCTGACGTCGTGTTGATGAATGACATCCCATTATGTGTGTTTACCCTGCACCCCATATGAGCGTGAAGATGCCAGTTAAATATAATTGATGTTGAGAGTTTGATGGTATTTGGGACCCTTCATGCTTGTTTCCACCTACACTAGGCAAAATCTAAGTATGAATGCAAAAATTAAACCGTGATTTTGGATTTTCAGTACTCGGCTTGGCGAGAATTGAAATTTAAACGTTGTAATAATATTGATCCTTTCATTTTAGCATTCGCCACTTATAGTTTAAGAAAATGGGTATTTCTTGTGATAACTACAATAATTATACTATCGATAATATCATTAATTAGCACTTGGCGTTAAAACTTGCCCAATATTCTTCTGCAATATTTAGAGGAGTTCGAAGTTTCGTAGTATTTATAAAAAGCCTGAAAAACTAAGGGGGGAGAGGTCTGTTCCCTCCCCACTCTCCCTGCCCCGATAAAGCAGGTTAAATGTTTTGACTTTGACTTTGATATAAAAAAATACCAAAACAGCCTCAAAATTAAAATAATTTATAAAAACACTGCATTTCCTGAACTTCCTACACCCCTTCTCCACCCTGCTCCCCCCTCATATATACGTCCCTAATATTAACCTATAATCTGGAACATCCCCTCGAGCCACTTACCCTTGCATTATACATTTTAAATGATACAGGCATTGAGCCAAATTGTACCCTTAAAAGTTAAACCCACTTATAAAGAAACCCCTACGAGTTCCCACTTGTTTCTAAATCTCGTTGAAAAGACGGAAACTTTGTCTCTCATGAACTCATACATAGTCAATTTGTGTTATTTTAAGTTTTTGTTAAGAAACATAAAACCAATCCGTATGGGAAGATATTTAATCACGCAGACGTGACTGCTCAGTAAGAGGTTCTGGGTTCGATTCCCAGGTCGGGCAAAGTGTTATTGGGCCTTTCCATTAGGAATTTCTCATTAGCAGCCACGGAGTCTGGATTTATGCCCAATTGATGACAATAGGCTCGCCCCTATAACATGGGACTTTAACGTAACTGGCGAAATGTGGGTGTCTATTTGGTACACCTCTGGATAACCCTTCGGGGATTATAGGTGTGATGTTGTATTATTTATTAAAAACTAATATCGAATGCACCACCCCCACTGAGCCGGCTTGGGTGATTACATCCCGCTCCCGTTCACTGAGAAAACAGTGTCCGAGCGGTGGGAACCTTATTAAGCGGATTATGCAATCACGTTAAGCTAATACCCATTGAACTGACGTTATTGACTAATTATTTTTTGGCGAACTGATTGTTCAGACAAAGTATATCACTACATTGAATCAAACCAATTGAATGGATAAACTCTGATATAGATATACCTCAAAAACCTGTCAAGAGAAATCGCGAAGACCAACCAATCAATCGCAGCAAAATACAAGCTACGGCGCGTAGCAAATTGCTACGGCGTAGCGCGCTGCTACACAATATTGAAAGTCGATCCCAGAGAAACTGCTAGGTTTACAACGATTAAAAGTTTATTATAATGACGAACTCGAGCTTAACGCTTCTCAATTACTAGTGATGTTACTAGCGTAACCTCAAATCAACGGGATATCCGAAACTTTACCGTACTCCCGCTACCTAGTATCCGATAATGATTTTGCAAATTGCTTCTGTGGTTGCGCCTGCAAGCGAACGATGCAATTATTTTTAACTGCGGTTACTAATTTTCAGAACATTCGGTTTTTGTAGCGCTAAGTAGAAGGCTAATTTTGTTGAGAATTTCTAGGATTTAGAATTCGGTTTTATGTAAAAAAAAATATTAGAACATTCGATTTTTGCTGCGCTAAGTAGAAGCCTAATTTTGTTGAGAATTTCTAGGATTTAGAATTCGGTTTTGTGTAAAAGTTTCAGGTTTTTCTTATAAATTTTGTATTTTTTCTTTAAAATATAAAAGGCTATCGTTCAGTTCATACTTGATGCATAAAGTTCGAAAAATTGCAGATTAACGTTGATTTTCGCAGTCTACACATCAATATATGTATATTAGTTACCAATGGTCATCTTCATTTTTCAAAATATCTTTCAGCATATACTCATTATGGAAGAACTGAGTATCAACTATTTGCAAATGGGTGTAGAATCAATTCTATATCCTTTTTTTTAAGTTTGATGTTCAAGAGTGCGTTTTAATAACCTAATTAAAATACATAGTTTGACTTTGACTTTAATTTTGAAAGGTGGGATCAAACAGAGCAGACTGAAGAACAGACGGACTGTGGACACCGGATTTTTATTGACAATGTACTAAAAGAGAGAAAAGAGAGGCCTATACCCAGCAGTGGATGAACTCAGGCTGCGGATGATGATGATGATGAATGAACTAAAATATCTGTCAAAATTCTGTGTCCGCAGCTAGTCCACTCGTTTTAGAAAACGAGCTTTTTATCCATGGTCTCTTCTTCTCTTGATTTTCAAAACATATCCGCCAATTTTTGTCTGCCCATTACTACCCCAATTTAATTACATCGATAGGTGCACCGAATTGTTATGTTAAACCCCGTTGATATCGAATTTAAATGCTAATAGCCTGTTTTGGGCCTTGCCTGGACGGTAGTTAACGAGTAGTGTAAGGGGTGCTACACCCTTGTTCGTGTAGACCTTGCCTCATTTTTTCGGTATTATTTGTTGAACAACATAATCTGTCCGACGCAACGGCTTTAACATTTTTCTTTCAATCCGGTCGGCAAATTCCGTTCGGCATTTACTATCGCTAAATCATGTTCGGGTCGGTTAAGCAGAATTCGAACTGAGCCCCTGTCCCAAACAATCAAGCAACTTAACCTAACGCAGCGGTAGTCGATCCATCCAGAAATATTTCCGAACGCATTTACATATCACGCCGCCTGTAATCCCCGAAGAGTGAGGCAGGGGTCTACCTAATAGTACACCCACATTTTGCCAGTACTGTTTAAGTCACACAATGTTATAGGGGGCGACCCTATTGCCATCAATCGGATACAAATCCAGACTCCTGCTGCTGCTTGTGGCAGCTACTGAGAAATTAATAAAGGAAAGCCCTATAGCACTTGTCCGGACTTGGTAATCGAACCCGGGACCTCATGCTCAGCAGTTACTGCGTGTGACTACTAGACGACGCATAACTATATAATTATATTCGATTTGCCGCTCGATTGTTTCAATTCATGCGGACCCGAACATTTGTGAAGTACCCCGTACCGGGCGGGTTACGTTGTTAGAATATTTAACCCTTCAAGCATTCTAGGTTACCTCAAAGGCATTCTAGGTCCAGCTAGGTTATGAGGAGGGTCGTGTGTTTTACAATGCTGGTATGATGTAGGTTCTTGTCTATTAGTGAGAGCTGTCGAGATGTCTTATGTGCTTTGAAGATGACTAGCTTTTAATATGTATATAATGTTCTACAATTTATGTCAAATTGATAATTGTAAGTTGTAGTTTTTTGCCACGTAGTCCGTGGCAAAAAACTACAACTATCACCAATAATTTAGCAAAGACTATTACAAACAATTAGTTCTATCATTTACGTCTACTTGAAAGTCCAACGAACGAAGTGAAAAAGTACAGGTACAGGTGGCGCAGTGGCTGCTGCCCCACCTCTTGGGTTCGATTCCCGCTCGGAACAAATATTTGTATGGCCTGCAGGTAGTTGTTCCGGAACTGGCTGTTTGTGTATAAGAGTTTAAATGTTTGTAAGCGCACCCACCATGGAGGAGAAATTCATGGTGTGAAGCAAAGTTTTTTTCAAAATGAATAAATAAAGTTAAGTAGTATAAGTTACAAACCGTCGTTGTAAGGTCGTGAGGACCAGCGTGCCTGATAGATATTTTTTGACGGCATGTTAAGTCAAGTCAGAGGCCCATTGGTGGCATAAAAACTCTGACACCAGGAAAAAAAAGAAAAAAAGTTACAAACTCAGAGTTTCATCATCTGTCTAGCCTTTTCCCAACTATGTTAGGTTCGGCTTCCAGCCTCACCGGAGGCAGCTGAATACCAGTATTTTACATGGAGCGACAGTCTATCTAATCTCCACAGTTAGTACTAGGTAATACGATACCCCTTGGTAAGACTGATTGTCAGACTTTTTGGGCCACTGACTAACTGTTACGACTGTCAAAGATCTACCAATGACAGCCGGGACCAACGGCTTAACGTGCTTTCCGAAGCACGGAGGAAACTCGGTATGCAATGGGTGGTCACCCATTGACAGACCAACCTAGGCAAGCACGGCTTTATTTAGCCACGAGCTCCTCAGAGTTTGTTCACGTTAACTTGGACACAGACGATAGGCCTTAAGGATAGCCTAAAGATAGACATTTTCGTGTTTCTAGTTCCTTATATGCATTAAATATTATAGCTCCACATTTAATAAACCCTCCTACAGGATCTTAAGACCTATCTTTATTGTGTAATATCTATCGAAGGGTCAGGTTAGGCTTAACAGCCAATCCGATACAGCCATATTGGATCGGCTCTGAATATACATGAAGATTAAGTAGATTTACTTAGAGCTCCTTCTACTACCTGCCTATTCCTTAAAAGCAGGTAGTATAAGGAGCTAGCAGTTGGTACAGATTTGAATTAGATTCAAAGTCGAATTATAGGTAGCTTTCTTCTCGTGATTTAAATTAGTTATGAGTTTTCTGTTCAATAGGTCAGTGCAACTTGGCCTGTTAATCGTAGGGTAGTGACCTGCGTCTTTAAATGAATCATTCTGAACCCACCCACATCGAAATTTTGCATCGGCAAATTAAAAAAAAAACAACTCTTCCGTACCGATGTAAAAAATTTCTATGTGGTGGGTGTTCAGAATGATGTACTGAAAACTTGGTAACCGTTTGTACGTCGATATCCTTACCACCCTGTATGTCTAAATATAAACATCTGAAACCAAATTTTATGTATAGAAAAGTGCCTCACCCACCTGTAATTTGACTATCACCCATAATCCACAAACTGTCTTGAAAACTGGTCTTGTTGTCAAAATAAAAATAGTTCTCGTACACTATCGTACTATCTCAAAGTCCTTCCTTACTTCTATTATGTCTTTTGTTAAGTCCTTAAACGTAAAGGAAAATCAAATAAAAGACCCACTTTCATCCCCAAATGAATAGAAAAGCCATAACAATAATCATAACGTGGCTATCAAATACTATCGAGTTCAGTAGTAAAGGTTTCACAACCCGATCAGGATACCGTGTAGTTATTCAGAATATTATTCGATCTTATCTGTAAGTCCTTTATAACCTGGATACGGTAAGGTTATTATGTTACGAGACGTTTTATATCGATATTGGAGATAAACATCCTTTTGTGTATTCAATTGTAAGATATGGTCTAGCAGTACGGTGATACAGGCTATGAATTATATTTATATCATGCGTATACGCCGAGCTATCACAATTTTAGCGGACGAAGTCGCAGGTGAACTGCTAGTCATATATAATATACATATATTTTCTTCTATGTCTATGTGGATGATGTGCTAATTACTTTAACAGGTTCACTGTCCAGGCTCCAGAGTGGGAATGGTCCATAAGTCCAGTTATGTTTGTATCCTTATGATGTGTCCTGCTAAGTCCGCATTAAATATGAGACTTTCTTCTTACGTCCACAGTATCAGATGGCTTAGAAATTGTACGGGCGAACATACCACATACGGTCTGTGGACTGATATGGAAGTCTCTCTACAGACCGCATGTGGTCTGTGGACAGTGAACCTGTTAAGTAACAATGACAAATGCTCTTTTGCCATGTCCAAGTCACCACCTAAGCTAAGGTAAGTTGGTTACTCCAATTATTTTCCAGACATTTGATTGTTATCGAAGCTTTGCAACATTAAGTACAAAAACAATTCTAATTCTTCTTATTCTGCTACGTTTTGCTGGCACGTCACAAAGTTGCCTCAAAACTTAGCCGCATCCACGAATTCGTCGGAAGATGAATTAAAACTACAAAACAAGGTGGATTGCCAAATGCTCACTTTGATGGATCGAGTTAAAGTTCAACTTCCGTCAAAATTTCAAGGTAAGGTAAACTTTCGATGGTAAAGGTCACGTTTAAGTCATTAAGTCAAAAACTTCGTGAAATTGGCTTCACGGCTTTACCAGACTTGTTGACACCTTTTGATCCGATTTTCGTCGAATTGTGTACTAAAATAGGCTTAGATACGCCTGTTTTGGTAATTCTCGGTAAAGAATAGGTCACTTTCGTGTCTTTAATGCCGAGGCGGGGATTATGGAAAACAGGCAGCTTTGTTATTTCTAACACCTTTCTGCTATAAATAGCATTATCAACCAATATAATTCTCACTGTTGAGACATAGGCTCCCCTCTCTGTGACAGGGAGTTAGACATAATTCACCAAGGAGTGTACAACGAATTCCCCAGCAACACATCTGTCTAAAATAAAATTATTTCCATCTTAATCAAATGCTGCTAAAAATGTTGACTCACAACTCAAAAGTTGCTAGTACGAAAAAATACCTTGAAATATGAATCTGAAACTTATACAATGACTAAATTGCTGCTTCAGGTGCAGGAAGCGAAACGCAACACAAAAGTAAACACGCGAAAGTAAACAATTACTCCTTACTACATCCCGCTTACGTACGGAGTGCAGGTGGAGATGCAAACAGGAGCTTAAAGTTACATGTAGTTACTGCACAGATTATGTTTACAAACTGTTTTATTACTAGTCCTAGAGTTATTTACTCTTTACTTTCATAATAAATGCAACAGCATTTACATTTGAATTTTTTTAAGAAAGAGAAAATTTTATTTCATCTTCATCACCACTGCTCCCTAGACGATGAAGGAAAACATTATAAAGAAACTGGCATCAACCATCGAAGACAGTCATGTGACATCTACACTAGCCACGCACTGCGCCCGCATTGTGGGTTATGATTGGACACCAAAAGAAATAGTGTCGATGCAATGATATGCTGATGATGATCAGGTGAATTTGGGTCAAATTGACACGTAAAGAATAGATCGTATCGAAAGTAAACTCTATTACTACTGTACCAATGTTTCTCAATATTAATACATACTAACAAACTGCTCGCGCCCTATTACATGGAACTTAAAACAATACACCTCTGCCTAACATTACGTGGATTACAGGCGTGATATTATATTAATAAACCGCGTTATCTGATCCTTATCTTCCCAAAAGCTGCAGTAAATGGCTATCTTAACGAAGGTCATTATGGACCCGTCCATTTTGCACTGCAGCCATCTTTGGACCCAATTTCCGTGAGATCGCAGGATGTCGCAGGGATGGCTCGAACCCATCGACCATAAGTATCGAACTGACCCATTTCCTTTAAAGGGCCTTTTGAGTAATTTAACCAGATCTATTTTAACTGTCGGCCATATTTCAATCGCGGCTCTGTAAGGTCATTTTATCTTACGATGGTCTTCACTTGCAAATGGTGTCCGGAAATTCAAAGATTTAAAAAAATATTTAGGCCAAATTTGCAGTATTTTAAAGGCTATTAAATTTTCATGATAAAGCTACTCTGAGAAAAAAAAATACATTTATTTTATAACATTCTCCGGGAACCACAATGGAGAGAGAACGAAACAAAATAGTTTTTTTTTTTTGTAAAATCCGTATAATTTACATTTTTTAATTGAAACTATGTTTTATGCTCTGTCCATTTTGAATATTTTCCAAATACATCAATTTGGCTGGAACGATAACACTAACAGCATAGACATACGTCATTCCCACATCTGCTTTTATTGTTTATGAAAAAAACTCGTGTTTACATATACTTATACTATATGGTTAAAAAAAATACCTTTTACTTCCTATCTTATATTCCTAACTTGAAAAAGAACACCCATTATAATTATCCACTTGTTCTCCAGAAAGAAGCTCAGCAGGATAAGCACCAGCTCCCTCATCTCGACTCCTCGGAGGAGGTTCAGGAGTGCAGCATCAGCAGCCAGATTCACCATCTTCAGAGCCAACCGAGCTGGCAAGCTGAGGGCCAAGTCTTTCGCCAAGAAGGAGAAGAAGGCGACGCAGACACTTGCTATTGTGTTAGGTGAGTTTGGGAGCCAGCTAAAATCTCTAATGGTGAAGACATTAAACATATCTAACTCGGATCAACTAATCTAAAAAAAGACCATCGACTCGAAATAAAGAAGAATAATATTTTGAAAAAAAAAAAAAAAAATTGTTGATCGATCTCCTAAGTTTTCATAATAATTTTGAAAGAATGAATTTTGTTGTCAAAACCATTTATCATTAAACGATCGGAAAGCATTTAGGATGCTGGTCGATGCAAGATAATTACGATGAACGTCAGAACGATAGTAAATACGGTGTGGAAGGGACACCGAAGCGAAAACGGTTACCACATACATCATTCTAAGCCCTAGAATTTCGATGTGTGCTCAGAATGATGCACAGAATACGTGGTAACCGTTCGCGTCGGTGTCTTTTCCACCCCGTATAACCTTCTGAGGAAAAATACTTAATTATCTAAATACAAACTACACGGCCTTTCCCCAATTTTGTTGAGGTTCCTTCTGTTTGTCTAAATGTGCCTACTTTCTTATGCTTACTCATCATCGGCCATAGACGTAATATTAACCAACTTTCAAATAAATAATCTAACACGAGGTTCTTCTTCTCTTCTAGGTGTTTTCCTCTTCTGCTGGGCACCATTCTTCACATGCTCAGTCCTCGATGCAATGTGCTCCAAGTTTGGCCTCCCATACTCGCCCGGCGTGACAGTGTTTATCCTGACCACGTGGCTGGGCTACATCAACTCGTTCCTCAACCCCGTCATCTACACGATCTTCAACCCTGAGTTCAGGAAGGCGTTCAGGAAAATACTCCACTGCGGCACCTAGCTAGGAGATTACTACGTAGTTTATGATTGAACTTGTGAATGAACTCGCTCAAGGTTTTAGTGATATTCTTTTTTGTGGAATCGTGAAATGCCTAGATCTCCAGTTTCTCATAATTATGCTTACGATACAAATTCACCAGTTTGGAGATGGAAACAAGAACGTCCTGATGGTAAAAAGAAAGGATCTTGCAGGGAGATATTGTTTGGCAAGCCATTCAGTAACCGCTCCGGAAGAGTCTCCATAATTATAAGGCTCTCTTGACCTTGTAGGTCAGGACAAAAACAATGGTCTGTACCGATCATTGAAACTTATCCACTGTGTAAATTACATAATTGACCTTCTATATCAGCAGTGATTGTCCGATAGTAGGTCACACGACACCTGAAAATTGCGAAGCCAATTTGACAGTTGATTATTACCGTCAAATCGGGAGGACCCATTTGCAATACATCTTTAAACAACTCTGTGTTCTCAATTAGGATTTCAATTATTTAAAAACTTTAGTATCAAAGCTTGTGTCCTGAACCCGATCAAGTGTAACACTTGTCTCCTCATTGCTAGTAGATTTAAACGCAGGTTTCGTCAACTTTACACCACGTTGAACTGGTGATTCATTAATCATCAGTGCAAAGTGGTGATTCATTAATCACCAGAGCAAAGTGGTGAATATTTGTACATAGTTTATTTGTAAATTATCGTCTGAGCTCAAGTTGGTATAACTACGTAGTACTTTATAAGATTAAAGGTACTTTTAGTGAAATAATGGTACTTTTGATGAAGTAAAGCTTTGGTATGTATTCCTCTAACGTACGTATCCGTCTGAGTAGATAATAGAGCTGTGTCTAAAAGATACCCTTTTGTTAAAATTGTAGGATTCTTCATAAACGCTCGTTAATCCCAGTTCTCACTGACCTAAATATCGAGCGTTTATAAGTATCATTGTACATGGATCTTATGGCGCGTGGCAAAAATTGGAACCAACGACGCCACATTGTTTTTTCAATTAATTTCACAAATGTTCACCAACAGTTCTCTATCAATGTCTTTCGACCGCCAAAAGATCCTTGAAGTACTGTAACAAAAATATACCGTAATAATATTAATGTAAAGGTCAATTTGGATAAATATAATCACTAAGAAAAGCATAACTATGTTACCACTGTACGCACTTGTAAATAACCTCGTAGAGCCTACTTTACAAGTCAAATACAAACTCCTGAAACTTACCCCAAAAAAAACAAAGTTATGTTTCAACATTCCATAGCATAACGACAGTGATAACTCTTGAACGCAGTTTAAATATGCTGATCGCGTTCAGTTTGACAATTTCATAATATAACATAACATCCCGCCTATACTCCCCGTAGGGTTAGGCAGAGGTGCACCTAATAGTAGGTACATCCACAGTTCGGCAGTTATGTTTAAGTCCCATGTAATAGGGGGCGAGCCTATTGCAATCAACCGGGCGCAAATCCAAACTCCGTGGCTGCTACTGAGAAATTCCTGATGTAAAAACCCAATGACACTTTGCCCGACCCGGGAATCGAACCCAGGACCTCATGCTCAACAGTCGTGCTTGCGACCACTAGACCAATGAGGCAGTCAGTTTGACAGTTTCATAAGATGTAATACACCGCTTTTTTTTTTGGTTTTATATCGTCAAATGACCCCACCCTGATGAGCTGAGTCTGAGCTGATGATTATAATTCCGTAACTACATACGTGTTACTTGCGCGATTCATCAACAGACAACCTGACACTGACCTGCAAATTGCAAAAAACGTAAGGAAACTTGAATTTCGCATACCTTAATCATTTATCACTGGACCTTTCAGTAAAATAAGAGCCGGTACACACTCCCTAAAAACTTTTCATATATCAACATTACCCAAACCGTAGTAATTGTTGACACAACCAAACATAAAGCAAACAAAACTCTCTGACCTTTAACACTGTTCCTATATCCCGCTACCTGTTGCATTCCTACACTGAATTTTGAAGCTTAAAATACAGAGATAAGTGTTAGAATCCTATTTAAACACGTCTAGATTTTCTAACTTTGCCTAATTTTATCCCTGTGGTTGTGATGTTCCTTTAGCAAGGTGAAGCAATAAATGTATGTTTTCTGTATATATAAGTAATAAATGAACTAGCTATGTATGTTCGACTGTATCTTGGGTCGAGATCTATAAGCGCTACTTAACACTTTCTTTGCCTTAGATATGTTTCTGTCTCTGCCTTGCACTTGAAGTTTGACAGTTGTGCGACAGTGACAGGAACAACGCTATGCCTAAGTATGCACTAAATAACTTGTATAGATCTCGGCCTTATTTTAGGTAATTTAAGAAAATAAATAATTATGTATGCTCAGCATTGTAGAAAGTGTTATAATATGGTTGAATGAAAAAAATATCGGAATTTTTTTTGGCACCCTGTATTATATGTTTTTAGATATCTACTATACCTACGCACATAACAACTATTTTTCAAAGTTCCAAAATGAAGGGTTCCGTAGTTGGGATGAATAATAATAAAATATTGTATCCCAACTTACATTTGCAATTGACAAACATGTGACACATGACATTTTAATTATTTCCTGACATTCTTTTTTTTAATTCTGACATGCGGATCCCTAAAAACCCTAACAACTAACTAATTAATTAACTCATCTATTTACGTAAGATTTCAGCTCTAAGTTATTTAATTTTCGATATCCTTATAAGAACCAGTGTTTACTCTAGTCAGAAGTATATTGCCAAAGATGTACATAATAAACTATGTATGAACTTGTAAATATAATCTGTATAATTGTTAGTAAAACATAAAATAAAGTTGTATTTATTGATGTTGAAATAAATGGTGCATTATGTGTTTGTGTGTTTTATTAAAAAATATTACCCTTTAGAAATATCAAGAGCGGATTTCACCATTGCAAACGCGATCAGGTCATCTAATCGGCGTTCAAGATCTGTCAGCAATCGCGACTGCTGAGCCCTGAGGTTCGATTCCTGGGTCGGCCAAATTGTCATTGGGATTTTCCATCAGGAATTTTTCAGTAGCAGCTACGGATTTGTGCCCGGTTGATGGCAATAGGCTCGCCACCTATTACACTTAAACATAACTGACGAAATGTGGGTGTACTATTAGGTACACTGCCTAACCCTTCAGGGAATACAGGCGTGATGTTATGTATTTTGAAACTAAGAGCTCAGAACCCGGTTTACCTAGATGTGAAGATAACGTTCAGTTTAATTGTTGAAATTAATCTGTCTTAGCGTAGTTTACGATTGGTTCTCTTTGTGGCACAAGGCGGAAGCGTCAGATTTCACTAACACCACGCAATGCCTAATATTTAGGCATTTGTTGGCCTTACAACACAATTAGAGAACGAAGGATCCTATTACAATGTAGGTTTGCAAAAGATTTCTACAACTGACTGTTTCTTAGCGGTAGAAACTTGAGTTAGAGTTTCAAGTGGTTGTAAATAAATTAAGAATTTGTCTGTCTGTCTTTCATTTGCCTTTCTTCTCTAAAGGCCTCTTGCAAATTGCGTCATTAGCATTAAATGTATAATAATAGGTAGACCTACACGACACATTTTCTTGTTAAGTTGGAAGCGCCAAGATAGCCCGCGAAATTCAAATTTCGCGGGCTTCGTCTTTTGAATTTACTGGTCAGTGTCAGGCTGTATGTTGAACAAAAAATGATTCGCGATCGCGACCGTAATACGTATTGTAGTTACAGACTTTACTACAATGACTTTTTGATGAAATAGTCATTCAATGGGATTAAATTCATGAACTTAAGAGCGTTGACATTGATGATTTTAATGATTATAATTCAGTAAAACAATATTTGTTGCGACCGCGAATAATATATTGTTAAACATACAGCCTGACAACAGACCTTTAGATTGCAAAAAAAAACGTAAGAAAATTTGAATTTCGCGGGCTAGCCTGGCGCTTTCATCTTAATTAAGCCAAAAAACATTAAACATTCCTCACAAAATATATCTCCTGCCTTCCAAAATCTGTTACATCTTTCATCAGAGACCGTTCCAATTACTCGAAACATATTTCAACCAGTAATTGCTGAGCTGTGCAGCATAACGATCCATACATTTCATTACCCAATCGCTTTCAATCAAACAGAAAGCCAGGTCAGACGTAATTGGTCGACGCGTAATTTTTATTGTTCGCCTTCATGCCATTGATTGGACCAATTTGTAGAGGTTACTGATTGTCGTAGATCAAATTAACTTGGTTTATATGAATGGAGGATTTGTGATCGATATATCGAAGATGCATAAGTCCAACAGCCAGGTGGGCCACCTGAGAAGATCACGGGGAAGACCCAGGATGACAAGCAGAGTCCTGTAATCTCAAGCAGTCCGCCCTCAACATCCTAACTATCCTAATCCTAAATAATATTATTTATTTATTTGCTCTCATGCACATTACACATTTTACAGTAATACTGTCGTTTTTTGTACATGAACCCTGTCAGGGCACTGCAAAGCACAATACTGGTTTGTTAAAATTAAATTAACATAATAAATTGAGTCAAAACTTATCAAAACACTCTACTAGTATTGTATAGTGTTTTGATAAGTTTTGACTCAATTTATTTTGTTGTATTTCAGATAAAAGAACGTCTAGAAGTCGTTATGATGTCCAGTTAACAGTATTAAACACTACGCACATAAGTCATATTTAAGTCAGATTGTGGGTAGATCGTAAAACGTAGAATACATTAATAATAATAACAAGGAATAGGTAATAATTACAATCATGTCAAGTCAATATCGTTAGTGATTAAATTGAATTATGGCGTCATCTTACAATACAAAATAAAAAATTAAAAAAATACTAGTTAATAAATATTGTTTATTTCAATAAACAATATTTATACCTTTGATCAGACCGGATCTTACAGAAAAAGAAAAATAAGAGTTATAAATTGAGTACACCTATAAAGTTTTATCGGTCAGAAATTGGTCTACTGTGTAATAAGAATAACATTTCCCTATTAAAAGTAATCTTAGTTTAGTTTACCAACCTACTTACCTCCTTAACCTTAACCTTAACCTACTTTCGCATTTATAATGCGAAAGTAGGTTAGGTTTGTTTGTTTGTTTGTTACTCTTTCACGCCTAAACCACTGAACCGATCATTCTGAAATTTTGCATGTACGTACGTTGTCAGGTGTACAGAAACGGACATAGGGTACCTTTCATCCCGAAATAAGTACTGTTCCCGAGGAAAACACAATAACGTTCCTATGATAATAAATGTCGCCACGTGTCTTTCGAATCATGACAGTGTTAAATTATTATAGAAACTTAAAAAAACTAGATAAATCAATAAATAGCTAGTCATAACAAAACATGGCGCCACAACACATTCGTTCACATTCGTTGTTGAGTTGTGCAAAGTGTTGTTTGTGCAAAGGTAAGATAACACCCATATTTTACCATTTTTAATACCCATGTATCTACTCGTAATTAAGTGCGACCTATATAAGACTCAACCGGATATAAGACCGGACCTGGCTGCTACTGGGGGAAAAAAATAATCAAAAAACAGTAATAACACTTTGCCTGACCTGAAAATCGAAGCCAATACTCAAGCTGCTAGTTATCACTATAAAAATAAAACAGAGAGCACTATCAACGCTACCCAATAAGAGCACGTAATTAGTAAAAAAAAGTAGTTGAAAAAACTAAAAAACCCGACTAAATAAACTGAAAAGCATAAAACAAGCATATTTTAAAATTAAACAAAAGTTCTTTCACGCCGCCAGAAATGTTCAAAACAAATTACACAGGCAAAATTGAATCATACCAACATACCCCAGCGCCATAATTCAAGAAAACAATCCACACTGCATTGTTTCCCACCTTCATAACTCCTAGCTTATGATTCTACCGGACCACAACAATAAAAGCGGTGCTATGTACTAATCTCGGTGAGCATAGTAGTGACAAATTCAAATGATTAACTGGCTTGAATGTAAACTTGAGTTTAGGCTTAGGGCTAAGTTGATGTAAGAGACATAGTGAGACCGCCTCGTTAGTCAAGTGGTCCCAAGCACGACTGTTGAGCATGAGGTCCTGGGCTCCATTCATGGTCAGGCAAAGTGTTATTGGGTTTTTCCATCAGGAACTTCTCAGTAGCAGGCACAGAGTCTGGATTTGTGCCCGGTTGCTGGCAATACGCTCGCCCCCTATCTTCTTATCGTGTCGATGGTAATCTAAATTGTGATAGCCCAGAACTTAACTACTAGTTTCGCGCTTTCGGTAGCGTCCATCAGTTCCTGTAGTGAACAAAGAACAGCACACGCAGGACACGATATTAAGTGAACCATCGATTGTAACACAGCACCACATTTCCACTCCAAGGCAGTGTCATTAATGGATCTCCACCTGAGCAGGCTTTCCCCCTATTACATGGGACTTAAACATAACTGGCGAACTGTGGGTGTACTGTTAGGTATCCCCCTTGGGATTACAAGGCGTGATGTTTTGCTATAATACATAAGTCAGCTACTTGAGGTTTATGGCCATTTTCACTAACATTACATGCCACCTAATATCACTGCAGGTCACATACTGCTGTGTTGGAATTTCTACGCTCTAATCAGCACTGAAAATTCAAATTCTAACAGTGCAGGATGATTAAGATGTCACTGAAAGCGCTGTGCTTCCACATTTGTGTGACCCGCCAGTCTGTGGAATTCACTGCCAGCTTCTGTGTTTCCCAATCATTATAATCTGGATCACTTCAAAGTTCGAGTGTATCGGTTTCTTCTAGGCAAGCGTGCTCCACCCTAGCCGCGTCATCGCTTCACATCAGGCGAGTTGTGGCCAAACGCAAGCCAATCTAGTTTAAAAAAAGTCGCTTAGTGTTGAAACATGTTCGAGAAACCACTGGTCGTGGTCACAATCATACTTGGATAGGATGTGATGAAGTCTGTTAATTTTCAAGTTGATGAAACTCTGATTGTTCGGCCAAAGGCTCCAAAACCCTTTCTGTCATCGAGAGTATTTTTCTTTTTTGCTAGCCAGCTCATTCCAGTCCTGGGCAAAAGCCTCCCTCCATTCCTTCCATTTGACACGAACCCGCGCGTTTTCCTTCCAGTTCTGACGGAACCTGTCCAGTTCGTGCCGACATCTCCTTCGTGGCCTGCCGAGAGCCCGCCTCACGGAGACAAAACAAGAGTAAATTATTTTTTTTAATAAATTTCTGATATTCCAACTCTTCTCATCATCGTCATCAGCATTCAGCGTCTAGACCATTCTTCTTTCCATGTTTTACGATTAAAGGCATAAGAGGGATATCTTCTGTTTCTTTTTTGTATTGTGAAGGTCTCAACTTCAAATTCTCAATTCAGATACCCAGTGTTAGTCCCATCACCGTAACATTAGGTAGATACTTATCCCTCGATCTTTGACGACACCCACGGGTACGGACGGGCAAAGTAATCTTTCAGCTTGAAACTACAATATTCATCTCCAAACGTCTCTTTAGATTACGGTGCTGTGAATCTAATATGAATCATTCAGAAACTTGTCGAGTTTTGGGACTAACGCAATCAATTGTCTTGATGAGTTTTCTGTAGATAATAATAGGTAGAACATCACCCTTAAAACCTCTGATGGCGTAGGCAGAGCTCCCTATTACACAGGATGGGACATTGAACGTGAACAGCTTGATGGTCAACTCATACAATTCGGATAAAATAACATAAACAAAACAACAGAAAATTACTCCTATCCATCGACAACAAAAAAGTTTTATTTCCTACGCGTCAGTGCCGCCATCTATACAGTAACCTTTGCACCGCAAAGGAATACAAAAGTTACCACGTAGTCTCCGTGTTATACATTTTCTATTGGATTGCGTTGATAAATCACTCCATCAAACAATACAGGGACATTCAAAATGTTAATTACTAAATAATTCATACACAATTCTAGTTTATTTACGGAATTAACGGCTTGAACACAAATTGCAACCATGACCTTGCCCGCTCTCAATGGAAAATTATCCCATTATTCGTAACTAGATGGCGCTACTGACATGAAAAACAACAAAATATGTCACGCCCAAATATAACTAAATGATACATGATTACGTGTTCTTGTGAAATAGAAACATCTTTTTACCGATATCGTACCGCTTTTCAATTCATCACATGGAAGAAATAGTTTTAATTGCGACTTTTCTTTTGCAATAATAAATGCAACAAGAAAATGACGTTTGTTGTATTTGAAGTCCCGTTCAAATGAGAGAGTCATGTTGCTTGTCTCTTTCGCACTTCAGCGCGGATTGCATGCGAAAGAGCGAGAGCATGTATATCGCGCCTCCGTTCCAAGTAGAACAGTCTTTCGTATCAGCTGACAACCAAAGCAAAACAGTCGGTGCGCGACCATCTTGTCAAAACTCTGAGTCGGTGACAACAAATAAATATTGTAAAATGTCCTAAATCGCTCTAAATGACATAACTATCTTATTGTATTTAATAAAGTATCGTGCATATTTCATGTTGGTGTTGTTTTCGAAACAGTTACTATATATTTTACTCGATTTTTCGGGTTTGTGTTGCGTCAAATGACGTCATGTATGTGATTATACACGTATCGCGGCTGACGAGTTTGTAAGTATTTTCTTTTATTTCTGTGTTAATTTCATTAATTTATAGTTGATGATGCGTTGTTTTCCATAAGTGCATGTTGTTTGTTTCATTCATGAATCGATAGGAATCCGAGGGGCCCCTTCGGTTGTCCATACGCGTCGGACTGTGTTGGGTACAGATGCCCTTGAAAATTATGCAGCAAAAATCGCGTCGTTGCTGGGCCGATGGTTTATGTGTTTAATAGCAAGCAGTACACAGTTCCATTCATGATGTCGTGTATTTCGTTGTCGAGAAGATTGCCTTCACATATCGCATAGCAACGAACGTCCACGGACTAAAAATGGAACGCTCGAGACTCATAGAAAGTATTGTTCTTCAACATCGAAAGTGTGTGTTTTATATCTGTTTATCGGCACGATAACCCTTTATAACACGAATAACATATTTTTCTCTCACTTTCATTTTCATTTATGTATGCTATGTAGGTAGAATGCGAACATTGCTTGTATTCGGTTCGGATATTTTACATCTGCATCGCAATCGGAAATATTTACCATCCCTACTCTCTATTTTTACATTAGCTGTGTTTACGTGTAATACTTGCTAATATAGCTCGCTTATTAGAGGTGGGCGTCACTCATACAATCATCCATACATGTATGGGTACTTCCCCATACAACCAGCATTATTCAATAACACGAGTTTGTTTTTAGTTACGTGTAGGTATCTGTACAATCGGTGTTATGTGTGGTTATGTACACACATAATAAACATACATACATAAATGAATTAGGTACAGCTATTATTAGACTGAGTATCCGATCGGCTTCATCATTTTTAATTCCATCGACATAAAAGTACTTTTTTTATTGTAGTTTATGATCACGTGCCGCCAAGTAACCGCGGTCGTTGTGCACACGACCTAATTTGTGTCTATTTTGTTCAGAATCTTAGGTTTCTTGTACACAGACGGACATTATTTTTGTTGTTGTGTCACAGTGAGGGCCTAATGATAATTTTATGATAGAGGAACTTACAAATTGTTTCCGAAGTGAATTTTGTAACAAAACAAGTTGTTAATTGTTTCCGAAATGTTATTCAAGCGTACGAATTGGCTTAAGTGCATGTTTCTCCTTTAAAAAGTGCTGTGAATTTATGAATATAAAACATTTCACCCACAACTTGGCGTTGCAGGTCGTTAAAAACTGTGTAAATACAAGTTTTCTTAGCATTTTATAACATAACATAATAGGCGAGTAGGTACATTATTACGTAAATATTTCACTACATGATGAAACTCTCTGATAAATAGACATAATAATTGTCACTCGACAATACACAAGTAGGTAAGTATGTGTTAGAGTAGGTAGGTAGTTTTGTGGATACTATTTAGTCACTGTTTGCTACTTTCCTTAATGAAGTAACGTCAATCTAGAATATTGAATAGTTAACGGGATAGTGAGCGTTTTTTAAATAATTTATTCACCCACGGTATAACAGTAAAAAATAACATACAGAAAGAAAAACATTCTATGTATTTATTTATTCGTATTCCGCATTGAACCACCCCGTAAAGAAAAATCTGAACAAAACAACACCAACCTGCCTTCATTATATATTTTTTTGTTTTGCTGCATATTTCATACAAAATTATGCCATGAGACGTAACGATCAAATTCATTAAAGATGGCGTCCGATGATGACCTTGGCGAGTGAATTAATGACCTTCACGCCGTGACGTCAGGTGCATTAGTTCTCACGATGTCAGCTCTTCCGACCATACGTTGGCACTATTTATACGTCAAGTTTGGAAAGGGACAGAATATCTATACAATTAAATTAATAAAGGGCAGTTAGCCGATGTAAACAGTAACTTAACAGCAACAACAATAACAGTAACTTAGGGTACTTTTATTTTAGAAAAAGGATTAGGGTTCCGTGCAAAAAAAGGCCCATGAAATTGTTAACAAAATCCGATTCAAATAGGGAAGTAATATTTTTGTAATAATTTCACGCGGGCGAGGGTCGCGGGCAACAGCTAGTTTTTAATATTTTAGGAATAGTAAGACATTGAGGAAATTGCTTCCTATTGCCAAGTCTTGTAACCTTAGCTGGGGAGTGGGCCACTTCTTCCCATCTATAATATTAGGAAGTGGCGAAGGGCAAGCGTATTGGTTGTACGTCTTATGTCATATTGACGTTGAAAAAGTGCTGATTTTCATCCTAATTTACATAAACAACTCGATTTTGATTACAATAGGTCTTTGTGAAGGAGCTCGTGAGTGACCTCTTACCATCAAATAGACCGCTTGCTTGACGTAGGCCTTCCCAAAGTGACGCTACGTCAACTGATCCTGTACTTCTCGCATGTTGCGGATTCCCGTGACCTTCACCAGGCCTGCTTGTTTGGCACCCGATAACATAAAAAATTGGCCGTCACTAGTTTTTCCTCTAAAGACCATTCCAGACAGTGCACAACATTGTGACACTTACATAATTCTGTAGCACTATGTCTGGACTTGAAAAGACCGTCGACCGTGACCTCTGAATTTGTTTCGGCGTTTATTTTCAGAGCTAATCCGTATGAAACAGTAATATAAGATTAAAATAGTCTTATTTTTAATCTTACAAGTCCGATAGATATTTAGTATGTTGTGTGGTAATCGGTTGTCGTGGTATGGGCATGTGATGCGGAGGAATGAGGAAAATATCGTGAGGAAAGTTTTGATTATGAATGTGGATGGGTATAAGAGTGATGAAGACCAAAGAAACGATGGATGGACTGTGTAAAGGATGATATTTCGAGAAAGGATGTGGTGTTCGTATTTTTTTCCTATTGAAAATCCTATCATGCACACAGCTTGTATTAATGGATCCATTTACTTAATTATATTTACCCAGTTACCTACTTCATTTAAATAGGTTTGTGATCGATCCGAAGTCCGAACGCGATAATAATGGCTGATCGCTGACATTTGGCAACCTGTCTCACTGCAGTTTTTACTTTTTATTACAACTTTTACTTCTGGTAGGAGTGAATCTAAACTGCGAGTCACCTTAAATCAACGCTATAGTCATTATTTTTTTACAAATAAATGTTTATAATAAGTATATGTTTTCCATTTTTAAATTCTCAGTATCTTAGCTTTGTGCCCGGTTGAGTGTAATAGGCTCGCCCATATTACATGGCATTTAAACATAACTACCGAAATGTAGTTTGTGTTTAGTTACACCTCTGTCTAACTGTACGGGTAATTTAGGCGTTTACTTATGATTATTTTGAAATAAATTATCAAAATCGAAGCTCTTTGACTGCATATGTCCACAGTTGACGGACGCCTCCTACCATAATCGGGGCCTTCACCTTTCCTATCCAATAACATAAAGTTTTTAATCTTCTAAGTACTCCATGTCCTTCTTCGGGTGCCAAGCTACTCAGTGCCAAAATCGATTCGGTTGTTTAGCAAGGGAAATGTGCCTTACAAACAGAGACTTACTTCCTTGTTTGTCCCTAATAAAATCTGAAACTCAGTAAGTACTGGAAACTGCAACATAATCAGCCTATATCATTTCCACTGCTAGGACTAAAGCCTTCGCATTTGAAAGCGAGTTATCCATAATCCACAAAATCCCAAGGGATTATTGGATGTCACATTTATAATTCGATTTTTTGATGTTCTACCTTATCGGAACCTCACAATATTTCCTCCACCATTTTGAGAGCAGTGTTGATGCAATAATTTACACAATGTCCTGCATACTGCAGAACTAAGGTGTATTGTCACAAGATAAATAAATAGTTAGGACAGACATCAAAGGATTGATTAATTATTCAGTTGACCGCCTAGCCGGTAGCCAGTTACTTTAGTTAGCGGCCGCTCCAACTTCGCCTGTTTGGCTTGATGCCCCATTTCTCAGAGAATTTGTAATGAGTTTAGTATCAAGCGTTAATTACACAAGTATTAATCTTGAGATTTTCCGGACTGAATTGACACTGCCAGAAAATCTTGAATAGATTTTGTGAGGAAAAATGATACGAAAGTAAAAGTAGTGAATGATAGCGCGACAGTCAACTGGGGAACTTGGAAGAAGAAAACGTGTTACTGCTCCAAGTAACAAAGCACTAGGGCAGAAAGACGCTCATAAAAAAATAGTGCAGTCTTGCTTAAAAAGATTTATTTATTTGAGAAAACACGTACAACATTACAGACTATTGCACAGATAAAAGAAACATAATATATTATTTACAATAAGGCAAAATACTTAAAAATAACAAAATCAAGTCGTATTCTTCCTATCCTTCTTCGATCTTCGACCTTTGCGAAATTAAAAGCTATTTCCATCAAAAGTGTTTACATAATTAAAATTATGTATACACAGTATACATAAAGCATAAAGCATAAGCATAATTAGCCTATTAATGTTCCCACTGCTGGGACGCAGGCCTCCTCTCTTTGAGAGGGAAGTATACATGTATTATGCAAAATACCCTTCATCCTTAAAATCTATAGGTATATTTTAAAATGACTGATAAACAGTTGGGGCTTTAGAACACGTTTTCACTTCTCACGACTTAGTACCACTTCATTGTTCGATATAATTATGTATGACCTTCGAATGGTCTTCCGTACCAAAACAAGCGAATTATCTAATCGCGATCTATTAAATCATCGTCATCATACTCGCTCGCTCATTTTAAAACGGGAAGTGTGAACTTCTATAATAAACAACTCGATGGGAAATTAGCGAATTCGTGGCCATCTGGGCCACATCTGAAATCAGTGAATTATAAATTTTAAACGGCTTAAAATTAATTTCAAATAGTGTACAGTAGGTATCTTTGAACGTGGCACGAAGAATAAAGTATTTACGTTGTTACGGGTAGTCAAAAACGCGAAGATCTGACAACTAGTCTTTCCAAAATGAACCCAGTTACTGGGCTGCAAATAAAGAAACAAAAAAAAATATTCCTCAACGAATGAATAATTTAAAATATGAACTGTGTCACTGTGTGAAGAACGATATGGCTAGAAAGGAGGTGACTGCTGAGATGACGAGTAATAGATAAGTATGAGGGAGAAGACATGCTGCGCCGACCACAAATAAGTTGGGTTAAGGGCAGGAGAATGATGAACGAATCATTTAAAAAACCTAATAAAATATTCTGTAATGGTCAGATGGGTAGACGTTCCTTGTAAAATACTGTTACTCAGCTGCATCCAGTTTGACTGGTAGCCGAAACCAAACCAAATTAGGCATGCCCGAGCCCGACAGAGCTTCCTAAGTTCTTAAAGTTACCAATAGATGGAAGTTTCTTCTTTTTATTATTAAACTCTGGGACTTCAAAATGGCTACCAATCTCCTTAGGTAGAACACCCATCACTGCCCTGTTACCTGCAATCGCATCATAAAATGAGTTATGGCTCCAACGGAAATTGACAGGCTGTTCTATTCTTAGCTGAGTGCGCGCGGAAATGAAATCACAGCGTGGGTTTACATCCCGATACAAGTTGGTATAATATTATTACAATCATAACGACATTAGTTAGTAACATAACTTACTAGTACACACATCATCTTCAGAAGGAGGAAGCTTTGTCAAAATCAAGTCTTCTATTTAAATTCGATTGAAAAGCAAAACTTATTGAATTTTAAAAAATACACAAGTTAGACCCCCAAAACGACCGCCCGTGATCTAACCGGGGAGATGTGGCGAAACAAACTCCCCAGCAAAACCACTATGCCTGCAGACTACATCTGCGAATCAAACCGTCATCAGCATCATCATCATTCTTCTGCCCTTATCCCAATTCATTTGGCGTCGGCGCAGCTCGTCTTCTTCTCCCATACTTCTCTGTTACTCGCCATCTCAGTAGTCACCTTTCTAGCCATATCATCCGTCATCGTTTATCTCTTTTCCTCACAATATTTTTAGCCAGCATAGGTCATATTAACAAAAGATCACAAAATAAACGAAGGACAAAAGTGTGCGATTATTGCACAATATTGTACTAACTGCAATAAGTCGAGGAAAATAGAAATATCTGATACATTTTTGCATTGAAGATAATAACCGCTTATGATATCGCATTGACATGGCTACATGTGCTATTAAATATATTCAAATTAATCAGTCTGCTTTCACCGCTGTAAGCATAATTTGGCATGGCATATGAATTGCCATTCCATTCAGAAAATGCTGGAGTAATGTTGTGTAATACAATGAAAATTATGACACATGAGGAGGAAATTGTGGCATTGACGTAAAGAAATGAATAACAATTTCCTTATATACCACAGGAAACTTAAAGACTTAAAGTCGAGTTTTAAATGCAAATTGTCTTCTTCAAATCCACCGTACTCTTTGCAGGACCATTGCCACAGTTGTCCCAATTTCTAACCACAATGTTTCCGCAAATTGCAACATAATTTCTTGGTATTGAACGGCTTATCTTCATACATGGATATCTGACCTAATTGCTGGCTGCATCATACAAAATTGCCGGACAAATAACCTCAAAAGCGAAGCGAAATGACCATAAAATTATGACAATAAAAAGACATTTCTGAAACAAAAGCCAAAAATTCAGTCTTCCGGCAATATAACAATATGCTAGTAACAGTGCCAGAAACAAATGGCGTTCAGATCGAAAATGGTGACTTTATTTAGATGAAGATGAATATTAAGAAACTCTTAGAACTAAAATATTCTTGTTAACGAAATATAACAGTAATGCAAAGTATAATATCGTAGCAACGCACACGATGACTCAATCTGAGGAAGTCACTCACAATAAAGTCGAAGTATTACATCTTTGTAATGTAATTGGCAATTCTACCGATGACGGTGTTGGGAGTTCCCGTACTGAACATCTACTAATTCAATTACTTAGTAAGGAATAGACCTCTGACAACCACTCTTACCAAAAGGTATTACCCAGTACTGATTGGGTTGTGGAGGTCAGATAGCATAGGCAGCCGCTCCATGTGTAATACTAGTATTCAGCTGCATCTAATAAGACTGGTTGGAGACGATGATGAATTTGCGAGACATTGTGCAATGATGTAAGAAATTTGCTAAAGACTGCTACCACTACTACTGTTTAAGCTGAAATAAGCCTATCTTATCTTAAGAGCAACTCATCGTTATAAAATTAGGTGAATCATTAGATATTTTGTTTGATAACTTAGATAGTAAATCCTTCACCGTAAAATAACAATAGATCTTGGTTTTGTAGGGTGTGAAATGTCTGTACCAGCTGGACTGGTATTCACTACATCTTTTGCATAACTGTATGCGTAATAGTGGCGGTACTTTCATGCAAGCCAAAAGCTTGGCTTACCCTTATAAACACTACTCTTCAAGTCTTCATGATGTTAGGGTTTCTGAACAGTACTTGAATTATGGGCTTACCGTATTGTTGGACCCTAGGCACGCCACTGAAAAAGCTGCGTTCTGCGTTTTTCTTATAAATACTTCATATTTATTTAATGCAATAAAATTCATTTCCATTACATCGTCTGGTATCATCTTTGTTTACTTGTGAGCACTTTACATGGATTGAACTCTATCTTGAGGAACTACACACAACATGCTTCCTGTTCAACGTTAATTTTATAAAGGAAGATAGTAAGTAGTAGAAAAGGAGGAGCTCGTGGCTAAATAATAACAGCCGTATGAGTCGATCTTTAAGATCGGTCCGTGGATGGGTAACCATTCATTACATATCGCGACCGTGCCTCGGAAAGCACGTTAAGCCGTAGGTCCCGGCTGTCATTTGTATTTTTTTTAATCCTTAGAGTTCAATTTCGTTATAAAGGCCATATGCTCTTAAGCAAAATAAAAATATGTTTCTAGTATGGTTTGGATAGTGTGTGCACTATCTAAGATTTTAAACTGTCATGTTCACTAACATTATCATTAACACTAGAAACGGGATATTTACCATGCACTCACATGCATGCACTATCTGTCAATGAGTGAAGGAATGCATTTTATAGTCATTCAGATGTAGTCAAAATAAAAGCTTATTAACAATAGGACTAGCTTCACAGAACTGACCTACGTTTTCTATAAACACTGTTTCTTATAAACAGATAATAATGTTAAACCAAAACAAATCATACACTTTCTTTTATTTAACTCTCAAACAATAAGAAAATGATCCATGAACTGTTTTCAAATAATTCTCCTTGTTAGGAGGTAACCGTTCTAAACGGTCGCTCGTAAAATTCAATGGGCGGAAGCTTATGTAATTAGCTACATTACAATAAGTGTTATTTTGTACGCTTTCTTAGCTTTGTAGTAGTCATAGCTCATTAAGAAATCACGGAGGTAGTTCAATTCGACTTGGTCCTAAAATAGTTCCTTGAGAAACACTGACCATTTTTCTTTGCTGTATCTATTAAAACACCGAGGAGAAGCTCGAGGCTAAATAATAACAGCCGCTCGGGTCGATCTTTAGGTTAAGCCGTGCTTGCATAGGTTGTTCCGTGTACGGGGGACCACCGACATATCGAGTTTTCTCCGTGCCTCGGAAAGCACGTTGAACTGTTGGTCCCGGCTGTCAATTGTAGATCTTTGACAGTCGCTACAGGTAGTCAGTGGCGCGAAAGTCTGTCAACCAGTCTTACCAAGGGGTATCGTATAACCTAGTACTAACTGGGTTGTGGAGGTCAGATAGGTAGCGCTCCATGTAAAATACTGGTATTCAGCTGCATCCGGTTAGACTGGAAGCAGACCCGAACATGGTTGGGAAAAGGCAGAAGAAGTTTCTATTAAAAGGGTTATTGGAATCTCGTTATACTATATCATCGTTTTCCACGACCCACTCCCTCTCATTTACAGAAGACCTATGTCCCAGCAGTGGGAGCGTTACAGGCTGATTCAAATAATAATAACATGCTATGTTAGGCATTGGCTCTTTAATACATTAACAACGTTATGCTAATTTTGGTTTCGTAATACCGGATGCAAAAACTAGCAAAGATAAGAAACTGCAGATAGGTAATTCTTTTAAAATTTTACAACAACAGGATTTTTCTTCAATCTTGTGGCATGCCATAGACTAGTAGCAAGAGCAAAACTCGCCTTTAGCAGGTTCCCGGCAAAGGAAATTGTTAATAAAATGCGTTCCGCTCACACGCCTAGGCTGGAAAGTTCTAGAATATTATCTATGGTCGGGATTTTTTTTACAGTTTCATCGTTCCAAAGATTAGCCGGCACAACAGAGAGACAAAAATTTTAAACATTTTTTTTTTGTTAAAATTGCCACATGCATATTATAGTTTCACATGCATTCAGTAAAAAGCAGTTATTTTGAAGTTATAAACAGGCACTTAAATTTTATTTATTTGTGTAGATGTAAGTCGTGGAGGACTTAGAATTTCTTACTATACTTCTTGAATCATTGTATCTTCCACCCGTCTTCACATCGTTTACTGGACCTTTCCGTCCGTTCTGAGATATTTCAATTCCATTTCAAATGTTGCTATACTATTATTGGATATCCATCGATGACATTTTGAAGCTAACAGCATGGAAATTCAATTAAACAGGAACAGAAGCCTACAGATATTGACATGGAATGGGCATCAGTTAATACTTTCCATTGTCAGAGCGAATCATGGACACGTCCAATTCTATTCAGTACCTATCAGAAGCTGTCGGATTGGTTAAATCAGTTTCGTTAAAGCTCCCTGATAGGCTAACGCAACGCAATGCAGCAGCTCGAGGGTTCGTATTATTTAATACAAAAGCTCTCTCCCTAGATATTCCAGGAAATAATCCAAGCTTCATTCGTGGAATTTCCATCGATGATACCCTTTTAAATGAAGAGTGACCTAGTTCCAGATAGAGGGTAGTTGGAAATTTGCTCTCCTGTTATAACAAAGGGTGTATCGAAATATATCAGTTTACTGCGCCACTCTGTGCGACTCGGTCGTGTTGTCAGTTGCGCTGTGGGACGCCTCTAGGATAATAGACATAGAATATTCTTGATCTCTCGCTTAGTAGCTGTTGTGTTTATCTGTATGTGTATTTGTGTAGTGTGGGTGATATCGAGACAATATCATAGATTAACTTTCTTAGTGTAATTAAATGGTAAATTAAAAACAATTAAGTAGTAATTTTTAGGGTTCCGTAGCCGAATGGCAAAAAAAGGAAAACTTATAGATTTGTCATATCTGTGTGTCCGTCTGTATGTCACAGCCACTTTATTTCGAAACTATTAGGACTGCACAGTTGAAACTTGGTAGGTAGGTGTATTCTGGTAACTGCTTTACGATTTTCATAAAAAAAAAAACAAAAGATTAAGGGGACCCCATACATGGACCTGTCTCTAAAAAAAAAACAACATCAAACCTGTACGTGCCCATCTATAGATAGGTCTTTAAAAATGACATTGAAGTTCATAAACCATTTTTTCTCAAAGTCAGTCGTTTGAAAGATAAACACTTCCAAAGTGGTAAAATGTGTCCCTCCTCTAATTTCTAGAGTAAGAGGCGGAAAATTCTGAAAAAATGTAGGATTGTAGAACGTAAAAAAAACTTCCAACGAAAATTGGTTTGTATAAGATTCGTTGTTTACTTTTTGAGATATGGGACTTTTTCATAAAACTGCAGCAGCAACTTTGTTTTTTTATTAACATACTATGAAAAACAAATTTAGTTTTGCTGTTGAATGTATTACAATACAACATAATGAATGAGCCTTCAAAATATTTTTATATTGTTTGATGCTACGGAACCCTATGTGCGCCTGAGTACGACTCGCACTTGGCCGGTTTTTTAACTCGTGTTTTCGTGTAGTACGGGACGGTTTTGGAATAGGTGCTTGCATCATTATCAGTAAAATAATTAATAAACAATCAATAAATTGTAGTTGAGTGTGATAACATCCATTAGCAAAGTTTAACTGTCTGTTTGTGTAGTTTGTTACAATCTTAAATTAAAATCGTTATCTAGACAATAATTTCATTAACTTGCTTTGTAATTAAGTGCTATTTATAAACAACTAGCGACCCGCCCCGGGTGCAATATACACATTATTTGTACATATAAACCTTCCTCTTGAATCACTCTAACTATGGTTAAAAACTGCATTAAAATCCGTTGCGTAGTTTAAAAGATCTTTCTTTCTTTTCTTTTTAAAAAAAAAAAAACTTTGCCCCACACTAGGAATTTCTCCTGTATCGTGGGTGCGTTTACAAAACTTTAAACTCATATACACAAACAGCCAGACCCGGAACAACTACTTGAGCCTGCCTACCTACTACTATCTGAGCGTACAGAATGCGGGAGCGATTTTGTTTTTAAAAATTTTAAATACTATATCAAGAAGATAACTCACAGTTAGTTCTTGTGTGTGTATATTATGTTGTCTAGTGTGTGAGTATGTTAATCTAAATTGATTAAATATAAAAAAAAACCTTATTTCAATACAACAATATAGTGTAAACATTGTTACAGACATCAAACATCTTTAGATAGAACATAAAGATTATGACCGACAGATAGGTCCCCTGGCTCCCAAACTAGTTTTTCACCTGTGGCTTGGGAGACAGTGTTTCTCCATTAATAAAAATCATTATGTATGTCATAGCCTCATAGGTAACCAAAAATGTAACGAAAAAAGAAAAAAACAAAAACTAACGAAAAGCAATTCCTTGAATAGATCATAAAACAAAACATGTTCCTACATGATTGTGAGAGGGTGTGTGAGCCTTTGTGGGTGCGTGTGTCTGTGTGTGTATTGTGTTGATGGGGTGTAAATTGCATATAAAATCTTTGTGTCGTTAAAGTCAATGTGTATGATAAAAGTATTAAGTGTTGGTGACAGTCAAAAGATGGCGCTAATTTCTCCGAAACTTCGACGAAAAATTGACATAGGTAACTTGGCAATTGATCATACATTTTCATCTATCAACAATCAATATTGTAGACAATAGTCTTGTAAAAAAAATCTCTTTATGTGTCAGTATTAATGACTTTAGTACTACCCAGGCTTGCCATTTTTCACTTTTATGCCCTTAGTTATAAGGTTGAATAGTGATCGACTGTTATCAGTGCTGTCGGTTGTACATACCTACATAAAATCACGACTTTTTATATCGGTGTTGGTGAAACTACACAACGCCAACTGCTACGATCCTTACATAGGTACTACTTTTGCTTCGTCCACGGTCATACGTTTGGTCATACACTCACGCCGGTTGCAAGTACTACTCTCCTGATCTTTTTGAAGAACTTCACCACAAAACGCCAACGTATGTCCTTCTAGGATGTCCCTTTCCCAGCGTTTTTACTCATATCTTTGTACCTCATTATTACCGTACCTTTTGTTAGTCTAATGCTCTCAACATGACCAAACCATTTAAGCATACTCTTTTCAATGTTTATCACTACTTCTTCTAACAGTTGAGTCGCCTCAGGTGGCTTAGATACTTTAGTTTCTGCCTACACTTATGGGAAAAAAGCGTGCTTTTGTTGCATCTCCTTTTAAACCGTAACTTTGTCTTATCACCCTAACACACTAATTAGTGAATTAAATGCATAACTAAACGCATATTCTAAAGGCGCGCTCCCGCTATGCAAGTTGCCTACACTTAGGTATGGATGTCGCATGCATGGCATGTGCCGGCCGCGATTAAATTAATCTTGATACGGTCAGCATAAAAGCAGTGATGACTAGGAGTTTTATGAATATACTTTTAAATCAAAGGAAGTAATTAATAATGCAGAAAGTATTTTGAAGTATTTGATTGCGAATAAAATAATTTTTTACTTCTTTCACTTAAGTTTGAAACTGGATTTAGATGACTACATTTTTAATAAATTAAACTTACTGTTTCTGTTAGCTCGACAAAGGCCTCTCCATGAATTCTAGTTTTTTCGATCAAGGGCTAATATGAACAAATAATTAATAAATAACTACATATGTGCCAGACAGAGACAGAGAGAGAGCGTGCTTCTGACCGCATCGTCGATGCTGCCGCGTACGATAGCATTCCCGCTCTAGCAAATGACGATTTTGAGCGACAGAAAAGGAGGAAGAATTAAAATGGCCGTGTTACTAGATGAGGTTCAACCGTTAAAAAGTTTATATTTCCTTTAAATTTAGTATAAGCCGCCTATTATGTTCCCACTGCTGGGACGCAGGCCTCGTTTCTGTGAGTGTTGGTAGTCATAATGAAAAGTGGAAAGACGCTATTAGAAATAACTGTTTTCTAAATTAAATAGATATCGAGTAAAGATGGCAGGTCATTGTTGAATAAGGTCATCCGTTCCACAGATTTTCATTTGTTTTCTCCTTATTCGCTGTCGCAATACGCATGTCGCTTGAGTGGGTAGCTTGTGGCAACGGGGTTAGCATTATACGAATTATTTGAGTGTTTCCTTAAGTGTATTACAAAACAATTTACATTTTTAACATTGGAATGATTTACAAAAGGAATCGTACTAAAAAAATGTTGTATATAAATTCTTTCATTAATGAATTACAGACCAATTTAATTAGCTGGGTTCAATGACATAAGATAGCCGAGCAACAACCGTTAACACTGAATACTAGGTCCGTAAATAGCTCGTTTTAATTTTAGTTTCTTTTTTATCAAACCATTTCAACCGTGAATGTGTGTTTAAATAAGCCAGACACTGTTTAATGCAATGGTATTACTATGTATATTTTGATACCAATGCAAAAGACTCTGCCACGACTTCCTGATTGAACCTATGACAGTAATGACTTAGTCCAAAATCTCCAACACGCAGCCAGAAGGCAATAAGTTATTTATCACGCTAACAAGCGTATAATAAGATTTCATCTCAAACAGAATGCTTTATTTTTAATATTTTTATACGCAAACCCTGCGTAGGGAACATAGCTGTTTTTGACATGGAAAGAAAAACAGACCGCTCACAGTTCTCGAAATTCTGAGAACTGTGAGCGGGGTGCGATGGTCTAGTTGGTTAAGACATCCGGTGTACTGAATCGGAAGGTCGCAGGTTCAAACCCTGCTCGCACTCGAATTTTTCTTTCCATGTCAAAAACAGAATGCTTTATGTCTATGAGAAGAGGTATTATCTCTCTATAATGATGCAGTGCGCCAATATCAGCCTACTTTAGAAGCGTATGCGTATGCGCACTGTATGCGACGAAGGCTTCTACCATACACCTTAGGGATCAATACTACGACAGTTATGCGTCCTAGTGTTATGTTGGTCTAATAGTCGCAATCGCGGCTGATCAGCATGAGGTCCTAGGTTCGATTCCCGGGTCGGGCAAATTGTTATTGGGTGTTTCCATCAGGAATTTTTCAATAGCAGCCCCGGAGTCTGAATTTGCCAGGTTGATGGCAATAGGCTCGCCCCCCTTTAACATGGGACTTAAATATAACTGGCGTAATGTGGGTGTACAGTTAGTTATACCTCTGCCCAACCCTTCAGGGATTAAGTGCGTGATATGTGGTCTTGTGGTAACCAATATTACCAATTCTGATTACCCATCAACAAATTTAAATATCAATTAACTAACTCAGAATTTCTAAATATAACACTAATGAATTATCTAATTGACTGTAATTATCTGAGTAATGGCCGTCCCTTCGTTTTACCGGCACTAAAATAAGATGGCAATTGTGCCAAGCGTGTGTTTGTAAACAAGACTCGAAGACGCACGCGCATGATAAGATTCTTTTGCAAGTATGTGTATGTGAAAACAGATGTGTTGACCTACCTTTGTTTGGGGCTAAGTATATACCTGTTTTTTATGTTTACCCATTCGGTCCCACAGATGGGCAAAGGCCTACCTCCTATACCTTTCCAAATTTCTTTGCGTTTTGTCTTCTCCGGCCAATAGCCAATTTAGGAATAAGTCTAAATTGTCACACCAATCATTTCTTGGGGCTGCCACGGTATGGACCCCCGTCTTCAGGCCTCCATTGTATGAATATCATCAGATCCTAGCCTCCTCCTGAGAGGAAATGGGCCCTTAAATCCACCAAACGGAACCAAAGCGAATTGATGGACACACCCTCTCACGAAGTGGAGGCCTGTGTCCCAGCTGTGGGAACGTTATAGGCTGATTATATCATATCGCAATGCTGGCCTGTATATGAATTACATAAATATTGTTCTGAACGTTCATCGCGACAGAGAGTTGAACCTTTGACCTTTTACCAGCACTAAAGGTTGCACCCTATCCGTATATACAACCGACTTATAAACACTGAACCAACGCCCATCCAGGCTGTTATGAACTATTTCCTAGAATTCGCCTGCCATACCAAAATTCAATTAGAACTGGTAAAATCCCTGTCAGAATTCATCAGACTTTCGATTATGGGTTCGACACATGTTTGTGTCGGCATGATTTGCACAGCTCGGCGACAGAAGCGAATAGTTTATGTATGTACTTGCATGAAATGACAGATTTCTTTTGTTGGTCTGTCATTTTGTCGATTCTCCCGTCGACAAAACCCGTTTCTACGGTGGTCGTGCCACGCGTGCTGTAAATATAAACATAAGCGAAGTCGGTCGGCTTAGCTTCAATTGTGCAGATCTAAACATGATTCAGCCATGATGGCATGAGCCGAATGAAAGCCCAATATGTGCAGATATTCCTTCGGGTTGACAATGCTGTAAGAACAACCGAACTGAATGTGGCACCTGAACAAGGGTTTATTTAGCCCACTTCTTACACACGAGTACGTGAGTGGTTTAAAAAAAAAAATCAGGCGCGTTATCGGCTTAACGGACAGTCTCTGAATGACCTATATTCCTTATTTAGCATGGATGGAACGGTTTCAACGAGAAACAAAACGACATCAAAAAAGTTTACACGTTGGATGTGCACCCAGAAGTTTTTCAGCCCGTTGAAAAAATATCCTTTACGTTTGCTATCTATTCGCTGCTGTGACGATTTATTTCTAGTTGAGGCAGTGGGTCATTTGATATTTTTGTTTAAAATAAACTTATTCCTTCAGTTGCACGCGTATTGTTATGTGTAGCTCCTAAACAGCTCTCAGATAATCCAAGGAAGCTATTGACTCGAAGCTTTCTACACACATCCATATCGGAATTTGAGCTCAAAACGATGACATTAATGCTTTGCTAACAGTTAACGAGGTTCTTGCAAATGATGATATTACTGACTAATACATTAAAATTATATTGACACACCATTATTATGAAATCATATCTTTCTAGGTAGTTAAATGGTAGCACAGCGATGCTTACATCTGTATACGTGATGGGTTGCATTTATTTTAATAATATCTGGTATCCGTTTTTTTAGGTAACGGCCCCAATTTAGAAATGGTGGGTTTGAACCCAGGTAGTCGCGTTACTTTGTGTAATTTTCATCACCTCTGATTTTGAAGCGATGAAGGAAAACATCGTCCGGAGACCGGCAAGTCCCACAACCAAAACTTTCGAATGAACTAACATGAGACATAACCAACATGCACAGGCGGAGGGAGTGGGCTGTAATCCACCACGATTACAGCCCACTCCCTCTCATAGGGAGGAGTGTGTCCCAGCAGTGGGGACGTTATAGGCTGATTATGATGATAAACCTGTTTACGAGCATTTGTGCTACACTAGGCTTGATGTCTATATGTCATAAGACTATATTATCATCAAGATAAGTTAGTTCGCCCTTGACTTTGACCATAGTAGGATAGTCGATACACTACAATGGATGACTCAGCACATGCTATACAAAATTAGCTAACGATCAACTGCAATTAACTAGTTACAGAGCAGCTGAAACAACAATATGGCGGAATGACAATGGGATTGTGTCCTTATCTTGATCGCTTAAATACATTAACTCGTCATTAAGTCTACCGATAATGCATTCAAACGATGTTCGCAGAAATATAGTCGTTCCCTAATGAAAAATACTCTTCTTCTTTGTCGCCTTGGACCCTGACTTTGGGCTTTAAGAGGAGGAAAAGAAAAAAGATACGATGGCTAGACTGTGTGAAAGGTGGTACGGCTAGAAAGGGCTAAGTAATTATTGAGATGACGAGACGTATGAAAGAAGACGTGCTGCACCGACCCCAAATAAATAAGGGTAGGAAAGGGCAGGAGAATGATTATAAATACAAGTGAATTTGAAGCGGGCTTCGATGAAATTTCACATACGAAGAGACCATGACTTGGTCATTATCCCACGGGAACCCTAAGTTCCCGTGGGATAATGTTCGACCTCCACGCGAGCGAAGCTCTGGGCAAAAGCTAGAAGTTATAACAAAACCGGCAAAATGTGAATTTTGGCATAAGGAAATTTTGGGAGGTTGGAGATAAAGTAAGAAGAACGATGATTTGTCTTCTAAAAACTTCTCATACCATCTAATAACGTATTAACAATGTTTAGTTCTACATGCTACCTCGCTAATGATTTATTACAAGGCACCGCGCCGTGACCTGAACTGCAACCAAATCAATAGTTTCAATTACACCAATCACGATTGAATCTGTATTTCTCTTGTGACCTATATTATTCAGTTCGTGGAAAGCTAGGTGTTTGTTATATGGAGCGTTTTCAGCGTAGCCTTTTCCTAGAATTCTAGCCAGGCTACCTGGTTGTACGCCGAATCGATAATAATAACATACGCGTGAATTTACATCTCGCTTTTCCATATACGCATCCCATGCTATCATGCTTGCAGCTGCTTTTATTTGCTTTTCATTATGGTTGATAGTTGGGGGTTAATTAGTTTAAACCTTTTTGCCTATCATCAAGTTTTCGACGAATTCCTTTCCTGTCTCAAGCCCTAGAACTTCAGAAACCTTAACCATGTCTGTAGGTTAGATAAAACAATTTGTTAAAAATAGTAATCCCAAATTTCGGTTGACCTTGTATCCTTGTAGGTTGGAATAAGGTTATGGTGTAGGTTAAGGTCAGTTAACCAGCATGGCGGCTGCTTCATTTCAAATTGATAGCTTGCCAGAACTTCATCACCCATGAACTTTCTTGCGCTAGTTGTCTCAAGGCAAATGGGGCACTGAGAAGGAACTGTTGTATTCAGGTGGTTATTGGACATTTTTTGAGGCTGTAATTTCCAATGGAACCTGACATTATCCACTACTAAACGATTCATACTGACATTTTAATTATATCTTTACCAGTACCTAATGTAACCTGTATCATCAAACAAAGCATCTTACTACAACGCGAATCTTCACTCAATAAGTAATAGAGTTCCAAATTGATTGACATAAATCATAGTATGCAACACAACAAAATGTAACTTCACTTTCATTAGAAATCCCACTTAAAACTGTGGTGATAAAGTTGAAATTGCCATGATGGGGAAGTTGTAACTAAATAGTTAACTCAATTATTCATAGCTAGGCTACCGCCGCGGCGGTTCCTGTCGCTCATAGTAACATCTTTAAGCTATTGGCTCGTGTATTGAAATCAATATACGAAAGTACACGTGTTCTGAACAAATAGGGTTTATTAGAATTGCTGTTTGTTTGTGGAAATGATCCACAAACAACGTGCGTCGTGCACGGTGTCGCACAAGGGTTATGGTGAATGGAAATGTTTCAGTTTGTCATTATATTCTCTGGTATTATGATGATGTACTCATTGTATATGTGGCTTATATGGATTAAGCCGATTCACAACTTGTCAATGGGTTCAATTAATATTCAGTTTTCAGAGAATTTCTTGAGGAAGGTATGCACTTGTATGTATATTTCGCCCTTTGACCTTCTTAGGGAACTCATTTAATACTTCTCTCAACTCTTGACATAATAAATAATAAAGGCTGTGCCATAGTTATTATAAGCATTGCTTAATCGATCTACCGTTTCACCACCAGCCAGAGTTATATTCATAGTAGTAAGCAAATATACTCTTACCCATCTACCTGGACAGGGTCTGCATGTTGGATTACAATTCCTTTGGAAGACAAGACTTGTGTCCCAGTAGTTGTAACCTTATAGGCCGTAGGAGTTAAATCTGAACTCGAGACAATGTAACTTCAAATTCTGGTATTCCTGAGTTCAGAGTTGTTCTGGTATTCAACAAACGGAGAGGAGAGATGTCCGGGAATCGACCGACATCAACTGCTTGTCAACCGTTTCCACTAAAGCTAAGCGGAGACGAGATTAAATAACGAAATTCTATTGGTGGACGGATCTCCTCTCGTCTTGTCTCCGCTGGTGGGCCAGGCCTTATTCTGCGAACGTTTTGCACCGTGTATTTAAAACTAACCGGACTTTCTTTCCGTATAGTTTAGGTAGTGTTTATCGTTATCAAACAGGAAGTGTGGACCGCATAGCTTGCTGATTGTTGACCCCTCACTTGCTTATTGTTTTAGTATTTTGTTGATTGATAAGCGCACGCAGACCCGACGTATTTGTCAATTTTCCGCGTGACAACTGTTCCTGTTAGTTCTAGTTGGTTTTGTACGGATTATTTTTGCTTACTGGATAATTCTCGTATTCAATTTTTTTTTATTTTCTGCTGTTTGGTTAATTACCATGTTCATTAGTTTAATTAAACTAAATTTAAACAAGATAAAAAGGTGTAGTCTCACGATTCAAGTTGAAACTTCGAAGCATAGGTAGTTTTCAGTTTTTTTTTTTTAGTCTACTATTTTAGTTATTATGTAGAAAGATACGAACTATCGCGCTCACTGACGGTCGACCGCTTTTCAACCTTATGACTTAGGGCATAAGGTGAAAAATAGTCGACAGTCAGTGAACTCATTGGTACATTGTGTAATACCTAATTTATGGCCTAATGTAATTAGGTCTAGCATCGGCTTTGTACTTATATTCGCTTCAAATTCAGATATTAGATATGCTTATTCAAGGTATTATAATTTACGTATGTTATGTAACGTCAAAGTCCGTATTATGGCGCGTCATCTCAACTAACACTTCCAAAAATTATATTAAAAAAATAAAAGAACCATTTTTCTTTCAGAACAGTAACAATAAGTCAGCGATTAACGCACTTGTCAGCCGTTTAGCGTTAGTACATTTGACAACAGAATGACCTTCTCAATGCACACATTGCCAAAATGGCCGACAACCTCGACCTTGGCTAGCGTTTTGACAAGTCTGACCTTGGATTATGACATGTGTGAAAAAACCTAACAGAATACAAATACCGACAAAGTTATCTGTGCTGGTGGCGAAAAATGGAACTAAAGTAAGATGTAGGTGTGGTTGACATATTTTTGACATGTATTCATAGCAAGCAGCGCCACTGTGAGACGCAATAATAAGTTTGTCATTGTCGCGCGTGTTAAATATTATAATAATGAACATAGTCTCACTTCTGATTTAATAACAATATTACCTTGTTACTGTTTTTGCCTCAATCAACTTTTAAATGTCGATTCGGACTTAATTTTATTTTTGTTTATTCATAACTGACATTTAAGAAAATTCAGGTTTAGCCTCTTTTTTACTTAAAAAATACTAATTGCTAACTCGATTAAAATCACATTTATTGTTCTACCGGTAAGTAGATGTAGAATATCGTGTTGTGGATGCCCCCCTCCTCAACCCCCTTTACCTGTACCTACTAAAGATGTTAAATAATATTTTATAATGCCTTCATTTCCCCACGATACGGTTAGCTTAAACCAAGTCAACTGGTTGACTGCCTAGCCAAACAGCAACCAACCGTTTGCTATTACGGTGCTCCGGTAACTGCAGTCTCAAGACTTGGGGAGATAACCTTGTCTTTAGAAACAATTATTGATAGAACATCGAACCTGTTCTATGCGTGTAAAGTGTTTCTAATTACTTTGTTTAACGCGATGTATTCTGTACATTTGAAGTAGCTTAATGAGCGCAATCAGTGCATTTTGTTGTGCAGTTTCAGTTTTGCTGGCAAGGAAGTTATGTTTTGGCACTTTGCAGTTGTTGTTGTTGATAAATTGGGTGATTAGAATTAGCACAAAGTATCACTTTTGCGTTTATGAATCAAACGGTATACTAAAACTGAACATTTGGAGATCATACTAACTTGGTAGTTGCAATTTTTCAGAGCTTATTCAATAGCTGGTGAAAAAAATCTGAATCAGAGTTTTTTTAATGAAAATACTCAAAATTCTTTACTAAGCTGACTATTTTCACACAACTACACAATACTAACTACAAAATGACGTAACCTAAATTCTTGCGATTCTACTCACTTTAAAAAGTCGAAAGCTTCGCGGAGCGCATGCGACCTGCGGTCGGTGCGCACGAGTTTTCACTTTCACGGGCCGTTGCCCCTTCGTCCAACCTCGGCACACTTCGGCTCTTTGGGTCAAGGTTACACGGACGGGATTTTGATGTGATATGGGGAGTGGGGACATGACCTTCGTATTTGGGACGAGATGAGAATATTTATTAGAAGATAAATCGGCAGTTTTATGGGTAAGTTAGTTTGCCAATTTTGATGGGATTTATGGAACAGTTAAAACGTGTCGTTAAATTGATTTATTACTTAAACTGAACCTCTTTTCTAGGTCTGTAAAAACCTCGATATTTTGTATTAATAGAAAAATGTAGTGGGGAAAGTTGAAGACATGCAGCACCGAATATATTGTAATATGGACAGAATATGGGAGGAATGATGCTCTTGACAACTTATTGTTTTAAACCATAATGTATGGAGTGACGTCAGTTTACTTCAACAGAGCAAAATAACAATACTCTAAAGTTAAGTTTAAACAATAACCTGGCTAATTCGCGTCAGCACGGAAAAAGAATATCGTGAACGCATAATTAACACACATTCCTTGTTTACGGGGCTGTCACTTGTCAGATACAGATACAAAAAGATAAGCTGGCTGTGTTGTTGTTTATGTTTTATTTTTAGTACCATACCTGCTCATTTATGGTCCAAGAGACCGGTAACTATTCATTTGCTCCAAAAAAGACCTTATCTGTTTCTCAGGGCAAATTTCAGTGATGAAAATAAAACCGTAAAACATTGTTACAGAATATTGATAGTGGCTGATCGCGTTCAGTTACATAGGAGAAATCGGGCCTTAATTTTATGCAAAGAAAGGCCACAAATAAAAAAAAAAAAAAAAATATTTATTGTCTCTTTATGCTTACAATCGTAGATGAAGCCCTGAACCCCACACTAGGATTCCCTGTGTTGTGGGGTCCAGTCTCTTTCAATCCATATTCAAATGGTACAGTTACAAAGACATTAGTTTTAGGTAACTAAACTATAACTAGGTTTAAAACAAATTCAGTAGTTTTTGTAGAGTGTGGTTTAGTGAATGTAGTGTGGGAAGTGTAGTGCGGTAGGTGTAGTGAGTGTAGTGTTGTAGGTGTGGGTGTGTGAGTGCATGTGAGAAAATCCACAAGCAAGAGGGAAAAATGGGTCCTTACTAGCTTCCATAAATCCAAACGGCTATGTAAAGCATTTCCTTCAGTTCTTTATTCGTTCTGGCAACCCTAATACTTCGTTATCGTTTTCAAACGGCTCGTGTTGAATCATTGATGTATTAACCTAATTTTGGTACCTTCTGTACATACAAACACGACTGTCAATAGGTTACTTACCGAGGAAATTCTACAGATAACAAGGGACGAATAGTTATTATTTTCCTCGGCGACTATGGACACCATTTCGAAATTTAAAAAAGTCGTTTTCTAAATGCTGGATATTTTGAAATAAAGGCTGACATTGTCGGGCCTGTGGACGGCGAGTTATGGGCTAGCTCGCCATCCGGCCGTCTTATGACGACAGGCCGTGTCGACGGCACGTTCGTGTTCCACGCGCGCCTCAAAGAGATGCCAGCAACCGAGTAGGGGTCCGCATGGGCCGATGCCTGCCAGAGCTGCGGGACTGTTCGAAAGAGACACCGTGGCCCTGGAACACAAAGGGCAAAGAAGGAACATGGATGGGTTTTACACAGTACAAGTCTGACACTCCCTTCCGCTCCGCCCAGAGTGGGGGGGGGTCATTTGATGATTTCCCATCCGAAAAAAAAAATTAAAAAAAATGGCTGACATTGTTTAACTTGGCATGCTTGTAATCCCCGAACGGTGAGGCAGATGTCTATAGTATTTGACTTAGACTTTGTATTTTCTAAAAAAATATACTTATATCATAAGTCGAACAAAATTATAAGACTATAAAGCCGGACTTGTTCAGACAAATCTGATCCGAAACTAATACTAATCTGGACAAACCCTGCATTTCAAGCATCACGTTCCGATACATGTGCTGACAAATCTGTGTAGACACATGTATGCTGGTCCCCCTACTTTGTTTATCTCGCTAGATAACGTGTTTATGTTATACTTACTTATTTTTGATAAAAACAATGTTATTTGTTTATTTATCTTCGCGCCCGAGTTTGACTAAGCCATGACTGGCAAATCTTTGTGTTGAAACGAACTAAAATCATTAGTTGTTGTTATTTTGCAAATTATACAATACGCACACGAATCCGAAAAATCAGAGGCGTGACTTGGGTTCGAACTTTAGACCCATGATTTGGCAGTCCGACGGTCACACCACTAGGCTATCACTGCATTCACTTCATCAGTACAGCTCTCAAAATAGTGAAGGAAAACATCGTGAGGAAGCCAGCATGTCTTAGATAGAACCAAAGCTTTGAAGACAATGTGACGTCTACCACCTCACACTGGCTCCACCTGGTGGATGACGACCCGTTCCTTCACAGAGAAGCCCATCAGTGGGAACGTTATATGCTATTATTGTATTTTATGATGTGGGGTAAATCAATATCTACACAAAATGCGAGCTTCTGTTCCATCAAGATTTCTTTCTTTAGCAGCGATAGCTTTGACAATAATAACAAAAACATAGCTTCACATATCACTAGATAAGACAAAAAATATCCCTGTCCTTGCTGACGCGCAGTCTGGTAATAGGACCTACGAAACTAACTACATAAAAAAATGCTCTAGCGGCTTTATTACCGTGTCGGCTAGCGACGTCGAGTGGGGTCTTCTCAAGCTCCATTGTAGCTTTGAGAGACTGCCCTTCAAACCGGATAAAAATCTATGCAAAAAATACGCCTAATTGCTAGTTGAAATTTCTTGTAGCTCTTCTAGACTTGCCGTTGGATTTACATACATACTTACGTAAACTCACGCTTTATTCCCATGGGGACAGGCAGACACTACAGAACGCCACCTGCAACGAACCTTACTTACTCCTTTTGCTTCGTTCACGTTCTTACTTTTGTTAATACCCAGACTGTTGTTGGAATTTCATTTTGGCATAGCTTGTTACACAGTCTGGGAAATTAATTGTTTATGAAATTAACACACTTCGTCAATTTGTCGTGTTATAACCATCTCATACGACTGTCAAAGAATTGACAATTGAGATTTGATTTGATTTTCTAAACAATGCTTAATTATGGCTTTTGTGATTGTCATTTTCTTAGCAGCTTGTGTGGTACAAGACTTGTTTTTACTTAGAAAATAACAATGTATTATTGGACTGGTCCGAGACATTGACCATTTATCATATCATCAGACCAGCCCGAAGTCATGATAAGAGTGATAGAAGGTATTATCTAAAGTGTGACTGGCAAATTAGTAATCCGACATTTTGTTTGTGGCAGACCGTATAGAACACTACTACTTCTCTTATCGGAATGTGATGATCTCATAGCTTCTTGAATAAGGGCATAATGAAATAAAATCCTAATTTCATGCTATTATGGTTTTCTGTATATTTTCTTCGCAGCAACTAAAGACCTGTTTTAGGCCCGGACTCCACCAAAGCGGAGATATACGAAACGGAGAGGAGAGGAGATGCTTAAGAGCCCTAGCTTGATTCCTTGAGCTTCGTGGATACACTCTAGGTGCATCGACCGAAGCTGTGCGAAGATGAGTACTGGCTAGACCGGAGCAGAGAATGATGTGTGCCCAATTTAACGCGATCTAACACAAGACAGACCGCCGCACGCACATCTTTTCTCGTCTCCGATGTGCGCTGCTGCCTTCTTGGCCGCCGAGTGCGGAGGCTCTCGTCTCTGTCAATCATTACCACTAAAGCTCAGAGACAAGAAGGATAAATAAAGAAATTCTATGGGTGGTTTACGACACACTATCCTCTCTGCTCGTCTCTCGCTTTGGTGGAGTCCGGGCCTGAGAGAGTCCTACGTTTTCCTTCTTGAATTAAAAAAAAAAACCATTTTTGAAATTGTACCTTATAAAAAAACAACAAAACACGACAACATACAATAGCAAAGTAACCTACAGCCAGCGATCATCGACCCCTGTTATCGCTATCACGTTAGGAAACTGCTCTTGGCAAAGAAACCTGATATCACTGATAACAGGTGATACAGCACAGTGGTTGTATCTATCGCTTTGTTCTGCTGACTGTGGTATAATTTGTGTATAGCATGAGTTGTAATACTTCGGGGCCATGTTTACCAGTCTGGGATAGTTTAAAAGTTCATCTTGACACACACTCTCTGCGTGTATGAATACTTCCTAAAGAAACTGCTGCCCTTGTCCCAGCGCAAATATGTATATGGGTTAACTTCTTAGGGTCCATACTTCTGTATAAGTCGTAATTTCAGTAGTCACCCTTTCACTAACCATATCATCTTAATGAAATATAGGCTGTAAAGCAAACCTCAACGAAGCCGTGGTACTTGTTCTTCTAGTTCTTGCGATATTTTTTTTTGTCCTCTACCATATCCGGAACCTTCTAGTTACGGAGATATTGGTGGTCAAAGTTACAACTTACGAGTAATTAAGGTTATAACTTTACTTTAAATACCTCTATGACCCCTGTACTATGCATCCATCAGGACAATGTGTTGAGTGCGTTACATTGAGTCCTAACGTAAACCGCGATTTATCACCCCAAAAAGTTTCACAGCAATATTTTTTGCGTAGTTACTATTTGATGTACAGAAGGCTTGGTTGACGGCTTCGTGAAGGGTCCGTTTACACCCTGTGTAGTAAGAAATTAACAGAATTTCCCCCAATTTGCAGTTACTGTCTTATAAGAATCAATATTCTATGCAGTATACCTGAATTTACCTATCGATACTTAAACTGCTCTATCTTAACATCGTTTTATACAGTGTTGTTTATTTATTTTTTTACCGATAAGTACCGGTTTTCCTCAGCAACATACAACCTGTGTAAAACCCAAACAAGACATACTGAACTGGTTTTAAAATTTTCCTATCACGGATTAATTTATTTTAAATTATCATGTTGATATTGCATGATAAATTAATTACAGATAATTACACAGAAACAAAGTTAATTAGATGATTAACAAAGCCCTTTCATGAAATAAAAAAAAAATGTTTAACAAAGAATGCTTTGAACTTTGAGTGAGCAGATGAATCAATCTTAGACATTTCATAGACTAAAAACCTTTTTTTTTTTGTCTCCTAAAATGGTCTTCGTTGGCCCTATGACAAAAATTCAGATTTTAGATTGAGGTATAAGTAGACACATGTAAGCAAACGCCAATCACAATTAAGTCGAGATTTGGGCAAGAGAGCAGCGGTGGCCCAGTGAGACCAGCGGTGGACCAGTGAGAGCAGCGGTGGACCAGTGAGAGCAGCGGTGGCCCAGTGGTAGCGGCCCCGACTTACGAGCAGTAAGTCGTGTCGTGGGTTCAAACCCAGCCGGGCGCCTTACTTTGTGTACTTAAATTTATTTCATCACCATTGCTCCGGTGAAGGAAAACATCGTGAGGAAACCGGCACGTCCTAGAACCAAAATTTCGAAGACATCTATCAACCCGCACTGGGCCCGCGTGGTGGATTATAGCCCATTTCCTCTCTAGGGAGGAAGCCGTGTGTCCCAGCAGTGGGAACGTTACAGGCTGATTATGCTAAGGGCAAGAGAATGATGATGGTAGTTTTCACTGGTAAACATAGATCACCGCCTGTTTCAATGCCAATCAAAGACGTATTTGCAAACGCGATCACTTTTCAAGCAGATCTATCACAATGACTATTACAGGTCGAATCAATTACCCACCTTCTTAATATAGTCTTGCCGACTCCTACGAAAGTGACGGAAATCTATTTGTAGATAGTCGACGAAAATTACAATGTACTTTACAACTTATGCGTCAGCAAAAGAAAATGTTACGATGACGAAATTAGTCTTAATAATAAAGATGGAAAACACACAAGTTACATGACAGTGCTAAAAGACCAGCATGCACCTACGCGTCATTGAACATCCATCCATACTTAAATAAAGTCCTGCCCTCTTCACGGGCGTAAGCTGCAACCACAGAACATCAGCTGCTTCAATTCTTACATTACTGCATCCACGTTCATAGACCACGCTGATCACGCAAGTCCTTCTCATCATTGAATTTTAGATCAGACAGAACTTTCGCATCCTCTACTAGTGATCTTCGTTCGTGGATCGCCAGAAACTGTGAAATAAGACTTAAAATTCCCAAGTGTCACTCATGTGTGACACTACGGAAACACTGCTATGTTGTTGTAACAACTTAAATTACCCAATTATATTTTTTTTTTAAACAACCATGTAATTTCTTTCCAATTCTTCTTTTTCTCCGAAACAATAAATCCCGTGCGTTTAGCTTCGGACGTCACGATATAGACGTCAGAAGCTAAAATTGTGTGTGCCTGAAAACCTAGACATTTATACTCCGGTGAACCAGTGACCACTATATCATATCTTCTTGTCTTCTTCTATCTACTTGTCTTTGTGCAATTTTTATTTTATTATGCGCCATTTTTTGCGCAAATACATATACAACATTAGTTTTAGTATATGCGAAACCTGAAACACGTGTCTAGTATTTTTATGTAAAGAATCTATATACAAAAATTCAAAACTGTATCATGAAAAATCACAAAGTTATAAGCTTGTTCTGTTACATAGTTTTCCGCACAAAAACGTGGTCACCACGCAGCGTGCGCCTCCAGCGTCGTCTTGACCTCATTAGTCATAATTTGGCAGTACAGGTACCTAAATTATTGCGATAGATACTTAAAGTCGCTCGGTGTCCAACTTTTAACTTATTTAAATATTTTAGGAAAAAATATAACATGGTTTAAAAATGATTGAAATCGATTCAGTTACTGATTCTGAACAAACTATATTCAGGTTTCGCATATACTAAAAAATAATGTTGTATTTAATTTTTTTTTTTGCTCTGCAAAAGCCAACACTTAACATTCCTCTAATTCTGTTCTTTACTTGTTCTAGATAGTTTAAAATGCACGATCAAGAGCAAGACGGCGAGCCAGCGCACCATGCGCGTCGGCCAATGAATGCCTTCCTCATCTTCTGCAAACGACACAGGAGCGTCGTGCGCGATAAATATCCCAATCTTGAGAACAGGTATGTTTGTGATATCCACTTCTTCCAGGCCTTTTAGGATTAGTATAATCAGCCGTAACTGTTGCCGCTGCTGTGTCACAGTCCTCCTCTCTTTATGAGAGCCAAGCTTTTTATTGAAAGGCACATTTAAAAACTACAAAATGTCTTACGTGTCTGTAATTACACCGGTACTTATACTAGCACGCAAAATCCAAGCAAATCTTTGATGCATCAAAGATGGATGATCGCACTCTTGAAGACGACAAACACACGGCCATTAACAAATAAACATTACCTTGGGTTTTTTGTCCCCGAGCTATTGCAATATTGCGACATTGTAAATCCTTAGTTTCTTACTAGTAGTCTCGGAGACTAAACGAGAAATAGCTTCAAATAGGTATGCAAAAAAACACATGTTCACACAAGCTCCAAGTCACAGTACAAATATGGACTGTATGGAAACTAGGCCTGTTAAAATAATTACCTGCGGTCCATTGCAGCATTAGGGTTGTCAGTCTTAATTCAAATTCATTTATAATTAACTTACACAACAGAATACTGACAGGTTTAACAGAGAGTCCGAAACTAGGCATAGCCTGGATCTTGGTGACCCAGACAATACACAAAGTTAAAAAATTACAATGTTCTGCAAGCGCAAGAAAAAAAACTTAGATTAAATTAGCAAAACGTGATCAAAGAAAAAAAACAAAAAAAAACTAATAATTAATTACATTGAAAGTAACTTAAATTACCTTCACCCTTTCATGGACCTTTCATGAGGCGCTGGCAGGTTTTGCATACACCTGTGTATCGGACCTGGAGCAGGTAAAAAAAAAAATGCAACACACCACATAATTTTAAAATGCTTTGTGATTTTATGTTGATTAGTTATTATGTATTGAATTTTAATGTATTTTTATTTTATAATAATGGTTTGATTGGGTAATGACATTAATTTATTTTATTTTTAAATTTGATTATTACTATTTACATTGTATATTGTTATTTGACGAAAAATGATTGTAATTTTATTTTGTGTACTACTTAGTTATAAACATTATTGTGTGGTGTGTATTTGTCTTTGATTATGTAATCTAAAACTAACATTATTTTTAAGTGTACTTACTAACTAAATTATGGATCGTTGTGTCTGATGCAAATAAATAAATAAATAATATGCAAGATGTGACTGCAGAAGAAAAAATTGATTTAAGGTAATAATATATAAAATTGAAAAAAAAAAACTAATCGAAGTGATATCCGGCAAAAAAACTTGCAAATTGAAATCCCTAAGTCTATGAAAGCCGATTTTTAGCCCACCGTGCGGCGGCGCGCGGGCAGGGCGCATATGCGGCGGCCGATGGGTTAACCCAGCGGCTGCGCACCGTACCGCGGTACAACCCGAAAATGCGTGTGACAGTAATTAAAATACCTTTACATTAAAAAAAACCTTTATTCTCAATAGTTATAAACTATTCACGGAAAAATACTTTTGTCTGCTACGACACGTTTGGAATGTTTTATTATTAAATTTTATAGGTAGTGTAAACAATTCGCATTCTAATGAACAGCTGTTTTATGTAAACTATTGGGAAACAAGTACAGGGTACTATAAAACCGATTTTGTCTAATTCTTTGTAAATTAATACAGCTACTTTGCAGTTTATAATTAATTATGATCTCTTTTAAAGCAACACCGAAAAATTTCATCTATTTTTCGACTCACGACAGTCACGTCGCACTCACGACAGATGCGCGTGTTTCGTGAGTGTACCGTTTCGAACGTTAGTACGTAGTTTCTGTACTGTCCATATTTATACTGTGTCCAGGTGCCTATAGCATAGCATTCGATAAAACTGATAGGATACAGCAGTTTGCACGATTTTATACTCTAACTATTATAGTAATTGTTACCTTACAGGTCCATAACTAAAATCCTCGGCGAGTGGTGGGCAAACTTGGACAAGGACGAAAAAGCTTGCTATACAGGTCTTGCTAAACAGGTGAGCTTTATTTGACAACTTCTTATGGACTTAAAAACTTCCTGGTATTTATTTTGTCTCAGTTTACTCTTGGGCAAAAGCCTCCACTTATTCCATCTTAAAGCGAGCCCAATCTTCTTCTAGTCTTGTCAGAACCTTTTCAATTATCTCTTATACTTATTGTTGGTTTTCTGTCTCTTCAGTACAAAGACGCCTTCTTCAGCGCTAATCCCGACTTCAAGTGGTACAAGCTGCCTGCACCACCGCTCCGCACGCTGTCCTCCCGGCCCAGAGAGACCGACAAGCCCGTCGACTCCCCCAACAGCCCCAACCACGACGAACTGGAGAAAACCAACAACAACTCCACTAAAGTAGACTTCAACAAGAAGTCTAAAGATGAACTGTACGAAGCTGAATCTAAACCACTCTCCATGTTCACTCCCGGGAAACTCGCTGACGAAGCCCAAATGGGAGGCCTCAGCAGCCTCCTAGCCACTAAGACTGAAACTCAAACTACAAACCCTTATTACTCACCCCCATGCTTTAAGTTCAACGCGATCTCAACACCAAACGAATACAGATCTCATAACTTAATAGAGAGGGCCAGGGCAAAAGGTCCTCGAAATGAAGAGAGCATACGTGAGCTGCAGAATGCACTCACTGAGACCTCCCGCCTCTTCGAGGAAGACTTCGATGATGACAAGAAGAGGATATACTATGGTGCACCCAACGACCAGTTCACTAACCAAGATGTGATAGACCAAATAGTTGATAAAAGATATTCTTCTAAGGAAGACGAGTACGGTTATCAGAGGAACTATTCCGATGACGAGAAGAACATGAGGTCTGGTAGATCGTGCAAGGGGAAGAGGTACCAGGAGTTTATGGCTGTTGGAGGACTCATAGTCAACAAGCGACAGAAGAGAGACTCGGACAAGCCAGACGAGAACTACAGCGCGGCCTGTAGCTGGGACCCTGGCAGTCTGCGGGACGACGCCGCGGAGGACGAGCCCAAGTATAACAACTCGACTCACGAGAAGCCGGCCGACAGCGATGAGAAAACCGAAACAACCGACACGCCTGAACCCGACAATAATGGTAACAAAACATTCAAGGCGTCGGATTTCGATTTAGATGCAAAGATACGAGCTTTGCCTTCACTGAGCTTAGAGAAATTCCAACAAAAGAAACGCGATAACAAACGCAAGAAGAAAACCGTCAACTTGAAACCGAAACCGCTGGAGCCTTCGCACATAGTCAATGCAGTTCCTAGGTCCATGTTGGAGGAGAGGCGACAGATGGAGGAGCGGCGACAGATGGCGGAGAACTGGCGCGAGCAGGTCATCGGCAGCCAAAAGCGCAAGCCGCGCAAGGTCAGCATCACACGCTTCGAGGTCAGCAGCTTGAAGTCGGCAACCAAGAACATAAGTCCGGAAATAATGATAGCTACGGAAGCGCCGCGCACCGCGGCCCAGAACATGGAGATCTGCAACCAGTCGCAGCAGAACGTGGACCTGATGGCTCTGGCCACGCTGGCCGAGGTCGCGTCGCACACCTCCAAGCTGGACGACTCCTCCGTCATACTGAACATGGCCACCAAAGCAAGCGACTCCTACGCTTCCATGGTATAACTTACCAACCCAACTAGCCTTAACAAAAATTCCAAATATTATTTACTTTGTAATCAGATAATATTTATATATAGATCTAATTTTACATTGTACGCATAAAATTAATATTATTGTACACTTTTAAATGGTAGTTTTTATAACGTAGCTATAGAACTATTTATATTGAAAATAGAAAAAAGAACTATATGTATACCTTATTTTAGTTACGTCATTTAGGCTGCTAAATACTGCTTTGTTAGGACTAGAACATGTAAGAGTGATAGATTAATGTCCTCACGAATAACAACAAAGCATAATGAATTTTACTTATATTAAGAAGAGATACAAATAAAATACAATTATGATATCTTAGGTGTCGTGGGATTTGTCGACGTCATTTCATCACATCATAACGGTAATAAAACGCCAAACAAATAAGTCATTTTAAGATAATTGTAAACCTCATTATGTGTAAAGCTAGGTTATTTGAATCGCCTTAATAATTTAGAGATTTAAAGAAAAGGTAAGACACCACAATACATGCATAGACTGCATTGCATTTTTAAGGTGGCTTATTTTTCGTTTAATTGCACACATGCAATGATTATCATTTATATAATATTATATTTATATTATACATTAGTGGCGAGAGTCACGTTTTTGTATAAAGCGAATTTATCACAACTAATATTATGGCAACTGGAGGAAGGAAATATATAGAATTTTTTTAAAAGGCTGGAAATATATAAAATTATATCAATAGCTTTAAATTAAATGTGGCCTGACACTGGTATTATTATTTAGTTGTGGCTGACTGTCAGAAAAATACGATAGAACATACCACGATCGACTATAATGATTCAATAAGTGGCGATTCGTAACACCATATTTGGCATTACATCGCGTGTACTCGCAAATAATCGAATGAGTTAACTGCTTGTTGGCCTCGCATAGACCAAATAAACGAAATAGGCCAGATCTGTTAGCTGCAGGCCGACCCAAACGTGAAAGCTTTCTTGGTAGCGATCTATTTCGAGGCATATCTGAATTATCAAGCCACAACTTTGATCAAGTATTGCGACTGACAGTCCACCTCTTTGGATCTTGTGATCATGATCATTAGGCCAGCATAACAAACTGTATAGTAAACTATTTCCAGCCTAGGATTGGGACCTCTGTTCAAGCTATTTTGGAAACCCTAAAGATAGTACCCGTGCAATTCCTTGTACATATTTAATAAATAACGTATATTCAATAAATGCTATAGTCAATAGCTCAACAATAGTCCCAATCTATAAAAAAATTAAAAAAAATAAAAACAATTTAAAAAGAAATATTTATCTTTTTGCAAGATTTTATACTTACCTGAAGTTTAATAAAGGAACAACTCTATGGGGTATTGGAAAATCTTTTGTAGTAAGGAAACGTGATGTTATTTATAAAGAAGATGGAGCAATTGGCGAAAGAGGTGATGATAGTAATTTTTATAGTTGCCAGATGAGGCCTCAGATTACCGGCCGTATCACGCGAGTGAAACTCGCCAAACATTACTTTGTGATAAAATATTTGACTAGGTGTTGTTAGTTTTAACTCAAAAATATATCATCATTGTTTCATAATTATTATTTATCGAATGTCATCAAAAAAAAGTTTTACTCATCATAAAAATCGAAAAAAAATATCATTTCGATTAAACGTACACTGATTAGAATAATCTTGTCCCTATTAGGTACCTGAAGTTTATCGAAAAATTCACGAATTTCATGTGAGAAAAAGCAAAAAAAAAACTAAAATGTATAAGATCATTTTGAAACCATTTTTAAGTTATAATATAAATGTCAATAGTAGTAGATTACATGTTTTTAAGAACAGTGTTTCTCAAATGTTTGTTCTTGTTTATTTTTGTAATGGATTTTAAGGGGTTTCTGTGATTTTATTCTATCTCCTATGTTAAGGTTGCCGGCGTGAAGATTTCGTTTGCAGGTCTAGTCTAGATTAGGGTTTATAATGAAAAAAATATTTGATCAAGTACGAAATTCGAAAAGTGCACTTATATTTTTTAAAGTTACAAACGATGACACAAGCCATAATGTGACATGCTCATCCAAAGACCAAATGTATTTAGAATAGAAAAGCTAGGCTGTAGATATTGTATATGTAATAATATAGGTGATATATATAAAATATTATGTATAATAAATATCTAAACAACTCGTCAATATTGTGGCATTCCAAATGTCGAAATTATCATGTTACTCTTTATTATTTCATTTGTTGCATTTCTTTTTTGTTTTTCAAAAAATAAATTATTTCCACATAGATTTTAAACTAAATAATTGTTGATTTTTATGTAAAGTTTAATTGATTGTTACGTTTTATTAGAAAGGAGAGCTTTTGATGGTTCCTATACGAGATTTTTAATGATGAGCTTTACTATATCAATGAAAATAAATTTAATAAAATATCTACATAAATTACAGATTACTTATGAAAAATATATATTTTGCCTTGTCAACATAGAGCCTTATTTTAAATTGAAAAAAGTCTAGTATTAAGGCTAATTGAGGGGGGCCAGTATCGGAAAAGGGATTTTAGGAATTATCACACAATTTTAAATGTATTATTAAACCCTCACAAATATATTTATGGCAATTGTGAGATTAAAATGAAAATCTCTATAGTAAAACCTGTAGGATCCGATTTAAATAAATATGGTGCTGGAAGATCTGTATTAAAATATTTTAAGAAACGCAGTCTTTAGTGTTCGCGAGGGACTGCAAGTCAAAGTAGGTATTGTAATGAATTATTATCGTTATTTTTAAGATAATCACAATCACTTTGTGCTATGAATTTATATAAAATATCTTGAACAAACAGTAGATTGTTTTAGCGCAAACTGATTGTTGATGATTTTTGTATCGGTACGGGAAATTTTATGTAGTTTGAGAAACACTGGTCTGTTTTTAATATAAGTTAGGGCATAATAAGTCGGTACCCAAAGTGTTTACCTGTTCGGTTCCAAAGTATATTGTTGAATGTTTTGTTACAAACCGCGGTTCAATCTATATCCTTTTATTGTAGTAATAAAGTTTATTCATATTAACAAGGCTTTTGTTTTATTTTTATGGAACTGTACAGTATCTAGAATCTAGATACTACCCGCATTCATCTAGATTCTAGATAAATGCGGGCTAAACATGGCAATTGACTGGCTGGATAATTATTTTTAACTGAAATCACGCAATCGTAAGTATGAATAATAATCGTGCTGATTATTGCAAAGTTATAAAAGGAAGAGATTTAATCACGCGTCTTGGGTTCGATTCCTTGGTCGGCCAGTATTCTAAGGTTTTTCTTTCAGGAATTTCTCCTCAATAGCATCCCGGTGTCGGGATGTGTACCCAGTTGATGGCAGAAATTAAGCCAGCGCACCATGCGCGTCGGCCAATGAATGCCGCCTTCCTCATCTGCAAACGACACAGGAACGTCGTGCACGATAAATATCCTAATCTTGAGAACAGGTATGTTTGTGATATCCACTTCTTCCAGGCTTTTAAGCATAGTATTAGTATAATCAGCCATTAATGTTGCCACTGCTGTGTCACAGGCCTGCTCCTTTAATAAGAGCCAAGCTTGTTATTGAGAGGCACAGTTAAAAACTACAAAAGGACTTCATCATCATCTTCCCGCCCTTGTCCCATGTTACTTGGGGTCGGCGCAACACGTTTTTTTCTTCCAATCTCCTCTGTCAACCGTCACGCTATCATTTACTCCTTTCACCTTCATATCATTCCTCACACAATCCATCCATCGTTTCTTTGGTCTTCCTCTCCCTCTCCATCCATCCACGTTTATATTCATCACTCTTTTAGTCACATGCGATTCGTCCCTCCTCATCACATGCCCATACCAAGACAGTCGATTCCCTTTTAGCTTTTCTGTAACTGGCGCAACTTTTAAGCTTCCTCTAATATACTCGTTCCTTACCTTATCCATTCTTGTCACACCACACATCCACCTCAACATTCTCATCTCGGCTACATGCAATCTTTTTTCATCCATCTTCTTCACAGCCCAGCATTCCGATCCATACAGTACGACAGGTCTAATCACGGATTTGTATATTTTCCCCTTTAATTTGAGGGGCATCCGAGGGTCGCAAGTTGTTCCAATGACATGTCGCCATTTCATCCATCCTGAGTTGATCCGGTGCGTTACGTCTCGGTCTACTTCGCCATCCCCTTGGACAAATGACCCGAGGTACCGAAAATCGGAACAGATCGGTATGGGCGTTCCGGCAAGTGTTATGGGCACAAGACTGGAGAGACCGCCGAAATCACAGAACAAGTATTCTGTTTTAGTCCTACTGACTTTCAGGCCAACATTCTCCAGTCTTTGCCACCACACCTCCAATCTATTCTGGACCTCGAGGCCACTCTCGGCAACCAACACAATGTCGTCGGCAAACAGCATACACCAAGGAGCCTCTTCCTGGATGTCCGACGTAAGTGCGTCCATTATCACCAGGAAGAGGTAAGGGCTTAGAGCCGACCCTTGGTGTAAGCCGACCGCCACATTAAAGTTGCCGGTATTGCCCGCTGTAGACCGAACTTGGGTACTACATCGACTGTACATCGCTCGGATCAACTGCACATACTTCCCAGGCATACCTTTCTCTTTCAGGGCCCACCACAAAACTTCACGAGGTACCCGGTCGTATGCCTTTTCGAGGTCGATGAACACCATGTGCAAGTTTTTGTGCGCACTTCTGTATTTCTCGCACAGCTGGCGGATGGCAAAAATGGCATCCATCGTTCCCCGCCCAGGCATAAAACCGAATTGATTTCGTGAAATTTCACTCTCTTCTCTCAGTCGTCTTTCAATAACTTTCTCCCAAACTTTCATACTATGCGCCATCAGCTTTATTCCCCTATAGTTATTGCACTCCAGCACATCACCTTTATTTTTAAAGATGGGCACCAGCGAACTGTTGCACCACTCATCAGGTATGGCTTCTTCCAGCAACAACTTATTGAAAAATAAAGCTAACCACGTCCATCCATCCACCCGTAATAACTTCCAAACTTCAACCGGTATACCGTCAGGTCCTAAAGCTTTACCATTCTTCATTCCATTTACTGCTATTCTCACTTCATCCATACTAACCTTTCTCACTAACCCCTCATTCACTGGTTTATTGTCCAGCACACCGTTCCAGTCATTCTCCTCATTCATCAGTTTTTTAAAGTATCCCTTCCACCTATACCTAATTTCCTCATCATCCGAAAGAACCATTCCAGCTTCATCTTTTACGCATTTATTCTGACATACATCCCTCGCCTTTCTCTCTCTAGCTCTAGCAAGCCGGTATAGTTGTTTTTGGCCTGCTGTACTATCCAACAAAAACTACAAAAGGACTTACGAGTTCGTAATTACACCGGCACTTATACTAGCACGCAAAATCCAAGCAAATCTTGAATGTATCAAAGATGAATGATCGCACTCTTGAAGACTACAAACACACGGCCATTAACAAATAAACATTACCTTGGGTTTTTCGTCGGGCTATTGCAATATTGTAAATCCTTAGTTTCTTTCTAGTACTCTCGAAAAGACTAAACGAGAAATAGCTTCAAATAGGTATGCAAGAAAAATACATGTTCACACACGCTCCAAGTCACAGTATAAATATGAACAGTATGGAAACTAGGCCTAGTTGTTAAAATAATTGCAGCATTAGGGTCACTCAACATTGAAATTTATTTATAAAAAAAAAATTGTGTTCTGTAGTGTAGAGATTAAACAATCTAGTTGAAATAACTAGTTTACAAATAAAATTTAAATATGTACATTTGTATAATCTCATGGCGTCGGATAACATCAGTAAAAGACGATAGTTCATAACACGGAACAGTTTAATATTAACACACAGCAACTTGTAGAACTATAGGTATAATTTATCCTTAGCTTTATCAATATGGCGTAACCTTTTACATGTTTTGGCTTGAGCCGTGAAAAGACGAAAACGTGTCGTACGCTCCTCGTCTGAGCAGGCGCGTAGAGGACGCCGCCGGTGGGCGCACGGTGGGGTAAAAGTCGGCTTTCGTAGACCCAGGGATTTTAATTTGCAAGTGATTTTTTTGCCGGATATTGCTTCTATTAGTTATTACTACGAATATATACAAAAATGACACCCGAGTTAATTTTACACAACAACGAAGGAATTTTATTTTTTATACGAAAAAATTGTATGAAGCTAGTGTGAAAAATCTAATTTTCTCTTAAACAGACAGGAAAACCGTAATATTCTTACAGGTGGTTATAGTACTAATTATTTATGATTTTTTGTCATACTCTACATAAAATTTATCGAAGCCGTTTTTTTAAATATTTTTATTCTAGTGTTTAAGTTGAGGAACACTAGACTTTTAACAACACGTAAAATAAAATAGCATCGGCCCTATATCCCCGAATTAGGAGGCAGAGGTTTACAGTACACTCTCACTTGAACAACTATGTTTGAGCTAGATATTTATGTATTTATCAACACAAAATGAGTTTTAAAACTTTACATACAACCAAAATAACAAATTTGATTAAAAACTACCCTCATTAAAGTCTTCTAATGAGACTGAAAACAAGTGATTACAGTAATTGTAATGATTTACTCTTCAAATAAGTCTGATTAGGTGATTATGATTCGCAACAATGCCAACTAGGGACCACTTTCACCTTTTCCTGATAAGTAAGCTAATTTGTTAATTACTTGTGGTATGAGTTCTAAGAAATGTTTTTGACGATTATAAATGTTCATTAGCACATCTTCCAAAACTTTAATGAGGGTAATTAACTAATTATCGACGTTTTGCAATAAAAGGGCTAAAATTTTGCTTTATAATTTAGTTTGTTCACAACAGTGTAACTGGAAACTTTACTCTGCGAATCTTGAATCAGAATGGTAAGTTTAATCTCCAATTTGGACTTGTTTGTTCTTCTAAAAAGTGAGAGTTATTCATTTAATCATGAAATATTTTTGGTGCAGTTGTATAGTTGTATCCCGCATAGATTGGTTGTATGCAAAGTTTTAAATCTCATTTTGTGTTGATAAATATCTAGCATCACACAATTTTTTTTTTTTTTAAATTATAATTCCTTCGTTTTTGTGCAAAATTAACTCTGGTGTCATTTTTGTATAGTAATAACTAATAGAAGTGAAATCCGGCAAAAAATCCCGACCTGCAAATTGAAATCCCTAAGTCTATGAAAGCCGATTTACAGCCCACCGTGCGGCGGCGCGCGGGCAGGTGTGCTATTCCGTAAGGATACAGTCTTGTGTCAGTGTGGCCCCAGCGTTGAAACTACAGTTTGTCTTTAATTGATTTTCATCTTTATGCTCTAGAGTATAAAGTTGAAAAATCTCTTAAAGCTAAACTAACTAGCTAGCTAGCTTACTATTTCGTCGACGACGACTTGATGCTAATTTACGGATAAGCGGCGTGTCGGGCGGCGCGTAGCACGGGGTGCCGCGTTGCGCGTTTTTTCCGTTTACGGAGAGGCGGCGCGTGCGTTATCACACGCTCAAACACAAACAAAATATGGCTATGTACGATGTTGTTTACGAAGACGCGGCGCGTGGTGCGGTGCGTGAGGACCAGCGGTGCCCTCCGCAACGCCCGCGGCGGATCTTGTGGCGGGTAAGCGTTGACCGCGGTGGGCAACACTGCGGTGCACGGGGTGTTGCATGAGGAAGGAATACGTTCGGCGCACCCCGCACGTTAGCCTTGACGGTTTCTTTTAAAAATCGATCTCTAATACGAAATTCTGATTATTTTCGCGTATGATGCCGCGTGCACCGCCGCGTTGAACGCCACGTCCGACGCGGCGGTGTCAACTGCCTTAGATGTTCGTATTTTCGCGTGTGACGCGGCGGTGTCATCTGCGGGCAACGCTGCATTTCAAGCAAACGCGCGTAAAATCGCTTCTCCGTAAACGCTCTCATACATCGCCATATATTTGAATTGAAAGCGGGCCGCACCGCACAACGCGCCGCGTCTGCGTAAATGAGCCCCAGAGAATAGCATAGCAGGCCGCATGTGCTGCGCAGCGTATCGCGTTACAACCCGAAAATTCGTGTGAAGTTAATTAAAAAACCTTGCATTCAAAAAATATCTTTATTCTCCATAGTTACAAATAATTCACTGAAAAATACTTTCGTCTGCTACGACACATTTCTAATGTTTTATTATAAAATTTTATAGGTAGTGTAAACAATTCGCATTATAATGAATAGCTTTTTTTAAAATAAACTATTGGGAAACAAGGACAGAGTACTATAAGAACCGATTTTCTCTAATTCTTTGTAAATAAATACAGCTACTTTGCAGTTTATATTTTTTCTTTTAGAGCAACAACAAAAAAAATAATTCATTTTCACGACTCACGACACACTCATGACTGACAGCACTGCGACAACCGCTTATGGGTCTCGTCGAAGCGCGATTGTGTGAGTGTGCCGTTTCGAACGTTAGTACGTAGTTTCTGTACTGTCCATATTTATACTGTGTCCAAGAGCCTATAGCATTAGCATTCGATAAAACTGATGAGATACAGCAATTTACACGATTTTATACTCTTAACTAATGTAGTAATTCTTACCTTTGCAGGTCCATAGCTAAAGTCCTCGGCGAGTGGTGGGCAAACTTGGACAAGAACTAAAAGCCTTGCTATACAAGTCTTGCTAAACAGGTGAGCTTTATTTGATAACTTCTTATGGACTTAAAAACTTCCTGGTATTTATTTTGTCTCAGTTTACTCTTGGGCAAAAGCCCCCACTTATCCCATCTTAAAGCGAGCCCATTCTCTTTCTAGTTTTGACACAACCTTTTCAATTGTCTCTTATACTTATTGTTGGTTTTCTGTCTCCCCAGTACAAAGTCGCCTTCTTCAGCGCTAATCCCGACTTCAAGTGGTACAAGCTGCCCGCACCACCGCTCCGCACGCTGTCCTCCCGGCCCAGAGAGACCGACAAGCCCGTCGACTCCCCCAACAGCCCCAACCACGACGAAATGGTGAAAACCAACAACAACTCCACTAAAAAGTCAAAAGACGAACCAAACAAAGCTGAATCTAAACCACTCTCCATTTTCACTCCCGGGAAACTCGCTGACGAAGCCCAAATGGGAGGCCTCAGCAGCCTCCTAGCCACTAAGACTGAAACTCAAACTACAAACCCTTATTACTTGAGGCCCAGGGCGAAAAGTCTTCGAAATGAAGACAGCATACGAGAGCTGCAGAATGCACTCACTGAGACCACCCGCCTCTTCGCGAAAGACTTCGATGATGTCAAGAAGAGGATGAATATGAGGCCCGATAGATCTTGCAAGAGGAAGAGGAACCAAGAGTTTATGGCTGTTGAAGAGCTCATGGTCAACAAGCGACAGAAGAGAGACTCGGACAAACCAGAAGAGAACTGCAGCGCGGCCTGTAGCTGGGACTCTGGCAGTCTGCGGGACGACGCCGCGGAGGACAAGCCCAAGTATAACAACTCGACTCACGAGAAGCCGGCCGACAGCGATAAGAAAACGGAGACAACTGACACGCCTGAACCCGACAATAATGGTAACAAAACATTCAAGGCGGCGGACTTCGACTTAGATGCCAAGATACGGGCTCTGCCTTCACTGAGCTTAGAGAAATTCCAACAAAAGAAACGCAATAACAAACGCAAGAGGAAAACCGTCAACTTGAAACCGGAACCGCTGGAGCCTTCGCACACAGACAACTCAACTGACAAGAAGCCGGCCGACAGCGACGAGAAAACGGAGACAACCGACATGCCTGAACCCGACAATAATAGTAACAAAATATTCAAGGCGGCGGACTTGGTCTTGGATGCAAAGAATCGAGCTTTGCCTTCAATGAGCTTAGGGAAATTCCAACAAAAGAAACGCGATAACAAACGCAAGAAGAAAACCGTCGGCTTAAATCCGGAACCGCTGGAGCCTTCGCACATAGATAACTCGACTCACAAGAAGCCGGCAAACAGCGACGAGAAAACCGAAACAACCGACACGCCTGAACCCGACAATACTGGTAACAAAACATTCAAGGCGGCGGACTCCGACTTAGATCCAAAGATACGGGCTCTGCCTTCACTGAGCTTAGAGAAATTGGAACAAAAGAAACGCAATAACAAACGCAAGAAAAAAACCGTCAACTTGAAACCGGAACCGCTGGAGCCTTCGCACATAGATAACTCGACTCACAAGAAGCCGGCAAACAGCGACGAGAAAACCGAAACAACCGACACGCCTGAACCCGACAATACTGGTAACAAAACATTCAAGGCGGCGGACTCCGACTTAGATCCAAAGATACGGGCTCTGCCTTCACTGAGCTTAGAGAAATTGCAACAAAAGAAACGCAATAACAAACGCAAGAAAAAAACCGTCAACTTGAAACCGAAACCGCTGGAGCCTTCGCACACAGACAACTCGACTCACGAGAAGCCGGCCGACAGCGACGAGAAAACGGAGACAACCGACACGCCTGAACCAGACAATAATGTTAACAAAATATTCAAGGCGGCGGACTTGGTCTTGGATGCAAAGATACGAGCTTTGCCTTCACTGAGCTTAGAGAAATTCCAACAAAAGAAACGCGATAACAAACGCAAGAAGAAAACCGTCAACTTAAAACCGGAACCGCTGGAGCCTTCGCACATAGACAACTCGACTCTCAAGAAGCCGGCAGACAGCGACGAGAAAACCGAAACAACCGACACGCCTGAACCCGACAATAATGGTAACAAAACATTCAAGGCGGCGGACTTGGTCTTGGATTCAAAGATACGAACTTTATCTTCACTGAGCTTAGAGAAATTCCAACAAAAGAAACGCGATAACAATCGCAAGAAGAAAACCGTCAACTTGAAACCGGAACCGCTGGAGCCTTCGCACATAGTCAATCCAGTTCCTAGATTCATGTTGGAAGAGCGGCGACAGATGGTGGAGAACTGGCGCGAGCAGGTCATCGACAACCAGAAGCGCAAGCCGCGCGAGGTCAGCACTACGCGCTTCGAGATCAGCTGCTTGAAGTCGGCAACCAAGAACATCAGTGCGGAAATGATGATAGCTACGGAAGCGCCGCGCACCGCGCCCCAGAACGTAGAGATCTGCAACCAGTCGCAGCAGAACGTGGACCTGAGGGCTCTGATCATGCTGGCCGAGGTCGCATCGCACGCCTCCAAGCTGGACGTCCCCTCCGTCATTCTGAACTTGTCCACCAAAGCAAGTGACTCCTACGCTTCCATGGTATGACTTACCAACCCAAATAGCTTTAACAAAAATTCTAAATATTATTTACCTTGTAATTAGTTATTATTTTTATATTTAGAACAAATTTCACATTGTACGCATAAAATTAATATTATTGTACACTTTTAAATGTAGTTTTTATAACGTAGCTATAGAACTATTTATATTGAAAATAGAAATAAAAAAAGAACTAATGTATACCTTATTTTAGTTACGTCATTTAGGCTGCTAAATACTGGTTTGTTAGGACTAGAACATGTTAGAGTGAGAGACAAATAAAACACAATTATGATATCTTGTCGTGGGATTTGTCGACGTCATTTCATCACATCATAACGGTAATAAAACGCCAAACAAATAAGTCATTTTAAGATAAATTGTAAACCTCATTATGTGTAAAGCTAGGTTATTTGAATCGCCTTAATAATTTAGAGATTTAAAGAAAAGGTAAGACACCACAATACATACATAGACTACATTGCATTTTTCAGGTGGCTTATTTTTCGTTTAGGGCAAGAAATACAAAACTTTTTTTCATTTCTCAAAAATGCCTTGTATTAGCTCATAAAACTTTGTGGTACACTTATTTTTCAATTTAATATTCTATGTAGCTTGTTTTTGGTGAAACGGAACGCAAATTCAAAACGCATCGCCCTCGATAGCGCCGGTAGTGTACCAGGGTGGAATTTTTGAACGTCATCTGGGGGGAAAGTACTCTACTGGAACTAGAAAATTTTACTCAAAGGAAACATTCTAATATAAAGGAGTGTTGCCTTTGAGTAAAATTTTCTATCTGCAGAATGTAGAGTACTTTCCCTCCAGCCCCCGTAACATGACCACCGTAGACAAGGATTTCTTTGACGGAAGAATCGACAAAATGACAGATTGTGTCGACACAATGACAGATTTCTTTGCACTATCTGTTATTTTGTCGATTCTTCCGTCAAAGAAATCCTTGTCTACGGTGGCATTGCAAAATTCCACCCTGTTGATGTTCTTGCTTTTTATTTTATTCATACATTTTAATTAATCGCTCTCTACTGGGGAAGGTATTGCAGGTCTATCCACAACAATATACGTAGACCCCTGATTACCAAACATTAAATATGTTACCACTTCTAACAGGCACATTTTATTATTTTTAATTTAACTTATTTTTATTATATTTTTAAATTTGATTGTGGACATTTTACATTTCATATGACATGGATAAGTATTGTATTAATTAAATTTTTATAGATTATTTTGATGTTAAGTTTAGATGTAATGGTATTGTGTGGTGTGTACTTTTTAATTACTAACATTATTCTTAAGTGTACCTACTAATAAAATTATGGATTGTTGTGTTGTGTCTGAAGTAAAATAAATTGGATTGAATAAGTGTCAAAGAAAAACTTTTATTTGAAAAGTACTTAAAGTTTCACTAAGCTTTTATTATAATATTGTTATTACAATGTTTGCTTGAATAAAGCACATAAAATTAGTAAAATTAATATTTAAAGGGTAAAAAATTAGATGTAATCAAGGCAGATCCAGATAGAGGTAAATGACGTAACATAACATGACATGAATGGCCGCGACAGTCACGGACGTTTGAACTGTCGTAGAAAATTGTAGATTTTTTTTTCCTTTTGAGCAACAAGAAGTAGTTGAACTTGAACGGGTTGATAGTACTATATTTTATTGATCTAAGTGAAGGAAAATTACATGCATATTCCCTATTGCACACATGCAATGATTATCATTTTTATAATACTAGCTGTGCCCCGCATGCGTTGCAATACACCTTTTTTAACCTACCTACCTACCCTACCTATTATTTATGTTTCTCACCGTTTAAACCTTCCCTGAACTTCCACAAATATTTCAAGATCAAAATTAGCCAAATGGGTCCAGCCATTGTGGCCTGACACTGGTATTATTAGATAGTTGTCGCTGACTGTCAGAAAAATACGATAGAACATACCACGATCGACTATAATGATTCAATAAGTGGCGATTCGTAACACCATATTTGGCATTACATCGCGTGTACTCGCAAATAATCGAATGAGTTAACTGCTAGTTGGCCTCGCATAGACCAAATAAAATAAATAGGCCAGATCTGTTAGCTACAGGTCGAACCAAGCTTGAAAGCTTTCTTGGTAGCGATCTATTTCGAGGCATATCTGAATCATCAAGCCACAACTTTGATCAAGTATTGCGACTGATAGTCCACCTCTTTGGATCATGTATTAGGCCAGCATAACAAACTGTATGGTAAACTATTTCCAGCCTAGGATGGGGACCTCTGTTCAAGCTATTTTGGAAACCCTAAAGATAGCTATTTTTGACATGGAAAGAAAAATTCGAGTGCGAGCAGGGTTTGAACCTGCGACCTTCCGATTCAGTACACCGGATGTCTTAACCAACTAGACCATCGCACCCCGCTCACAGTTCTCGAAACTTTCATTCCATTAACAACGTCTTACGGTGACGTTAGCGGCCTCTATTTAAGAAAGTATCGAACTAACTTAAACCAACCACGTTGACATTGCAGTCAAATCAATGTTGTATAGAAGTCGCCATACCAAACTAATTTACTGAATCGGAAGGTCGCAGGTTCAAACCCTGCTCGCACTCGAATTTTTCTTTCCTTGTCAAAAATAGCTATGTTCCCTACGCAGGGTTTGCGTATAAAATATTAAAAATTAGTTTGGTATGGCGACTTCTATACAACATTGATTTGACTGCAATGTCAACGTGTTGGTTTAAGTTAGTTCGATACTTTCTTAAATAGATGGCGCTAACGTCACCGTAAGACGTTGTTAATGGAACGAAAGTTTCGAAAACTGTGAGCGGGGTGCGATGGTCTAGTTGGTTAAGACATCCGGTGTACTGAATCGGAAGGTCGCAGGTTCAAACCCTGCTCGCACTCGAATTTTTCTTTCCATGTCAAAAATAGCTATGTTCCCTACGCAGGGTTTGCGTATAAAATATTAAAAACCCTAAAGATAGTACCCGTGCAATTCCTTGTACATATTTTTATTAAATAACTCAACAATAGTCCTAATCCATAAAAAGAAAAGAAAAACAATTTAAAATACTATGTACTCAAGTATTATAATGTAATTTTCCTGTGTTGCATTGTGTGTACATAAACAGTCAAATAAATAAATAAATAAAAAGATATATTTATCTTTTTGCAAGATTTTATATGTTTAGACAGGGAACGGATAAGAAGAAACACTATCCCTGAATATCGACGCGGGACGCCACCCGCCCTATTGTCTTCGAGTCTCTAACCGTGAGACACGATTCTTCATTGTTGGTAGATGGGTAGGTCGGTAGTCGAAATCACAAACAACACTTTACTCAAACTCCAAACGTTTATTTTCTATTAAACCATTTACAGGTACATAAGCTTTCTAAAGTTGAGCCGTCCGTTCGCAAACGTGTGACTGCTGAGCATGAGGTCCGGGTTTCGATTCCCAGGTCGGTGAGTGTTGATGGCAATAATCACGCCCCCTAAAAGTAACTGGCGAAATGTGGGTTGTACAGTTTTTGGAGTAACGAGTATGTATATGAAGTTTAATTAAAACAAACGTGCTCGGCAGAACCTATAGTAACCTACACCTCTGCCCAACCTTTCGGAGATTACAGGAGTGATGATGTTTAAATGTAATTCAAAGATATGAGGCAAAGATTTAATCCTAAAGTTGCGCGTAATAATGTCAATCATAACTGTGTCGTAGGTCTAGTGGCAGCGAAACTATTGCTAGGCTTAGTTCGAATCCCAGTTCGGGCAGTGTTATTTTTCCATCAGGGATTTTTCGTTAGGATTCCGAAGTCTGGATTTGTGCCCGCTTAATTGCAATAGGCTCGCCATTTTTTACACAGGATTTAAACATAATAATTCTCAGAACGTGTTTGCTTTACGCACACATGCAACCGTAAAGCTGCTGATGCTAGTGATGTACAGGATGTACTGCAGGACATCAAGCTAAAATAGATGGATAGCCCACCCTGTGATAGTCAGTGGAATAGCCACCAATCTGATTACAACCTACAACCACACAGAGGCTCGTTAGTATGGGACTTTTGCATTAGCTGTTATTTTTTGTGGGCATCATAAGCATTAATAGTTAGCTGACACACTAATGAAAAGACATCCCAATGTATCCCTATTTCCAGATTTATTTCAAACAAATTTTTTTATCGAAATTCCAAATCACTGTTCTACTCTGAAAAACGGACAGATCCACAGAGCAGACACAAGTCGGAGTGCCGCTGAGGTTGCAACATTTTGGTTAGCCAAACGAGCACTGAAATGTATGGCTAAGCCTCCTGGGTAGGGACTAGAATAGGTCGATTAGCCCTAGCATTATGATAGCTTTCTGGGGGAAAAACCGCTGTGTCAATGTGAACAAGCATAGATTATGACATCATGCATGACGCTATCGACCATCTATCGACATCGCAATCACGTGTAAGAAAACGTGTTTAATTGGTTGAATAAAGGAACTCTACAGATACTTCTGCATTTTGTTTAACTAACTTTATTTGAAAAATATAAAGAGCCCCGCAATTGAAACGAAACGCGGCTCGCTCAGCTACCGGCTGTCAAACGTTCAACTGTCAAAAATTGTTAAGATGCGAATTCGTTCGTTAGAAAAATCTAAAAACTAACGTAAAAATTCAGCAACTCTTTACTTTGGTGTGTTATAAAGTAACCCCAACGTCAATTTATGCTCACGTGTGTGTGTAGTTACAAATATTGTTGCAAATCTGGATGAAGATACTATGATCGCTGCGTCTGAGCCTCTGGTATGTTATTGTTTTTATTTTTCTTTCAGTAAGCAACAGTAACTTTTGTATTATTCTTCATGTTCTACAAGGAGAAATAAGAATGAGAAATTTGATCGACTTTGCTTGACCACAAGATTCAAGTTCACAATTAATAAACAGTGTGTATTTAAAACTAATTCTCCTATTAGGATCTCTTAAAATATTCCTTGCCTTTAGAGGAAGAGGGCAATAATTTGTACGAACTCCATTTGTCTGCCTATTTCTGACCGTTAATCTTATTAAACAAGATTTAAGAAAATAGAAAGCATTGCTTGTGAGTATTTTGCTCGAATTGTGGGTTACTTTACTTTACCCATTGAAAGTCTTTGATAATGAATAATAGGACAGTAGGAACTCGCATACTGATTAGAACTTATATCATCTTTTCATGCTGCATTTTGATTTAGATGACAAAGCATTCAATGATTCAGTAACATTTCGACTATTATACGCATTATTATCAGGGCTGTGGTGAAGTGGACATTACAATGTAGATATTACTACTTGCTAGTTAAAAAAATAAACAGATTTTGGTATAACTGCATGGTTGGTCTAGCGGTTGCAAGATCGACTGCTGAGTATGAGGTCCTGGGTTTGATTCCTAGGTTGGGGCCAATAATTGTAATTGGGTTTTTCCATCGGAATTTTCCCGTTGATGGCAATACGTTTTGCCCCTTAGTACATGGAACTTAAACATAACTGGGAAAATGTGATTGTACTATTAGGAACACCTCTGTCTAACCAGTTGGGGATAACAGGTGTGATGTTATGTTATACAAGGCACAAAATAATAATAACTATCAGTTAAGGACACACTTATTAGATCCAATAGAAAATATATTTTCTCAATCTCTATTTAACTTTCTGGCAGGTACCTGTTGATAACAAGCAACTGGTGCCCAAACAAAAAGATTAGTGTCTGAGATGGTCTTTCTTCAAAAGACCATCTCAGACACTAATCTGGATGGTCCTCAAGTGACTTGACCAAGATTATGTCTGGATTTTAAAAGAGACAGTGACCTCGTAAGTTTCTTTCAGCTGTTTCTTCTCAGAATAGTGAGAAGGTATGAACTGGGGTATGAAGCGCTGGCCCCTTCTAGTTTTAAAACATAAACTCAAACTTAAAGCATTTATTTCAATTAGACCATAACAGGCACTTTTGAATGTCAGAAAAACAAAGAAGGCGAAGCTACAGACAAGGCATAATAACTGGTGAAAGTACTATAGTTGCCCATTCCAAAGTGTAGTCTCTATGGAGAAGAAAGGGCAAGAAACTCTATAGACACTCTTTTCAATGAAAATCTTAGTTAGGTACATCATTCATGTTGAGATTATACATCAAAAATAAACCATGGTGATTAAGAGATGACCAATCCTTACTGACAGCGCCCTTTCACGAATATGACGCAAAGATCAGCGCCATTCAACTCAACCATTTTGAAAGGAACTAAATGATCCGACACACCCACCCCCATCAGCACGACATTTGAGTGATCATGACATTCTCTCAACCGCCAGGGCAAAATCGAGTCAATGAAAGATACCTAATGAAACATATCGTGTGAAACTGACTTGTGAAAGTGATTTTTAAAACCAACTTACAGAAATAGATATGATTTATGATAGTTCCAGATTATTTATTTATTTATTTAACACTTCAAGGACAAAGTACAGAAGTGGACTTAATGCCATAGGCATTATAATACTATCCAAACTAACATTATCTCATAAGGGCATATATTAGTAGTCTAATCTAGGAAAATTCTATCTAGCCATTATGCCATTTGGCCCATGAAAATTCTATTCTACATATCTCCCATTTTTTAGGAGTTTGTGCCACACGGCAGAACAGTGTTGGCGAAGCACCCAGGTCAGATCTACAGCAAGCACAACACATCAGCGTCGGAGAACTCCCTGCTGTACAAGCTCACCAACTTTGCCATCAAAGATGAGAGCCTGCTGGAAGCAAGGGAGGCCGAGGAGCAGGAGTGGTGGTGTATAAGGGAGGTTTATTATAGGAGTTGTGATGGTGTGTATTTTGGAGTTGTATTTTATGTGATTTTAAATTTAGATAACTTATTTAAAATCGTAAGGCTTTATTCAAATGAGGCTGATAGTCATCACTGCTTTTAGAACGTCGAAATTGTATAATTCCTCAAAATGCCTGCCTTTCACCATTTTCTAGTTATTTTGTTGGGAAGAAGTGGCACTACAACTCTGGAAACTCCAGATTATTTTTGGGTCTCTCACTATTATTTTAAAACTCAATTTGAGCTTTTTATACATGAGTTTGTTCTAGAAAGTTTTTCAATTAAAACTTATTGTTTGTTACCTCTGTTTCACGATTTTGTTAAAAAATACTAAATTTATACTTTGTAAGTCCCTCATGGACTACAAAACTTTTATGTACCTTAATAAAATTAATAAATATTATTATAAATAAGTGCCCACTTGTCGAGCCTAGGCCGGTCTCTTGTTCTTAAGTATTAAGACTTCTTGCATTTTTCAATACTGTGGTTTGTGACAATTGTACGATATTAGTAAAACCCTCGAAAAAGGAATGATGTAGTCGAGCACGAACCAAATGCTCGAACCACGTTTGTTCGAGGCTCGTAAGTCGGTTCACAATACACGAATTTGTGCTCGGCTCATGCTTCGCTCGTGCTCGGCTCGTCTGGCGTAGACGCAGCTTAATGTTTGTCAACGTGTGGCATTGTGTAGACCTTATAGCAACTACATAATGATGTTTTTATCTTGACTCTGCTACAGATTTCGAAGACGAACCACAGCAGCCGAAAGACTCAAAATATGAGTATAACTCCGAATCATTCCGAGCACCAAGTCGTCTCAAGAATGATTTCAACATATCCATCAAGTCAGAACTCATCAGCGGGATGAAGAAGATGGATACCGAAGGCATGAACTCTGCCGGCCCCTCTCGCGGTGGTAGCGCAAACAGTTCTAGCAATATGTCCAAGAAGTTTAACTTGAGTTCGGGGCCGAGTAAGAGCTCTAAAGCTAAGATAAATCCGAAGACTGATAGCTCTTATGAGGAGGAGTTGTATGTTAAGGGATGTACTGCTGTTTGGTCTAAAGGTAAGAAGACTTTTATTGTGCCTTGAACTCTAGATAATACAATAACGAGAACAAAAAGACACTATGAGATAACTCAAACCATGTATTCCCGCGATACGTGTGTACAGAGACCACGAAAGTTACGAAGTAATGTTCCCAAACGTGTAAATCTAAACCCGGCGATGTCTCTGGACATACGCATTTGGCGCCAAAAAAATACTTTCACGTACGTGAGGGCCTCGCCTTCCTTTGGCAATAAGTGCTGTAATAATTTTCTTATTAACTTTCAGGTCTAATCTCAACTCCAGCTACAAAACTATCAGACCCAGAGCATAGAGAAACCATCGCCTGCTACACCATAGATAACCCTATTAAACACGCAGCCTTCTGCAAATTCCATGTTGATATTAAGAACACCATGCTTATAGACGCTTTGAACACCCAGATAGGCGACGTGAAGAAAAATATTAAGATTGAAGATACCACTGAACATATACAGACTAAAACCATGCCAGCTATTTTGTTGATAGACAATAAGTGCATGAAAGTATACGCGAATGAAGGTAGGGAATACATAACAAGTATTCCCTTCCAAGTGAAAAAGGTCTGGCCAATGAGGTATGGAGTTTTACTCGAAAAGGAGGCTACACCACTGAGTCAAAACTCTTTACTACCTAATTCCTTTTTGAAATTTAATGACTCTCAAAACAGTACTTTTTCGAAGTCGAAGTCCAACTTTCCGTTTAACATGAGTTCTAAAATACGTCAGGAATCTGTCTCTGGATTCGACCAGGATGTTTCGCTACCAACCTGCTTCTCTTTAACTCATCCATTGGATGAGGTCACTCCTATTTTAATGAAGTCACCTTCACAAGGACTTCAGTACTATAATGATGGGGATATGCAAATTATGTTTGTGAGTTCAAACCCGAGTATTATTTTACTCTATGATTGGAAACTAGGAACCCATTCGCTTTGGAGGATCAGAAAAACTGTTCGAGATGAGTGTTTGTCTATGTGTCCGAATATGAATTCAACAACAACAGTCTTCAGTCAATCCTGTGACTACATTGGCAGTCCAATGCAAAGCCAAAGAAACGCAACAAGCTGGGCAACTGGATTAGGGAGTCCGTACCAATCTAAGAAGACACCTACTACTCCTACCATGTCTCGTTCAAGAATCAACAGTCCCATGGCTAACGTGTTCCATCAACAAGGTCTATCACCTCATGCGTCTATCGGTCAAGCGTCTTACACTTCTATGATGGCAAACAATGGACCGCAAAACCCTCCATCGCTGCCTTTATATCCGGATATCTGTCTGGACCATATATGGACAGATACCCAAACCATACGGAGAGATCCTATTGAGTCACCAAGTGACATGAAGACGTTTCTCCATACTGATCTAGTTGGTCACGATTACCTATGCTTTATTATAAAAGTGGGAGGTGTAAGCAGGTTGCAGATAGTGAGGTTGCAACGTTCCCACTCGCTCGGACAGACATCCAAGACGAATCTGATGGTTGGTGTGGTTTCAACAGTGTTGGCTAAGGATGCTGTGGTGCTAGAACATTTGAATATGATCGCGTTGATTGATGAAGCTGGGAATATTATATTGCAGTCTGGGAATTATGTTGTTGGGAAGGTAAGTGTCAGCAACTTTTACTTTTTGTTGTGGTAATGTACTTTCTAATTTTGCAAAGGACTAAGGGCCTCCAATAACAACGACGGTGGCGGGACGAGCCTGACTCCTACCAAAAGGACTGGCCAGGCTAGGAAAAGACAGTAGTGTGTGGAAAGAGCAGGAGTCCTCCAGCAGTAGGATAAAACCGTAACTTGCTCATAATGCGGTGGATTTGCAAGCTATCACTCTGGTTTCTGTTTAAAAACAAACCACAAAGAACTGCAGACCTTTTCGCGAACCTTCAGTATTTTAGTTGATACTTCCTGAGTAAAAACACACACTTCTGGTCAAAAGTATTATTGCCGATAATGACACCTTTCTTTATATCGCCAGGTCCACGTTGGCGGCGTCCTAGCCCGTCTAATAGACTCGCCGTACACCAAGCGAGCCACCTTCCAGTCCCCATTTCCCCGTCGCAGCAGTTTGTTACCAAGCAGATGTAATGAAACCTCCAACTTTGACGATTCAGCCTTACATCTCCTGTCTCCAGTGCCTCATACTTCCACGGCAGCAAGAATTGAGCAAAAAGAGAGCTTAGGTGAGAGGCTATTTGGGTGTTTTTTGCTTGCACATATTACTTGCTAGCCAGCAGGTGTACGAAAACCTTCAACTTTGATGATTCGGCGCTGCATCTTCTATCACCAGTGCCTCTTACTTCAGCGGCTGCTAGGATTGAGCAAAAAGAGTGCTTAGGTGAGAGGTGATACTGATTATTTTTACACATAAATAAATTGTGGTCTAGATGTTAGTCATAGTAAAGCGAAACTTGCGTGTGAAGAAATAGTGTAGACTTAGATATACATATGGTGATTTTCGAACAAAAAAAAATTACGAATCGTCATCATATCAGCCAAGACCTCTGCTACACATAATCAAAATCATTAAACTTGAACAGCCCTATTCAAAAGCTTTTAAAGTTGAGTTTGAATTGTTTTTTGATACTTGCGGCCCGCGTTATTGCTCTACTCTGTACAAGCCAGAAGAGACCTTTTCTCCATAACTATATTAAATTATTTAAACACTTTTTTGTTCCTATTATTCCCAGGTCTGTGCGGACTCTGCGACGCGTCCGGTAACCGTGTCACACTACAGTTTGAAGCAGGTCCGATGTACCGCATATCGTTGCCACCGTTGACCTGTTCTACGTTAGTCACTCGGTGTTATACTGCCTTGAGAGCGATTCTGCCTAAAGATGTTACTATGCAGGTGAGTTCTTTTCCTTAGTTTGTTAGACAGGGTTGTTCCTGTAGTACATCCACGTTTGGCATGCTATATTTGAGTCCCCTGTAATAATGGGCGAGGTTATTTCCATCAACTGGACACAAATCCAGATTCGGGCCTCCTACTTTAGTAAACTGATAACAGTCATCGTCCAATTGATTAATCCTTTTCCAAATTGGTTTTCATTCTTATCCACATCAGATGAAATTGGCAGAATGTTCTGTCTTCTGTTATCTTAAATACTGGATAACATACATAGTAATTGAAACAACCGTATTCAGGTTTTACAACAGACAGTCATTTATTAGTAGGGATCATAGACAATACACATTTTTCTCTGGTTAACAATAGAGGTTGCTACACGTCTTACTCTAAATAGTTTTGATATAAAATCAATAATACATCACCACATATTTTCTTCCCTTGTCCCATGTTACTTCGGGTCAGCGCAACACTTTTTTCCATGTCAAATTTAATAAACAACTTAAACATAATTTTTCGCAGGTAATAATAAAATGGTACGGTGTCCGCAACGCTCCCGGCAGTCAGGACCTAACTCCGGAGCAAGAATGGTCGATGTTCTCGAACCTTCTCCTCTCGCTCATTGGCTACGACGTGGAACGACTGCACGCTAAGCAAAGTGATGAGGTGTCCGACCACGCAGAGGTAAAGACAAAAACATTTGTTTGCACTAAATGAATGTAGTGAGGAAAGTTTTGTTTTGTAGTGATGTGGATGGCTGTGCGAGTAGGGCACGACCAAAGAAACGATGGAAGGACTGTTTGAAAGATGATATGGCTAGAAAGGGGATGACTGATGAGAAGTCGATTAATAGAGCAGTATGGAAGTAGCAATGCTGAGCCGGCACCAAGTAATTTTGGATAAGGGCAGAAGAATGATGATGACGCAAACATAAAAAAATTACAAAAAGAATAATTAGAAGAAAAATACGCGTTACATCCACTTAAAACGGCCATATAATGCTGTGAAAACCAGCATCAGGCACTAGGTGTCTGACATTTTGTGCTGAACTGGGCCTATTTAGCTCAGCCGTGAGTCGCATAATACTGTAAGTGCTCGGAGTAGGCAGATTGATTTTTGGTACTTGCATCATGAAATCTTAACATGGACATGTCTTTTTCAAAAAATCCCAGACAGATGTCTAAGTAAAAAAGACAAAAGACTCTCTTTGCCGAGCTATGTATCTAATACTATTTATATTTATTATTGGGTAGTAATTTTACCAAGAGGTAGAAACCAAAAGCAGGAATATTGAAGTTTCTGATGATAAAGTTAATACTCAACTAATTAAACCAACCTAACTCTGCCTACTCCGATGACTAGTGAATACGCCGTGAACTGGCCCAAGCCGCGGGAGCAGAGGGCCGCGCGACGCGACACACCGCTATGATCTCCGTCGCTTGACCACGTCTACTTAAAAGAACGCACCTTTACCTATTAGTTATTATCCTATGCAGAAACGCTGAACGCGGAAGCTTTTGTTTAAATGAAGAACCCGACTGCCTCAAGAGCTGCTCGTTAACATCAGCTCCAAAAACTAAAATAATATTAAACTTAATCATTTTAAAATCTGACTGTAATATGATGTAGGTATACTTTGGTATGCCTTCACCTGAGTCAAATAATTTTATTTATATGTTTTCTCTTTCAGGTTGCCACTAAAAAGCAAAGAACATCTAGCGATGGGACCTCGGACGACTGGGAATACCTTCTTAACTCAAAAATGCACAAAGCTATAGGACATTCTTTGAGCATGCTCAAACTACCCATTCCAACCTCCGATGGCTATCGCAAGGCCAAACGGACAAGCATCGAACCTGAAAAATCTAACTTATTCAATACAAATTCAGTCTTATTCCCTTACGTTTTACAAATATTATACTCCTTACATTTAGTGTACGAAGAAATAAAACTAAATACTCTTTTGTGGAGTAATTTAAAACCGCTTTCCACCTTTTTGTATCAAATAGCGAAGGATTTGAAACTCGATGCGTATGTCAACCATTACTGGCTGGATTTCCCTACGGAATTGAATTTGGAATACGAAGATGATTCTCAGATAAATGAGGGTAGTTTGAAGAAGTTGTGTGAGCCGGTGTACTTTAGTCGGGACCCGCCCCATGTGTACTCGTATCTGAACTCAATGCTGAAGGATTTGGCTGTTGGCTACTACCCGTATTTGGCTGAGGTTAATAATATGTCCAGGGATATTATTGAGGTATGTACTTTTTGTTGAGAGAGTTTTTTTGTTATAAGTAAACTAATTACTGAATAAGCAATAATGTGAAAACAAAACTTGCTTGCTTCTAAAGAATTATCACAAGCACCTTGTTTTATGTCATCGATTCGTATTTTATCCATTGGAAAAAATCTATTTTACTTAAAGATGTGCGCGCTTTCATTCTCAGTTCAACATCGTACACATCTAGAGTCAAAATAAAACTGATGCTTACTGATGTGGACAGTGGAACTTTCAAATGTAAAGGACAATGAGTGCGTTGTTTATTAAGCTACTGGGTATAGAATCGGCGCCGAAAGTTGAAAAACCTACAACATCGTCTTCTCTTCTTTCGATATTTCCAACGTCGTTATGCCTCTTACCACTAGGGCATGCGGAACCGGGTTTGGTCCCATAGCAAAACCCGTTTACTGTGGGACCACATGACTTACTACTTACTACCAGTAAAAGCAATGATGCTACATTATGGTATTACTTGTTTTCAGATTCTTACAACTGTCGGTTGCGGTCGCAGCGCTGGTATACAAACTATCTCAAGTCGCGACACGGTGACCGCTAGCAGTACCCCTCGGGCGAGGCGTGATGATAACAACTACTGCTCACCTTACTGCCAAGCCGTTATCATGGCGTGTGATAAGGGTATGTCTTGAAAGGGAGACTACTAAAACATATCCAAAGTGTTGACTTAAGCCTAAATCGATATAGAATGTACAGTTAAACTAGAAAAGGTGTGTGCTTCGGTGATCTTCGTGTTCTTGAATAAGCACGAACGTCGCGCCACGAAGTAGCCCTTAATAGAGGCAAAGCTTCTGTCTTTAGTCCTACGTTTTGGACTCCACCTGTCATGCACAGTTGTATGAAGTCTTCACTCAAGCAGGTTACAGAGTAGTTAACCTGACAGTGAAAACTGACCAGATTGTCATATACATAATATCTTTCTCTTGAAATTTTCATTGTAATTGCGTGGAGTTTTTAATCTATATTGTAATCATGACAATGCAAAAAATAGGCAAGTATTATCTGTAAAATATTAGATTTCATCATGAAGTGTTCTTATTTCCGAAGATTCAAATTCATTTATTTGTTAGAATGTGGTACAATAAATGGTCTTACTAATCAGTGGTCTCATCACATTCTGCCACATGTGGCGTGCAAATATTTGGTACATAAATATAATTATTACAAGACAAAAAAATATAAAAATAGTTTGGTATGAAATAAAATAACAATTTGTAGCATGTCAGTTAAAAATATTATCTGGATTACATTCAAAATATTATTTAATGTCAAACTATTAAAGAGATACGATATGTCAAAGTTAATAAGATTACAATTCAATTAGCATGTCAGTGTCATTCAAATAGTCGTTTAAATTATAATAACATTTTTTACATAACAAGTCTTTGAATTCCTTTTTAAACGCATTTAAATTTAACTCTTTGATTTGTCTTGGGATTTTGTTAAAGACTTGCGGGGCTATGCAGAATATGCTTTTCCAAATTAAAGCTGTTTTGGCCCTTCGCCCGCGTAACATATCATACCGCCTGTTACGTTTAACAGTATCTGACAAGTTAGGAAACAGGTGTGAATTCGACTTAACAAACAAGGCAGTTTCATAAATATATAACGACGGTAGTGTTAAAATTTTATACTTTTTGAAAAATGGTTTACCTGTAGTCTAAACATGGCTCTGATGGATCGCTTTTGCGCTTAGATAGACGATAATTGCCGAAGCTCTTGCTATCTTTTGGAGATCTGTGGGTGACTTATAACAATCTCGCTACTTCCTCCAGGTATAACCCTCCGCGACATCGACAACCTGCCCCCCGCGCTAGGCCTGCTGCTCCTCACGCTGTTCAGCCGCTGCAAGAGCTCCCCGCCGGCCGACTGGCCGCCACAAGCGTATAACTTGGTGATGCGGGAGGACCTGGCTCATCAGGCTGAAGTCGCGCATACTATGAAGACTGCGTCCGATTATATGGAGTGTGAGTATTTATTTATGTAGTAAATATAGAAATCTAAAATTATGTTCTTTAAATTGCTTTTACAGACTGGTTGATTGCTTAATTGTAACATCTGTTGGTCAGGGGTTGTGCAAATAACACTAACCAAGAACTTAGTTCGCATTTATGTAAAAAATATTGTTTCAGTCATAGCTCTGGAAGTTCTGGAGAAAGACACCGTGTACACATTAGCGAAGAGGCCGGTGGAACCGACTCGCAGCAACCCTGAGGATGCTGATGTCATCACAGGCATGGAACACCTCAACACACAGCTATTGAGCTTGCTGTACCCAAGGGACCACAGGTGAGAAATGGCGAGGTGCTAATGTTCTTGAGCTCGCTTCGATCTTAACCAGGGGCAGAACATGACTAGCGCTAGCTACCCGTAAGGGAGCTAAATACGACAGCTGCGGCACTATACAGGATGTAAATTTTCAACGCCACCTGGAAAGTACTCTAAATACTGGAGATATAAAATTTTACTCAACATTCCTTTATTTTAAAAAATAAATAAATCTGCATTCAAAGATTTTCTAAAATTCGCTTGCCACAAAAAAATAACACCCTGTACTTTTATGGCATCAATCGATAGGGTCAATATAAGGATCAAACCTCTCTAACAAACATGATAAATTAAATGAAAGGAAAACCATGAAATCCTGCCTGCTATTAATGATGAAATTTCTTGGGCCCAGTAGGTGGTCACGTTATCGCGGTGTCTAGCATTTTTAAGTCTTCAATGTGCAGGTGTGCGCACTAGATATTCCAGAAAATTGGTCATGGTCTATTCGGGAGCACTGCATTCACACTGACTATCGTGAGCACTTTTAATTCCCGATTTTATCAGTTTGTTTGTAGCGGCCTACCTGAATGACCATGAGTCTCAATAATATTCCTTTCCAGAATGACAGAAGTAATAAATTTGCTTCAATCCTCGATCCCTGTGACTATCAACTTGACGCAGCGGCCCGAAGTTTCTGACCATGACTTTATTGAAGAGCAGGAGAAGTACTTGTTTGCTGTCAGTACTAGGACTATGGCGCTGCCCATTGCTAGGTAAGTTTTTAGTTTTAATTGTTGTTTTTTTGGTGAAAATATATGATCATATATGTTTCTAAGGAAATGAAATGACGAATTGATCAAATTTTTATTTCTGTTATTGTATAAGAGTGTTGTTTCAATTTTGAAGTTTTTACACATAATAACTGTTAATCGTTAATTATATTTCACGGGTAAAATATATCTCGTAAAATATATTCGTCGGTGTGCGGGAGTGCCAGTGCCATTGGGGGATGGAAATGGTCAGTTGCGCGGTTTCGGTCCGGTCTGGGATTCTGTGTAACTCTGTACCGGGTGACTCATACTGGAGAGTAGCGGGATCCGAGGCACGGTCTCTGCCGTTGGCCGACCGCAGTTAGTAGGGGGCCCAAGTACTGCACCAGCCACGTGGGAAAGGCTGCCCCGCCAACTCGCGAAAAATCCCGAAATGCTCCACTGTGCCAGTTGGCGACTGGGCGGGAGGACCCGGTGGCCATTTCGGAGGGGCTCGGGCGTCCCCACAGTCTCCAGATGAGTCTCCCACAGGTAACCGAGCCGCGTCTCGACCAACCTTCTGTTTCCCCACTAAAATACTCACACTACACATGAAAAAGCACAACAAAAAGAAAACGGTTTTGAAGCGGCAGCACTTCCTCCCACTTAAAGTGCACCTCACCAATATCAGGGGGTTGCACTCAAATCTCGATCCGGAGACGCAGATTGCGACTCCGTCAGACGTGGCGTACCTCAACTACCCAGGTTACTCGCTTGAACATAAGTTCGTAAAACGAGCTGGGGTCTGTGTGTGCGTCCGCGATGATATATGCTTTCGGCGTCTCCGTTGCTTTGAGGATTCCGGGTTATCTACTATCTGGATACTGGTGGATACCGGGGTAGAGAAATCACTGTACGTCGGTGTCTATCGGTCGCACAGCGGTGACCAGGAGACGACCAGGCTGTTTGAGCACCTGATGGAGAAGGCGGATTGTGCCCAGCAACGGTACCCGAAGGCAAAGCTTCTTTTTCTAGGGGATTTTAAGGCCCATCACGATGAGTGGTTGTTCCGGTTCCAGAAAACTGACCACGCTGGGAAAGAGGCGCGCAGATTTGCACTGTCGCTAGATCTCACCAAGCTGGTGAGTGAAGCTACGCGGGTACCAGATGTTGACGGACACACACCCAACTGCTTAGACTTGCTGCTGACAACTGACCCAGACAGGTACTCAGTATCGGTATCAGCCCCACTCGGAACATCTGACCACTGTCTGGTGAAATCCGTGTCTATCAGCTCTCCTCCAGATGATAGCCCCAGGGGCGAGAGGTGAGTTTGGCGTTACGAGTCAGCAGACTGGGATGAGTTGCGGCACTTCTTTGCGTCCTTCCCTTGGCATCCAGTGTGCTTTTCTTCGGGCGATCCCAGTTGTTCAGCTGAAGCGGTTGTGGACGTGATACAGCAGGGAATGGAATACTATATTCCATTCTCCGACATACCGCTCGGTCACAAAGCCCGTCCTTGGTTCAACGTGGACTGCGCTCGTGCTGAGGCTCGAATGCAGTCTGCATACCAAGCCTGGGTGCTAGCTCGTGACCACAAAGTCCGAGCTCGACGGGTTCGCGCGAAGAAAAGAGCTTTTAATTCTGCCGCAAAGTCCTGTAAGCGGGTAATTCGAAAGTCGCGTTTCGACCACGTCAGCCGTATAGGGGCTAAACTTGCGTCCTACCCCTCTGGTAGTAAACAGTTTTGGTCCCTTTCCAAATCGGTCGAAACCAACTTCTGCCGGCCCACATTACCTCCGCTGCAAAAACCGGATGGGTCGCTTGCTCACTCCGCTACCGAGAAGGCAAACCTGTTTGCATCTCTATTTGCGAGCAATTCACTTCTAGATACTGACTCAAAACTGCCACCAACGATTCCTCACTGTGATTCTTCGATGCCGGAGATCACAATACACATGAAAGAGGTTCGTAGAGTACTCTATAGCCTAGACGTGAACAAGGCTAGCGGTCCTGACGGCATACCAGCAAGAGTCTTGAGGAACTGTGCGCCTGAGTTGTCTCCTGTGTTGACACGCTTGTACCGCCTCTCTCTTAAAACCAGAACGGTTCCGAAAGCATGGAAGGTTGCCAATGTACAACCAGTGCCCAAGAAAGGCTGTCGTGCCGACCCCAGTAACTATAGACCAATCCCCATCACCTCCATACTTTGTAAAGTTATGGAAAGGGTTCTCAATGCGAAGCTGCTGGCATACCTAGAAGCAAACGACCTACTTAGTGACCGTCAGTATGGCTTTCGCCGGGGATGGTCAACTGGGGATCTTCTGGTGTTTGCTACGCACTGCTGGGGCGAGGCCATCGAGAGACACGGCGAAGCCCTTGCCGTTTCGCTCGACATCTCGAAGGCGTTTGACAGGGTATGGCACGCAAGTCTGCTGAGCAGACTTCCTGCATACGGCATCCTCGTTGACTTTTGCCGCTGGATATCTGACTTCCTAAGTGAAAGGTCGATCCGAGTGGTCATTGATGGTTGCTCCTCTGACCTTATCGCTATTGATGCCGGAGTTCCTCAGGGGTCTGTTCTCTCCGCGACACTTTTCCTGCTGCACATCAATGACCTTCTGGTTCCTGGTATTGTTGGGTACGCAGACGACAGTACTGTCATGGAGAGTTATGCATCCAGCGCAAAGGCCAGCGATGATGAAGTGCGTTCATTGAGAGAGGCCATGGTAGAGCGAACGAATTCAACCTTAAGTCTTGTCTCCAAGTGGGGTGATGAGAATCTGGTTGTTTTTAATGCCACCAAAACTCAAGTGTGCCTGTTCACCGCCAATAGGAGTCCGTTTAATCTGGCTCCTACTCTCTGGGGTACATCTGTACCAGTCACCGACAGCCCGATCGTTGGTGCGCGAAGTTGAGTGTCAATCTGAACTTCGGTGCCTACATTGAGTCGAAAGCTCAAACTGCGGCAAAAAAGCTAGGTATCGTAAATAAGGTTAAGCGTTACTTCAAGCCTGGGCAGCTTTTAGTCTTATATAAAGCTCAGGTTCGGTCCGGCATGGAATATTGCTGTCACCTTTGGGATGGCTCGGCCAAATACCAATTAGCCACACTCGACTCTGTTGAGCGAAGAGCCAAGAGGCTCATTGGTGACGTTAAGCTGGTTGGTACCAGGCTTCATAGCCTAGCCCACCGGCGCAAAGTTGCATGTTTGTCGGTCTTTTACAGATTGTACTTCGGTGAGTGTGCCCAAGAGCTCCACGAGCTCATTCCACCATCTCCCTTCTACCATCGGGAGTCCAGACGTACTGCAGGTTATCACCCATACCTTGTCGATGTTCCACATATTCGCACGAAGCGCTTTACTGCATCATTTATTATGCGCACAGCCAAGGAGTGGAATTCCCTGCCTGCGTCGGTGTTCCCAAGTTCATATGACCCCAATCTATTTAAGTCGCGAGTTAATAGGCCTCTTTTGGGTTAGCTCGTTCCATCGTCGACCTCATCTCTGTCCTCTGGACTAGATTGAGGTCAAGAGTAAGCCCAATCATGATAAAAAAAAAAAAAAAACTGACTTTTGTTAAAACCGCTCTTACGTGAATTAATAGAGTGATCACAATTATCGACGCAAGTAGGCCAGGTTAGAAAAGCTTTGATTAAAGGCGAATTATCAAACGCGGTGTTGAGTCGTGTAGTCCAAACCGAGGCGAATGATGTTTATTTCTCTCTTACGGCATGGCCGTAAAGCTACAACACAACAAATATTTCTGATTGAATCTTCGTAGAATATGCCGCACTACGACAAGCTCTGTATGTGTGTCCCACTGAGGCATGGCCAGCCTGCGCACGGTGCCGTGCCCGGCCACCGAGGCCGTGGAGGTGCCGCGCTACGACAAGCTCTGTATGTGTGTCCCACAGAGGCATGGCCAGCCTGCGCACGGTGCCGTGCCCGGCCACCGAGGCCGTGGAGGTGCCGCGCTACGACAAGCTCTGTATGTGTGTCCCACAGAGGCATGGCCAGCCTGCGCACGGTGCCGTGCCCGGCCACCGAGGCCGTGGAGGTGCCGCGCTACGACAAGCTCTGTATGTGTGTCCCACAGAGGCATGGCCAGCCTGCGCACGGTGCCGTGCCCGGCCACCGAGGCCGTGGAGGTGCCGCGCTACGACAAGCTCTGTATGTGTGTCCCACAGAGGCATGGCCAGCCTGCGCACGGTGCCGTGCCCGGCCACCGAGGCCGTGGAGGTGCCGCGCTACGACAAGCTCTGTATGTGTGTCCCACAGAGGCATGGCCAGCCTGCGCACGGTGCCGTGCCCGGCCACCGAGGCCGTGGAGGTGCCGCGCTACGACAAGCTCTGTATGTGTGTCCCACAGAGGCATGGCCAGCCTGCGCACGGTGCCGTGCCCGGCCACCGAGGCCGTGGAGGTGCCGCGCTACGACAAGCTCTGTATGTGTGTCCCACAGAGGCATGGCCAGCCTGCGCACGGTGCCGTGCCCGGCCACCGAGGCCGTGGAGGTGCCGCGCTACGACAAGCTCTGTATGTGTGTCCCACAGAGGCATGGCCAGCCTGCGCACGGTGCCGTGCCCGGCCACCGAGGCCGTGGAGGTGCCGCGCTACGACAAGCTCTGTATGTGTGTCCCACAGAGGCATGGCCAGCCTGCGCACGGTGCCGTGCCCGGCCACCGAGGCCGTGGAGGTGCCGCGCTACGACAAGCTCTGTATGTGTGTCCCACAGAGGCATGGCCAGCCTGCGCACGGTGCCGTGCCCGGCCACCGAGGCCGTGGAGGTGCCGCGCTACGACAAGCTCTGTATGTGTGTCCCACAGAGGCATGGCCAGCCTGCGCACGGTGCCGTGCCCGGCCACCGAGGCCGTGGAGGTGCCGCGCTACGACAAGCTCTGTATGTGTGTCCCACAGAGGCATGGCCAGCCTGCGCACGGTGCCGTGCCCGGCCACCGAGGCCGTGGAGGTGCCGCGCTACGACAAGCTCTGTATGTGTGTCCCACAGAGGCATGGCCAGCCTGCGCACGGTGCCGTGCCCGGCCACCGAGGCCGTGGAGGTGCCGCGCTACGACAAGCTCTGTATGTGTGTCCCACAGAGGCATGGCCAGCCTGCGCACGGTGCCGTGCCCGGCCACCGAGGCCGTGGAGGTGCCGCGCTACGACAAGCTCTGTATGTGTGTCCCACAGAGGCATGGCCAGCCTGCGCACGGTGCCGTGCCCGGCCACCGAGGCCGTGGAGGTGCCGCGCTACGACAAGCTCTGTATGTGTGTCCCACAGAGGCATGGCCAGCCTGCGCACGGTGCCGTGCCCGGCCACCGAGGCCGTGGAGGTGCCGCGCTACGACAAGCTCTGTATGTGTGTCCCACAGAGGCATGGCCAGCCTGCGCACGGTGCCGTGCCCGGCCACCGAGGCCGTGGAGGTGCCGCGCTACGACAAGCTCTGTATGTGTGTCCCACAGAGGCATGGCCAGCCTGCGCACGGTGCCGTGCCCGGCCACCGAGGCCGTGGAGGTGCCGCGCTACGACAAGCTCTGTATGTGTGTCCCACAGAGGCATGGCCAGCCTGCGCACGGTGCCGTGCCCGGCCACCGAGGCCGTGGAGGTGCCGCGCTACGACAAGCTCTGTATGTGTGTCCCACAGAGGCATGGCCAGCCTGCGCACGGTGCCGTGCCCGGCCACCGAGGCCGTGGAGGTGCCGCGCTACGACAAGCTCTGTATGTGTGTCCCACAGAGGCATGGCCAGCCTGCGCACGGTGCCGTGCCCGGCCACCGAGGCCGTGGAGGTGCCGCGCTACGACAAGCTCTGTATGTGTGTCCCACAGAGGCATGGCCAGCCTGCGCACGGTGCCGTGCCCGGCCACCGAGGCCGTGGAGGTGCCGCGCTACGACAAGCTCTGTATGTGTGTCCCACAGAGGCATGGCCAGCCTGCGCACGGTGCCGTGCCCGGCCACCGAGGCCGTGGAGGTGCCGCGCTACGACAAGCTCTGTATGTGTGTCCCACAGAGGCATGGCCAGCCTGCGCACGGTGCCGTGCCCGGCCACCGAGGCCGTGGAGGTGCCGCGCTACGACAAGCTCTGTATGTGTGTCCCACAGAGGCATGGCCAGCCTGCGCACGGTGCCGTGCCCGGCCACCGAGGCCGTGGAGGTGCCGCGCTACGACAAGCTCTGTATGTGTGTCCCACAGAGGCATGGCCAGCCTGCGCACGGTGCCGTGCCCGGCCACCGAGGCCGTGGAGGTGCCGCGCTACGACAAGCTCTGTATGTGTGTCCCACAGAGGCATGGCCAGCCTGCGCACGGTGCCGTGCCCGGCCACCGAGGCCGTGGAGGTGCCGCGCTACGACAAGCTCTGTATGTGTGTCCCACAGAGGCATGGCCAGCCTGCGCACGGTGCCGTGCCCGGCCACCGAGGCCGTGGAGGTGCCGCGCTACGACAAGCTCTGTATGTGTGTCCCACAGAGGCATGGCCAGCCTGCGCACGGTGCCGTGCCCGGCCACCGAGGCCGTGGAGGTGCCGCGCTACGACAAGCTCTGTATGTGTGTCCCACAGAGGCATGGCCAGCCTGCGCACGGTGCCGTGCCCGGCCACCGAGGCCGTGGAGGTGCCGCGCTACGACAAGCTCTGTATGTGTGTCCCACAGAGGCATGGCCAGCCTGCGCACGGTGCCGTGCCCGGCCACCGAGGCCGTGGAGGTGCCGCGCGTGTGCGTGTGGGGGCGCTGGCGGGGCAGGGGCGCGGGGGACGCGGCGCCCGCGCCGGCCGCCTGGCCGTGCTTCCACAACGGCGCGGCCGCCGGCCTGGCGCTCGTGCCGCTCTCCGGGTTCACTATTGATTCCGAGTGGGTCATTTATAATAAGCCGAGGGTGAGTGACTTTTAATTCTATTGTGTAGGAAAATAAGCCTTTTTTGTAAACTCCTCTGACATACAAATTATAATCGCCATTCTCCTGGCCATATGCCATTTCATTTGTGGTCGTTGCAGCACGTTTCCTTATCCATAGTCCTCTATATTCAATAATTTCCATACATCCAAATAATTCCCCGAATTAACTTGGTATAAAAGCATAATAAAAGCCGGCTAATTTTTTAAATATACACAAACATGTGCATTACTTACCAATATCCATTAGAAAACTTTCTACCATCAATTCTATACCATCAATTCTACATTGACATTTTTGGGCAAGGATATGAACCAAAAAAAAGCTAATCCAGTTTTGTACTACTAGCATGTTAATTGATCCAAGCTTAGTCCCTAGAGAGCGCTGCATGTGTGACCAATCGGCGACCTGAGAAACATTAAACGCAATCTCTCCAGAAAGTTTTCACCAAAGAACTATACTCGCGAGCAAAAGTATGGAATCACTTATTCGGAATTGATTCCGCGCGATCTTGAGTACTTAATAACTAGTTAAGAATAACAAAAATGGTACCATTTTGAAGGTTAAATTGTAACTTTAAATTGATACCAAATTCATTTAAAGCACGCCAGGATTTAAAGAGCTATCCCGGTTAGAGCGAAGAAGTTAGGAAAACATAAGGATAATGGAAAAATAATAAATGAAGAAAACAACAAAAATTAAGTGATAAAAAATTTATTTGGCCTTAAAATTAATTTTCAATATTTTGTGTTCCCTCCCCTCGCCCTAATTACTGCTCGAAGACGGTTCTTCATTGACCTAATCAGCTTCTGAACCGATTCTTGCGGGATACCTTCCCACTCTTCTATCAAAGCCAATTTCAGCTCATTTACACTTGAAGGAGCAGGATTTCTGGAACGAACCCTCTTCTTCAGTTCATCCCACACGTGCTCAATGGGATTCAAGTCCGGGCTGAGCGCTGGCCAGTCCAATGTGGCGATACCGACTTCTCCGAGGTATTCAGTTGTGGCACGGGAAGTGTGACAACGAGCGTTATCGTGCATAAGGAGGAAGTCATCACCGATATTTCCCGCATAAGGAACGACATGTTCCAGCAGAATATCGGAAATGTAGCGGTCTGAAGTTAGACCGCATCCTCGTCCCCCGCCAGGCACGAAAACAAGCTCCGTTTTACCGTCGAAGGAAATGCCGGCCCACATCATACAAGAACCGCCCCCATAAGCCACTGTCCCAGCGAAACAGCACTGCGCAAATCGCTCCCCAGGCCGCCTGTAGACCCGACCCATTCGATCGCTACCGTGCAAACACATTCTGCACTCGTCGGAGAACAGAACTCGCCTCCATTGCTCAATCTCCCAATCAAGATGGAAGCGAACAAATTGAAGGCGTGCTTGTCGGTGACCTGCCGTCAGTTTCGGGCCTGTGGCAGGCCTTTTTAGAGTCAAATTAGCTTGCTTAAGTCTTCGACGAACTGTCCACTCGCTGGCAGCTACCCCACGAACATTTCGGAGCTCCTGTTGGACGTCGACACCAGTCATATGTCGATTTCGGAGAGAGGTTGACACGATAAAACGGTCATCCCTCTCCGATGTGCACCGGCGCCGTCCAGATCTTGGTCTCGGGATAAAGCCACCAGTCTCCCGAAAGCGTTTATAAATTTTCGAAACACAGGACTGGCTTATGTGGAGCTGACGTACGACAGCCCGCTGGCTGAGCCCTTCTTGCAATAGGGCGACGATTTGTGCTGCTTCTGTAGGTGTAGTATCCATTGTCTTCCAAGTTCAAGGGTCAGAAGTAGCGGAGATGTGTACCGATCAACGTGTGAAAGCCGACTGATAAAAAAATCCGATAACACGTGCTTTTATAGGGGGTCAATAGGGTGCAACTCGCGGCGTATCAAACAATTGAAACATATCTTTTTCCTTATTTCTTTACGTATTCCGGGATAGCTTCTTAAATAATGGCGTGATGTGGATGAATTTGGTATTAATTTAAAGTTAACAGTTAAACCTTTAAAATGGTATAATTTTTATTATTCTTAACTAGTTATTAAATACTCAAGATCGCGCGGAATCAAGTCCAAGTAAGTGATTCCATGCTTTTGCTCGCGAGTGTATTACATTTAGGTTGCTGAAAGAAAATAACAAACACTTAACGCGAAATTTATTTGATTGTTTCCATCCCCATTGATATGGTATTCCAGAGATAAGTACTGATGACACACTGAACAATTTCTATCCCTACAGGGCACAGCTGAAATGTCAATGGAACACGCGGGCTTCCTGATGGCGTTAGGACTGAACGGTCACCTGCGAGACATGCCCTTCATGAACATCTACGAGTACCTCGTCAAGTGTAACGAGATGATCAGCGTTGGGCTATTGCTGGGACTCGCTGCTACTTATAGAGGTAACGCAAAGAAATAAGCCACAGAAACTTAGAAATTGAAACCACGTGCTAGTACTCAGTTATACAAAGCAAAGTTAATTTTTTATTGCAACATTTTTTTGGCGTCGGCGCAGCATGCCTTCTGTAACCTTTACTTATTCAGAAATTTTGGTCTGGATTCGTAAATATTGAAAAAAAATGTGCCAGTCGATCCTATTTTTGGTTAAAAGACGTTCCATAATAAAAGTACTTTTCCTCCGCAGGAACCATGGACGTCCAAGCCACCAAAATGATGAGCATCCACCTGGAACCCCTGCTTCCACCGACATCCATCGAGCTAGACATCCAACAAAACATCCTGGTAGCTGCACTGCTGGGCGTGGGCCTGATCTACCAGGCCACTGCGCACACACATTACGCGCAAGTGTTGCTCAATGAAATCGGTATGTGTATTACGGTATACAGGGTGTAACAGAAAGGGTATAGTCATATGAAAGAATATGCTGCAGACCTGCAGACCTGCAACTGAACAACTTTCTCTTTGGGTCCAATATCTTAAATGCGAAAATATTGTCAGCTGTCCCATACATTTGGGTTGAGTATGTACAGAAATTTTGTTGTTGTATGTGTTGTGTTGTGTTTTTTACGTATTATTTTAATGTTTTGAAATAAGATTCTAGTTTGAGTTGAATCAATATGCTGTTCCCTCCAGGCAAGCCCCCCGGGCCCGAGATGGAGAACTGCGTGGAGCGCGAGGGGTACGCGCTGGCCGCAGGGCTGGCGCTGGGCATGGTGATGGCGGGCTCGGCGCGCGCGCAGCCCGGCGCGCAGCTGACGGCGCTGGCGCACAAGCTGCGCACCTACATGCTGGGGGGAGATAAGCATCCGCTCACTGGTGAGTGAGACCTTCCCTCTGCAGGGCTGGCGCTGGGCATGGTGATGGCGGGCTCGGCGCGCGTGATATATGCTGGGGGTGACATCATCACCCTCGACTACATCCGCAACGTTGACAAGTTCCATGCTAACTACATCGTGTCGTTGCTGTTTGATGTCTGAGCGTCAGAACGCGTTGTGGCAATTCTTTATTTTTTGTGCTTGCTGGAACGCGTTTTGGCCGGTTTTTTTTGCTCTAGATGCTCGGTTACGGAGACGCGGCGCGTTGTGCGTTTTTCGTTTACAGAGAGGCGGCGCTTGCAGCGGCCTGCGTTATTACACGCCCAAACACAAACATGGCAACGTACGATGTGCTGCGGTGTCATCTGCCGTATGTTCGTATTTGCGCGTGTCATCTGCGGGCAACGCTGCATTTCAAGCAAACGCGCGTAAAATCGCTTCTCCGTAAACGCTCTCATACATCGCCATATATTTGAATTGAACGCGGGCGCGCCGCACAACGCGCCGCATCTCCGTAAATAAAACCTTAGAGCGTGTTCATTCTTTGAGCCCAACACGCGTGCACTCTTTCTAGTGCATACTAATGGCATGTTTTGTTTAAAGGTTCCCAAAAAGAGAAATACAAGCAAGGATCATTCGCGATCCGCGAGGGCGCCACTGTGAACTTAGACGTGACGTCACCAGGCGCGACCCTAGCGCTGGGACTCATCTACCTGCGCTCCAACAACGAGGCGCTAGCGAGCTGGCTGGAACCTCCGCATACTGCCTACCAGCTGGACTTCGTGAGGCCGGATCTGTTGATGCTCAGGATAATTGCGAGAGGTATAGTCTTCGCATCCTTTACTAGCACCAAAAATCTAAAACCCGACTAGCGAAAAAAAAACAACGAATATAAAAAGTATGTTTAACTTTTTCAAAAAAATTACCATCTTACCTTTTAGCTCAGACAAATCAGTTCTGCGAAATCAGTTTGGCTGCATTCACCCAAAGATACCTTTTAGTCGTATTTCGACCTTGTCTTCTTATTATTGTGTGATTCAAAATGACGCATTGGTTTTTAAACCCAAAATACGCTTGATCAAATGAGTCCAGGGGGCCTAAAATGGCCGCTTTAGCAGAATCATAATAGGATAATAATATGAATCTCGTTAAAATTCTTAAAATGTTCACAAACGCAGTTAATTTTATGCTTGTCACTCTATGACCGTTTAACGAATTGTAACGTAATGTAATTCAAGAGTCAACATTTTAGAAAAATAGTTAAAAAAATTAAGTTGCTAATGAATTTTCTTTTCACTTTGTCATCCTCAAAAAATCTACAACAAAATCTGTAACTTCAAAAGAAGAATAGCCAAACTTAAGTGGCAGTGGGCAGGGCACATTGCTCGCAGAACGGATGGCCGATGGGGCCGGAAAGTTCTGGAGTGGCGACCGCGGACTGGAAGACGTTGCGTTGGAAGGCCTCCCACTAGGTGGACCGATGACCTGGTGAAAGTTGCAGGAATACGCTGGATGCGAGACGCACGGGACCGGTCAATGTGGCGACACTTGGGGGAGGCCTATGTCCAGCAGTGGTCGTCTTTCGGCTGAAATGATGATGAACTTCAAAAACCATACTCATTCCAGGTTTGGTGTTATGGGACAGTATTGAGCCGACCGAAGACTGGGTGGAGAGTCAAGTGCCCGCAACTATCAAGCCGTACTGTTTTGTGAAACCTACTGAAGATAACATCGATTACGAAGCTATGAAGTGAGTTTCATTTTATGATTTAATTATAAGTTGATCTTAGCATTCTTAATATACTATCAGGATCAAAATACCCATGCATCAAACAAGCCTGAAACTAAAATAGAAATTACGGCAAACATTAATGAACACACCACTTAGAAAACAATTTGAGCCGTCACGGGACGCTTGGCAGATGTGAAACATCGACATTATTTTGTAAAAGTAATATGCAGAAAAGAACAGATTGTGATAGGAACTAAATATGTCATAATGATAAAATAAAATATTACGATTTTTTTCCCAGACAACGATGACTATTTATTGAATAAACATTTATTTTCATTAAGGACGCGTTTGCAAAATTGATAGGTATAGAATCGAACTACTACATTGACACGGGTTATACACACAAGTGTACGCACAGCTAACGGCGAGAATAGTAGTCAAGTGATCTCATTTTGATACTTTGAAAGATTTTTTTTTTTACGTATTTCTCTGTAATAAAATTATGGTACCTACAACAAATATTTATTATTGCTGTTTATATTTTTACGAATTACGTCCGGACTTGATAATGTGACCTGAAAGTGTACTTCAGACACTGCTACTGGAACTCCTTGACGAGTAGAACTAGGTGAGCCGAGATTGGACTCGTTTTGTTAGTTATGATGAGACCTTACCTCCGGACATGATAGAGTGACCTGAAGGTGTACTTCGGTGACTGTTAAAAGAACTCTTCGACGAGTAGAACTAGGTTGTCGTGTTTGGGCTCATTTTGTTAGTTATGATGAGACCTTACCTCCGGACTTGATGGAGTGATCTGAACGTGTACTTCGGTGACTGCTACTGGAACTCCTCGACGATTAGAACTAGGTGAGCCGAGTTTGGGCTTGTTTTGTTAGTTATGATAAGACCTTACCGCCGGACTTGATGGAGTGACCTGAAGGTGTACTTCGGTGACTGCTACTGGAACTCCTCGACGATTAGAACTAGGTGAGCCGAATCTGCGGTCGTTTTGTTAGTTATGATAAGACTTTACCCCCGGACTTGATGGAGTGACCTGAACGTGTACTTCGGTGACTGCTACTGGAACTCCTCGACGTATTAAACTAGGTGAGTCGAGTTTGGGCTCGTTTTGTTAGTTATGATAAGACCTTACCGCCGGACTTGATATAGTGACCTGAAGGTGTACTTCGGTGACTGCTACTGGAACTCCTCGACGAGTAGAACTAGGTGAGCCGAGTTTGGGCTCGTTTTGTAAGTTATGATGAGACCTTACCCCCGGACTTGATGGAGTGACCTGAACGTGTACTTCGGTGACTGCTACTGGAACTCCTCGACGATTAGAACTAGGTGAGCCGAGTTTGGGCTCGTTTTATTAGTTATGATAAGACCTTACCGCCGGACTTGATGGAGTGACCTGAAGGTGTACTTCGGTGACTGCTACTGGAACTCCTCGAAGATTAGAACTAGGTGAGCCGAATCTGCGGTCGTTTTATTAGTTATGATAAGACCTTACCGCCTGACTTGATGGAGTGACCTGAAGGTGTACTTCGGTGACTGCTACTGGAACTCCTCGACGATTAGAACTAGGTGAGCCGAATCTGCGGTCGTTTTGTTAGTTATGATAAGACCTTACCTCCGGACTTGATGGAGTGACCCGAAGGTGTACTTCAGTGACTGTTACTGGAACTCAACTCCTCGACGTATTAAACTAGGTGAGCCGAGTTTGGGCTTGTTTTGTTAGTTATGATGAGACCTTACCTCCGGAGTTTGATGTAGCCACCTGAAGGTGTAGGTACTTTCGTAACTATTAAAACAAAAAATCAAACGTTATCAATTCTTTATTGTCAGAATATTTTGGGTATGTGAAAAATGCACTCTTAGCTCCATATTTCTTGCCTGTTTTGGATCAATCAATTCTAGGAGGAGACAGTTTTTATAAAATCGAGTTAAATATGTTTCCATTTTCTCCTTCCAAAATAGGGGATCTTTTTCTATACACTTGTACTTTATTTTGCCAGGGCCTGTCCAAATAGCAAACACACAAGTGTCTTCCCTAGTAATGCGCAGCTGCCCTTGAACTTGGTAATACCATTTTATTATGAATGTATTATTTGCCGTAGGCAACCAAAAATTAACTTTATTAAGTTTAATGGCGTCGTCTGGCTCCATCTTATATGCCGAAGATGGGCATTTAATTTCAATAATGCCAAGCTCACATTTTCCATCTGGGGTTGCTCCTAGATACGGAAATTCTTGGTCTATGAATAACCCGCACTGTTCTATCCGGGTATTCAAAGCCTTTTCTAAATCTCGAATTGCTGCTTCTTCGTTTCTTCTGCCATGTTTGCCATGTATGGAAAAGATATAAGCAATGTGCCGTCCGCACATTGCTTATATCTTTTCCATACAGTATTTGTTTTATCAGTGGACCACATTCAGTTGTTGGGCGACGTTTGCAGACTGTCGCGAACCAAGACGCTGTCAGAAGCTTTCTCCGCGTTTCTAACCATAACGGACTACCGCTCTGTAGAAGTCAAGTAAAGTAAAGTAAAGTCTTGTCATAACTATCAAAACGAGCCCAAACTCGGCTCACCTAGTACACTCGTCGAGGAGTCCCAGTAGCAGTCACCGAAGTACACCTTCAGGTCACTCCAACGAGTCCGGAGGTAAGGTCTTATCATAACTAACAAAACGAGCCCAAACTCGACACATATAGTTCTACTCGTCGAGGAGTTCCAGTAGCAGTCACCGAAGTACACCTTCAGGTCACTCCATCGAGCCCGGAGGTAAGGTCTTATCATAACTAACAAAACGAGCCCAAACTCGACACACCTAGTTCTACTCGTGGAGGAGTTCCAGTAGCAGTCACTGAAGTACACCTTCAGGACACTCCATCAAATCAGGCGGTAAGGTCTTATCATAACTAACAAAACGAGCCCAAACTCGACACATATAGTTCTACTCGTCGAGGAGTTCCAGTAGCAGTCACCGAAGTACACCTTCAGGTCACTCCAACGAGTCCGGAGGTAAGGTCTTATCATAACTAACAAAACGAGCCCAGACTCGGCTCACCTAGTTCTACTCGTCGAGGAGTTACAGTAGCAATCACCGAAGTACACCTTCATCACACTCCAACGAGTCCGGAGGTAAGGTCTTATCATAACTAACAAAACGAGCCCAGACTCGGCTCACCTAGTTCTACTCGTGGAGGAGTTCCAGTAGCAGTCACTGAAGTACACCTTCAGGACACTCCATCAAATCAGGCGGTAAGGTCTTATCATAACTAACAAAACGAGCCCAAACTCGACACATATAGTTCTACTCGTCGAGGAGTTCCAGTAGCAGTCACCGAAGTACACCTTCAGGTCACTCCAACGAGTCCGGAGGTAAGGTCTTATCATAACTAACAAAACGAGCCCAAACTCGACACACCTAGTTCTACTCGTCGAGGAGTTCCAGTAGCAGTCACCGAAGTACACCTTCAGGTCACTCCAACGAGTCCGGAGGTAAGGTCTTATCATAACTAACAAAATAAGCCCAGACTCGGCTCACCTAGTTCTACTCGTCGAGGAGTTCCAGTAGCAGTCACCGAAGTACACCTTCAGGTCACTCCAACGAGTCCGGAGGTAAGGTCTTATCATAACTAACAAAATAAGCCCAGACTCGGCTCACCTAGTTCTACTCGTCGAGGAGTTCTAGTAGCAGTCACCGAAGTACACCTTCTCTTCAGGTCACTCCATCAAGTCCAGAACTTACACAATTTATAAACTCTACTTACCTTTCCATAGCGAAATAAAATAGAATAAAAATCTTACCTTGTCAAGTATCAAATTTGGTTTATCGAATATTTTGTGTGTGTACAGCGATCTTTTTCAATTCGAGCCGCTCCAAACATGCGATACGTGTCCTCTCTCGACGGCGGCCGTGCGCAGACTGTAGTTTCACTCGAAATGCATGTGCAATAAATCAAGACGGGGACCAAAAATAAAATAACCCTTATTGCAATCGATTAAGATTCATCCGGAAATAGCAAAAAATGAGAAAACATTAGTTTTGGTTTTCATTTTTTCTGCGACTATTTATAGCATTTAGATAAAAAAAAAATACTAAAATTAAGAACTGAATATGTTTGCCTACATATAGTATTTTTAGAAATAGTAAAATATGTTAGTAATAGCACAAAAAATGTACCTAAACTGAACCCGGTATTGTTAATTTTGTGTAAAATGGCAACGTAAGATCGATTTTACATTATAAAAAACTAAAATTTTCAATAGTAAAGTTCCTTTCATTTTAAGATGAAGAACCAATCTATACGAGGTAGTTATTAGTTACTTTGGATTTGGTTTAGTTATGCCATAAAATGTACTGAAAAACAGCATATTTTTGTCTGATTTGCAAACGCGCCCTTAAATACAAAAAATTACGAATTTATTTCAAATCGTACTACTTAATTCGTTTAATCAGTGACTTCGGTAATAGTTATATTCGATGTTGCCTCTGAGGACGGTATTACTGTGACAATTGGTCGATGGTAACTGAAGTATGTTACAAAAGTATTGGACATAACATTATCAAGATATCTAATAAATACAGCATCTATTCTTGTTCCGTATCTGGTGGTAGGTTCTCTTGGATTGTTATTAATTTGCAATTGAAATTCTTCTTGGAGAAACGAAATTAATTAATTAATTAATACATCCAGCAGGTGACACACCGTATATATATACCATCATATAGCGTGGCGACGCGTCGCCACGCCAGAAATCGGTTTTACGTGCGGCTATAGATGTTTCACATCAAAATCTGTCTTTGATAATTGGGAAGATCTTATTTATTTTTTAAATAAAAGTTAATTTGCACTGTGGTTAAAGATTCCTAAATTTTGTATTGTACTGCATATCGGGCTCGTGTCTGCAACTCCACGTCTGTCCTATATTGCGTGAAGTTCAGTTCATATTGTAATCCTGTGATAAACGAAAGAAATACAGTAACGGTTAAATTTTCTCCAATGGTATTATTTGCTTTAGTTATCATCATCATAAACCAATGATGGGAAAGATGATGGTTTTGTTCCACTCATTGCTGAGTAGGCCTCTTACCTTTTATGCCTTGCTTCCTTCGGTGTTCTTTCCGGCGGTATTCTGTTCAGTTTAAGTGTTTTTTTTTTTTTTTAATATTACATGTTTTTGTCTTTACCTCCAGCCAAGCTTACTGCAACATAATTGCCGGTGCTTGTTTTGCGATGGGCCTTCGTTTTGCGGGTTCTGGCGACGAAGATGCACGAGACACAGCCCTGCACTACGCGCGGCTGTTCATAGCCGTGGGAGGCAAGAGTGTGGCCGAACTAGCCGGCCGCTCCACGCTAGAGGCGTGTCTGTGTGTCTGTCTGTTGGCTGCGGGCATGGTAAGTTATGTTATTACTGTATTTTTTTTACTCAGAATTCTCTAAAATAGAATTACATACTTAAAATGGATTTAGGAAACCTCATCTTGTGACATCTTCCTTGACAAGTAGCAATATAATCAATTAGAACTATCAATATGGCCGTTTATGACTTTATTTATAATGTTATGCAGAATGTTGACAAACGAATACCCGTATGTGGCATATTTTGTGACATGACACAGGCCTTTGACCACGTGGATTATGAGATTCTCTTAAGAAAACTTGAAGCTTACGGAATTAGAGGCAATTTACTTAGTCTTCTTGAGTCTTACCTTAGAGATCGAAAACAAGTAACTGAAATTTGTCAAATTAATCTAGTGAGCAAGCGCGAAGAGACATTTCGATCATCAGACCGTGAAGTTATGTTTGGAGTACCGCAGGGGAGCGTATTGGGTCCTTTTGTATTCATACTGTACATAAACGATCTACCTGAATGCATTGAACAACCAATAACACTGTTTGCGGACGATAGTACTGTGACAATACCATGTAAAACTGTGGAGACATATGAAAGCGATATTTATAGTTGTTTAAAAAATGTTGTTAATTGGTTAGAGGCAAATAATTTAAAAATAAACATGGAAAAAACAAAAGTTGTACATTTTAGTCAACGTATTCTTAGAATTAGCCCTAATATACAATACAACAATGAAATAGTAGAAGAAGTAGAAAATACAAAATTTTTGGGACTGGTAATAGATAAAAGCCTAAATTGGAAAGCACATACCGATACTTTATGTAAGAGAATTAGTAAGTCCGCATACGCTCTACATTCACTATCCCCAATAGTATATATGGACGCACTTCTCACTGCTTATTATGGTATAGTAGAATCCCACCTACGTTACGGTATAATGTTCTGGGGTAATTCAACCGAAAGAGAAACAGTCTTTAAAGCCCAGAATAGATGTCTAAGGGCGATGTTTAAGCTTAAATCCACTGATAGTTGCATGCCATACTTTAAACAGCACAAAATATTAACACTACCTAGTTTGTACATAATGGAAGTAGCTGTGTTTGTGAAGACGAACCCAAATCGTTTTAAACGTCTGACTGACGTAGTTCCACGTAATAGACGCGACAATAACCTAGTGTGTTCCCATCCCGCCAAAACGGCACTAATGCGCAAGAGCGTCTACTGCATGGCTTCGGTCATTTATAATAAATTCCCTAAGCAATGGAAAGTATTGCCGCTATCATTATTTAAAAGCAGGCTCAGAAGCTTTTTAACGCATAAAGCGTACTATACTGTCGGTGAATTCCTTACCGAGAAAGAATTCTGAAGAAAAAAAGATTTTCTGCCTTTCTTTATAATTTGTATTGTGTTTTTAGATAAGTTGTCATTTAAAACTATTTATGCTGTTACTACTAATTGACATATTATTATTCTAGTTGGCATAATGTTATTCCGTTTGACATTATTGATAATATTTTTAAATTTATTTTATTTTATTTTTTTACTTTGACCATGCTGACATTTTTTTATTTTTTTATTTTATCATTTTTTTATGTAATTCCAATGACATGCCACTTATTTGTTTGACATCATTGATAATATTTTTTATTTTTCATTGTTTTGACCATGTTGACATTTTTAATTTTTTATATTTTATATAATTCCAATGACATGCCGCTTATTTTAAATTTATAATATTTTGTAAACCAACTATTTGCATGCCCATGTGACGGCAAAATGTAAGAACAATATTATAAAAAAAAAAACATCTATGTACCTATTACCCATGTTTGCAAAGAAATAAATGATTTGAATGTGTGGTATTGCCACAGATAATGTGCGGGCGCGGCGACGTGGCGGTGCTGCGCAGCTGCCGCCGCCTGCGCGCGCGCACGCCGGCGCACGCGCCCTCGCCCGCCGCGCCCGCGCTCACGCATGGCGGACAGGTACTGTGTAGTTACTTGTATCTTATAGTTTATGGAAATAATACTCTTTTTCTGTACGTTTTAACCGATTTCAAAATAACTTATTTTTTACTTTACCTGCACACATTAGTGATCATCGTCATCTTCCTGCACTTGTCCCATGTTACTTGGGGTCGCCGCAACACGTTTTTTTCTTCCATTCTCCCCTGTCAACCGCCACGCTATCATTTGCTCCTTTTTCTTTCATATCATTCCTCACACAATCCCTCCATCGTTTCCTTGGTCTTCCTCTTTCCATCAACATTTATATTCATTACTCACAGTCACATGCAATTTACATCATAGAATCGTTTATTATATCGTAGCAGTATGAATTGTTTCGTAGTCATGTATTATCAATGATAAGCATTTGACTGTACTAACATCATACTTACATCGCTGGCTGTCTTTTGACCGGTTATGATTAATAACCAGGTTTCTATGACTGTGTGGTTAATTTAAATGTGTATTTTTCATTCACTTGATGTTTACTGTCTCTAATGTGGGTAATCTGATTTTCCTGTGAAAATCGAATGGTACCTTCGGAGATAGAGCATGGGATTATACAATGCATTGATAGCGAAATCAACCGTGATTGCCTTTATTACGTGTGACATTTACAATGCAAACAATTTTATGCTAGTACACAATGTACTTTATTTTAAGTATCAATTACTTTTTCGATACTCGTTTTTCATGATGGAATCTACCTATTGAACGCCAGAGCATTACCGCACGCGCGTGCCATCCATGCCAAGCCGCAATTTTCTAAAAAAAAAAATAGTGATTCCAAAATTATTATTTTTTTTGTTTTTTTGTCACATATTTGTGTCGTTGCCGTACAGGGCACGCGCTTGCTAGTCACGTATATGTGACAATGGCATTCAAAAGGTTAATAACAACCAAGCCGTATGAATCCACATTGCGTTTGTACCGTTTTGCTTATCATTCTCTTTCTATTTATGTATACTTTTAAACTGAATGTACCAAAAATCGGCTGTTTCATACAGAAGTACAATTACAATTTTGATTTTTTTGTTTAATATACGATTTTTTTTAATCCTAGTTCATGTACTGAATCTTTGGTTAAAATTTGTATGAAGATACACTATTTATAAAGTTCCAGTAGTCAAGTTTAATTATTATCTGCCACTTCAGATGGCGGTCCACTGCACCATCGGCCTGTTATTCCTGGGCGGAGGCCGCGCTACACTCAGCACAACACCTACATCCGTAGCCGCGTTACTGGCTGCCTTCTTCCCCAAGTTCCCCACACATAGCGAAGATAATAGGTAATCCATGGTTTTAATTTATCTGCTAATCATGTTGACGACAAAAATAGTGAGATAATTCCTTTTTTGAATTTATGAGCCCCAAAATTCAGAAACGAGAACTTCTTTGATAAACGTAACGATGTATAATAATTATGATCTTAATTCAAATGCATGTTTAATCATATTCTAATGCAGTCTTATTAATAAAGTGTTTCTAAATAAATGATGTTTTTTTTGCAGGTATCATTTGCAAGCTTTCAGGCATCTTTACGTATTGGCTGTTGAAGCGAGGTTGATTTTGCCCAGAGACATTGGAACAGAAAAGCTTTGCTACGCACATATACAGGTGAGTTTATATTTATATTACACTAATTACTCTGCTTACCTTCATAAGATTGGTTTTAAAATCACTTTTAGACACTGTTTTGAGCTTTCACGGTTTACAGCTAAACTTATACTGTCACTTACGGGATGGGATATCTTCCGTGATTGTTTATTATTTTGAGCTCCCGATATTTAGAAAAAAATGATATATTGGGAGCTCAAAATAATGAATGAACAATCACGGAAGATATCCCATCCCGTAAGTGACAGTATAATTTTACACTTTTAGACGTCGAAAATAAATTATGTTTTAAAAAAATGTGGCGAAGAAGAAAATTCTGCATTACTAGTACGAATACAAGCATGTCTGAATACCTGATCATTATGCGCTATACGTGGCAAGCCTGAACATGGGCGGCACACACGCGTGCGTGACGTCACAGCCGGCCGACATTATCGAGGACGATGCGGATTGTGTTCCATTTCACCAAAAACACGCTACATAAAATAATAAATTGTAAAATAAGTATTGGAAAATTAAACAAGTGTACCACATTTTTTTTATCGTAAAAAACAATGCTCTTAAAAAAATACATATTCCCTATTAGTACATAAAAGCCAGCAAGATAATGATGGCAGGCCAGAGTGTGACTCCATTTATTTACTTTGCACCCTATACTAGCAATAATTAAATTGTTTTTGCTCACAGGTTATCGACCTTAACGACGCAGTAAAAGAGATGAAGGCGCCTTGCATCATACCTGAACTGAACACGTTAAAAGAAGTGAAGATCAACGACCCGCGGTACTGGCCCATCACCTTCCAGAGAGACCGGAATTGGGATCAACTGAAGTAAGTGTTCAGGATTTTTTCATTACTATCGAATAGCCACATATATCGTTCATTAACATGACATGCATACATATATAGGGGAGGAATGTTATTTTTTTCATAAACTCCTATTTTTCTCATAGGCATAAGTTACCGCACGGCACCTGCTACGATCTATGCATATTATTTTAGCGTTGTTCACAAAAGTTTATTTTCTTTTTAATTACCATTCTATCGAAATCAATCACGCAACTCCCCTACATCTATTCCTCAATAGAAAAGGCAGATGTGTATCGAGGACAGGTTGCTCGTTAGTAACGTTAATCGTATTAGCTTATTTGCAATAAATCCAGACTCTGGAGTAATGGAAAAGCTCAATTACGTTTGCCCAGCCCAGAGACCCTAAAATCGTACGCTAAGTATTTGCGTTTGCGATCACGGCTGGGCAAATACTATTTAATTTTTTTCTGTACCCTCTTCAGATTATTCCTCGAGTACTCCTGGTGCATAGACATCAAACAGCGCGCCGGCTGCCTCTCCTACATCGATGACCCACAAGGCTTCCTCACCATACTGGCGCAAACACTGACCCTGGACAAGTCCAACATCTGGTCCACAAACACAGACAACATTGAGCTCTTTACCAACGACGATAAGGTCCGAAACTTCGTGAGACAATACTTGATGGAAGATACTGGGCCAAATGTTTGTGCCGATTGTTTGGTGCTGTCGAAGAAGAAGAAGGGTGCTAAAGAAGTGGTGTTGAATAGGCAGTGTCAGTGCAGGAAGTATACCAAGGAGGAGAGGGAACATCTGCAGACGCTGGGCATGGTCACCTATGAGTGTGTTGTGAAGGATATTCTGTGTGCGCTGCCGATTTGGACCACGTTTTTGAAGGTGAGAATGACTCAAATAATTTTTTCCTGTTATGCTTTTGAATATTTTTAGACCGGAGCAGACCAAATGCGTGCGTGTGCGTGACATGTACATGCACGCAACGGTTGTAACGGTCTGCTTAAGACTTTAAACTAGATTTCTGCCTTAATCATGTTCGAGTTGGCTCAGCACAATTTGGAGAGCTCAGCTGAGCTTTTCCCGTATATTAGTTTGCCATTTTCTCGATTTTGCCGCTTGGTAAAGCTGAGCCAAATATGTGTAACCCCTAATACCCAAAGTTTCTAAAGAACAAGAATATTAATTTGTAGAAACGATCCCAACCAAACAAATATCTCTTATTTTTTTTTTTACAGATAATTAAAACAATGAAACCAGATCCCTCATCGTACCACATTTGGCAAATAAAGCTCCTGCTATCCCAAATAGAGAACCACAACAGACGGGCAATGAACGAAATGAAAGTCGACGGACAAGAAACGTCGAACGAGCCCTTAATATCTAGCGAATTTACTCTAGCTATCAAACAGAAAGTATCCAATATATTTGATAGTTCAGAAGCAAGATTAACGCCGTTTTTGAGGAAGTACCTCGGTCTACCTAGCAGTCGGAAGATCAGTACTTGTGATGATGATGTCAAAAAGATTTTGAGCGGGTTTCTTGTTTATCATGACATGCCGAAAGGTGCTTTGAAGAATTCTGTTGGTAAGTTCAGCTTGCTTATTACTCTTACTCATCAACTGGGTTGTGCAGGTCAGAGAGGAAACCGCTCCGGGTAAAATACTGGGATTCAGCAGCTGATGTCGACAGAAAATGAATGGGCAGATAATTAAAGTTATCCTATCATTATAATAAAGCTTTGTTTTCACTAGCAAGCTAATAGAGTTTTTCATTAGGATAATGATTGTAGAAATTTACTCATTCATATTCATTCAACGTACCATATTTTTCTACTAATTCAATGATGCATGCAAATGACCTCTACAAAGAATGACTTAAAATATCATAATATTTTTAATGAAATGATTATGATATTTTATGTCTTTTGATTTGTGACATCGACCTATCCAGGCAGGGCCACCATGGCGGGTTACTGCCTACCTCAATAGAGACGAAGCGTAAGTCCTAACAGCAAAAACATTATAGGTTGACCCAAAAATATAGAAATTTGTTGGTTATTAAAAATGAGTTGCAGTTTCATACAAAAAATTGGACTCCGCTACTGAATGTCGAAGTTTGAAATGTCGACGTATGTTAGTTCTAAAGTACAGGATCTCGATGTACGCCAGTTCGAAAGTTCACTGGAGCGAAGTATGCAAGGCCGACGTATCGTTAGTTAGAAAGCATACGAGTGCGATGTACGCCAATTCGAAATTACCCTGTTACGAAGTATGAAATGCCTCCGTACTGTTAGTTAGAAAGCATACGAATGCAATAGGAGTCCTATAGTGCAATAGGACTATTCGCACTCGTATGCTTTCTGAGTTCGATATCGACACTATAGCTTTTAGAACAATTGTAATAAACAAAACACATTCATAAATAGATATATCTTTAAGTTATTAAAAAGAAAAAAACAAATTAAACCAGAACCAACAAAAAAAATGCGCTTGGAGCATTACATAACATAATGTTATTAAAACACCATTTAGATTAAATATGTATTATAGTATCAGTAATTTAATTTATTTCAGTTTTGTATTTAAAATTAAATCTTCATATACGCTATGTACGCAAGACCACTTATGTATTCTTTTAAATCTACGTTATCTTTCTTTAATAACTGTTCTCTGATTTTTAGGATATGGCATGATTTTTTGTATTTACGTTTCTTTATATTAGCATTAATTTTTTCAATCTCCAAAATTGTATTTTTTTTGTTCCTTTTGCAATTCTTTCATCGATTTATAGATATTGAATTTTTTCCTGTTCAGCAAGTTATTCCAACGATTATGTCAATTTTCAATATTGTTTTGGGTAGTTGGGATATCAGCGTTCACACAATCTAATACGGACCATATCTGAGGCGGAAATCTTGGGACCGACTTCTTCAGCTTTAATTTCAGTGTTGACACCTTCTTTCGATTAGTTACACGTTTATAAACTCCAACATAATATTCAGAAAACCAGTCAGTCACTTTTTTTGCTTCTTCGGGTATAATTTGCTAGCGAATAATTTCAAATGCGGATGGTATCTCAGTCGGATCTAAAAAAGCAAGTGCCGCTAGATGGCGCATTTGATGCGCAAAATTACTGTTGCTAACATCCTTTTTTGATATGCTTCCAAATATTTTGGGACAAATGAAAATAACAACATTTGTGTTTTGCATTTGGGAAAACACTTTCACTAGCTCTTATTGCAGCTAACTCAAAATCTGTGATAATGAATTCCGGGTCGAGATTAATATTTAATTGATTGAATGTAAATCGCAGTACAATTTGTAAAAATAAGCCATAAATTCTTTCAGATTTACTCGACAAAAAACCATAAACAAGTGGTAGTACCTGCTTCGTATCGTCGTTCTGGCCCACTTGCCCATGTATCGAATACAATTGGTAAAACAGACTTGGACAACACTGGAACGTGCCATCCATAATCCAAAATTGAGATTTATCCAAAAGGCGAAGATTTGTTTTTGTACTAAACACAAGAATTGTATCGGTCTCATCAACGTAATGGCCAATTAAAAATTGTTCACCTTCAAATTTGGTATACTCGTCGGGTATGACAATATCATTCAATGTTTTCGGTAGTTTTGGTTCATTTCTCATCCTTTCTCTATGAATGATCAAACGCATAGCTTCTTTTGACGGCATAAAAGGAGATGACGTACTAGGCACGTCCTGTATACTTTTTTGAATTATTTGCCCAGGCCTATCAAAACGGTCGGCAGCTTTTCTTTTTAATGAGTGCCTGATGGTATTTGCTTCAGCAGTATTCGAATCTGGTTCATGAAGATGAAATATATTGTTAAATTTGTGTTTATGTACACAAATTTAACAATATATTTCATCTTGATCATCACCATTCTTTCTTGTAGTTACCGTGGCGCCACAACTCGACGACTTTTTTCTTACGCAATTCCAGTAGAACACATTATCACACTTTTTATTAATCATATATAGAAACCCATCAAGAAACAAAAGATTATTATTTTTATGCGACATAACAAACTCACATTTACTATTCTCCATTTTTAAGAATGAGTTAAAATGATGAAGCGATATCACTGTTGTAGGACAGCAAATTAATTTATGACACTTGGAAAAATACTATCTACCCTCACAATTTCTATCATTTTGCAATAAATATAGTATCTGGTAAACTTAATGTTTTTAAAATGCATTGTCTATTTGTAATGTAAAATAGTAAACACATAGTGTTATTTATCATTGTTGCGTTAAACTTCCGTTTAAATATATTTATCATAATAATAGGTACAAACAATTACTAATATCCGTGTCTGTCCCTATATAAAAAATTAAGTAAATTTATTTTTACACAAATTTGCTAATTATAATGATAATTATGATGATGATTTAGGAGTAACAGTACGGAGGCATTTCATACTTCGTAACAGGGTAATTTCGAATTGGCGTACATCGCACTCGTATGCTTTTTAACTAACGATACGTCGGCCTTGCATACTTCGCTCCAGTGAACTTTCGAACTGGCGTACATCGAGATCCTGTACTTTAGAACTAACATACGTCGACATTTCAAACTTCGACATTCAGTAGCGGAGTCAAAAAATTGATATCTAACAGTCAAAAAATATGAAACAGCTGTTTTTTAACACTGTGTCAACCCACTCTTTTGTACGTTACAGGAGACGACGAGCTATCAGTCCTGCTAGCCCTGGAGGGAGTATCAGCAGAAGCTTCCCGCGCCGTGTCGGAGCTGCTGAGCTGATCCCGCGCCCTGACGCGCGCGCACGTCACGCGCTCGCACTGTCGCGGCCACTGCGTCACCGACTGGTGCGACCACTAGCTACATACACACGCTACATGTCACCTAAGGATCTTTGTACAAGGTTTATATTAACATGCACACGCAGACATGTATCTGGGTCCATGTGTCACTGACTGGTGCGACCATTAGGAATATGTGACTTAAGGACTAAGATATAAAGTTTAGATTACTATTAGCCCGCGGCAACATCTCAAGGTCCATGTTTTGTGGGCACAATGTTACTACGTAGCCATTAAGAATACGTAACTTAAGAACTACGGTATTACAATGATCTGCTAACAAGTCATGCTCGCACTGCTGCGATCACCGCATCACTGATTGGTGCGATCGATACGTGACTTTATGACATCGATGTAAGGTTTAGATTTCAATGAACCTGGTGTGATTGTGTGAATCAGTCAATTGTGTTTTACAAACATGTATGTAAACATAAGTTGTTTGTGTATTAATTTTCGGAACTGCTGTGCAGCTGTTTTAAAATAATATAGGCGTTTAAATAATCCGCTTGCTTCTTTCATTAATTTGCATCTTATCCATAATGAACTGATATAAGATAATGAAATATCTTAATTAATCAGTATCTAAAAACCGTAATCTTAAGTGCCTAAAATATAACTGTAATGACATTTACACTATCTACCCACCAAATATTACTTTTTAAAAGTTGTAAAATGTGTAAATATCCCATCTTCTATGAGTAATTCTGGCTATGGTTATACACCTTGACTTTTTAGTCGTCTTACAAAGGTCATCCACTCAATGTACCCGACATAAAATAGCTCTAGGCGTGATTTTATTTTTATATTCCATAATAGGTACAAAGAAAATTAATAATAAAAAAAATTGAATAAAATCATGAATCCTGTTAATGATGTTAACTTGTCAAACGGGAGAACATTACCTACCCAACACTCGAGTCCAGTAGATCATCGCTCGCAACAGGGTGTTTTAACTACGTCATGCGTCATAATACTGAATAATATTTTTATTTTGAAATTATTAAAATTTCATAAAGACCTATTTTTTTTAATGAATGTTTACTATTCATTGGATACATAAAGTGGGCTACCGTTGTAAGACGACTAAAAAGTCACAGTGTATATAAGAACAATGTGATATTATTGTATTATCGCCATACATGGACTTACGAAATAAACTTGAAAATACATATATTTTTTATCATTTTTCACTTGCCCTTCGAAGACGCCCAAGAAGCCGCTAACGACATGCCGCAACAGCCCCACAGTACAGGATCGAGTGTGTATCAACGAAGTTCTCGCTACTCTCGAATATTTTCTTGAGTTGCAATTCCAAGGCACACACCAGCGCCCTATTTTTATTATGCATGGGTAACCGTGGTAATCGGGGCCTAAGTTCGGTAGGAGTGGATCGATATTCGCGAAACGCGTCTTTCAGAGCGCTCCTCAATCGTTCGTTGCACTGGCTATTTACCATAGAAACCCTATCATCTTCCTCTATAACAGCTGGGTTGGACCGCGGCGGGGTTGCGTCAATAGCTGACGCTTGCACTGCGGTTTGTGCCGGAGTTAAGAGGATACGGTTGCTCAGTACCTCTGAACGCAGCCTATGAAGTGCGGCGTTGTCCATGTGATTGCGTTGGATAACCGGCACCTGATCCGACAATCGTTGGGCCGAGACGTTGACGGTTGGTTCAAGTTCCTGGAACAGAGACAGCACCCAAACACGGTACGCAGTGAGGTTAGTTCCCCGTAGTAGCCAGAAAAAAATTTACCCAGACATAGCAATTATTAATAACTGTTGTGTAGGAATAGGCAAACTCATAATCCGAGCTCACAATAATGCGTAAGCAGGATTTACCAGGCTTAAAATTATCTTCCAAAAGCAATCAGTGCAAAATAGATAATTGATATTATAAATATCAATAGCTGGTATTGTTAACATAATAATTAGTCTTCGGGCGTTGTTAAACATGGACTTCAAAACCGGACTACTAGTGTTTACGCTCCTGGCTGGGTGCATCGGTGAGTTAGAAACAGTTTATTTAGTCATTGAGTTTGATGATGAAGTCAACTTGAAAATTAAACATGATACCTACAGCTCTTTCACAGTTAATAAAACAACAGCTGTTGTTTTACGTACGACAGCAGCAACACACTGGCCACATTAGCAACCTTATTGCTATGAACTTAAATACCCCTTTGAGTTTGTCAATAAAATAAAATCAGAGCCGCTTCTATTCTACTGCAAAAAGAATAGATGGCTATAATATTGTGCGTAGCATTTGCCCGTGCACCTTGGGCGAGCTGGACATATGCATAATCAGCTTCCAAAAGTTCTCGATGCTGGGTAAAAAGGCCTCTCGGGCAGAGAGTGTGGGCTATATTGCATTACACAGTCCCAGCGCGAATTCGTATGATGGACGCTGGTCATGCTACTATATAATAACTACATATCAGCAGTAGGTACTATGAATTTGAAATGATTGCATACGTACTAAATTGGCTTCTAATCTTGCTCCATCAATTCCCCAGCACTCCCAACCCACGAATCGCCCGAAGATGATATGTCCGTCTTCTTCGACCACACGGACGCTAGCGCTCGCATCGTCGGTGGCTCCACGGCAGCTGATGGCAGCCACCCTCACATGGTGGTCTTGACTACTGGTACCATGGTCAGGAGCTTACTCTGCGGAGGTTCGCTCATCACACAACGAACTATTCTGACTGCTGCTCATTGTATCAACCACGTTTTCAGCTGGGGATCTCTTACTAGGTGAGGAAATCAATTACCTAATTGACAGTTCATTCAGTGTCTTCACGGAAGTTTAAGTTAAACTCCGTACTTTGCCCCGATCAAATGTTTTAATAAGTTAAATATGTCCGAGTTTTTCTTTCCATACGTGTTCTCCTAACGATATCACCTCTGCACCTTTAATTACTTATTTTGACTATTTTAACCTGTTCTTCATAATTATGACCGTTTTCACTAACATCAATTTAGCCACACCTTAATACACATCCAAATAAAAGCACACTATTGAATTTTCACTATTCGACGCTGCGCCGAGCGTTGACAATCCATTGGCACTATTTTATATTGTATTAATTTTGTTGAAACTGGCATTATAACTAGTTTCCGAAAGTTTTTTTAATCTTCCAAAGCTCTCTCCGTGCGACAGTGGGCACCAACCGCTGGAACAGCGGCGGTACCTCCTACAGCATACAGCGCAACGTGACCCATCCCAACTACGTCGCCTCCACCATCAAGAACGACCTCGGTGTCCTCATCACCTCCTCTAACGTGGCTCTTAACAACCGCGTGAGCACTGTGCCTATCACTTACTCCTTCATTGGACAGGGTGTCCGCGCTAGAGTTGCTGGATGGGGCAGGACTACTGTGAGTTATAACTTAATGATTGTGTTTGTGGTTAATGTCTACATGATGTCAGAGTTTTTATGCCGCCTATCAGCCTTTGACTTGGCTTTACATGCCGTCGAGAAATATCTCGCAGGCATTTCTCACGATATTTTCCTTCTCCGAAGCAAGTGATAATTATGCTTACAATACGCACATAAATCCGAAAAATCGGAGTCTTGAGTTCGAGAGTTGAGACCTTTGACTTGACAGTCCGACGGTCACACCACTAGGCTATCACTGCTGCAACTTACTCATGACAAGGGTGGGAGGAAGGCTGAAATCACCAATGTACCTTGAGCAAACGCTGTGATCAATGCTTATGCCTTCTCTATTAGAAGAGACCCTTTGCCCTACAGTGGGACAGTAGTATGCTAATATTATTATGATGGGGATAGTTCAATAGAAGGAGGAAAGAGTAATGAACAGAAAAACATCAAATAATGTTGTAGGATTCGATGAGTACAATGAAATACGTAGACCTAAATGGGTAAAGGTAGATTCACACTGTTCTCATGGGCTGTCGTTCCGTGTCGTGATTCTTTAAATTATACGGCCTAAGCCTACCAAAGGCTTAACTACTGATACATCACTACACGACACGCCAACCAAGTGTAAATCCGACATCAAGGTGGTATCCCCTGGTATCTACTTAAGACCAAAACTGTTGTAGCCACCGTTCAGGACATACATTTCTTTTGCTACAGATGATGCTGCTATATGTATCTTAACCTTTAAATTCAAATTCTATTCTCTCTTCAGGCTAACGGTGCTTTCTCCGCTGCTCTCCTGGAGCTGCAGATCAACACCATCGACGGCAACGACTGTGTGAACCGCGTCGTTCGCGCCTCCGTTGAGTTCAACAGACGCGCCCATGTTGAGCCTCACATCGAGGTCTGCACGCTCCACTCCGCTGGAGTTGGTACTTGCAACGTGAGTATTGTCTTCTGGATTTCTTACACGTGTTAGGGCCTAACTGACAGCCAACTTAAAACATAAAGCGACCAGCCCTTAAAGAAGGTCAAACCAATCAGAAGATTTGGCAGTGTTTCTTTAAACTCAGAACTCATTGAACAGCAGATCTAGGTACGAAATAGATTATTGTCACTACTGCTTCTTTACGTGTGCTACAAATGGATACAACCATGTGTATATCATCGTTATTCATCATTTCAGCCCTGAATCACGCTCTGCTGGGTATAGGACACCCCTTTCTTCTGCCATACTTCCCCGTTTCGTGCATACGATATCGTCAACCCGACGCGCTTTTGGAAGGCTCTCCTATCTTTGCCCTAACCTAAACCATACACATCTAGCTACCCGCATAATTATGTTCGAATCTTAAATAATGTCTTTTTCTTTTTCCAGGGTGACTCCGGCAGCGCTCTGAGACGCGCGGACAACGGCCAGCAGTTCGGTGTCGTGTCCTGGGGCTTCCCCTGCGCCCGTGGAGCCCCCGACATGTTCGTCAGGCTCAGCGCTTACCAGAACTGGTTGAGGTCTGTCATTGTTTAAAGAACTCTGAAGATGAACACTATGAAAGGATCTGGGATGGATTGATACTGTAATTTATAGCGTTATGAGATAAGGTTCCTGCTATTAATATTAATAAATATTAATGAAAATGTTTGTGTTTATGTGGTGAGATGTCTGTCTTCATTTGATTTGTAAAACCTCGATGTATATGATATTCCAAAAAAAAACATGATCGAAACTAACCAGGGCCTTCAAACTAAAACTCGTAGTTAGTCGTAGATAATCCAAAAAAAGCTGCTTGGCAGCAGAATATTTTAAAGATGATACTTTCCTCGACAAGTGCCGAGATAAAGATTGTAAGTAGGTACTATTTTATTAGCACGAGTTACTGCATTTAAATACTGGTGGAAAACAAGAAGACCGGAGGGACTGACCTCACGGTCAATGTTAGACATTTGTAAATCGGCCCACTCTCACAGAGAGGAGTCCCGTAAGTGGGACACAACATGACTAGTGAAGAATAATCTAGGAAAACTTTACTTGCGTGATTTAGGATTGTGTGACGTCGGTAATACAGTGGCGCCACCGTTGACCCTTGTTGTTCCCTATTTGACTAAGTAGTGCGTAATTAGTCCTATAGATGCCGCTAAGTAACTTTTTGTTATCATTGATTTCAATACTAAACATGATTTATTAAGAAACACTATCTGACTATCATCAGATAATTAAAAATATTGAGATTGGGTAAATACATTTTTTCCCCTAAAATCTGGTTTTTCCTATCTTTAAAAGTCATTCTGTGTGGGGCTAACATATTATCTAGCTAGTATACTGGTATTTTGATGATAATCAAAGTGACTTATCTTTATCATGTTATGGGCATGATAGTATAACATTATTTTTTTAGCCCAAAACTTCAAGCTGCAGCATTCTTCCGGTTGGGTCTTAAGGTCTACTTGGAAGATCCTAAACCGTCTCCGAACCTAAATGGCTGTGCTGTGGCAGTGGGTTTTCAGGGCGGTGGGCAATATTTGCTGATAGATTAGTTAGATTGCTGGTTTTGCGGCACGTGATTGCGATGATTGTTATACAATTTTAGATTAAGAATAACTGTTAGTCTGTCTCATATAAATACAGGATGGTTGAAAGGACATTAGATTAGCTGTTTTTTTATCATGAATTACAAGAAGAGATTTATTTATTTATTTATTTATTATTAACTTACAAACACTATCTTTACAGGATGACCCCAATACAATAGTGGTTACCAAATAAAATCAACTTACGGCTAATACTTAAAAATCTAACAACAAAAATCTTAACACAGAATATTAATATCTAAATATAACTAACACAATTCAACAACACTTTTGCGAATTCACTCAGATTGCACGAAAATATGTCAATTCTCTCATGAACTTCGTTTAATACACATATTGTGCGGGTGAGGGGTGTTTTTGACAGCAGATTGGTTCTGGCAGCAGGCACGGCCAGCAGTGGCGGTCGCCGCCGCCTCCATACATACCGGTCTGGCACGCACAGCTTCAGGTGACGCAGCACGCCCGGGTTATGAGCTGCTCCACGCAAGAGCTTTAGAGCATAAGCCGCAAGCGTAAATTCCCGGCGCACTCTGAGTTCGTTGTACCCCACCATACCCAGAACAAACAGTGTAGGATACATCAGCGGGTAAAAAGGGTAAACCCCATGAAGTTTAAAATACAAGTGTCTTGTAAATTTGTTCTGTACTCGCTCCAGCATGACATTGTATTTCGCTTCATGAGGAGCCCAAATCACCGCACTGTGTTCCAAGTGACTCCTTACCAAAGCGTCATACAGCACCCTAAGCGTGTTTAAGTTTGTGAATCCCTGCGACTGTCTCAGCACGAAACCAAGGTTTCTGTACGCCTTTTTGCAAATCTTAACTATATGATCCCGGAAAGTTAGATCCGGGGTAAGCAGTACTCCTAGATCTCGTACCTGAGACACTCGCTGCATCGGCGCTTCCTCTACTTTGTATTCGTAAGCTAAGGCAGTCTTCGCGCGCGTAAATGTCATCACTGAGCATTTCGTTGTGTTGAAATAGAGTTTATTTTTATGGCTCCACTCTACCACCCTATCTATGTCTTCCTGCAATCTCTCACAGTCCGACTCACCCTTGACCTCGAGCAGCAATTTGAGGTCGTCTGCAAACAATAAACATAAACTATGTTTGACTACGTCTGACAATGAAAATCTGGTCGTCTGCAAATAAATTCGAGAGGACCCAAATTGCTGCCTTGGCTCACGCCTGACCTGGTGTAGTATGGCTCGGATTCGAACCCATTGTAGTCAACGTACTGCGTGATATGTGTGTACAGACGAAAACCTGAGCTAGATCGGACCGATTTTATCAAATTTCAAACGATTCTGTTAAGGCGAAAACGCCAGTGTAGTTAAAGACGCAAATCATTATCCTACTTCCTACTATCTTATTACTAATATTATAAATGCGAAAGTATGTGAGGATGGATGGATGGATGGATGTTTGACACGCAAAAACTAATGAACGGTTTTGAATGAAATTTAGCACACAGATAATATATAACCTGAATTAACACATAGTGAACTTTTATCCCGGTAGTATGATCCCGTGGGACAATTACCAAACTTCACGCGGGCGAAGCCGCGGGCATAAGCTAGTACTCGATAAACTTATAACCTGATCATCATTATTTCAGCCTGGAATCACCCGCTGTTGGGCATGGGTGTCCCGCCCTTAGTTCTGCCATACTTCTCGGTGTGAGCATGGGCGGACCCACGGTGGGGCAAGGTGGGCCACATGCCCCATCCTGCTCTCTGACCCGAAGCTAAGAATTTGTAGGCAAAATTAATACAATGACAAAATTAAATATTCATTTGGGTACTTTAACATTTTTTATATTAAAATAAAAACTTGCTTAAGGTCAACAATGACAGAAAACCGTCTTGTCGGCCTCTGTATGATGAGTGTGCATAGAAAGAGGGTTCTGGAAGCACAACATACATTTGAAACCGAAATTTTAGCTAAATTTTGCCAGAACCCTCGCAGGTTATTATTGAAATAAGGTGTAGTGCAGTCAATAAAACTTATCAGTCAGTCAATAAAAATCATTTTAAATTTCCTACTACTTAGTTTACGTACTTCTGCCCCACCCCGTAAAAAAAAAAAAATGCTGGGTACGCCCAGGGTAAGTGCGTCCCTCATCCATCTGATTTCCGCGACTTTAACCTGATACTGACTAGCAAATTGGAATAACTGTAAGATTGACTGCGTGGTTGGGCTAGTGGTCGCGAGCGCGACTGCTGAGCAAGAGGTCCTGGGTTCGATTTCCAGGTCGGGCAATGTGTTATTGGGTTTTTCTATCAGAAATTTCTCAGTAAGAGCCACAGAGTCTGGATCTTTGCCCGGTTGATAGCAATAGACTTGCCCCCTATTATATGGGACATAACTGGCGATATGTGGGCGTACTATTAGGAGGGGAAAATAAAACTGACCATTGTATGTGGTAGCCTTTACATTTCTTTTTAAACTAATTTTATTTACATTATATACAGACTACAAATAGAACTAAACTAATGATAAAAATAAGACTAAAAGTAAGAAAATATAAACATCTAAACAACGACGACAATAGGACACTTAGGCGTCAAAGTACTCCTCCGCATCGCTGTCATCTGGAAACGTGCCCAGAAGACTGGCAGCATTGCCACGCTGAATGGCAATGCTAATTCTTTGGCCAAAGAAAGAGCCAGCCCTCTGGTCACGCGAAGTGTCGACCAGTCGGCGAGAGATTTCCTTAAAAAGGAGACGCGCACTCGGGCCCCATGACCCGAGCGTTTCGACCCCAAACGGCTCAAAACTGTAGTTACCAATAAGGTTACAGTATTTGCGCCGCTTGAGGATCTCAGCAGCCGCAGCAGCAGCGCCTGCACAGCCCGCCGTGCTTGAAAGGTGAGATGGCGCAAGGGTGTCGACACAGGTTGCGTCCCACACCAAAGGCCTACCCACCTTCCAAGGCACTAACGTCATGCCGTCTGGTCTCTTGCCATCGTCACGTACCAAGCCGTTTGGTTCTAAAACCGCTGGTACGCCGGCGCTGGCAAGGGCTCGACGAATAATGTCGTTAATGCTGGCGTGCCGTGCAATGCGACCTGCGCTCCTGTAGCAGGACAGGCCATGGTGTCCGAGGCTGTCAACAGCTTCACCGCAGTGACACCGATGCGGAGCAACATTAATATAAATATATACTAATATATAATTATATTATATATTACTATATATTTATATAGTATACAATTTACATTTCTTGTATATTGTATACTGTCAGTGTACTAGTTGTAGCTAGTAGATACAGCAAAAGCACTGCCCCAAAAACGACACCTATCAAATGATTATCAGATAGAAAATTCCCAAACAAACCCTCACTTACTCAACAATACGTATCGGGGTTTTTCGCTTCCAACTTATCAACTAAATCAGTGTTAAAGAGATAATTAACCCACTATTCATATCAGTATGTATTGTAAAACTTCCAAATTCTCTTGGACATGGACTTCATAACCGGACTTCTGCTGGTTTTTGGAATTTGGTGGAACATGTTACCAACACCTGCAAGAGGCTGGCAAAGGAACGTGGAGCTTGGCACAAACAACAAGAGGCCTATACTCAGCAGTGGGTGATGTCGGATTGTGGGTGATGATGCTGATGATGAGAACGGGATTTAGAATACTTCACAGCTCCTCCGAGCTGGCAACGATTCTTTATTTGTAGAGAAAGATACTATGGCATTAATTCGACCGAATTCCAACATATTAAAATAAAATACCCTTAAATATTTTACCATTAACCATCCAATGACAATCCTTGTCATCCGCGACTGTGAGTCTCGCGTGGCACGCGGCGCTGTCCGGTACAACTCCCCCGACGTGCACGTCCAGTCACGCATCGAGGTCTGCACCTTCCATACCACTGGATTCGGTACTTGCAATTTGAGTATTTGTTTATTTATCTTCAAGACAATGATTGAGGGTGCCAAACTCATAACCAAATTCTGGGCCGACTCACTTTAAGCTGGCAATTTGTTTTTACCTTTGAACCACAATATTGTAATAAATTTATGCATAAACTTGTGACTGAGCTCACCTATCATACCTTCAGCATCAAAAATAACCAGACATTTCCTTCCACCGATAAGGATAGGACATAAGAATCTAGATATTATTTCAGTGCACAAATACTCATCAGCGCATATGAGGTGTTTGGCTTCTAGCTAATCAATCCATTAATCGATATGAAAGAGATAATTATTATGATAAATAACATTGGGAATTTGCCAACCTGCATAGTCTATTCTGGCGTTCTTAAAATATGGACATCAAAACCGGATTTCTGGTATTTACGTTTCTGGCTAGGTGTATTGGTGAGTAGCTGTACCGAATAACTTGTCAATAATACAATAGAACAAAGTACTAATATATTTCTCCATTTTCCAGCCCTGCCAACGCTCCCAGGGCCTGAAGGTGACCTGTCCATCTTCTTCGAGTACAATGACGCTAGTTCTCGCATCGTCGGCGGCACCGAGGCGGCCATCGGCAGTCACCCTCATATGGTGGCCTTGACAGTTGGAGTGTCCGTCAGGGGTTTGGTCTGCGGAGCTTCCCTGATCAGCTGGCGAACTGTGCTGACTGCTGCGCATTGTATCGAATATATTAACGTTGCAACACAGTAAGCAAATTATTGTGATATATTTCATGGATGCAGCAATTCAGGCACATTCAAGGAAACTTACTTAACTTGCAACATCGAATCAATATGATATTTCATTAGTCTTATCAGTTCCCAAATGTTTTCTCCACAGATCTATGCGCGCGGTTGTCGGAACCAACCGCTGGAACTTCGGCGGTAGCTCCTACGCTTTATCTCACAGCGTGTTACACCCCAACTACAGACCTGATCCCATCTACGAGAACGATATAGCTCTCATCTATACCACCTCAAATGTGGTATTTAACAACCTTGTGCGGCCCGTGACCCTCAGCTTCTCGTTTGTCCCCCACGGAGTTCGGTCCAGGGTAGCAGGGTGGGGTAGGACATCGGTGAGTTAATTATACATTAATAAATTTACAACCTTGATTCACCGGGGTTTACTCGGTTCGCTTGCTCACTGGTCACCGTCATCAACTTCAAACCTAGCTTACTCGAGTATGGGTCAATTTCCGTGCTATTTTGGCATTACAAACTCTGGACGAACGAACGATTAGCGATTTTAGATACAGTTTTATATCTTTATTTATAGGCCAGTGGTCCATTTGAGTAAACATACAAATGTATCCTATAAAAAATTTGTGACTGTAAAAATATAATGTGTTTCGTTTATGGCTTCTTCTTTTGTTTTTGTCTTTCTGGTGTGTAGCTTCTAATTTATATTGTCAACATTCCAGTTTGGCGGCGCCAGCCCTGTGACTCTCATGGAGCTAACGACCACCACCATTGACGGCAACGACTGTATCAATCGCTGGTCTGCTGCCGCTGGCATGAATCCACCACCCGTTGATCCACAAACCGAGATCTGCACCTTCCACTCAGCGGGTCATGGATTTTGCAACGTAAGTATCATTGTCATCTTCAATGAATATCATCGGTTGTAATAGTACATGGTTAGTACTTTTACACAATTCATACATCGGTTTGGTTTTTACCCTACTCACGCACAACTCTCCTTACACCATGTTACTTATTCCTCCGCATCAAATGCCCTACCATAACAATCACAAATCACAATCGCACACAACTCAGCTCTCAGCGGCACTTTAAGACTTTCTCATGTGCACTTACTTTTTTGTTCCAATCGCACAACAACACACATCCCATAGCTTTCGCATCAGCATTCGCTTTCAGCTCGAAATCCCCCACAGTTATATAAGTCTCGCCTTTCTTCTTCGGTTCCGTGCATCTCTCATCCATCTGTTTCCCGCGATTTTGTTGATTTCGTCAACCCAACGCGCTTTTATTTATTATTTATTTATTTATTAAGGCATCAGATTCCAATATATCCGGGTCTATTTTCTTGTTTTCCAGCACGACTCCGGCAGTGCTTTGACCCGCGTCGACAACGGCCAGCAAATTGGTATCGTCTCTTGGATGTTCCCCTGCGCCCGTGGCTTTCCTGACGTTTACGTCAGGGTTAGTGCTCATCAGTCTTGGATACAATCGAACATGATGAATTAGACACATATTATTTTATTACAATTGTCGTGCTGTATGTCTGTTGTATATGTTGGTGCCATCATTTCCGCTGTAAATGTAATCTTATTTTAAATCAATTGTTTTATAATAAAATTATGCTAAAATGTACCTACAGCGTGTGTTTTGAATCCTTATTTTTTGTAATCCGTATGAGTTTCTTCAGCACGGGAGTGGACCTTTGCCCGCCCCAATAATAGTGTCACAAACCACTCCAGGTCTCTTGAATTATACATATTGATGGCTTAAACCACTGCTTCTTGAATTGCCTTTAATAAGGGGAACGATTGTCACTTTTTGCTTATATTCATACCTTAAGTAACAATTGCTTTTATGCAACGACTTTCAAGAGGATTTTGATCGAATCAGAGTGACTTTTAAAAATTTGGTGTTATTAAATATACAGGGTGTAAACAGACCCTTCACATAGCCGTCAACCAAGCATTCTGTACATAAAACTAAAAAAAATTATTGCTGGGAATAGACTTTTTTTTTTTTGGGGTGTACAATCACGTTTTAGGGTTGGACTTGATGGAAAGCAGTCAAAGCATTGTGCTGATAGATGAATAGTACGGGGGTCGTGGAGGTGTGTAAAAATCTTACATTAAAAACATGTATTTAAAAAAAAAAACTTGTGAAAAAGTTGGAACTTTGACCCCCAATATCTCTGTAACTACAAAGTTCCCAGATCTAGAACAAAAAAAATATCGCAAAGACGGGGACAACAAATGCCTTTCGGTTATGTTACGGGTCTATTTACACCCTTATATAAAAACATTCGAATCTGCTCCAAAACGCCTTTTATTTATACTCAAATACACTAAATACATCGCACAGCCAGCCGATCCCCACAGTACTGTCTTTCTAGAAAGCAATGCGACTGACTGACCAGCGGAAAAGCGTTACGCCTGCGTCTGACATTTCTGTATATTTTGTGCTAGATCATGTTTAAATTTTGTATAAAGAATACCTAATGAAAATACGGGTTTCACCGAGTTTGGCCCCTCCGTCGGGCCACATAAAGATAAAGATATATTCAACTCAAAGCTACAAGTGTCGGCCTGTGTATGTGCGATATGTAGATATCTAGATTTTAATAAGCTATCTACGTTTAATACCGTTTTCATTGACTAATACCAAACTTGATTCATCACGAAAAATAATCTTCAGATCATTATCTAGGGATTAAGATTATTTTATTTGATTTTAAGTTGCAACAACGCAGGTTTTCCCAATTACGTGGGGCTTACGTATCAAAAGTCAGCGTAATTGAACTAGCCAGGATTTAGTTTTACATAGTTTACGTGATTTCGGGACGACTATTTGAACATATCGTAAAATTCCTCCTTCCAGCTTGCAGAAAGCATTATCACTGGGATGCAGGCTACCTCTGTGAGAGGAAGTGTGTATGGATCTAATAAGCCCAGAACGGGTTCGTAGATCTTCTAGCTACCTTTACATAAATGGGCATGCAATGCAACAATGATTTTACGTCAACTAAGACGCTAGTTAACATGCTCGTCATCCTGTCAAAACTATCTTGTAAAACGGCTCCCATATCATTTTAAAAACATCTGAATATTAATCAAATTCGACCAATTTATATTTTTTTCTGTCTAACACATTGTTAAGATAATATTACTAACAAATTATGGATATTTTATAAGTCTAAATTAATCGTATTTTATTTTATTTTTTTATTATCTTTCTCTGTTGAACTCATCATCTGCCTAGCCTTTTCCCGACTATTTTGGGGTCGGCTTCCAGTCTAACCGCATGCAGCTGAATAGCAGTATGGAGCGACTGCCTATCTGACCTCCACAGCCCAGATAGTACTGGGTAATAAGGTAACCCTTGGTAAGACTGTTTGTCACTTTTTAGCTTCTGAATACCTAACGACTGTCAAAGATCTACAAATGACAGCCGGGACCAACGGCTTAACGTGCTTTCCGAGGCACGGAGGAAACTCGGTATGTAATGGGTGGTCACCCGTCCACAGACCAACCTAGGCAAGCACGGCTTAACCTAAAGATCGACCCTAGCCGCTGTTATTGTGTAGCCACGAGCGTTGAACTACTTATTTTAAAATATTTATAATTTCTGTACTAAAGTACTCTATCTTTCCTTCTTCTACACTGTGCTATTTCTGTTTTCTTTTTCATTTTGGCTTTTCTTTCTTACTTTAAAAGTTCTTTCTGTCTCGCTTTTTCTTCTTCTTCTTGTTAGTACGCACGACGACCAATCCACCTAGACCAAACCAGTATAAGCTGATCTTTCGTTGTCCAGGAAGATTATACACAGCCAGGTTAGGTTATACTGGATATATAGCTTAATAAGTCGCCGTGTGTACGCTTGTCCCTAATTGAAAATATTTCCTGGTTTGTTACATATATTCCTTTTAATCCAAAATTCATTTGCTTTACCCTCAATATTGGTCCAATTGGTAAGCCGTTTTACCTGTATACGGCCGTCACCAAATCCCGTAGATAAAATTTCGATGACGGCACTGTTGCGTACTATTTTGTAGGGCTTATCAAAGTTAATCAATCAGTGTTAATGATTATCTCGCTCAATACTGTTATAAATATGAGTATGTATTGTAAAACTATCAAACTGTCTTCGGGCGTTAATAAACATGGACATTAAAACCGGCCTTCTGGTGTTTACGCTCCTGGTTGGGTGCTTTGGTGAGTAATTTTATTTTGAACTATGTAAATCTCCTGAAGCTTTGGAATACTTCTTCTGATCTTCTTGGTATTTAACCTCATCATCTTCCTGCTTTTCTTTATTTCAAAATAAGCTTTAGGTTTTCTGCTAAAAGCATTGGTATTTAAATATTTTTTTCATCGCCTTCCTGGCCAATTTATTTTTTGTACTTGATCTTTTTCTTCTACGCCTTCATTTGTCATTATCTCGGTAATCATTTCTGTTCTTGTTTTTACTTCTTTTATCTTTGCTTTTTGTTTAACTGTCCTTCTTCTTGTTAACATTCTTATAATTTACATTTTTTCTGAAACGTGATCTTCATTACTCTGCTATCTTGGGTTTATAAGCTACTACTGAAAACACTCTTATTAATATTCACCTGATATTCAACATATTATTATGGTCTCGTGGTCACAAGCGCGACTGCTGACTATAACGTCCTGGGCTCGATTCCCGGGTCGGACAAAGTGTTATTGGATTTTTCCATCAGGAATTTATCAGTAGTAGCCACGGATATGGATTTGAGCCCGGTTGATGGCAATGAGCTCGCCCCCTATTACATGGGACTTAAACATGGGGATCAAACTACCATTCTAATTTTGCCATCCACTATTTTAATTTTGTGTCAGACCTTTACCATAAATTGTATATTCAGGTACATTCGCCTTCTTCAGTTTTTTTACTGTTTCAGTAAATAAATTCTTCATTTTGTTTCTTTTCAATTAGAAAATTCCCCAGGCTTTTTTTCCCGAGGTTTGGGACATAACTTATAAACCTACGCTTCTCATTTGAAACTTCTGCCTGATTTCACAATAGTTTCACGATTATTCGACACGAATCTTCAAAACACAAATAAAAAATTGCCCAATCACGCTCTTCAATCACTTAATTACAAATCAAAATCTTATCTCACGTTGTGTTAACGTATTTAATTTATTTCATTTACGGTTAGTCAGGTTTCAGCAAACAGATCAGATTATGAGATAATATGTATTTTACTTTTCATAGTAATTAAAACGTGTGCCCAATTGAAGTTCCTAACGGAAAAATGACTTCCTCATAAACACCTTATCACTTGATCTCTTCGGGGAAAGAATTAAGAGTCCCAACAGATCGCAGACTTTCTATGGGCCAATAGTCGTGTTGACCTGCTAACGCGCATACTAGACCTTATAGGCTGATTCTGGTTATGCTATTTAGTAGAGTGAATTTATCAGGGGCTTAGTCCTTTTTAACTGACAGCACGGTTTGCACAGTGGTTGAGCGATTGGCTGCTGCGCTGCTTGTCGCGGGTACGACTGCACACGGAACAAATATTTGTATGGCATATAGGTAGTTGTTCCAGGTCTGGCTGTTTGTTGGTTTTTAATGTTTGTAAACACACCCACGATACAGCAGAAATTCCTAGTGTATATTAATAGTTCAAGGCTTTAAGAGCTTAACTTGGGACAGTATAAAGCCAATAGATAGCTGCTCAAGTATGATAGATTATTGCAGTATTTCTAGGACGATTATCAATTTTAGTCATTATTCACGTGCCACTGATAATTATAATAATTAGCACTCATAATTATGAGCAATCTGATAAGACTTTAATCAATTAGGGTGATAAAGAGTATTTTAATCCGCTTAATTAGTTGATTGGACTCGTGCCATTTTTAACCGAAGCAAAAAGATGACTTTAAAACAATGAACACAGATTTTTAATAAACCGTTTTTACCATAAAAATCATCTTTAGTAAACATCTTACAGTAGAAATCAGGGTCAGGGGAGGTCGGGGCTGCGGGACTGTTCGAAAGAAATACCACGGCCCTGGAAAACAAAGGGCAAAGAAGGAACATGGATGGGTTTTAGTCAGTAGAAGTCTGACCCTCCCTTCCACTCCGCCCAGAGCAGGACCGGTCATTTGATGATATCCCATACGAAAAAAAAAATCTGGAGGTCAGTTTAGCAATTGATCAAAGTATGACAGTGCCAAAGGCGTAGTCCGAGTTTTACACCTTTTCTTTCTTCGATTTGTGCTGAAACTGAACCAGTGCTGTCTGGTGACGTAGATGGGAAACACAATTCATCATCATCATCATCCACAGCCCGACTTTACCCGCTGCTGCCGCTGCTGAGTATCCCTTTCCTTGTGCTCCACGTTCCTGTGCCTAAATACAATGGTTCCACAAAAATTAAAGTTTACTTTAACGCGATTGAGTGGAATTGATCAAAACTTGCAGTACTTCCAAAAATAGTGGAAAAGAATAGGCAGATGATGATGAACAGACAAATAAAACGTTATATGGACCTTCAAGATACAAGACCTGCTTAGTTTGAGGACCACTTTTAAGAATTTATCATTCATATTCTTCTTACTTTCCAATTTCAGCACTCCCAACGCCCGAAGATGACATGTCCATCTTCTTCGACCACACCGACGCTAACGCTCGTATCGTCGGTGGCTCCGAGGCAGCCGTCGGCAGCCATCCCCACATGGTGGCTATGTCCAGCGGAGTGCTCGTAAGGAGCTTCCTCTGCGGAGGGTCCCTCATCTCTCAGCGCACTGTCCTGACCGCTGCTCATTGTATCGCTGCTGTGTTCAGCGGCGGTTCTTTGACTAGGTAAGGATATCTTGTGGAGTGTTTTTTAATACATGCTGTTAATATAATTATATGGTAATCTATACTAATATTATAAAGGGTTGAATTTGTTTGTTGGTTTGTATGTAAGAGGTAATCTCCGAACCAATGATCCATTTCTAAAAAATATTTCACGGGCAGAGAGCTACATTATTCGTGGGTACTATAATAGGCTATAAATTATATTTATATCATGCATATTAGCCGAGCTATCATAATTTTTACGAACAAAGTCGCGGGCGAAGAGCTTGTTTAATATAATAACATAAATATCACGCCTGTTATTCCCGAAGGATTAGGCAGAGGTGTACCCATTAGTTATTTAATATTTAATTTGAATTCCATAATTAGAAAAGATTAGATCATGTTCAAATCATTTTCAAATCACTTCCACAGCTCCCTCCGAGTGACAGTCGGCACCAACCGCTGGAACAGCGGCGGCACCGCCTACACCCTGGCCCGCAACGTCACCCACCCCAACTACGTGTCTGCCACCATCAAGAACGACATCGGTATCCTCATCACCTCCTCTAACGTGGCTCTTAACAACCTCGTGAACATTGTGCCCATCACTTACTCCTTCATCGGCGCTGGTGTAAACTCTAGGGTCGCAGGATGGGGCAGGATCAGGGTAAGTTAATAAAAAGAAAATTACACAACAATTCACTTACTAAATTAGTTAGACATCATTATTACTAAAATTATTATAACTAGAAGACGGGATATTTACCATGTTTATTGTTTTCTTTGAGTTCCCGATATTTCGGCGCTGTTGCAAGCACCATGATCACAATAAACATGGTAAATATCCCGTCTTCTAGTTATAATAATCATTATTACTGTATAACGTATGTAAATATACAGGGTGGAAGGGACACCGAGGCTAGAATGGTTACCACGTATTCAGTGCATCATTCTGTAGAATGTAAAAACAGTTTTTACACACGTTTTGATCGTGTAGGTACTGCTGTTTTGTAGAAAACATCTGGTTTTTTTTAATAACAGACGAAAAATGGACATGTCCCCCACATGTACATTTTTCGGTCAGAATATTGTACTGAATACGTGGTAACCGTTTTAGAGTCGAAGTTAATTCCACCCTGTATAAAAATCTTGTGATTATGTATGGTGGGTTCTATATTGAAGGTTAGGATAGTTTTGGACTAGATAGGCGACGCCATGCGAAGCTTAGGCTGACTTGCTTGTGTAACTATATAAGTTTCTATTTTATCAGATGTATGACACAGCGTATTAACGGCATAAACCATACTACCATTTACATCACTGATTTCCATAGCTTTACAAACTTCCACATTACAGGCTGGCGGTGCTTTGTCCGCTACTCTTCTGGAGCTGACTGCCTCCACCCTCGACGGCAACGACTGTGTAGCTCGTGTAGCCCGCGCCTCCGTTGATTTGAACGTACGCGCTCCTCCCGTTGAGCCTCATATTGAGGTCTGCACCTTCCACTCCCCCGGATTCGGTACTTGCAACGTGAGTATTTTGTTCATATATAACAGCTACTACTACAGATGTTGAAATTCCAATTTTTACCTTATGAAAATTAGATTAGAATTCCCGTAAAGCGAGCTCTTTAATTCCACTGTCTGTAATTATCTAGTGTGATGTCATGGTATGCATAGAGGAGCTCGTGGCTAAATAATAACAGCCGCACGGGTCGACCTTCAAGGTTAAGCCGTGCTTGCCGACGTTAGTCCGTGGATGAGTGACCATTATTACATACCGAGTTTCCTCCGTGCCTCGGAAAGCACGTTAAGCCGTTGGTCTTAGCTGTCATTTGTAGATCTTTGACAGTCGTTACGAATAGTCAGAAGTCGAAGGTCTGACATCCAGTCTTACCAAGGGGTATCGTATTACCCAGTTACTGGGTTGTGGAGGTCAGATAGGCAGTCGCTACATGTAAAACACTGGTACACAGCTGCATCTGGTTAGACTGGAAGCCGACCCCAACATAGTTTGCGTAAAGGCTAGGCAGATGATGATGTCATGTTTTGTACTCATATCTATGTTTTCTTTTTGGATTGACCTCTATAATGGCAAAATTTAATTCCTTTCTTCCTCCAAGTTTTACTCAGTTAATTCTAAATATTTTCTTTGATCCATGTAAGAATCTAGTAGTTACTTTTTAACAACACCTTTTCTGACCATCTTTCTTTCTTTTTCCAGGGTGACTCCGGCAGTGCTCTGAGACGCGCGGACAACGGCCAGCAGTTCGGTATCGTGTCTTGGGGTTTCCCCTGCGCCCGTGGAGCCCCCGACATGTTTGTCAGGGTCAGTGCTTACCAGAACTGGTTGAGGGGCATCATTGTTTGAAGACCTGAGAAGATGGTCCTTCTTAGATGATCAAGAAACGACTGTTTCTTATTTTGGACTTGGAGCTACCTTATGATTATGGCTGTAAATACTTTTTCAGGTTTAAATATATACTTTGAAAGTTATGTTAATGTTTCATTTTTCACTATTTTTTGTCGGAAAGCAGCACCTACGTTTTAATTATGCAGAAGCGATTTCTTATGTTATCATAAAACTAAATCTGGTTTTACTGCTTACCTCGTGATGTAAATAAAGTTCATATTTGCTAATGAGTTTACAATTTACACAGTTAACAAACACCAATTAATGAGCTTGCTTTGCTTTCCAGTCTTAATTTCTGTACCTACTCCCAAACCAGCGCCTTCTGGTGCTTACATTTAATTACTGAAGTCGTATTTCATCATCATTTGCTTAGCTATTTCCAACCTACACTGTGACCGGCTTCGTCTTACCGGGTGCAGATGCAGCTAAATACTCCTGCGACTGTGTATCTGATCTTCACACCTCATTTACTAAGTAATACGATATAGGGATGTAATTATGTTCTTTGGCGAGACTTTCTTCTTTCTTCAAAATGCCATAAATAATATTAATGTGTTCAAAAATACTTACATGTAGGGGAGAACAGGGCAATGGGAGCCTACTAAGGGATTTTTTTTGATAAAAACCACATTTGTTAACATTTTTATGATTTTTGATTAGGAACTCTTATCTTAATCACTAAAGTATATTTTAATCACAGTTATAATCAATTACCGTCATGTATTAAGATACAATAACGATTTTACAAAAAAAGTCAGTCGCTCCCATTACCCTACATCATTTGCCTAGCCTTTTCCCAACTATGTTGGGGTCGGCTTCCAGTCTAACCGGATGCAGCTGAATACCAGTATTTTACATGGAGCGACTGCCTAGCTGACCTCCACAACCCAGTTAGTACTGGGCACAGATAATATAATACTACGGTAATACGTTACCCCTTGGAAAGACTGGTTGTCAGACTTTTTGGGCCACTGACTACCTATCGACTGTCAAAGAACTACAAATGACACCCGGGACCAACGGCTTAACGTGCTTTCCGAGGCACGGAGGAAACTCGGTATGTAATGGGTGGTCACCCATCCACAGACCAACCTAGGCAAGCGCGGCTTAACCTAAAGATCGATCCGAGCGGCTGATATTATTTAGCCACGAGCTACCATTACCCTACACATGCGGATAATGAGAACCTATTTAATGCTCATATGGGTAATGGGAGCCACAATATCTACTCTTTCCCGAAATTTAACTAAACATACTTTAAATGAGGTCTTTCTTATTTACACAAAGAACTACTTATAATACAAATAAAAAAATCTTCTTTTCAAACAAAACAGTGAGACTCACTGGAGTGAGAGCCATGCTAGGCTACCATTACCCTCTGACCACCATTTTGAAAAGGAAAATCATAAATAAATAATTCTACGTCCAATCACGATTTAACCAATTAGACTTATTAGTAAATTAATCCAGGGATGTAATGAGCATAAACATAATTAAATAAGAATATAAATTATTGCTTAACTTAACGCTAGCAATCGGAAGTTTTTAATAAGCGTGGAGCGAAAACCGTCCCTCGTGACTTAACGCATGGAACTATCGTCTCGTGTGCGTTAGGCGAAGTTTCTCGATGGTTGACGGAAGTGGCCGAATGCTTACGATCGCACAAATTGTGAATACTTTTCGTTCAATCACCATCGCCCACATTACTCGACCGCTCTCAAAATCAAAATCAAAATCAATGGATAATTTTGTAGCAAGTAAGAAAGAAAGAAAGAAGAAGAAGAAAGAAAAGAAAGAAAGAAAATACATTTATTTGGCACATGCCACAAGTGCACACGGTATAAAAAACAAAAAATTAAAAGCTTAAAATCTAAAAAAAAAAAAAAAAAATAGTGTGACACTGTGTGCCTCACGGCTGCGCCAAATAGGCCCAGTTCAGCAATATGCCGGACATCTAGTGCCCGACGCTGGTTTTCAACTGGACCTGAAATTAGTGAGGTCCCGGATGTGAAGCAGTTTTATATTTTGTGTCAATGGTGGTAGTAAATAGGTACTTAAATATGAGAATTAGATCTGCATACAAAAAATAAAATAAACAAACAATAAAATAAACTAGAGTGACTTTACGAAAGTGCAAAACAAAAATATATAAGAAAACAGATAGATAAATGGGACGGACGCATGATAAAAAAAACCTGTTTCGCACGATGACTTTTAACGCCCAGTATTTAATTTAACCTTGCATTTCGTCCACAATATGCTGCAAGCAGAGCGCGACGGACTAATTGAAATAAACTGAAAGATTTTTTCATAACAGAGGGTTTACGTAAGTACTTAAAATATCACAACTTTTCAAATAAACTTACCGGTTGACAGCGTTGAGGAGGATTTTTTTTAATTACCTTTTTTTCTGTTTCTACGTTTTATTGTCTATAGTAAGGAATGAGTCATACGAGTGCAAATTATTTTAAATATTTATTCATTGTTACTTAAAATAAACTTTGACAGCTTCTTAAACTAGGCAACAAACGCCAAATCATGTTTTAACCTAATCAGTCTTTCATTAGTTTAGAAATTGTTCCAAAAATTTCCTGATGGAGTACCCACTTATCCTGAAGGAGACATCTGGACCCCCTTCAGCGCAGCCGGAGCCCCAGGACACGACGCCGATCAGTTTTCTGGTGCTTAATCTCACGACGGCATTGCCGGCGTCACCCTGAGAAAAAAGTAGATTGTAAATAAAAATAATGTAAAGAAAAAATGGTATGTTTTTAAATAGAACCCTATCAGGTCATTCCCATTTTGATTTCTAAAAAAATATTGATAGACATGTTAATAAAATAAATAAACCACTTTTTGAGATCTTGTACTTATTTCCATTTTGGTTTCCTCAAAAGACTAAAATGGTGCAGTAGACCTTCATTATTAAAATTATCAATACAACTCTCTTAGTCAAGAATTTTTCTCAAATGTCATGATTTCATAAATGAATAGTCACTCGATAAGTAATAGAACATCGAGAGAATTGTATTGATGATTTTTTCCACCAGGTATTTTGACATAGTGGTAGTACGGAGTCCGAATGCCCAGTTGTTGACAAAAGACTGCCTCCAGTTATATATGGGACTTGAACAAACTGGCGAAATACCTGGCATTCAACTTGTACATTTAGTAGATACATGCAGTACCTACTAAGAGGAGCTCGTGGCTAAATAATAACAGCCGCTCGGGTCGATCTTTAGGTTAAGCCGTGCTTGCCTAGGTTGGTCTGTGGATGGGTGGCCACCCATTACATACCGAGTTTCCTCCGTGCCTCGGAAAGCACGTTAAGCCGTTGGTCCCGGCTGTCATTTGTAGATCTTTGACAGTCGTTAGGTAGTCAGAGGCTCAAAAAGTCTGACAGCCAGTCTTACCAAGGGGTATCGTACTAACTGGGTTGTGCAGGTCAGATAGGCAGTCGCTTCATGTAAAATACTGATATTCAGCTGCATCTGGTTAGACTGGAAGCCGACCTCAATATAGTTGGGAAAAGGCTACTAAATGTACACGTTTGCCTCGGCTTTTAGGTATAAAAGACGTGATATTTGTCAAGGTACTTACTAAACACATGCCATGTCCCACAGAATGGAAGGTGCAGATCTCAATTTCATCATGGATAGGCGGCGCGCGACCTCCTGTCACCTCAGTCATTTGTTTCTGACACAGCTTATAGCTCATGGTGGCCGTGTACAAGGCTTGCAGGTCATCAGGAGTTGGTTGCATGTGCTAGAAGAAATATTTAAAGCGTCATCAGAAAGATTAATTTTAAATGAATGACCCGATTTAGATGCAATTTGTTTTTATTTGAAAGCTAGTTTCTTGGCAATGGTTCTTAGATACATTTTATCAAAATCGGTGCAGCCATTTACTAATTATGGGGAATGAAAGTAGGTATGAATAATCGAATATTTTCAAATATACCCAGGTATGGTATCAAATGAAAGTGAATTGTGTTTATATTACTATTAGACATGTTTTATCAAAATCGGTGTAGCCATTTACTAGATTTGGGGGATGAAAAATCGAATATTTTCAAATTTACCCAAGTGAGGTAGGCAAATCAAAACCGGCTCAGCCATTTTATTGACTTTTCAAATGTTTGTTCGCTTTTCTTTGTTGCGATGGGGTTTTTAAATTTTAAATTTATTTTTTTATTGTATCTGATGGTACCGATCAGGTTATACCTACACATCCATGACTGATCAAAGAGGTCTTTGGATTCTTTTTCCTTCTTTATCGTGTGGTTAGTGCCTAACCTGCTGTCAGAGTTTTATGACGCCCAGGGGCCTCTAACTGAGCTTTATTTGCCGTATCTGTCAAGTATGCTGGTTTCCTTACGATGTTTTCCTTCACCGAAGCAAGTACACAATTGTACTTTGTAGTAACCCAGAGACCTTTAAAAGCGTCCCGAGGTCGCGTGCCGGTACGACATACCGAATAAGACATATCGCTCTCTCTCTTTCCCGCGTGGCGGTTGCAAACGTGTGTTAGTACGCTGCTTACGCGCTAGGCACTTATGCGTGCTTTTCTCAACTTCCCGCGCAAGTCGGTACGTGACGCCACGCGCCCATTTTATCGTCCACGGTTACTGTCCCGAACTATTTTTAATTCTGTGTATTGTATCAATAAACTGTTGAACTTTTCTACAAGTTTCCGTTCCCCTGAAACCTCCTCTCATAACTTATATAATATTAAGTACGTGGCGCAATCTAGGTATACCGTCACAACATGCGAACTACACTGACGTATTCTACAATGCGATATCAGAACTAACCAGAAATTCGACAACTACCGTCTGGCAGTAGCCCACACGATCCGTTTGGTCGAAGGATTCAACTAGGTTCAATGGAAGATGAAGAACTATAGACCCTGGTTCTGTTACTTCTAAAACTATACTACTTACCAAAACATCTCCTTCCATTCTAGGACCAGTCCTTCCCCAGCCAGTTACCAAGCAACCCTCGTTTTCTCCCACGTAGTCGAAGGCCATCCCAATGTCGGCCACTTTTTCCGACAGTACTATTTCCTCAGCAGTGCCTAATACTGCCACATCATTCGTGAAGTTCTTGGAGTCGAATTGGGGATGAATGTGGAAGTCTTTGATGTTGACTATAGTGCCTCCGGAGTTCCATTGGTTGGAACCTACACGAGTGTGGAAAGTTCTGCGGGAAAGAAGAATGATTAGGTACAACATAACATCACGCCTGTAATCCCTGAAGGGTTAGGCAGAGGTGTACCTTATAGTACACCCACGTTTCGCCAGTTATGTTTAAGTCCCATGCAATAGGGGGCGAGCCTATTGCCATCAACCGGACGCAAATCGAGACTCCGTGGCTGCTACTGAGAAATTCCTGATGGAAAAATCCAGTAACACTTTGACTGACCCGGGAATCGAACCTAAGACCTCAGCAGTCGCCACTAGACCAACGAGCAGCTGACGAATGATTAGATACGTCAGTGATTTTTATTTTTAAGGCAAGGCTGTTCGACCTAAGTTCTCATCGTTTACCTAATCTTGTCTCAAGTATATTGTCAGTCTAGCCGAATGCAGCTGCTTTCTGATGAAATAACTGCCTGTTCGACTTCAACAACTCTGTTACTAGGCTGTTGTCTTGGGCTGGCGAGTTTCGGGCCTCTAACTGCTGGTGTAATAACTGTCAAAACTCTATGGATCCAGTAGGACCAACAACTGGTTAGCTTGCGGTTGTTAGTATTTAGCCACAAGGTGCTCTAGCACGATAACATATTTGCAGAATATTGTGAGAGCAATGGATAGAAATTTATATCTATCAATCCGCAGGTGTAAATCCTCAGAAGATGATGAAGTATTCCTACCGAACGTACAATATTTCACTACTTACTCGAACAAACTACCATCATCCATTACAAGCGGTACCACGCAATTGGCAGTAGTTAGCACTAGATTCTTGGAGATGATGGAACCACCACACCAAAGGGTTTTCACACGGTCGCCAAAAACCAAGGCGGCCATGTAGGGAGCGTATCCTTCTGGCGCATCCTCTCCACCATATATGAAGGGCTTGTGATCTGAGGGTAGCAGTGGGACTCCTGAAAACAAAAAGATATTCCTATACAAGGTGTAAACGAACCCTTCTCATAGCCATCAACCAAGCATTCTGTACATCAAACTAAGTAACTCTACCCAAAAATGATTCCTGGGAAACGATTTTTTCGGGTTTTCGGTAGGACTCAATGCAACGCACTCAAAACATTGTGCAGAGGTCATGGAGGTGTTTCAAGTAAAGTATGCAATGTTAAGTACTGTTATAACATTAAAAACTTGTAAAAGAAATAGTTAGAACTTTGACCTCCAATATCTCCGTAACTAGATGGTCCCAGGTGTGGTCCAGAACAAAAAATTATCGCAATGACAGGGAGAACAATTGCTTTTCGGCTTCGTTATAGGAGAGAGGAGTTCGAGAGCAGCGGTGGCCCAGTGGTGGAGACCCCGACTTACGAGCAGTAAGTCGTGGGTTCGAACCCAGCCAGGCGCATTACTTTGTGTAAGTTCTTTCATCACCACTGCTCTCAAAAACGGTGAAGGAAAACATCGTGAGGAAACCGTCATGTCCTAGAACAAAAAATTCAAAGACATGTCACATCTAGCAACCCGCACTGGGCCCGCGTGGCGCATTATAGCCCGTTCCCTCTCATAGAGAGGAGGCCTGCGTCCCAGCAGTGGGAACATTAATAGGCTGATTATGCTTATGCTTATTCTTTGTTATAGGTACGGAGGAAACTCCGTAGGTATTGAATGGTCACCTGTCCACGAACCGACCTAAGTAAGTGCGGCTTAACTTTCAAAATCAAAATCAAAATCAAAGCTTTTATTTCAAGTAGGCCAGTTACAGGCACTTTTGAATTGTCGAAACAAAGGCAACAGTAAAATAAAGCTACAGTCCCAGTCACAAGGCACAAAAACTGTGAAAGTACTGTAGTTGCCCATTCCCTAACGTAGATCTCTATGGAGAAGAACGGGCAAGAAACTCCATGGACACTCTTTTAAATCAGAATACTTTAACAAAACCTTGGTTACATCATTCATTTTGAGATGGTACATTATGTGAGAACGATGCAGCAAGATGTGTACGTTAAAAGTGTCCATAGTAAAAACAATTCAAAAATAAAATAATTAATTCAAATAAGCCGTGGCAAATAAGAGATGACCAGTCACAACTGACAGCGCCCGTTCACGAACATGACGCATGTATCAGCACCATTCAACACCATTTTGAAGGGAACTAAATGATCCGACACACGTGCCACCATCAGCGAGACATTTGAGTGAGCATGACATACTCCTAACCGCCAGGGCACATTCAAGTCAAGAAAAGACGCAGGTTTCCAGCGAATGACAGCTTTCTAGTACATAGTACTCACACAATATGGGCTAGGCGGCTATATAATACAAAAGAGATTGAATCTATACAATGCAAAGATAGTTATACAATCTTCAGCAGCTCCAACAATACTATTTAATGCTATCAAATTAGGCGCCCCTGTTCTTGTGGAGCAGGACCGGCATTGAGCCAAGCATTTTTATCAGTGATATAATTGTCCAACTTGTAATATGCTTTCTTACATAGTGTGCGTTTAATGCATGTTTTAAATTTCGTTTCATTCAGTTCAAGAATACTTTGTGGAATTTTATTATAGCATCTCAAACAGTACCCCATGAAAGATGAGTCTACTTTAGCGAGTCTGAAGCCTGGCTGAACTAATTGGTCTCTATTTCTAGTACTGTAACTGTGTCTGTCACCTCTTTTATTAAAAAGATGTAGATTTTTTCTTACATACATTATGTTTTCGTAGATGTATTGACAATGTAGCGTCATGATGTTAATTTCCTTAAACAGTTCCCTTAGAGAATCGCGCCTACGAAGATTATATATGGCTCTGATGGCTCTTTTTTGCAGAATAAATATAGACTCAATGTCTGCAGCCCGTCCCCACATTAAAATGCCATAAGACATAATACTATGAAAGTAACTAAAATAGACCAGTCTAGCGGTATCTACATCAGTATATTGACGGATTTTTCTTATAGCATACGCTGCTGAACTTAGCCGCCCCGCAAGAGATGTTAAATGAGAACCCCATTGTAGCCTTGAATCAAGCGTAATCCCCAGCAAAACCGTTTTATCTACAAATTCAAGTTTCTCTTTATTCAATACTATATCACAATCGCTACTTTTAACATTCGGTAAAGCAAATCTTACGCATTTCATTTTTTTTTCATTTAACACTAAATTGTTTGCTGTGAACCAATTATGGACTTGAAGTAGGGCATTATTCACGTCATCTAGATTTTGGGCCCGTCTATTTATCTTAAAAATTAGGGAAGTGTCATCAGCGAATAACACCATATTTTGAGGTTGGTTTTTCAATAAATAGGGGAGATCATTTTAAAGATCAACCCATGCGGCTGTGATTATTTAGCCACGAGCTCCTCAAAGGCAAAAGCTAATCACTTATAAAGATATCCATACCGAAGGCTTCTCTCGCAATCAGGCCAAACAAAAGAGCGTAGGCTAGGGTCTCCATTTTCACTAAATCACTTCTGTTACTTTACTTCAAATCGATGACAACTGATGCCTCACTAAAAAATCATTTACTATTTATACAAAAACTTCTTTTCTAGTCTACAACTGATAACATTTGGCTAATAACCCTTTCATTTTCCGACTATTTTCGGCAAACCCTCGCCCTTGACATCAAAAATATTACGACTCGTTATGATAATTAGTGGCAGATAATAATTAATTAGTCAACAAATGTGAGTAATCAGTTTGTTGCACTTTACTTAACCTTGACTAATTGTGTGTGATAAGAAGATATTTCCGAAAATAAATAAACATTCATTCACATGTGAGACGTTTTTTCTTGAGATAACAATATAGTGAATCTGTATCGAGATTCACTTAATCTTATCTTAGTTTCGTCGAGCTCAGGCGACGAGTTTTTCTCCCCGTCGTCGTGTTGGTGGCGGAGACGAAGAATGGGCTACCAGCGGGCTTGGGACCTGGAGACCAACCGGCCCCGAACAGGGACCCCGTTGCCGGTGGAAATGTGTCGGGCATGCGATGGATCCATTTTTTTTGTTTTGTCTTGTGTGTATACTTTTTCTTTCTTTCTTTCTTTTCTATGGAAACAGTCCATAAATGAGAATGTGTGTCAATATTATGGGGCTACTGAGCGGGGAAGTGACAAGAGGATCGTAAATCTTTATCACTCGTTACGGGTCAGTGGCCCGAAAGTCTGACAACCAGTCTCACCAAGGGGTATTGAATTTCCCAGTATTAACCGGGTTGTGGAGGTCAGATAGGCAGTCACTCCATACTCTATGTAGAATGCTGGTATTTAACTGTATCCGGTTAGACTGGAAGCCGAATCGCAACTATGTTAAGGTTGACTCGAACGATTCTCTCATCATCTGCAGCAGAGGGTGCAAAATCATGGTAATTTCAAATAACATAATACCCCTAAACCACAGGTCTGTCTGTCTGCCGAGATAAGTGACAAAATGTAACAAATGTAGCATAGTACCTACATGAATATGTGGGTCGCTAGGCGAAACACTGTTTAGCAGCTGTATTAACTAAGGATAATTCGAAACAAATTAATCCCACTTTTAGGGCTTCCGATTAGTCTGGGGGTCAAAGGGATCAGCCCCAGTCGTTTAATACATAAAACTTAAACACACGACACAGATTATTTGTAATATGGTTGAGCTCCTTAAGTTATGGGTCGAGCAACATGGTAACTGACAAATGCTTGCACTGACTGGATAGATCCACTTAAATTCGTGTGGTGCTTTTTAAAAGACCATAATATCTCAGACACTTATCTGCATGGTCCTCATGTGAGTTGACCAAGATTATATCAGGATCTTAAAAGAGACTATGACCTCTGAGTTTGTTTGGGCTGTTTGTTCCGAGAGTAGTCAGGTACGAAACACCGGTCTCATCTAGTTTAAAAAAAGACGACGAGTAAAAGTGTTTGTAAAAACTTGTTTGCAAAATAAACATCATTTATCACTAGAAATTCATTCGGCAACCGTTCCTAATCACTGCAACTCCTGAAAGGCAAGTCAAAAGTGATGACCACCAAAAAAGCGACCATAGGCAATGATGCTCGACGAGCCGGACAAACGATTTAACCGCAACCAAATCAGTCCGTAAAGAACGGCCGAGATGTGAACTAACAGAAATTCAGTCTGCTGCCTCGGTCTAGTGGTCGCCAACTCGAGCTGAGCATGAGGGTTGGATTCCCGGTCCAGCAAGTAGTAATTGGGTTTTTCATTAGGGTTACATTGCTATTTCTCAGTAGCAACCTCGGTTGGGGTCTGGGACTTCAACATAACTGGCGAAATATGGATGTATCATTTGGTAGGTATTGGTACACCCCCGGCTTAACCCTTCGGGGATTACAGGCGTTATATTATATTGTTTTTGTGAACCAGAAAGGGACCTATAGTTGCTGCTAGTTAAGATCGCAATAGCGGTCATTGCCCTTTCCCTGATATCTCTTTACACGAACTGAAATCCCTGTTACTTATCGTTTCTTCTGTTAATGTTCAGGATCACAATCAATGGCTAATAACAGGTTTGTATACGTTTTTTTAAAAGAAGAGATTCAATAAATGTATGTGGTTCAATGACCGCTATTGCGATCTTAACTGGCAGCAACTATAGTAATAAGTGCAATATCAATGACCCCGATTCACCTGCTAAATAGTCAGTAGACAGACTACATAGGACCAATGTCCGGCAGCCAATACATTATCTACTAATTTACGTTGAATGCACTTTTCTCATTGAATTTGTAACCTTGACGCGATAACATTTAATCTGATTTTGCGAATCAATTTGTAATAGTGCAGGTAAACAAAGTGTAAGTTACGCCAGGTAATTTTTTAATTCATAACAGATGTGATTCACCTGCTGGAGGGTCGTGGCTAAATAATGACAGACTCACTAATCGATCTTCAAGGATAAGCAATGCTTGCTGAGATCGTTTGAACGATGGATCTCCGACATACCGTGACCCCTCCGTGTCTTCCAAAGCACGTTAATTTCTTGTTCCCGGCTGTCGTTTGAAGACCTTCGACGACCTTCCGACAGTCGACGTGTAATCAGAAACCCGAAAACTTGATGACCAGTCTTTCCAAGGGGTATTGTGTTACCCAGAAACTAGGTTGTGCTGCTCAGATTAATGTAGTCGATCCATGTAAAATATTCAGTCTGAGCGGTTGTCAGACTGAAAGCGGACCCCGACACAGGTAGTCAGGAAAAAGTTGATGAGTTGTTGATGGAGTAATTTGTCTTGTCATTATAGACCAGAAGAAGGTTTAATATCTACTTACATTACTTCAGGGACTCTTGCTGTGGCCGAAATACTTATAAGCTAGCACACTGGCTACATAGTGCAATGCCCGGCAGTCAAATCATTATCTACTAATCTACGTTGAATGCACTTTTCCTCATTAGTAACCCTGATGCGATAACATTATGTCTGATTTAACGAATCTGTTTGTAATATAGGTAAGCGGACTGTAGGCTAAGCCAGGTAATGTTTTCATCCAAAACACTGGTGATTGACCTGCTGATGGATGCTGTTCCCTTTGTGGATCTTGTAATGGTGATGAGCTTTGAGCTGGTAGATGACCAAGGGTTGAACGATCTATCGCCCTATAAGCACCGTTGATACCACGGTGATCAGAAACTGAGTAAAGACAACGTGATGACAGACACAAGCTTCTTCTTAGCGTTTCGATGGCAAATTTTCAATATATATATTTGGCCCAAAATTCAGCAAAGCGAACTCCGCTCGCTGATGCAGTCATAAGATGGTCAAGTGCGCAGGTGTCAGAGCATGCAGCGCTAGATGAAAGGCGGGCCATTGTCTGTGGAGACACGCCGCATACACACTTGACAGAAGCTTATCAGGATTCTGTGATGGGGCACCAAAGTACCGGGTCAAAACCCGTCAGGGGTCTGATAATGAAATTCAAAGAAACTCTTGCAGGATTCATGAAGAATGCCGACATACTCTCTCGTTTCACGCCCCGGAAAAATGATGAAATCCGATCGTTTATTATAAGTTGGGAGCACACACTCATAACTGTAAAGCAGTGCCATTTACACTAATGTATACACACTTAATGATGGTTAATTAGAATTTGAGTAGGTAGTTATGGGTGACAAATAAACCAACCCTTTTCCGTCCCTATGAGAGTTATTTCAACGAGAATTATTATTATGGCAACAGTATGGGGACTGGGAAGGACACTCAAGTTGGTCTAGCGGTCACAAACGCTACTGCTCAGTATAAGGATCAGGATTCGGGCTAAGTGTAATTGAGTTTTTCTATCAGGATCGAGTTTCTCAGTAGTAGTCTGGAGTCTGAATTCGTGTTCGGTCGATGGCAATTGACTTTGCACATGGAACTTAAACATAACTATGGCAAACGATGTATTAGGTACATGCCTGCCCTGTCTTTTAAGAGAAAACGGTGCCCCCTCTCATGTGCGAATGGTGACCACCGGGGTGGTTTTAGTGCGGTAAAAATCCCACACACCTCGGTCTTACGAAGCGGCCTTGTGGCTTTTTTCAGCGCTTTTAAAACTTGGCAATATTCAATTTCATAATCTGAAAATACATAATAAGTTTGCACCTATTACTTAGTTACTTAACTTTTTTGAACTTGAACGTAAATTCTTTATCGCTTCGCTGTAACCTTCCGGGAAAGCGACTTGTTTTGAAGAAAACCAAATTAACAGTTTCAAAGTCAAAGTCTTTAATTAATTTTACTTTATTATTGTGTTTATCAGTCAATGGACTGGTGGAATATTACGTGTAGTATAAATACTATTTATTAGGGTAATTATGCATCAGTTACTATTACAACAGTTACAAAGAAGGACTTCTTAGTTTTTTAAAAGTATTCAAAACAATATTTGACAATTTTGAAAATGCAGTTCAAAGTGTTATTTACTCTGTTTTTCGTTGTAAGATATTGCGTCAATGGTAAGTAATTAAAATATTATTTTTTGTACACTAAATATGCTTGCGTTAGACTGCAACTCACCTGATGTGAAGCGATAAAGCGGCCTAGGGTGGAGCACGCTTGAACAAGAAAAACCGAGAAACCGATTCACTCGAACTTTGAGTGATCTAGAGATCCAGATTATAATGTAGAAATCCTAAATACTACTTAGGTCACACAAATACCTTATGTCAAGTTATCATCTGTTGAATTTGCACGAACATTGCTTAATAAAAGGTTTTAACAAGGCAGTTGTGAGTGGCAACGCCTGGAGGGGACGCCCTAGAGGGGCATACACTGACCTTATTGGTGAAGCTCTTCAGAAAGGTCAGGTGCGTAGTACTCGCAACCGGCGTGCGTGTATGAGCAGATATATGAAAGTGGACGAGGCAAAAGGATTAAGTAAGGGTCGTAGCAGGTAGCGTTCTGTGGTTTCTGCCCACCCCCATGGAAAAAAGGCGTGATTGCGAGCAATGGCGATGAAACAATTATAAAAAACAAAGAGTCTGCTTGGGTTCATCAAACGTACGACTTACAGCTCGTTAGTTGGGGGCACTAACAAAGCGAGAATGCCTCTTACCGCTCTATACGGTGTAGTTAGTCAGCAAGGCTACAAAGACTTGAGACCATCTTATTTCGAGTGCTCCCCCTACTTACCTCCTTTTCTGTTACATAACTAACTGCTAAAGCCCAATCTTACACTAACACTTTCTCTCCAGGAGTCCCCTTAGAAGCTGCCCCGACCAACATGGCCAGATACTTCGACCACCGCATCATAGGAGGAACCCAAGCCCCTCAAGGCCAGTTCCCCTACGTGGCCGCCATCCTGATCGGAGATGACTTTATCATGGTGGCCTGTGGAGGCTCTATCTTGCTGCCAAACCTGATCCTCACTGCAGCGCATTGCATTGATGAGTATCAGGTCCCTGGTGGATTGATGAGGTAAGTCAATGGAGGTTTTTTGCCCCTGTCATTCTACAATCATCAGTTAAGTTGATATTTGTTAAAATGGAAATAACGTTTATTGGAAACTCGCACCGAAGTAGTCATGAGAATTCAACATGACTGGTAAAATGTAGGTGTACAACCCCCGCCCAACCTAACCCTTCAGGGATCATAGATGTGATGACATGTGAAGCAGCATTTGAATAGTCTGTAGCGACACTGCTAGTTACTAAATTCTGGTGCATATTTAGCCCGTGTTGTTCACATAACTTCTTAACTTTACAAGATTTCACCAGCCACCTTCACTCATTTTCACTTTTCTTTCCAGAACGTTTCACTCAGTGGTAGGATCCAACAACTTTAGATCAGGAGGCATAACAGTCCATTTTAAAGGCTACCACATCCACCCAGACTGGAACCGTGACACCATGAAGAACGACATAGGAGTGCTCTGTCTAGCAGAGACGCTGGAGCTTAGCAAGACCATACAACTGGTGGGCCTGGGCTTCGACATTGTTTATAGAGAACCGAGTATTGTGGTGGGATGGGGATTGATTGCGGTAAGTCAAATTCAAACTCAAAACATTTATTTTAAATTAACCATAACAGGCATTTGCGTTTTTGAATTGAAAAAAAAAAACAAAAAGATGAAGATACATTCCCAGTCACAATAACTGTGAAAGTACTGGACTTGACCATTCCAGAAATCAAGAGCGTAGATCTCTATGGAGAAGAATGGGCAAGGAACTATATGGATACTCTTTTGAAAAAAAATATTGTTACAAAAACTTGGTTGCATCATCCCTGTTGAGATAATACTTAAACATATGTGAGAACGATTTGAACGAACAGTCTTCACAGCGTAGACTAAAGGCCTATTTAATATGGAAACACGAGCAGACGGCCTAGACGAAGTGGAATTCTATCAGCGATAAAACTGTTCAATTTTTATTTATCATCATCATCAGACCTCGTAGAAGAAGGCGGAACGAGCTGGATAAAACCAACGACCCAGCCAGTGGTTTAGTCCACATTGGTCCTGGATCGAATCAACTGGAAGTCATGAGTAGAGGCTTTCTTCCCAGCAATGGAATGACCCAGGCCAACAGTATCAGTGTCATCATCATCATCTTATGTCAATCCGGTTGAAAGTCGGTATAGAAATACGAAACGTTATGAGAGCGACGGGCATTTTTCTAGGTTGATATTATAAATTTTAGTCCCAGTCTTAGTTAGTTTTTTTTTTCTCATGGGAACAGTGAGCCCTGGGGACCTTATTTAGGATAAGTCTCCCGGCGATACCTGGCGACGGCTTAAGAGTCGTGACTGTTCTAGGTATACGCTGCACTGAGAGTATGAAGGAGCCCCATCGGTAAATTCTTACATAATATCACGCCTGTAATCCTCGAATGGTCAATCAGGGTGTTCCTCATATTACACCCACATTTCGCCAGTTATGTTTTAGTCCCATGTAAAGGATAAGAGCCTATTGCCATCTCCCGGACACAAATCAAGGCTTCGGGCCTACTATCGAGTAATTCCTGACGGAAAACGCCAATAACACTAAGCCCCGGAAATCGAACCCAGGACCTCATACTCAGTAGTCACGCTTGCGACCACCAGACCTTCGAGGCTTAATTATTGTAACAGCCTTATGACGCATGGCGTCGAACGATGACGTTTGGAGGACACTTAAACCCTAGATATTTTCAGCCTTATAAAATGGCACATGCACATGGCTTGAGTCAATTATAAATAACCGTAGGTCATTTAGCAAATAGCCTAAAGGTATTGATTTTGTACCTTTGTTACGCTTAACTCCACTTTTACAGAGGAGAGGACACAGTATAAATAAATCCCGTCAAACTACCCTCAAAGTGGGCGAACAAAAACAGTATTGTTTAAATAACTTTTAAATCCAGGTCAGTCTAGAATCGTCAATTAAAATTTTATTATCATTGTTACACCAGTTTTGTGGAATCAAATTTTCTTCAACTTTTGGTAAAACAAATGTTTGCTTGGGGTTAGCGAAGCCAACGGCTATTTGCGCAGTTAGAAATAATATTTAACGAACATTTCGGGGTTAAGATTACAGGCATAAAAAGGAGTTATGGGTGCCCTATTCTGTCTTGGCGATGCGAATATTATGGTGACCTTCGCCATCTTTTATGGCGTAAAGGAGATGTGTAGCTGATTACATTCCATATAGGTATATCTGAGGCGGAAGTGTGTTATGTGACCTTTCCAAGGTTTTATTGTGTTGAGGCCTTTTTATTAGAGAACCACAGCGTTTTTAAAAACGCGAGGTTTCTGGCTGTGAGGTTACATAACATCACGTCTTTTAAAAATTAAATCAATCGAATCATCTTTAAATTATAGCTGTACATGGACCTTTTAATCATTCTTGGCCATTGTTTAACCTCAACATCATTCGAACACCAAAAGCGCTATGCCACGGCTTGTTTTTTTTCCGCCATTTTTTATTATTTTATTTATTTGAAAATATGAGTGAATTGTGTGAGGAATGATATTAATGATAGAGTGAGGGTTGACAGATAATGAAAAAAACAAAAACGTTTTGCGCCGGCATCAAGTAACATGAGACAAGGCTAGTAGTATCTTCCTGACCTCATAATTATCTTATTTAGGTAATATCATCAATAATACCCCAAAAGAGTTAGTGATCTGAAACATCAAAAAACCGACGAAGTAAATTAGACTAGTGGGAGACCCGTGTGTGTCTGCCAGTTATCTAAAGCCCGCTTGTTTTACTATTTTTTTGCCTCAAAAGACTACTTTTCTAATTTGAAAAATATTAGCTTGCGGATGACGTCAAGACCAACCGTTACTGAACCATCTTTACCTTATTTTCTCTGCAGACCCGGCCGGCCATCACTCCTTTATACCTACAGATCCTAGAGGTGAACACCCTAAATCCTCAAGTTTGCGTGGATGCAGTCAGCGAAGCTAGCGCCGCCATGTGGCCAGAAGCACCAACTGTTGACCCAGATCTAGAGATCTGCTCATTCTACTCTGGAAGAGGAATTGAGCAATTTATTCCTGGGTTATGTTTTGTGAGTATTTTTGAATTTGAGCAAAGCTGTACGATCTGCCAACCGCATGAAAACATCAGAATGAACTGCTTGCTACGCTTTAAAAAAAACTCCCAATCACATTGTGTGAATTCGTTTATGGAGCCTACATACTAATGGCATGTTAACAAGGCTTCAGCTCCACTTTTTTTTTTGTTAACCTGCTTGAGTGTCCCAGTGCTGGGCAAAGGCCACCCCTTTCTCCTTCTAAACCTCTCTGTCCTGTGCGATATCTGGCCATGTTCGCCCCGCAAACGAGATCAGATCGTCACACCACCATCGCCGCGGTGTCCTACCTCGGCTATTTGGCTGCATTACTAGTAAAAAATTCAAATACTAAATCTAAACTGGGCACAACATCTATGCGCTGTGGGCCAAGTCGGTATGCGAGTGGAATAGGTCCTACTGAGCAAGCATCTAACCCTTTTTTTTTTTTTTTTTTTGGATGGGAAATCATCAAATGACCCCCCCCACTCTGGGCGGAGCGGAAGGGAGTGTCAGACTTGTACTGACTAAAACCCATCCATGTTCCTTCTTTGCCCTTTGTGTTCCAGGGCCACGGTGTCTCTTTCGAACAGTCCCGCAGCTCTGGCAGGCATCGGCCCATGCGGACCCCTACTCGGTTGCTGACATCTCTTTAAGGCGCGCGTGGAACACGAACGCGCCGTCGACACGGCCTGTCGTCATAAGACGGCCGGACGGCGAGCTAGCCCATAACTCGCCGTCCACAGGCCCGCGCCTACGGTGGCCGGGAGCCACCACGTGACCCCCGACGCCCAGGGCGTCTCCCGCGGCGGCTGGGACGTGAGGTTCTTTCCCTCTCACGTCCCGCCACCTCCTTCACTAGCATGACTGCTTCACAGAAGGTGGTGACGGCTTCCCATTCCCTCTCGCTCCGGACCATGGCTTGAACCAGGGCCGGACGCGAGAGATCGCCGCCGCCAATCGCCGCTACAAGGACAATCTAACCCTTACATCTAACATCCACATCATTAATTAATAAAATCTCATTATGATCTGTCCAGCCATTTCCCAACTGTGTTTGGGTCGGCTTTCAGTCTAACTGGATACAGTAATACCAGTAATTTATTACAAATCTGACCGCCATTAATTCCACTTAGATAATAACACCTGATTTCCTCTTTTTCAGGGTGATTCCGATTATATTATAATATGTCATTATGATCTGTCCAGCCATTTCCCAAATGTGTTTGGGTCGGCTTTCAGTCTAACCGGATACAGTACTTTATTACAAATCTGACCGCCATAAATCCCACTTAGGTAATAACACCTGATTTTCTCTTTTTCAGGGTGATTCCGGAAGCCCACTTGTGTCAAAGCTTACTGGTTTACAAATAGGCATCGCGTCCTGGGCCTTTCCGTGCGCCAATGGAGTACCAGACGTCCATACCAGGATCAGTTCATATCAGGGCTGGATTATACACATCATGGGATTACACCGCTAACACAAGTGAAAAAGATCTGACGTTGTTTCAAATGATTGTTTTGTTTGGGAAAATAAATTGTTTTACTGTTTTTATTGAATAATAATGTTATGACAAAAAAAGTTTATTTTTTAAGATAGTTTGGCTGTGGATGTCCCTTGATTAAAGGCGTAGACATAATTAAATAGCAATAGACAAGTGACATAATAGCTATGAGACAAGGACACACTTATTAGATCCAGTAGTAAGAGAAAACGGTACAGAAATACATTTTTTCGTTCACGGAATTATCCAATTTGTTTTGTTGTTTACCAGTTGTAAACAAATTAAGTTGATTACCTACAATAATGTCGAAGACTATCGCTATCTCAAAGAGTACCTATAGAAATATAATTATATGGGGCTATCTTATAGCCTCATAACCCGTACCTTAATACCTTATGGCCTTACCCATATTAATTAAATAGCAAACTTCTAACATTCTCAATTTACGCAAGCTACAGGTAGGTAATAAAAAAGATGCGTACAAAAACTACTATTTTGTATCATAATACAAAAATTGTTTAATTCAAAGAAATCGAGGTTTTTAGATTAACTTGTCTAGTAAAACAAAATTGACCTTAACGTTTGTTTACAAATAATTAATTTTAAAAGAATTCTCAATATTTATTCAACTTTTTGTGTCAGTCGTCATTTTCAACGTGTTCAGTGTTGCGTAAATCCGAACGCACCGCTTGTCAAACGTAGATTTTTATTGACACTACATTTAAATTGTAGTGAACCTTAAAACAAAGAAGTAACGGCTATTTTGTAATGACTTCACAGCATTGAAAAGTTTGTATTCGAACCAAATTCAAACCAGAACAAGTTCAAATAAACAAAACAAAGTCGGCAATTTTATTTTGTCGGAATCTAAAAAAAATTAAATCAGTATAATGTCCAATTAAAACGTTTATTTCTTTTAGAAAAGTGCTTCTGTTTCGAATAACGAGCTTATTCCGTACATTTATATCGGCTTACCCACAAAAATGATCAGAAATAATAAAAAGCAAGATATGGAGGGTAGGGTGGAATACATTCAAAATACTCGTCTGTTACTTCTACCTCCGCTCACCCTTTTCTTGGCAGGCACCAAAGCGACACGAGGTAAGACGCCTTCAACTTATTAAAAACTCCTTTTTTATGATTATTATTTTTCTTAATTTACCTTCATTTGGGTTAACTTGAACTAGGAGCTCTAAGCAACATGTATCTTCCGGTATTTTCCAGGTTTAAATTCCGAAAATGGAAGGCGAAGAGTGTGACTTGAGTTTCCAAGCGCCATACCCAATACTGTTCATACCAAAAGTGTGTACAACGTTGGAAACTAACTGTGGGTTGTCAGAAAATGTGTTTATACACCTGAACATCTCAACACCAGACACAGAAGGCAATGACACTGCGCTATACAAGGGTTTCTGTATCGTGAAGGTCATGGAAGGAACGGATATCAACATCAGATTTGCATCACCAAACTACTCAAGTCTTGAAAACATACCAGTGATTCTAACTGAAGCTAACCAGATCACAATACCTGCTTACAATGACTCTCAAGTGTGGATCGACCCAGCTAGGAGCCCGTTTGTGTACAACCGTTGTGACTCACCACCTCTGGAGACTTACACCATACATGAGGCTAATGAGAACCATGTTACTATTGAACAGCACAATACATACATAACACAAAATGTGTATAATTATAATAATGAAGCTATTCGGTACTCACCTGTCGAAGAACAAAAGACGGTCAAGAAGATACAAGAGAATGTACAGAACTCGGATGGCTATAATTTGTATGAGGAAGATGAGTTCGAATGCGGTGTATTTTTAACTCAGTTGTCTGAAGAAATCAATGAGAAGGATGCTCGGGCACGAGATGAGAGGAACTTTATTGGTCTTCAGACTGAAAACGGAGCATTGAAACAGCTGATGTCTACAAACATACAGTCTGTGTCGAAACAACAGAAGACTATACTGTTTTTAGGTCATGATTCTGGTTCCGGACAGACTGTGCAGAATATAGCTATCAATGATCCTTCGCTGGAGTGTGCTGGTGGAGTAGAGAGTGAAGTTACTTTTGGTGAGTTTTTTGTTTATTATAATATTAACTTAGTTTTTCATCATAATGGGATATCATAATTTTTTTTTTTTTTTATACTGTGTGCACTTGTGGCATGTGCTAAATAAATGTATTTTCTTTCTTCTTTCTTTCTTTCTTATTAAAAAACAGTTTAATTTGCTAACTGAGAATATTTTCAACCATTAAAATACTTTTCAATACACTTTCTCGAAAACTGGTTCTATCGCACTACGATTATGTTCAACATGCAATGTATTTTTCACACGTTTGGATTTTTAATATTTTTCCGCACACGTGCGGAAATAAAATTTCCACAGAAAACTAAACTTATACTAACTCCGAATGGGTTCAATGACTAAAGGGTTTAAAAAGACCCTTAACGAAGCCGAAAGGAACTTGCTTTCCCCGTCTTTGCGATATTTTTTTTGTTCTAGACAATACCTGGGAACCTTCTAGTTACGGAGATATTGGGGGTCTAAGTTCGAACTTCTTCAAAAGTTTTTTTATACATGTTTTTAATAATAGGCTTTACCTATGTAATTGGAGATTTAATAACCAGCATTTTCAGATTTAATTATCTGTGGATTGGCGCGCAATTCGAAATTCAAATAAATTTTATTCGAAAGCCGTGTTATTTTAATTTCAAATTCACTCATTTGTTTTTAGATAGTTTTTTGTTTTTGTGAAATTGTGGTAGTTTTTGGCGCATTGAATAAACTGAAAATTCGCACAATTTTCGAATATGAGTTCCTACGTGGACATACCGCTGCGCAAACAACACAAAACATTAACGACGTGTACGGGCCTAACACTGCTTGCATAAACACGGTCCATTATTAGTTCAATCTGGAAATTTTGAGTTGAAGAATGAGCCTCGCGGTAACCATTGTCGACAACGACGAATTGAAGGCGGTAGTGGAAACGGATCCAACTCAATCTACGGCTGAGCTTGCTGCGGGCCTTGGAGTTAGTGTCAAAACGACATTGAAGCACTTGTGTCAAATCGGAAAGATAAAAAAGCTAGATAAGCTAAAATAAAATAAAAATACAAAAAATTTTGTTTTTAAAATTTTCATACAAATCTCCAATTTCATAGGTAAAGACCTAATATAAGATTTTTACTTTAAACACCTCCACGACCCCCGTACAATTCAATCCATTTATCAGCACAATGCTTGAGTGTTTTCCATCGAGTCCTACCGTAAAACATGATTTTTCACCCCAAAAAAAAAGTCGTTTCCCAGCAATATTTTTTGCATAAAGTTACTTAGTTTAGTGTATAGAATGCTTGGTTGACGGCTTCGTGATGGGTCTGTATACACCCTGTATAGTCGGCGGTGATTGTTTTTTTTTAAATTTCTGCAAACAGATATGCGTCTTTACGGCGTAAATATTTTTTGAGTATTTAAATTGTGTTTATAAATAGAATATCATAGATAAACATGATCATTTTAAACAAATATTTACTTTTATGAACAAATTAACATTTATTTGTGTTATAACTTCAAAAATATTTGAATTTTCTATTTTTCATATTGTTTAGCGGCATCATACCTTTGCTTCTTCATCAACCTGGCGAAAGCAATGCGAGGAAAAAAGCAAATTAAATCATTGTTTCATTGATTTAATTTGCTTTTATAATTTCTAACAAAAATACTTTCCGTTCAAATATTTTATTTCTTCGAAAGTGTATTGAATGACGTCGTTTGATACAAGAGGGGATTTGTTACTGCAGTTCTTGGGTCCATAACACCATTGCCTGCAGCACGGGTGTTAATTCCGCCTCGAATGCAATAACAAAGTTTCCCACTGATATCAAAATGTATATATCTAAATGTCTATAACTAAATATACCTAGTTAATCATTTGGCTTCAGGTTACAATATGATTCTATTTAATGTTTTTAAATATAATTTACCTGTGTAGTTGTAAAATCAATTTGAAACAGTTATTAAACTATAAATACCTACCTATTATAAATTATTACAACAAAACATTGTATTGAAAAAAATAGATTTATTTTAGAAATGGGAATTAGTCTGATTGTTTAATGTCAAATAAACAGGCACTTATGTTTGTTAAGTAGAGGCATAACACATAGAGACTGAACTACATAACCTGAGTTTATATTTTGTATAAATGTACCTAATAGTACACCGACATTTCTCCAGTTATGTTTAAGTCCCATGTAATAGGGGGCGAGCCTATTGCCATCAACCGGGCGCAAATCCAAAGTCCGCCGCTGCTACTGAGAAAATCCTGATGGAAAACCCAATGACACTGCCCGACCCGGGAATCGAACCCAGGACCTCTTGCTCAGCAGTCGCGCTTGCGACCACTAAACCAACGATGCAGTCTAAATATAATTAATATGTATGGTATTATTATTTTATGTCGTGATGGCGCAGAGGTTAAGGCCTCTGATGCATGAGGTTGTAGTTTCAAATCCGAGCAAGTACATTTTACAATTCATAGTCACTTTTCAAGTTTATATTAGACATCACAGGAGATGTCTGTGTAGGTGAAGGAAAACATTGCATCATGAAGAAACCTGAACTTATAATTAATATAAGCCTGAAATCGCTAACCCGTCTTGCTTGACCAAGCGTGGTGATCAATGCTCGTGCCTTCTCTGTTTGTCCAGCAGTGGGACAGTAACAGGCTGGTATTATTATACATAATAACTAATATTATAAATGCGAAAGTTTGTGAGGATGGATGGATGGATGTTTGTTACTCTTTCACGCAAAAACTACTAAAGGGGTTTGGATGAAATTTTGCACACATATTTTATAACCTGGATTAACACAGGATACGTCTTTTACCCGTAGTATGATCCCGTGGGACAATTATCGAACTCTACGCGGGCGAAGCCGCGGGCATAAGCTAGTTATACATACCTAATTAAAACACAAAAAATATAATTTATAAAATTTTATTGCAGAGGACCCAACGAGGAACTTCACAAACAATCCACGCGCCAAAAAATACCAGTGTAACAAATGCAAACAGATATTCGAGCAACTGTCTGCCTTCAAACAGCACATGGTCAGCAACCACCGGCACTCTGTCTCCGGCACCCTCACGTTCATGTGTTCACACTGCGGCAAAACCTTGAAAAACCAAGAAAAGTTTGAGCAGCACTGCCTCGGCCACGGCGACCCAGACCTAGAATGTAACAAGTGCCATAAAGTTTTCGCGTCAAAATTCACCTTACGCAATCACCGTAAGATACATTCCCGAATGTTCCCCTGTAGCTACTGCTCAAGGACATTTTCGACAGTGCAGGAATTGCAATCACATTCATCGAAATTTCACTTCAGTTTTATGTGTGAATTGTGTTCCTTTGTTTGCGATTCTTCAGCGGAATTGACGGCTCACAAGAAAATTATTCATAATATAAATGAATCGAACTCTTCAAAGTCTTCCAGTGAATCTGACTTCGCTGAAGGCGTATTTGAGGGCATCAGTGATATGTCGGTGACAGAAGAGTTAGTCAAGGAAGAAGAACACGGACATTTTGAAACTCCTGACTCAGTGATCGCGAAGGTGATGTCTAACAAGATATTTCGAACTCACAGCAAAACGAACAAGAAACAGAGGAAGTATAACAAGGTACGCTAAGCTTTTGTCAGTGTCATCACATCCACTGCTAGACATAGGCCTCCCCCAAGTGTCGCTACATTGGTCCCGTGCGACTCGCATCCAGCGGATCCCTGCAACCTTCACCAGGTCATCGGTCCACCTAGTGGGAGGCCTTCCAACGCAACGTCTTCCGGTTCGCGGTCGCCACTCCAGAACTTTTCGGCCCCATCGGCCATCCGTTCTGCGAGCAATGTGACCTGCCCACTGCCACTTAAGTTTGACTATTCTTCGGGCTACGTCGGTAACCTTGGTTGTCTTGCGGATGTCCTCATTTCTGATTTGATCACGCAAGGAAACTCCGAGCATAGGACTTTCCATTGCCCTTTGGGTGACTTTAAGCCTTCTGATGAGGCCCATTGTGAGCGACCACTTTGTCACTGTATTTTGCAGATATTTAGTTTTAAATCCCGGTTTTATGCGACTGTCTTTATGTCGCAAAATAAAGTTAGTAGTGTTTTCCTCTCTCTATCTCTCTAATCCTGTTTGCAAAACGTGACGTTTTGCCCATTTTCCATAATGGCAGGTCATTGTAGCGACTATTATCAAATCCATGTTCAGCCATAAGCTTATAAGGCCTGATGTGATTTAATATGATCTTAACAGTCCATTGTTATTCCCTACTTAGTATCGTCGACGCTAGTCAAAGCGCTGTAGGTACCTACCTAATGGTTATTTCGCCAAGCAGAATAAAATGACCTGTCACCTTAACAACTTAAAAACGTGTTCGGAGTTTTTCGGCAACAAGTCTTACATAATTTACGCTATTTAAGTATAAGTACCGCGTTGGTCTAGGAGTTATAAACACCACTGATGATTATGAGGTTCTGGGTTCGATTCCCAGGTCTAGAATTTTTTAACAGCCGCCTGTATTCTGGATTTGTGCCCGGTTGATGGCAATAGGCCCTCCGTCTATTACATGGAACGTAAACCTTTCCCCCCATTACGTGTCTTTGGGCATAACGGGTGTGATCTTATCTTACGTATGTAAAATATATTTCCAGACCTGCGAAGTGTGTCTCAAAAAGTTCGACCGTATCGGTGACCTCAAGAGGCATCTCATCGAACATGTGATCAGGAGCACCCTTGCCAAGAACCCGGTGAACAAGTTCGGGGTCCTCAACATCCGATGTGAAATCTGTCAGGAAAAGGTATTTACAAAGATTGATAGATATAAGGCCCACTTGAGGGAACACGCAAAACTAACACTGTACAAATGCACCTTTTGCGACAAGTCCTTCAGTGACTCCAGCAACTTTTCAAAGCACAAAAAGATCCATGGCACCACCTACTTCCAATGTGACATGTGTCAACGTAAGTTCAACTCTAAAAAAATGATAACTCAGCATATGGAGTATCACAACAAAAATCGGCCTATCCAATGTCAATATTGTGATAAAACTTTCCATTTCGAGTCGATGCTGAATAAGCATATAAGATGCTCGCATACTAAAGTAACGTCGAGCAAATCCAGGTGTAGGTTCTGCCGACAATACTTCAGGAGTTTAAAGGAGAAGTGGGACCATGAATGGACAGTTCATAATGCTAGGAAGATGATTGTGGACTGTCTGGTCTGTGGGTCAAGGTTTAGAAAGTATTCGGAGTTAAAGAGACACTGTACGGAGGAGCATGATACCGTCATACCTCCAGCTAAAAGATTGCTAAGATGCAAAAAGAATAGGAAGTTGAAAATGATTGAGGATCAGTAGCAAATGGCTGGGCCATTAGAGGTAGATGAAAATTTTATATCGTACTGAGGGCTTGGAGCTAGAGAAATTGACAGCGTTAATGATGAGTAGAGAATTCATTGGATTGAGTAAGGATATTTAAGAGTTTATGTCAATCCTGTTGATAGTGGCTGTAGAAATACGTAACACTTTGTAGGCGATTATCACTGGTCTAGGCCCTCTGGGGGGTTACCATGACGACTTAAACCAGTATTGTTTTAATCTCACTCCAGTGTGGGAAAGAGACGAAGCTATAGAGGACGTCTAGCGCCATCTCTTTCCCACTTTTTAATAAGATAAAAACATGCTTTAAGACGTCATAGTAACTTATTCTTAGAGTATAAAGTCAGTTTAAAAATAAAGTATTTTTTAATGAGTAGGCAAGTTGATCCTCAAAATTTGCTAAAGATTTTTTTTTTAAATAAAACTTTTTTTTTTCTAATCATTGAAGGCTGATTGATAGTGACTGTTTCTTTTTAGTTTTTTTGCTAAATGAAGCTTATAGGTCATAATTGTTAAAGTGTTTATGTTATAAGGAATGAACTCTCAAAATACACCAAAATTGGGTATAGTGTCAAACTGATAGTCTCTTAAAAAGTCCAGACTTTCAAAGTCAGTGGATCTCAAACTTTTATTTATTTTTAGGGAAACATTTATTTATTTGAACATAGTTTTAATTTATTTTGTTTTTCAATTTACAACTTTGTTACCTAGATGTTGTTATACGTTTTAAATTATAATCATAGTTGAAAAGTTAGTTAGAAATATTTATTTATTACTTTATGAAATTAGCATTAAGTCACTTAATATTTTTGATAGTTATGGGGTTTTGGTGGAGGTTACCTATTTTATTTAAACTAATTAGTATAAGTACAAAGATTTTATACAAAAATCACTGTTTAGCAATCATGAAGTTCAGTTATCAAAGTTGACATTTATTTATTTAGTATTTAAGTACAGTTCTTGAGTTATTTTGCTAGATTGAAAGATCTTGTTATTTATTTTTTTATGTCTATTTAAAAAAAGGCATTGTACAATATTTTGTTCAGTTCATAAGGGTTAGTATTTAAATAAAAGTTTATCTGTTTTACATTTGGTTTACTTTATTACACTATACAATGTTGGTATTCATAACACCTACAGGTATTTCAATACCAAAGGTAATTTTTTGTACCATTTGTCAATGTTTATTTAAGCCATTATTACCAACTAGGTATTGATAAAATAATAAAATGTAGGTAACGATTATAAAAACTGATCGAATGAATTTAAACGGTGGAAGCCGCCCAGTGCATGCTCATGGCAGTATCAACAAATATTTGCCGCGATTATGTTAATCCTTATCACCGAGGTCTGACTTCCTCTTAGACCTATTTGATAATCACCGGTAGCGGTGGGCGTGGTGATTACAGCCGTCACCTCCCAGTGCAGCTGATAACTTGAAACGAGGAACATAGCAAAGTAGGGGACTGTTGATACTATACACTGCGCGCTATAAATCTCATAGTTCAAACATCGCGGGGACTTTGTGCGCAATGGTGGCTGCGTTTATATTAGTAGTGGTCACTGTCGGTGTGTAAACACCGGGAGTACACAAGCGGTATTCTCGCGCATGACCTTGACGGCGCGCATGCGCGGTGTCGCGGCCTGCCGACCCATCCAGCCGCACTTCGGTCGGCGGCGCTCGACAGTCCGCGACAGCGCTCCGCCGCGGCAGCGTCTCACTTCGCGACTGCGCGACACCGCGGCCGCGTGATAACACAGAAAACCTCACCTAAATCAAATAAACACCATTCCTATCTCAATCGCGACGTGGACAGTTATTATTGTGTGTGTCGTGACCCCCGGAACAGCGCAACTACACTTTTAAAGGTTAGTATTTCGATAATCTTTTAAGCTGTCACGTTTTGACAATTCAATGCGCTGTTAATAGGTTCAATCCATACCCGGTTTGTTTGTCTGTCTGTTTGTTGATGTATAGTTGCGATCGGACTGTGGATCGTTAGTTTTTTTATTGCACAGCAGCACAGAAGTAATGGTGTCTTTTAACGAGTGCCTCTCTGCCTGATTTACACTTAAAATTCCATTGAAACTGAAGGATTTCTTTGTCTAAACAGTTCTCTATTTAGTCTACCGTGTGTTTAGGTGAGGCACGGCTTCTAGCGTAAACAGAAACTGTGTATTTCAAGAAAAATAAATAGTTGTAATGATTGAAACAAAAGGTTGAGAAACACTAATCGATCTGTCAAAATTTTGACAGCAAGCAAATCGATGTTGAGTTTTGAATCTAAAATAAAAAACAGCGCATGCATACCATAAACTATTTTAACCACAAAGTAGATTATTTTATGAAGAAGTACCTATCTAATTTTAGAACTGATTGGGCTGAAATACAAACATTCCTGTTACCGAGAAATTCGTAATGGTAGGAACAATTGATTTAAGCGTTACCAATGCACATTACTTTGTTATTTACATTATAATGTGTGCAATTTATTTTTACGGCTGATCGGTAGGTACCAATCGATTGTCAATAACTAACGATACATTCGCAACAATCGGCTACTTTTATAGAACAACATTCGATATTTATCCTTCTGTTATCAATATCATAATATTGTAATTTTTAAATTTGTATTGTTATTTTAAAATTGAATCAATGTCAAATAAAACCAATGAAAGTTCAAAACACGTCTAGAAATTCTTTACTTTTTTTTTTACGTATTGGAAATCGTCAAATGACCCCCCCACTCTGGGCGGAGCGAAAGGGAGTGTCAGACTTGTACTGACTAAAACCCATCCATGTTCCTTCTTTGCCCTTTGTGTTCCAGGGCCACGGTATCTCTTTCGAACAGTCCCGCAGCCCAGAAATTCTTTACTTAATCTGTTACTAAAAAGGTACAAACATCACGCTAACTTCCAACACCATATATCGGCTTATTATTTTCCCACTGCTGGGCAAAGACCTCTTCTCATACAGAGAAGATGCCAGCATTAATCACCACGGTTGCTGAAGGCGGATTTGCGATTTCAGACTTCTGTTCCGCCCTCTGAAATTACATTCCTTCCTTCCAGACAGTCTTTCGAAACCTAGGGCCAGAGAAGAAGGGTCCATATGACGGTCAAATTTAGACAGAAAACTACCCTTTCAATCGTCACTCATAAGTACTTATGTAGGTAACCTTTGTTCCCGAAGTCCCAGCGGCTAGGTTTTGCTTAAACTTGTACTAGTGGGACTTCGAGTGTCGTTTCCTCCCGATTTCTATACATTTTAAATCTTAATCCGGCTTGATAATGCATGGAAACCCGGTTCAAACAGGTTGGGTATCTTGGGATAAATTGTCTGATTTGTTTTGGCAGATGGAATTTTGTGATAACATCTTACAGAGATCATATTGTTACTTCCTATCTAGGTACTAGGAAACGACACTGCATGAAATCCTGATTCAATTACTTGTTATGTTTCAGATTCCAATAGGTCCCCCGGGTTGAAAATGCAGTATTTCAACCTGAGGGACCGATTGAAATCATCAGCCTTAGGTCTACTTAGTCCGGTAGGGGTAGGTTATTCCAATGAACCACTATTATTTACAATCTAAAACAAACCCCTCTTAATCAGTCTAAAACATTCTTACTGCTTGGCCACAGGTGGCTTGGGGTCCTGAGCTCCTGAGCCCTTGGCGCGTATTGGCGGATGTCAGATGTCTTTGGTATTAAGACTAAATACAGGCTCACTAGTTTCGTTTCGACGTTTTCCTTCATATTTTTAAGAAAGCAGGGGTGATAAAAAAACACACACAAAGTAATGTCTGCTTGGGTGCGAACACACGATCTACGTCATACAGGGTGGAAAAGACATCGACACACAAACAGTTACCACGTGTTCAGTTCGTCGTACCAGACCCGATGAAAAATTTATGTGTGTAAAAATTTATATAAATTTTTCATCGGTTATTAAAAAAAAAGCAAAATGTATCAAACAGCAGTTTTTTTTAATAACCGATTTTTTAATACTTAACCGGTTGTGCATCGATGTCCCTTTCACCCTTTATATAAGGCGAGTCCATTACCATAGGGCTAACCTAAAGGTTCGGGACAAGTCACCGGATAGATACACTGAAATACTTGGCACTGTCCGGTGTGGTGTCCACAACCGGTCCGCAATCTGTCCGAACCGGTCTGACCGAACCTTAAATAAATAAAGAAAATCAAAGCTAGAACAGTTCCCAACAGCAATTGCAATTGATTAATTAGAAAACTTTCCGATCGAGCAATCTTTCAATTTCTCCAGTTTTCAATTTGTACCCCGTCAAATAGTTTACCTCCTTTCACAATTTGACATTTGAGACCTTTTCTAATTAAAGTTTCTTTAGTGTACCTTGAGCTACATGAAACCTTCCACCTTCACTATTAATTAACGAACGTAGAAGAACTATTGATTAGTTTTCTTAGGTTGCAAAAGAGAGGACAATTATTTCGGTACCTAGGCAAAGGGTTAGTTGTTATATATTTTTTTTACTACCTATTATCACCCCTGTTTTTCTTTAAAGGGTTAGGCAGGAGGTGTACCTGTAGTTCCTACATCCACATTTTATTGGAAATCCCATGGAATAGTTTGGCGAGCCTATAGTGGGTAGCATGTGGACTGCGTGTTGATAAGTTGCTACTAAGAAATCCAATCAAAGTCGGACAATGCCGGACCTGGGGTTCGGAGCAGCAGCACGACCACAAGACAATCTTCAGCAGAACTTTTTCTCTACTCTAATAACTCCTACGCATTGTCTAAAAACAATTCCGCAGCGAGTATTTCCTGATCTGGTGAAAATCATCAAATCGCGATGTTTATTTTATTTTAGTCGAGATAAAAATATACTTCGACAAACTATCGGTGTGTGAATATTAATAGGAATAAGTGGATTTTCATCTGGAAGTTCTCAGTAGCAGCTCATGTCCCGTTGATGGCGATAGGTTCGCCCCTTTTACATGGGACTTGAAAGATAACTGGTAAATGCGAGTGTAGTATAAGTACACCTCTGACTAACTTTTCGGGGAGAAATAAGTACTATTAAAACAAATGTCTTTGGGAAAACCTGTCCAAGACATATTTTCGACATGAGGATAAAAAAAATCATAAGTATATCTATTACTAATGCTATTCTCTGTTTAGTAAGCGCCACGAAACAGATAAATATTTGAGTTCGAAGAACTATTCCCAATGCCAATAAATATTTATTCGGAATCGTTAAATATGTTGCAAAACATGCAGTGTTTTTTCCTTCATGATCTAATAATCAGTAGTCTGGTGGTCTATTGGGAGATTTTTAGACCACTTCTTCTGATCGTGTCGATAATCAAAATGAGTCATCGCAGAATTTGGTTTGCGAGTTTGGCGTCTTCAGTAGTGTCCATCAGTTCCTGTAACGAACAATCAAAAGGTCACACAGGAGACGAAGTGTTAAGTGTTTCGTTGTTTGTGGACCAGCACCACAGTTACACTCCAAGGTAGAGTCATCTATGAATCTCCAGCTGAGCGGGTTTTCTTTGCTTTGGCGTGAGTCCGGAGTCTGTTTAAAGTTTAAAGACTTCCAGGTTAACCATGCCAACCCATGTCCAGGTGAGAGATCTTCAGCAGGATTTGAAGATCACTTGTACCTAATTAGGTACTTATTTAAAACTAAAAATCAATCGCTGTTCCACTTGACCTTTTGTTGAACTAGTCTTTGGGGAACCATCTAATATGCTTATGTTGGCTAAGTTAACTAAGTTAGAAGCTGAAGTTACAATGGACATTTCCATATTAGCCGTAGGACTAGTGACCTTTGAGGTAAACGTGTTCTAGAGACGAGACTGAAAATTAAAAAAAATAAAATAACCTAAAGTAACTAACTCAACAATAAACAAAAAATGGCGTCAAAAAACTCCTCAGCGCTGTCAACCGAGTGACTGGCGGCGCTGCCACGTTGAATGGCAACGATTAGCCTCTGGCCAAGGTAAAAGCCAGCCCTTGGGTGCCTGGAAGTGTCAACTAAGCAAATTAATATTACTTAATTAATCTAACATTATAAAGAAGTTGATTTTGTAAGAGTAGTTGTAGGTAAGTAATCTCCGAAACTTCTCATACGATTTCACTGATGGATAGCTGCATATTTTCGAGTGCCAGAGGGTGTTTCTTCTCTGCATCGCTGGCAGAAGCTTCAAGCTAGTATAGTATAAAGCGCAGGCCACACCGCCAGCTAGCGAGCAAGCGAGCGAGCCGGACGGGCTTCTGTTCATACTTCGTTTCGGCTCTTTCGGTAGTTCGCGGTGTGAACCAAAGCATGAAAAGAGGTGAAACGATGCTACGCTCGGCTCGCTCGCTCGCTAGCTGGCGGTGTTTCCCGCGCTTAGTGGTGTCAGCCTAGGAGGAGCGACGACCGCCGCAGGGTGCCTGGAAGATGTTGGATATAGAGTAACCGATATACTAGTTGAAAGGCGTGCGATTGGAGAATCGTAGCCAGTTGATAAAGCTATGCTTGCTACAGAAATGCACCTGAAAACCATGTAAAATAAAATCCAAATATTTCCATTGTTGACACGGAAACGTACAGTTATAGCTAAAACGAAATAAAATAAACATAGTGGTTCAACACAAATAATATTGTTAAGTAGATAACGACTGATAAGCTGTTGATAATACGTTTAGTCATAAGTGGTTTACCGTGTGAGCAATCTGTGTATTAGTGGCCGAAGGACTCGTGGTTTAACTCATTGAAATAACTGTTACATCATCTTCATTCTCCTGCCCTTAGGGACCGGAGAAGGCTTATTTATTTCGTCGCAATTAACAAGAAAATTAAAACAATAATATACATATAAACAGACTGCTGAGGTGACGAGTAATAGAGAAGTATGGAAGAAGAAGACATGCTGCGTCGACCCCAAATAAATTGGGATAAGGGGTCGTCCTTTAATCACGTGAGGTTTTTTTAGGCCACTTTTATACCCCTTTTTCCCCTCGGTGACACGGCGTGAGGTTTTAGGCCACCCCTCCTCCCCCCTTCCAGCATCACGTGTAATCTAATTTATTGAAAAAATCAGAGACTTAGAACCTTGTTTAATAAAAAGAAATTTTTATAATATTTTTTGACACAATTTCGCTTGCTCCCCAGCAAGCTTTACGTTGTCTGACAATTAAAATCAAACCGATATTGGTAAAAAAAAATTATATACGTCACGCATTTCCTTTAATTTATCACACGAAAGAATACACGTGATTGTCACTCTACGCCATCCCTCCCATCGTGATTAATCGTGATGATTTTTTCGTGACCTCTCCTGTTTGAACCTCACGTGGTTAAAGGACGACCCCTTATCCCAATTTATTTGGGGTCGACGCAGCATGTCTTCTTCTTCCATACCTCTCTATTACTCATCACCTCAGCAGTCTGTTTATATCTATATTATTGTTTTAATTTTCTTGTTAATAGCGACGAAATAAATAAGACTTCTCCGGTAATGCTGCAACGTTCTTGTGACGTTCAACTATAAAAACACATGGTTTTGCACATTTATTGACACTAAATTATCCGAGAGATTGTATTTCAGTATAAGTTTATCATTATCTTCTTAGCCTTTATCCGACTATGTTGGGGCTGGCTTCCAGTCTACCATGATGCGTCTGAGTACCAGTATTTTACGTGGAGCGACTGCCTTTATAATATACCTTCACAACCCAGTTAGTACTGGATAACGGTACGCCTTGGTAAGACTGATTGTCAGACTTTCGGGCCACTGACTACCTATAACGACTGTCAAAGTTCTGCAAAATGACAGCCGGGACCAACGGTTCAGCGTGCTTTCCGAGGCATTGCGACATTGCGAGGTGCTGTCTAGTTACGTCAAGTAAATTATATTGGTTCCGTGCTACAATTGAACCCTCACCCTCAACTTAAGATTTTGCCTGTTGTTTTGTTTCAATCAATTTGTAACCACTTATCCTGAACAAATAGCTATAAATACATTGGCCTCTCACTTTCAAGCGCTAATTGACTTATTTATTCTCTATTCAACGATTACAGTCAATATTACACGGTTCAACCTAATTGATTTACTAAGGTGTCGAAAGGAAAGTTTATGGATAAATTATGTCTGTCGATGTGGCAGAGTTTTAGTAGAAGCTAATTTAAATGAAAAAAATTGCTTAATTATAAATTCGACGACGAAGACATTTCCACAGGGTGTGAAATAATAAATTGCGAATTTCATGAACTCGTGTGTAATGTATATAATTTATATTAGGAAGTTTATGGTTGGCATAGCTAAATGATTCATTTTTCTATTAACGCAATTGAATTTGGTTCCTTCTACAAAATTTAAAGACAAGTAAACTGTATAATACCAGAAAAAATGTACTTAACATTCTGTATTTTATTTTCGCACTACATAATCAGTGCGTATACGTGTAAACAGAGCTACTGATATTAATCAGTTATCGCGTCAATCAGTTCATATGTGTTGCCGAAATAAACTGCGGCCAGTCTATTGATTAGTAGTAAGTACGGCTCTTTGGGAAAGCATGCATACATATTATTTTATTTATGAAAAGCTTTTGCCCGCGGCTTGGCTCGCTTGAAGGTCAAAAGTTATCCCACGGGATAAAACTGCTGGGATAAAACTTATCCTACCTATGTCCTAACCCCAGTCATGGTCTGTAGACTTCAAATTCGTCCCGTCATCTTCGCCTGGGCCTGTCGTGATGTCACTGTACGTTTCCGCAGCCCATAATGGTTGATTTGGCCCTTGATGGGATAGGCGTAAGCATTATCAATTTTTCTTTAATGCTCCCACTGCTGGGACACAGGACTCCTTACCGTTACAGGGAGTGGGCCATTACTCACCACGCGGAACCAGTGCGGAATGGTGGCTATCACAAATGGATTCCAATTTTGGTGAAACCAAATTCCTGAAAATTTAAAAAGGGTTCTGGTATATCTATTGATACCTAAGTACCATCGTTAGATAGCACTGCTGTATCATCATCATGATCTGCCTAGCCTTTTTCTAAACTATGTTGGGGTCGGTCGGTGTCGCCAGTATTTTACATGGAGCGTCTGCCTATCTGACCTCCACCACATCCATAACACTGCTGGATATTTGTTAAAAATGTCATCAGTCTCATATCACGTGGCTGTCATTGGTCATGGTTGGCAGCTCAGCGACAATGCCGTTGTTAGCTGGTGTCTATGACCATCCATTAGGTGGAATATCTAGGTACTTATAACAATAAAAATAAGTGCTAGCAATATAGTATGTTATTTTTTACCAGTTATTTAAGGATAAATACTGAAAATAATCCGTCTTTGTGATGGGAACCTAATAAAAATAATATCATAACATCACGCCTGTAGTCTCCGAAGGGTTAGGCACAGGTGTACCTTCTAGTACACCCACATTTCGCCAGCGACCCTATTGCCATCAACCGGGCACAACTCCAGACTCCGTGGCTGCTACTGAGAAATTCCTGATGAAAAACCCAATAACACCTTACCCGTCCTGGGAATCGAACCCAATACCTCTTGCTCAGCAATAGCGCTTGCGACAACTAGACCAAGGCAGGTTAAAAATAATATCGTCCATATCATAAAGGTATTCTGATCGCCATGCTCTCCTCATTAAGTTTCACATTGCTGAACCATTCAAAATCTCCCAATTTATTGTAATTAAACAATTTTAGAAGCTTCTACAAGCTTGATTAGTAAAAACAGGCGGTGAAGCTGCAAAATGTGAAGACTTTCCGAAGACCTCCCTCTTGTTTATTTCAATCAACGCTTTCTTTAGCAATGCTCGGGAAAACAGTACACATACCTATTTACAAAGAAAAAACATGCATTAAAAACACATTTTATACACAAATATCATTTTAACTGTTTTATATGCCTAGCCTACTCATATAAATAAATCCAGTACATTGTCGGATGTTATATTTGTAATCATACACGCTTAAATAAGGACAGTTTAAAAATAATAATTTGTTTCCTGTTTTTTCAACGAATACATAGGTCCGTGCTTTATTTAATGTATGATTTATGTAATCTTTCTTACACTTTTTTCAGCAGAAACAGGTAGAAATAATGACTAACTAGAATAGAATAAGGACACATGCCTGCGTTAGGTAGCACTTTGATTTCAATGCTCGGCTAAGAGTAGCCTGTATGTTGAAAACCAACAATGTGCTTTTAATATTAGCGAAAACGGGCAAAAGAGCGTTATCATAAGACTCAAATATCATAAGACTCTGTCTATCCCATTACCAAATACAAGCGAGATGTAACTTGGATGTTTACTTTACTTAAAATATACAGTAGCCACAAAAGTAACGATCGTGGCAAAGATGTCAAAGCTTTGTTGAATCAATGTTCTTCCAAAACGATAACAAAAGCGGAATCCCATACAAATATTCTAGATCAAACATCTTGAATCAAATGTTGAATAAACAATCAGGGTTTGTGAACTTTCTAGTAACAGTTACTGTCAACAAATTATGTTTGTGAACGGTTTACTGATCACAATACAGACAAATGGCTACGGCCCCGACTCCACCAGCACGCGTAAACGGGTTTTGTCGACGGAAAATCGACAAAACGATAGATTTCTTTTGTTGATCTGTCATTTTGTCGATTCTTCCGTCCACAAAACCCGTTTCTACGGTGATCATGCTACGCGTGCGGTGTGCTGATGAGCGGAGCGTTGCGGAGACAAAATTAGAGAGATGTGATTGTCGACTTCCGCACGTCTTCTCTCCACTCCGCTCCTCTGCTCTCCACTCCGAACAACCTAGAATGTTACACAATAAACCAGTCTTCTTGTGGTAATCGGTTGTCATGAAATGGACAATAGGGGCATGGTAACCACGCCTGCATATATATATCAATTGAATATTTAGCAGGATAATACAGATATACCTGGGTATCTATAAACATCAATTCTATTTGAAACTGAATTAGATTACACGGAAGGAAAAACATATAGTACAAAACACATGGTGTAGGACAAAACACATGCTATATATACAAGTAGGTAAACAAATATTCAATACAACAAACTAAAATGTTTTAAAATGACAGACAGACATCTAACTGTATTAGGGTTCCGTACCCGAAGGGTAACCAAAGGGACCCTATTATTAAGCCTCCGCTGTCCGTCCGTCCGTCTGTCTGTCAGCGGGCTGTAGATATCTCAAGTTCCGTAAGTTGAAATTTTCACAGCATGTGTATTTCTGTTGCTGTTATAATAACAAATAATAAATTTTAATTTTAATTTTTTTGCTCTTCTACTATGATGGTACGGGACCCTTCATGCGCGGATCCGTCGCGCACTTCGCCGGTTTTTTTACAAGTTAGGGACGCTTCACACAGGATCGGTCTGGCATGTTTCGGCAAAGCTTATATAATAGGTTGTCGTTGCACATGTTCGAGAAAAATTGGCTCGGCTTAGCCCGAATTTTGCCGAACATCATCCAACGAGGGCAGATGGTGAAGGAAGTTTGCCGATCGGTGCGAGCCGAATGAAAGCCATCTGCAGTACTAGTATCTGCTTCGGGTTGGGTTTGTAGTTCAACAAATACGAATCGAATCTGACCACCCGAACATGTGTATATAGCACCCCTAAGGTAAGCAGAAACACTGTATTTGAAATGTAAATATCTGTAAACGTAGACTTACAAATGTTAGTGCGTATATTTTTCACTGTCTCGCTGCGTTTATTTCGTCTGATGAGCACTTTATTCTTGTTTATTTACGTACATCGTTTGTGTTTGAAAGTGAAAGACAACAGAGAAGAATATGTAACACTATCTTCTACCCGCGGCTTAACCCGTATGGAGGAGGAGAATTATCCGGAACGAAGTACCGGGGTAAAAAGGATCTCATGTCCTAACTTGGGTCATGGTCTATCCGTGTGCCAAATTTCATCAAAATCAAGCTTTAACGCTCGTATCTTTTACAGATAGACCTATAGACAGACGGAGTTACTTTCACATTTATAATATTACTAGCAACCCGCCCCGGCTTCGCACGGGTGCAATATATACATACAAACCTTCCTCTTGAATCACTCTATCTACTAAAAAAAACCGCATCAAAATCCGTTGCGTAGTTTTAAAGATCTAAGCACACATAGGGACAGACAGACAACGGGAAGCGACTTTGTTTTATACTATGTAGTGATTTATTTATTTATAACCAACTTACATTTACAATTTACATCACACTACACTGCAAGTTAAAGTTACTGTAATTATTAGTAGGCTAAGTTAAGTATGGATGTGTGTCTATGGTATTCCATCAATCTAGACTTTTCTCAAGTATGAGAAGCGCAGTAAATATTTCCAGAATTCTGAGACCCAGTGCTTGTTAAAAGTTCATACCTACGTATTTTAATCAATTGTTGCAATATAATATTTTTACAATAGGCATCTCATGTGAACTGGTAATGTTTAAAATCATCGGTACGAACATTATTTTAAAAATACCTGGAATTTATATGGGAAATACTTTTAAATTATCTGGTTATAAATATTTGATAATTTGAAGTTGTCATAATTGCATATTAACCTTTGAACATACCAAATAAATTAATTACGCAAACGGAATAACACACTCTTTTGTACAACGATACTTATAACAGCTTTCTGAAATAACATCACACCTATTGCCATCTACCAGGCACAAATCCAGACTCCGTGGCTACTACTCAGAAATTTCAGATAGAAAAACCCAATAACACTGCCCGACCCGGGAATGGGACCCAAGACCTCATGCTCAGTAGTCACACTTGCGATCACTCGACCAATGAGGTGGTCACTCCAATTGTAGCACAATTACCAACCTACTAATATTTCAGTAATACAAAGTTTTAACTTAAAAAATACGCATCTAAAAGATCAAAGCCTAGTAACAGAATAAAAATTCACACTCAGCTTACGTTACATAAAATAAATGAAGAATAATAATGACGGCGAACCACAACGCATAAGTCCTGTGACCCATAGGCGTTCTTTCGTGAATAAATAAACTAAATGTGAAGTGACCCATGATCTTCGTTAATGCGGCGTGGTTGAGGGAAAATCATATTATTTATAGCTCAGATGGACCCCGTATTATACGCTTGTTAGACTCCCTGACGTATGTAGGTAGGTAAGGGTGAGATGGTTTACAGGTTGTAAAAAAATGAGTGCAATACTCTTAGCATGTCGATAACAATTTAAATTGAGTCAGCCCAAAATTTGGTGACGAGTTTGGTACATTGTGTAGCGTCCATCAGCTCCTGTGATGTGCAAGGAGCAGGCATAAGTGCAATACCTGGTGGTAATTCAGATCATCAAACTAAACATCTTTCTCAAAGCACCATGGTACGTCAGCCAATGCGATATTTTGAATGGGAAGTCCCAGTTTTGTGTTGTTCGTTAGAGATAGTTGTCCAGCTTGACGGTCTGAATCACCGCCTAAGAGGTATTGCGCTTATTCTGTTACACCCTGTATATTTCTTTTATAATTACTTCAAAGACCATTGATTTTGTTAAGGTTTGGTTTCGATCAGCTGTGTTCATTTGCTTTTGCATAATGGTGTTCAGCTTCTCATTCCAAGGTATACTGGGTGCCGATCCCAACATAGTTGGGAAAAGACTAAGCAGATGACGATGGGTCATTTGTTTTTGATGGATGCTTATTTTGCTTTCCTGTAAGTTATGCTTTGATGGTTGTTGACTTGCTAACTGTCATCATGTTGCGTAGGTTTTTCTTTTATAAAAATTGTGGTAAATCATTGCAGCCTTAATATTCTACGTGTCTTACAGCGATTTCCGTGTTTCATTCAAGCAGATGATACCGAGTGTGTGCTTACGGCTTAAGTCTGAGGCCCTGAGGGATTACGAGTGACGGTGAGGTGCGATACGGCCCATAGAAATGGTCGGCGAGCCGTGAGTCGGCCACCTATTCAAATATTAGAGGAAATCGCGGCGTAATCTCGTGTGCAGATAAGCTTTGGTTGACCACAAACAACGTTCCTGGGCAAGCAATCTGACCATTATGTAGAGGAGTGATTAAATTCGTGGTCACTCAAAGGTAGATAAGTACTTCTTGTCCTTTTGTGCCTTGTCTTCTTTAGCTGTGGTGACATTTTCTTCTTGTTTAGCTCAATGTAACTTAACGTTACGTTTTATTTCTCAATTTCATGTTTTTTTCAACAGAAACCTTTAATAATGGTATAGCTACCCTATCTTTGACATGCTCATTCCTCGTTCACGACCTCAGGTTATACGTTTAGCGTCAAGCAGCGCCAAACGCCCGCAGCACATGTTTCCTTCGCGTGACTACTGTCGCGTGTCGCCACGAGTCGTGGCATGCCCTTAGCAATTTATTTCATTTGTTTTCTCCGCAGTCCCTGTGACAACACGCGACTCGCTTGAGATACCCAAGATACATATTTATTTAGAAAACAGTAACACAGGTTAACCACATCTAACAAAAATCTCAATACAAAGGCAAAATATTCATGTTTGTTTGTCCGCAAAATCACAAAACAGTAAAAAAAATGTGCGTCACATGTACGTAAAGGAAAGCAAAAATAATTAGGGAGATGTTATTTAGCTAAACAACAGTCAACATCAAAGACTATGAGAAACATGAAAAGTCCACAATATACAAGGATAACGGGAACCAAACTGAAACATTTCGCTCACTGCCTTCGTCACTGATTTGTTTGTGTAATTAAATTCATGGGAAAAGTAGCTTCAGTCTGTTACATAGCATTTTTTTCCTGTTCTATTGTTTTCATTTATTTTTGTGTTAATAGAGTTCAAGATTTTCCATGATTAAATAAAGTTGTCAATTCACCGTAAATAAGAGTGGTGATAAATGCTCATGATTTCTCTAGAAAGCCAATCCACTTTGGGGCGTCTTCTCATACAGATATGAGAAGAGTATCATGCTCTGCAGTATGAAAATAACATAATTATTACGAAAAGGATGAAAAGCAGAGTCGAAGAGGTATTCTTTTATTATGAATGTCGAGAGAGATGACCCAATTTTTTTTTGTCGAAAATGTCACGAAGTCAGTCGCATCGTAGGATGTTAGCTCCTCAGATAAAACGGTTCACGTATTATTTACGTCAATTAATGCAATAACAGCAATATATTGACGTAACACCATGTTTATAGACGCAAGCAAATCATCTTTGTTCATAACCAAATTTGTGAACTGGAAAAAGTCACCGTCAAAGGTCAGGTCTAAGTAGGGTAACCATTTTGGTATTTGAAAAGTACGGACAAAAGGACAACCAGTGCAGTACATTAAACCTTATTTTATTTGCAAAAACAGCGCTCGCAGTCGAACAGTCGGACAAATAACAAAGGCTCGACGCATGTCCAGAAAAATCCTGATAGATGTTGAACCTAGATCTAAGTGAACTTTAAATTATTATGAGGCACATTAGTATAATGACGTATCACTCTTTCGTATGACATCAAAACCACGGTGAGATTGATAAAGCTTTTTCCTGCTTTTGCCTTTAGGGAAATAAAATGTAGAATTAAATTACACAATGATTTTCAGCACAAAGCCCACCCCTCACCTTCTTTGCAACTAATTACCTACCTTGATTACGTTATTTAGTAATGAATTCAGTAGCTAAACTAGAACGGCGGCTAATGTAACTGAAATAACACAAACATAAATTAAATGTGCTTAAAAATGGCCGCTCTTAGAAACTACCGTCACCAACGAGCAATGAAATGTAAACACTTAGCAAAATTTTAAGCGCTTTTCTCGTGTAATAACGGGTTCTACTTTGAGATAAGAATTTAAAACCTATTTCGTAATATTATGGCTTCAAAATATTATGTTTGTGTAAACGTAAAACGGTATAAGCTATACAGTAAGAAAAATTGCTTTTGAATATTGCTAAGTGTAGGTACTTATACATTTCATTGGTCCTGACTGTACACCCAAATCACCTAATGTGATGTACTACCGCATTCACTGACGGACCAATTTCAACCTTACTTCTCAGGGCATAAGGGTTTTAAGAGGTCGACCATACCTGTGATTCATCATCATCTTCCTCTTGTCCCGTCTCCTGCATATCGGCAAGAAATAGAAAGTTCCAGGTTACATTAAATACTACATATTTCTACTACAAGAAACTCGCAAGGGTTCACCGTCACTATTTAACCGGATAAACTTTACTATTAACTCCCACACGACATTAATAATATCTAACAATATACTTAGTATACGTCATGTCACTGATGACGTAGAACAAAATCGTTATCTACCTACCAAACAGCTTTCAATGACGTCAGTAGAAAAGGTTAGATCATACCCTTATTATTTTAATGGTATTAAATAAAAGTTAATTTTAGATGATGGTCGTAGACGGTGGTCGCATGCGTTACTGCTGAGCATGCGGTCTTGGACACGATTCCCGGGTCAGGCAAAGTGTTATAGGATTTTTCCATCAGGAATTTCTTGGTGGCAGTCTGGAATCTGAATTTCTGCTTGGTTGATGGTAATAAACGTGCCTCCTATGACATAAAAAATATAACTGACGAAATGTGGATGTACTATTAGATACGGCTCTGGCTATTATTTCGGCGAGATGTTACGTTATATTGCAATAAATCAGGGTTAAATCACAATGAACATTTTATAGCGAACAGATACGGTGTTGGTATAGCAATACCGTGCTTTATGTACGAATAATCCTCTCATTACCACGATGTTAACCTGCATTCAGCTGAGGCAAATACAGAAGTTATGGTAATATTGCTTTATTCAAAACGTGTTGTGCAATAGTCTTGATATTATCTTTTTATATTACTATGCATCTGTTTTCCTATTTTTACAACACATTAAATAGACCACTTGAATTATTTCAAGATAATTATGTCTATCGGTTCGGTTAACGGCCAAAAAGAAATGTATGTGCCAACAAATGTATATTTGGTTAAACGTATTTATTTTTAAAATCTAGGTACTATTTTTATTATTTAGGAATCTACCACAGCAGCACTTTATGTATTTTCGTAATGATAACACAGAAAAATGCGAAATGCCCAACCACGTGGATATTTGCAATTATTTGATAAAAAATAAAAAATTGCAAATAAACCCACTTAAGCCACAATATTACCAAGTATGGGAACATACATTCTTCAACAATGTTTCCGACAATTCACATGTTAACATAGGAAATAATACCTAAACAAATACTGGCACATGTAAGTTACAACATAAATAGCGGACGGTTAACATGGAGTAGGTACAAGTTAAACAATAACTTACACAGTTTCATGATTCAAACAGCAGGTGGCGCTGGGAATGGGCCACATTTCTGTATCTTTAGGCGTGTTTACATAGTCTATGTAATTTCATGTACTGTTGGCAAGCTGCTACTAGTATGTGAAAACCACACAATGTTTTCTATTAAAGCAAATAAATCTAAATCTAATCTAAGTTCTATTTGTAGTCTGTATATAATGTAAATATAATTAATTAAATTGTTTATCCTTTGTATAAAAAAAAAAAAATCTAAAGATAATATGTAAATGCTGATATCATATAACGCTTTCTTGATTTACCATAAGAAAACACATGAAATATACCTTTGACGTAGGCTTTGACCCATCCCATCTTCACTTTCATTTGCGCAACGAGAAAATAAGATGCAATAGGTATTTATTTGCCTTACAATAAAAACCACTATTTAATAAAGCAAAGTAACATTAAAAGATGGAGTCGGAACTTCCAAAGCTCTTTAGTGTAACAACAAGGCTGTCTAACTGTTTACTGAGTCGGGGCAGTCAATTAAGGAAATGGCTCTCCTACTGTTTTCACTGTACACCTACCGAGTAAACTGAGACTAAATGAAGCAAAGCTATCTTTAAACGATATTACATTAAGCTTAAAAGTTTGCAATTTTGGTGTTAAGTAGATATTAGTGGGTTATTGATGATGTTGATGATGAGCCTATATTGTCCTTTTGCAGGGCAAAGGCCTCTCTTCCCTCTTTCCACTTTTTGCGATCTAATGCTGTCGTAGGCCAGTATTTTAAGAATGAGTCCAGTTCATCCACAGCACTTTAATGTTTTATGCAAAACTTAATTTCAAAGGCATCAAAGGTGGTATTATTTTGGCATTAAAATTCTGCGCAGAAAGTGTGTATAACTTCGCTTCGCATTTGACTCTAGATTTACCAATTACTTCAAAAGCTTGGCTGTATGTGGGTGGATGGATACAGCAAACATCACTCCTTACGTCGTTCGCTTACTCTTATGAAAGTGTGGGAAGAAAAGAGACAGTTTAGTTGTGGCCGAGACCAAAACAGCCAAACAACACATTATTAATACAAAAGTAACAATGGAACTGTAGGCATTGTCCTAGAAAAACACGCAAAAATGTCCGCTGTGCCTGCAATATTCAGTTCAGTACATTCGTATTTTCCACAAGGTAATATTAAAAGATGTTTTCATGCAAAACAATACAAGATGGCGCCGTCACCGGAACGTTTTCCCGCCAACGCGGCCGCCATGACACTTCCCTTATACACGAACTGTCAGTTTCATTGTCCTGTTTCGAGGCTCATTTAAAGGCAGACTCCACAAGTGGGTAGGTATAAAACACTTTTGTCGACGTGAATGCTGAAAGCTTCAGCGTTTTCTTTTTGAATGCTGACGTAGGTTGTTGAATATTTTATAAGTAACTTTGCTAGCGACGCACTTTGTGGACCGTCACCAAAGCGCTTTTGTGTGTACAAGTTGACATTTATTTATCATTGCAGATAGCAGAATTTATTTACCATAATATAAGCAGACACATTCTACTTAACACTTCACAATACATAGAGATAGTTATAGTTTGTAACAGAAATTTAAGTCTCCTGATACTAAAGCAGACTGTCGATCACAGTATATCATAGGGCTTATTGTTGGCAAGATAATTACACTGTTCAACCGAAACTAGCCTTCATTTTCTCGACATAATGTGGGTATGCTGTGATGGAAATAAATTGTCTTGTGCTCAATTTACTTATGTCACAAACACACACACACTAAACTTAAAGAAATCATATGAACATCCTGCATTATTTGGTTCAATCCAGAAGCCTGAGGGCGAAATTACAAAAATGTAGTCACCAGACTGGAGACCCTTTCTTTTTTCCCTTTGTTGCATTCGCATCCTTTTGTGTTGCATTATAACTATTAGGTATGTAACACGTATATCTAACAGTGTAGTAGGCTTGTACAATGCAGAAGGAGTATTTACTGGTTAACCACAGTAGTTTAACATGGCATTTAGTCTCAAGCCGCAATGTCCTATTTCAGTTTTGATCAACTTAAACTGACATCAGACACTTCCCTGCATAAACGCTTTAATTTCACTTTTTAACCACATAGCGCTGGCAGAATCGAAGTGGACTTTGGCTCAGTTGCAAAAGAAGAAAAAAAAACACCTTTTGTTCGTGCACTTTACATTGTTTCGAAAACATAAATAAAAGAAAGAAAGGAAAACAAGAAAAAAACAAGTTATAAATAACACAACTATAAAAACAAGCTTGCTCCCTCATTATAAATCTATTACACTATAATAGATACGAGCGATATTATCGGTCATTACAGCCCCATATTATTACGATCAATTTGTAGTGGCATAAGCTAAGTATGTCACGCTAGGGAGGCGATGATATTATTATTGCGAATACTTATGTCGAAATGTCTTATTACTACGGCACCATTTACGAAAATATTTTAATAATTGGAATGGTTTGCTGGTCTAGTGATCAATACTGTTGAGCATAACGTCTGGTTGAATACCCGGGTCGGGTACAGTGTTATTGTGTTTTTCCACCAGAGATTCCTCAGTATCAGCCTAGTGGATTTGTGCCCGTTTGATGGCAAAAGGCTCTACCCGGGTGTACTATAAATTACACTTCCCTCTGCCTTACCCTTCGGAGATTACAGGCGTGATGTTATTTATTACTGAGACCATTTACAAAAATGTATTTTAATAATTGGAATGGTAGATCGCAAAGCAGCAACCACAAAACAAGCTGCAACATACGAACGAGATAAAATAAATGAAAAGCTTATTTCCCCAAAGTTTAATTTGGCTCGAAATCGTATGCTGAATACAAATATTGGAGTAAAGGAATGCACGTTTTTTAATTCCATTTAGTTTTGTTTACACGTTTATTTATACGCTTAATTAAACCTTTTTAAATTGTATTAATTTGCTGGCAACATTTCCACGCCACTTTTCATGGGGCTAAGATTTTTTTCAATGCCTTTTGCATAAGATGATTATGAAAAGATGTTTGCTTTATAATATTTCATCATAGTGATGTAAGAGAATGATGATGTGCCTATATTATGCTTTTTTTAACACCAAAATAGAACACCATAGAGTACGGTATGGGTTTGCTAAGATTAATAAGTTTATTTCCCAAATCTGATAAAATAATAATATTATCAGAAAGGTCAGGTGCGTAGTACTCGCAACCGGCTTGCGTGTATGACCAGATGTATGAACGTGGACGAGGCGAAAGGAGTATGTGAGGATCGTAGCAGGTGGTGGACTGTGGTTTCTGCCTACCCCCATGGTAAAAAAGCGTGAATAAATAAATAAATGTACGTAATAATAATACGCTCTACGGTACGGTTGACATATGTCGGGCATGCCACCGTCCAGGCGAATTAATCCGTCACATTATCTCTGGGTGTTCTCGTCTGGCTAACGGAGAGTACTTGCATAGACACAACCTTGTAGCCAGGATTATCCATCAGCAACTTGCTCTAAAATACAACCTTGTGGAATCGGAAGTGCCGCACTATAAGTATGTGCCCGACCCAGTTCTCGAAAATGGCAGTATCACATTATACTGGGATCGATCCATCATCACTGACAGGACTATTGTAGCCAATAAGCCTGATATAGTGGTGGTGGATCGGTCAGAGCGGCGCGCAATGATTGTTGACATAACGGTCCCGCATGACGAGAACCTCGTGAAAGCCGAGAAAGATAAGCAAATCAAGTATCTTGACTTGGCTCGCGACGTTGTCAACATGTAGGATGTGGACTCAGCGATCATTGTGCCGATAGTTGTATCAGCCCATGGCTTAATTGCCAAGAGCCTCGACCAATACCTGAGGCTCTCGTTAGGCAGCTGGATCAAGGGCTTGATTCAGAAAGCGGTACTCCTGGACACGGCTCGTATTGTTAGGAGGTTCCTCTCTCTGGAGCCCTGACCGCCGGTAGCTTGGATCCTGTTCCCGATACCGGTGGGCTACAATTTTTTAAATTTTTAAATGTTTTTTATATTGTTTTTAGATTAAGAAATATTTAAAAATGTATAAGATTTGTATAAAAATAAATACAGAAAATAACACCCTCTATAAGAACTAATCTAAAGCAAGCAAAGCTGCAGTTACAGCTAGTTTAAATATAATTCCTTTGTTTGTTTGGTTGTGGTTTATCTCATCATTGATATCAGGAAATGGGAGACAAGAGAAGAATAAAAAAATAATAAAAAATAGATGGCGCTAACGTCACCGTAAGACGTTATTAATGGAACGAAAAATTTCGAGAGCTGTGAGCAGGGTGCGATGGTCTAATTGGTTAAGACATCCGGTGTACTGAATCGGAAGGTCGCAGGTTCAAACCCTGCTCGCACTAGAATTTTTCTTTCCATGTCAAAACAGCTATAGTTCCCTACGCAGGGTTTGCGTATAAAAATATTAAAAATTAGTTTGGTATGGCGACTTCTATACAACATTGATTTGGCTGCAATGTCAACGTGTTGGTTTAAGTTAGTTCGATACTTTCTTAAATAGATGGCGCTAACGTCACCGTAAGACGTTATTAATGGAACGAAAATTTCGAGAGCTGTGAGCAGGGTGCGATGGTCTAATTGGTGAAGACGTCCGGTGTATTGAATCGGAAGGTCGCAGGTCCAAACCCTGCTCGCACTAGAATTTTTCTTTCCATGTCAAAACAGCTAAGAGAAGAATAATCAACTATCTGTATTATTTCTGGTAGCCCGGTTTTCTAGATTCTCCGGTACTCCAGCTTCGTGGAAGAGCAAAAGACTGCAGTATAACTGTACAGCTGTCGTAGGAAACCGTGCAAAGCGCTAAGTTATTTCTTGGAATCCAGTAACAATTAAGTAATTAAAGTTAGAAGGAGCTTAAGTAATGACGTGTGCTAAGTACTACATTATACATTTTTTTGTTATAATTTAATTTCCCGATTCATTCGACCGACCGTAGCAAATATGGCTTTACAGAGTTATAATCATTAAAATCCTATCCTACTAATATTATAGATGCGAAAGTTTGTGAGGATGGATGGATGGATGTTTGTTACTCTTTCACGCAAAAACTACTGAACGGATTTGGATGAAATTTACCATACAGATAGCTTATAACTTGGATTAACACATAGGATACTTTTAATCCCAGTAGTATGATCCCGTGGGACAATTACCGTACTCCACGCGGGTGAAGCCGCGGGCATAAACTAGTCATCAATATAACTCTAATTTCAATTTGGCGACTACCTTAGCGCTGAATTCAGTAAAATATGTACAATTTCTGTAAATGAGTACAGAGACCGACACAAAGATAACAAACCGTCGAGCATTATACATTAATCTTTTGTCCTATGCCTAGAAATAATACATAGCAGCCTTGCAGTGATTACTGATGCATAACAACGTGAAACATGACAACTTGATACAAGCCATTATGAACAAGGACTGAATTTATAAGTGACAAGCCTGCACGTACGATTTCTTTGTGGTTAAAAAAGTGAAAAGTGTTCGTACTGAGTAAGTAGTATCTATTACCTACAAAAGTTTTTTTACAGGTTATTGATTACCATAATCGTGCCTATGGGAGTGAGGCAAGAGAGAGTGCACTGTCTCCCACATCTGGGACACAGACCTCTCTGCCAGGGGAAGCGGGCCATAATCATAAAAAAATCATTATATAATCAATAAAAGGTTGGTAGATGTTAGATTTGACGGCACGGTTGGCGCAATGGCTGAGCGACTGGCTCTTCGTTACGTGTCGTGGGTTCGATTACCGCATAGAACAAATGTACTTGTATGGTCTACAGGTAGTTGTTCCTGGTCTGGCTGTTTGTGTTTGTGATCGCACCCACGAAAAAGTAGAAATGCGTAGTGTGGGGCAAGGGTGTCTTTTTTAGTTTTTTTTTTTTGGTTCTCGGACATGGTTTCCTTCGCCGTTTTGAGAGCAGTGGTGATGAAATGGGTAAATTACACAAAGTAAATGTTGTGGCCTAAGTTAATTCTACTGTCAGTCGAGGCTGCTACCCCTGGGCGACCATTGCTCTCACCCAACAAAATAACTTAATTAATAATTGAGTTAATAAGCTTCTTTTGGGTTAGGTCGTTCCATCGTCGACCTCATCTCTGTCCTCAGATCCAGATTGAGGTCAAGAGTAGGCCTATTTAATATTCAAAATCAAAATCAAAGCATTTATTTCAAGTAGGCACTTTTGAATTGTCGAAACAAAGACAAAAATGATATGTAGCTGCAGTCCCAGTCACAAGGCACAAAACCTGTAAAAGTACTGTAGTTGTATAAAAAAAAACCTTGGAACCTTATTTGATTTTCCAACTTGTTGCATCTCTGAATGAGCATTAATAGACAATATCCGACCAGAATACTTAAAAGCCACAAAACACTTTCCGACTATCCCTTTACAAAGTACCACGTTACCTTCGAACTATCCTTCAACAGTTTGCCAACAGGAAACGAGAGGACCCTTCGCAGTTTCCGTGTGTCATTGACGAGGGATTAGTATTCTGGTGGTAGCGAGCGTTCGGACTGAGAACATGTCCATACATACTTCATCATTAAGGGTTTGGATTGTCAAGTGATCCGTAAGTATGATAGTTCTGATACCCTTGTGAATAGCAGGCATTCAGTACATGTGACATAGTGATGTTCAGAGGATAGCCGTGGTCATATGCCACTTTGCGCTAAAGTTAATGATATTGCTGTTTTGACATGGAAAGAAAAATTCTAGTGCGAGCAGGGTTTGAACCTGCGACCTTCCGATTCAGTACACCGGACGTCTTCACCAATTAGACCATCGCACCCTGCTCACAACTCTCGAAATTTTCGTTCCATTAATAACGTCTTACGGTGACGTTGTCGCTGTAGGTGTTGTTGCAGCTGTAGTTCCCTACGCAGGGTTTGCGTATAAAAAATATTAAAAGTTAATGATATTTTTTTTTTAGGGTAGGCGGCATACGACCACTGAGCTCATACTGAATTTTTTATGAGCCCAAAAGTCACCTCCCTTCTAGCCATATGATCGTTCACTCATTTCTATCAACCTATGTTATTAAATCGGGAACCTCTCAAAGGTGACGTTTAAATATGATTCCAATTTCAAACTGATCCGGCTTCCAGCCAATATTCAAGGAGAAAATTTTCAATCTCGCTCGGTAAGTTGTAAATTGAAAAATTTTCAACAGCATTTTTATCGGTGTTCGGCACCGAGGACGCTGCTGGCTTACCTACTTGGGGCCACTCGTCAAGTATTGCATCGGTTTTTTACTTATAATTATGTTCGTTATAAAAGCTTTGTAGAAGACAGCTTTACAATGATTCCGTACAAGACTTATAATAATCATTTCCTCTAATAGAAAAAATTAAAACTTTTAACATACTTTTCCAAGAATGTAGCGTGTGAGTTTGTTGTGATAAAATTAGGTGATTGAACTAAGCTTCAATGCCTCGAATTCAACTCGCAACATGGCGGCATTATTGCGAAACACTTACATATGTGTGCAACTGTACAGTCCCTGAATATAATTAGCTGTCCACATGCAAGGGGTATCATTTTGTGAGAACTGAGGTGGAAACATACTTTACTTAGCACGGTGACGGAACGGTCTAGTAGAAATAATGTCATACTTTTCAATACAAAGTATGATGCTCGTTCTAAGCCCGTTTTAACTGCGTATGATACACTGTTGATACATTCTACTGATCATAGTAGTCCGTGTCATGTTTCTTTCTGGCCCCATACGTTCATAGCACGGTCATGGTACGGTACGGTGTAGTGGGCACTGTGGGCAGACTCCTTTATGGTACTCGGCCTGAGACCAATTTTCAATTCTTTTCGAGATTATTCAAGGGGATTTTTGGCCCATATTTACAAAAAAATCAATACCCAAACAGTTCCTCCGTAATTTGTAGATCCACTTGAAACCTCACACAATGGCTCCATAGTTCGCCACTTAGCAATACTTTAGGCTATTGTTAGTAAGTATATATGTATTGTTAGTTATAATACTAGTTTACGTGTTCCAGATATTATAATGAGGTTGTTATTTAGCATATGTAACTTACCTTGAAAATAACACGTGAGCGATTTATATTCTTGTAGTCAACTGTAAGTTTTCACTTACAAAATAGTTTTTTTGTATAGATGTATATTTCATAGTATAGTACCTAGGTTCTGCTGGGGTCGATCTTGCCGCGCTTGTCTAGGTAGGTCCCTGGATGGGTTATCACTGATTACATCCCGAGTTTCCTACGTGCCTCGGAAAGCACGTTGAGCCGTGGTCGCGGCTGTCATTTGTAGATCATTGACAGTCGTTACAGGTAGTCAGTGGCCCGAAAGACTGACAACCAGTCTTACAAATGGAGGTTTATAACCCTACTGACTGTGTGCCGGGAGGAGTGTTGGATGGCCAACAACTAGCTCGTTGGATCACATTCAGAAGATTACAAAATGACAGTCGCTTTTAACCATGTCCGTGTTTCTACGACACCTTCTAGCAGGACTTAGGTAAGCTATTTGGTGGGTAGGACGAGGTTGTCTGTGAGGATGATATCATCATCATCTTCTTGTCCTTGTCCCATGTTACTTGTGGTCGGCGCAACACGTTTTTTTCTTCCATTCTCCTCTGTCAACCGTCACGCTATCATTTACTCCTTTTTCTATCATATAATTCCTCAAACAATTCCATCGTGTACTGATACACGTTCCCTCCGTGCTGTTTCCTTCATTACATTCTCTGTAATATGAGATTAATTTATTTGGAATACTTCTTAATAGTTATGATAATGATGATTATATTTTAACATAGTTTCTAGAAGGTATATTATGTATGACAGATTTCACTCGTGACAAGAAGTTTTCATGGTGACAAGAAAACTTCCAAACTGCGTCGAAAAACAACACCAAAACACTACGATTCAAATCATTTGTAGTCTACTTATCAATCAACAAAGTCGATAATATTTACATTAAACGTTCATTTCCTGGAGACGATAACAATTATCCACGATATTTTCCTCACAAACCGCCGTGAGAGGAAACAGGGCGCATACGCACACTGTATGTACGGGCTATTTTAGATATTATTTATTATGTTATGTTGTTTAATATAATTTCTATTAAAAACCGAGTATCAAGGCCGCATGGAGCTGGACGTGTAAAATGATTTATGTCGCATTGTAAACGAGATCTGTTGCCGTAGGCAGGGTTACCATGTTACGAAATATAAAAATTCTTGACTAAAAGCCGGTCATTTTCCAAAAAAGTTCTTTTGAAATCTTTCATTCTTCGCTACTTCGAAAACTCCGGATAAAGAACAAGGGCAGATAAAATTCAGACGGGAAGCCAAAAAGCCAGACATGTCCGGAAAAATCCAACTGTATGGTAACCCTGGTCATGAGTCATACATTTTCATGGGATGTTAGGCTTTGAAAAATTGCGACTGAGAAAAAACTTACACGAAAAACTTACTACCTATAACATCACGGAATATATAAAAGAGATAACAGTCACAATAGTAGGTATAGTATAAGGACAAATACGTGATATCCATTACGTATTTATATCAAAATAAAAAATTAAATTAATGAATGACGTGACTTTTCAATAACAACCTTTAAATAGAACAAATATAAGTACCTATGTACCATTGGGATTAAATTAGACTAATCATGTATACTATTTAAAGAGGTACTAATATTCTAAAGAGTTAGGTAGGTATTTGTTTGTTAGTTTTGTATGTAAGAGGTGATCTTTAGAACTACTCATCCGATTCCGAAAATTCTTTCACTAACAGGAACCTACGTTATCCACGAGTGTTATAGGCTACATTTAAAACGTTCCCGTGAGTACATTCCGTACATAACTGGAGCAAAATCGCGAGCAAAAGCTAGCATCATATTATAAGAATGCAGCAGTTTCGATCTGTCTGTTACGGTTTCACGCCTTAACGGATAGACCGTATTAGACGTTGTCCTGGATTAGGGTTTTTATGTCTGAAGTACAATCCTGTAGGATAGTCTCCGGAAGAAGTCATCATCATCTGCCTAGCCTTTCCCCAATTATGTTGAGGTCGGCTTTCAGTCTAACCGGATTCAGCGGAATACCAGTATTTTTCATGGAGCGACTGCGGATAGGCAGTCGCTCCATGAAAAAAAATCTCCACAGATTCCCGGAAGAAGTCGGGCGCAAAAAAGCTAGTTTAAAATACTGTAATAATCCACATAGTGATGTCCTAAAACCACATCAAAAGGACTCGTAAAATGAACATTAAAATTTTACCCTCCCAACAAATTGCGTTTTTTAGTCGCTGAAAACAAGGACAAATCTTTATTTAATAGCGAATTTCTTTGATCCTATTTTTATAGACAGATTAATATAGCTTCGCCTTCTATTAAAATTATTTTTGATTACTTTTAACACAAAAAACGCTTCTATTTTTTTGTAGTTTTATGAGAACAAAATCTTTGTTTTCTTGAAAGAGCGTTGAAATGATAAATCGGACTTGAAAAGCCAAGGTTTCGTTAAAAAAATCTTCGTCAAAAAAACATATACGCCTATACGGGAAATAATTAATCTATTGATTCTGGTAAATATTTACATAATCCACCCGCCCATACCGTTCCCATAGCTGGGATACAGGCCACACAAGTCTCCTCTCTGTAACAGGGGCTGCCCACCAGGCTCAGTGCGAGTTGGTAGATGTCACATGTCTTCGAATTTCTAATTCTAGGACATGCCAGTTTCCTCACGATGTTTTCTGTACCGTTTTGAGAGCAGTGGTGATGAAATAAATAACACAATGAATGAAGCATAGTGTTTGCCTATGTTGTAAGTTTTTTAACATTGTTCAGTGATAGCCTAGCGGTGAGACCGTCGGACTGCCAAGTCATAGGTCTCGAGTTCGAACCCAAGACACGCAACTCTGCTTTTTCATGTGCGTATTGTATTATCACTTGCTGCGGTGAAAGACTACATCGTGTCGAAACCAAACCAAACATGCCTGAGAGATATTTCTCGACGGCATGTTAAGCCAAGTCAGAGGCCCATGGGCGGCATTAAAACTCTAACACCAGGTTAGGCACTAACCACAAGTAAAAGAAAGAACACTGGTGATGACATAAATCACACCAAGTAAGGTGACTGTATAGGTTCGAATCCACTTTCCTTCGACATGAAAGTCAGGCACTTACCACTGGGCCTCCAATGCAACAATGCTCATACATACAAATATATGCCTTCTATTATCAGGTCATATAACTGAAGTAGTCCCTGCTTATTGAGAAGCTTGAGAACTCTCAGAGTACCTTCCTGTATCGATGAGGAAATCTAATCGGATCTGACATAATTAATTTCCAATAATTAGTTCTGTTGACAATTGACACACACAATCGTAGGGAAATTACAAAGACATTTATATGTACTTGTTCGATAGACGGGACAAAGCGAACGACGTAGTAATCTACTTGCAACAAACAACTTCCGACACACAGTGTGAATGCCGTCCTCCCGATCAGACCATGACCCACTTGCTGGAATCTCCAGTGTGTACAACTGCACATTAGAGGGTTTAAAATGCTCCAGACGCTGCAGTTAACGGGGTCACCTTCTGGCCCCAAGAAATTTAACAAGTCGTACCATCGAAACGAAAGAAGAGGACGCTCCAACTGGTTATTAAACTTGGCAATCGAGTTATTTTACTTTAAGGTATCACTGTGACATGGAACTCTATAGTACCTTAAATATCTTTGGCAAATCATTGAGTCGGATTTGAAAGAATATTTTTCCATTTGATAGAGAAGATAGATTAACGTTATGGGCTATTGAACATCACGCTACGGCCCTTAAGAACTTACCAGCAGTTGAAACCACAGAGCACAGGTACTTATATCTATGTATATAAATACCAACTATCTTACAATCAGAAATATTGACATGTAGACTCAGTGGTGAAGGTTCCATGCAACTCGGTTCCTACAAGCTTCCCTTTGAAAAATGGCACAGTCAGTATTCTATAGACAAATAATATAATCACATTAAAGATCCGACTAAAATGGCCCCTTCCCTAAATGTAAGTAGGCAATGTTATTATTTTACGACAAACCGCAGTTACTTAGTGCGTCAACACAGTTTAGTTGCAAGTTCTATTACTGTGGTGTTAAATTGAATGACATGACTAATTGTTTCACGCTATAAATTAACAATAGTTTGTCAATAAAACGTGTTACTACTGGTATTACTTTATATTAAAACTTCCTATATAAATACATCATCTATAGACCATTTCCGGAGTGACATCATAAATGTTGAGTGATTAACACAGAAACCGCTGGTCTAGTGACTGAGCATGAAGTCCTGGGTTCGATTCCCAGGTCGGGTAAAGTGTTATTGGGTTTTTTCATCAAGAATATCAGTAGCAGCCCGTATAGTCTGGATTAATGCATCGACATTGTCATGTACAAGGGAAGAAGACCTGAACAACTTCAATCTCATATTAACCTATTGTCTTTGATGATTGGCTCTCCGCCAATCAAATTGTTAACATTGCATGTGACAGCAAATAATTGTTTAAGTGCCACGCTCCAGTTGTGATGCTGGTGGTCTCGACTAAATGATACTTCTGCTTTTCGATATGAATACTGTAATATTGACTGGGTGGATATGGACAAATAAAAATGGCCGATGTATGCGCACGGGAAGTAAAGGCTAGCGAGTGTCCCTCGGTATGTTCGAGGGCCTAGCGTTAGGTGGGGCGTTAAGATGTCGCGAATCGTATATGATCCTGCTGACCGGCGCGATGTGATGGTCCGGGACATAATCTAATAAGCCGGATCTCTATTACATGGGACATAAACATAACTGGCGAAATGTGGGTGTACTAAGCACACTATCTGTCTAACCCATCTGGGATTACAGGCGCGATGTTAAATATTATGTGACACAGGAATCCAAAGTCTTGACAAGTGAATTGGTTTTTCCGCCAGCATTGTATCTCGCTGGTCAGATCTTTACTTACAATTTACATTACTCTTAGGGATGAAATGATCAATCGTTTTAAAAGACATCGCATGTGGCTGAACAAAGGCTAAAAGTAACACAAAAAAAGTATATAGCTTTTTGTGTATATAAGGTCTATCTTTTCATACACGTAATATATTAAGAGTAACTTCTATAAGTCGTACAGTCGCCAGAGCAACGAAAAAAATATTATCTGAGTGTTTTTTTTTTACAAATTTATTATAATTCTAAAATTTTTTGAGACTTTTTGCATAAAACCTTTACTCCCTTATTCTAAAAATGACATTAGGTAAATACGACGTAGTAAACTATCGCTATGGATGCTTAAAAATAAGGAGCCAGTATTTATTTTGTGGGTCAAGTAATTTTAAATTATTTCTTTTTTATAAAAAAAATATACTCAGATAAAAAAAAATCCCTTGAAATGGCTTTGTTATAGCCGTTAGATGATTTCCTGAAAATATTTCGTGTATGAATAGTTATATCTTTTTTTTTAAATCACTCGGTTAAGCCAAAAAATCGAAGACATGTAACAAGTACTTGTACCAACCTGCACTCACCTAGTACCACCTAGTATTAGGGCGCATTAACGGACACGCGGCGTGTCGTGCTACGCGCGTGTTCCGTGGCGTGTATCGCTACGTTTCACACGCCGCTTCTCCTTGAACAAAATATTAAAGGTACTGACTGGCCGCAACGCTGCGTGCGACGCTGTGATATCATCTGCTATCCATCTTCATTTCAAGTAAACGTGCGTAAAATCGTTTCTTCGTAAACGCTCTCATACATCACACATGTTTGCATTAAAAGCGGGCCACGCCGGAAAACGCGCCGCGTCTCCGTAAATGAGCCCTTAGTGTAAACGGGGATTCCTAAGCATTTCTACGTTCATGTCTTAAAATTGAGACTTGATTTAATCAAAACGATTTTTTCTCTCGGATTGAATCAAATTCGTTCTCAAATTGAAATATTCGGATCGAGTAGGTAAGGAGTCTGGAAATGATTCGAATAATAATGTGCAATAAATTGTAACTTGAACTCATTTCACCTTGGATCGACAAAATTTTTATTAAAATGTTAATATATTGAGTCTGAACAAGATTTTGGTTTTTACATAGCTTGGCTTATACCTAATACCGTAAATAATGACACGGGAGTAAAAAAAAATTTTAGTCCTGTGCTTGGCTTGCTAAGTTTTTCCCAAGATACGCAGTTTAGAAGGGTTTCCCGGATAACAAAACAAATTATTTTTTTTTCACACAGGCCTATATGGGCTCTTATGGAAGGTCAAGAAGAGGTGCATGGTGATAGAGTTGACATAGAACTCAAAAGGTCGGTTGATAAACTTTCACAAAATAAATAAAGAAAGAAACAAAACACACCCAAAACAAAGTATCTGGCACCCACATACGACCTATTGCAACAGGAATGTTCCACGTAACCCAGAGTGTATCTTTTACCCGCTTTTACATAAACTACCAACGCTGAAACAGCGTATATTCCAGCCTGAATGTTTTATACGGCTCGAATAAACCGAGCAAAAAGAAAAACGGATGAATAACAAGGCCTGTAAAAATGAAAAAGCGCGTTTTTCCGGTTTTACCCATTTCGAGCTACGGCGTTGCAAAATCAGTATCTGCGTGTTTTGTAACATGAACCTTTTTATGGCAGCCTTGCGACGCCGCGCCGATGGTATATTCTCTCCTGAATTTCATACTATAAATGGACAAGGAAATGTCGAGCATGAAAATTGTGAGAATTTCAAAGAACGTTCGTTTCAATATTGAACTTTGCTGTTAATTTAAAATTGCTTACTGACTTTACATAGTCTACTTTTTTCATCACGACCAGTGAAATATATGACAGCAGAATACAGTGTAAAACTACAAAGTATCAAGAAGACATAAACAATATGTGTAGAAATATCTAACTTATTTTGTCCGGACGGTACCTAGTACGGACAAGATGCGGACGCTACTCCAGATACCGGACTCTGACAGCTAATATATTGAAGTATATCTAAGCATCCAGTCCGCCATTTTGTCCATTCCGGCTCAACCGAACCTTGACATAATAAAAAAAATATTCGTAACAAATTTTCGTAAAAAATCAATACACTAACTTTTCCTCTCCACCAATTTCACTACACAGACAGGTAAATGGATCTCGGCACGCCTATGACGTAGCAATTCGTCACGGTATTGATGAAATGTCCCGTGACGGAAAGCGTGACGAAGCGTGACATTCTGTTGGGAAGTGACATGGAAATACTTTTCAGAGTAAATATAATGCAAACGCTGATTTTTTGTCGGTGATTTTGTATCAAGGTCGAATTTACTTCCACCCGTGGAAATGATTATGTCGAACGAAAGCTTTCTTTGCAATTGGGTAATAGGGTACCAATGCCTAACTTACAGCAATCGTATAGCTGTCGTTTGTAGATCATGGGTTCGAACACTACAAAAACCCGATGATTCCTGATGTCCACCACCGGCTTGTCCTAAGGGGTGTCTAAAGGGATTCATTTTAAAAGGTTGTGTCTCTGTCCACCATCTGGTAGTCGGCGAGAATATTTTCTAAAATTGTGGCGCTGTCCACCACAGGTGGACAAGCCGATGGAGGACATCGGGAATCATCGAAAAAAAACCATTACTTCACCACTGCTCTCAAAACGATTACGGAAGAAACATACATTCAGGACATGTAAAATCCAGCTAGCTACACTGGGCCCATGTGGTGGTTGACCTACTCCGTGTCCCAGCAGTGGGAACGTGCCTTATTCATTCCGTGCCTCTTTAAGATAAAATACCTCTTTAATATTTTCCCTTACTTGCAATTCCATCAAGTGAAAACCGCCCCGTTGCGAAATTTACGGTGAGTGAGTTTACCGACTCACCAATTTCGATTTCGGAATCTGTAATAGAGGTTCCGTTGCTAAGAGATGGCTTAAAAGATTTATTATATTTGATTTCCTTAACTTTCTTCAATTAGGTACTATATTATCAAATAACCTCAAGCAGGTCCTCCATGATGGGTTAGGCAAAAGCTCATTAGGCCTCTGTGGGTATAGTACATACACCCACATTTCACCTGCTTTGTTTAAGTCCTTTGTAATAGGGGGCGAGCCTATTGCCATCAACCGGGCACAAAACTTAACTTTGGACTGCTCCTGAATATTCATGATTGATAAATCCACCAACCAAAGGACTGGCTCTCCGCCCGACCTGGGAACTGAACCCAGAACTTCGTGTTCAGCAGTAACGTTCCTCAGTTTTTGCACTCATGTCTAACTGCTAAATGAAATAATATAATTTAGTTAATAACTAGAACTACTTAAAACTTCCAGCTATTTAAATTGGTTCCGACACTAAATGCATAATGAAGTGCAAAACCGACGTGTAATTCATTTGTTTTAATAATTCTTGTGCTGTCGGTATTGAGGTGTATTTGACATTTGAGAGAATGGCTAGGAGGTATACAGCGTGGAAGGGACATCAACGCACAAACGCTTACCATGTATTTATCTTTTATAGGAGAACCCACAGCTATATTCAGTACATCATTCTGAACCCACATAGAAATTTTACATCAGTAATTTAAAAAAAGATCTACCGTTCCATACATTTTGACCGTGTTGTATTGTACTTTTGTAGCAAACAGCAGTCTTTTTATGACAATGTCTATGTATTATTCCTACGCCATTGTATGTATTTTGTTATTAAAATGAATTATGAATACCCAGTTTAAAGGAAATTCCTTACTAATTCGTAAATCGCAATGCAGTTTCTTCAGTAGGTTCCTGAGAAAATAATTTAAATAGGAAAAATTATTTATTTCAATACAGTGCCAACATTGTTACAGACATCTTGAGATATAACATACAGAGATTATGTCCCACAGATAGGGCCCCTGGCTCCCAAAATAGGTTTTCACCTGTGACTTGGGAGACAGTGTTTCTCCATTAAAAAAGTCACTATGCATGTCATAGCCTCATAGGTAACCAAAAATGTAATAATGGAGACGAAAGTTAATCTTTGACAGATACACCAACTACACTCTATACTCTCTCTATACTTAATATTATAAAGCTGAGGAGTTGAGAACTACTGGTAGGAATTAAAAAAATATTTTAGTGTTGGATAGCCCATTTATCAAGGAAGGCTATAGGCTATTTATGAATGATACAGAAAATACGAACTAGTCAAACGAGGAATAGTCCGATACGTGTACAAATTTACATAAATGTCTGCGACATGGTCTGTGTGCCCTTGGCACCGCTGTTATCGGTTGTTAGCGGTTATATCAGTAACCGAAATTTTAATAAATTACATATTATTTTATAGTTAGGGATTTGTTTCATTGATATTTTAAACGTAGCGACTAAGCTAAGTTTATGCACGGTAGAATGGAAACTACCTATTTCTACCATGAATTTGGTACAACATGATTCTTAACGAAGACAACCCTAGGTGGTAAAAAAAAAAACAAATCATGTCCCTTCCACCATGTGCTGTTGGAGCGAGGTTTCAACCATCAAAGATCGAGGGTCCTTATGGGTTTTAGTCAGTAGAAGTTCCCAAAGCCCCTTCCGCCCCGCCCAAAGCGGAGGAGTCATTTGATGATTTCCCATCCGAAAAAAAAGCCCGCCCTCATATTAGTTATTTATATTCGTCTCACTATTAGCAGTGACAAGTAAGCAGACTGCTGTAAGTGGCTAGTTAACTTTATGAACGTTATTACCAATTAAACTTACGCATTGTTGCTAATCCTCTAAAATAAGCCCGGAAGCCCCACAAAAAGAAAAACATGTTACAGGCGGCTCCTATTTTTCTTTTATCGTCAATCAAATTTATGATTGTCCCAATTCATTAGATTGTCATAATTTTATTGACACTCACATTCAATACGACAAATGAGTACTCAGAAAACATACCCGTATTTCACCCTTCACGATAAATCCAGCGACCTTGCGCACGAGTTGCTTATAACACAATCCAATTACCGTGCCCCCCGCATCGGGCCAGGACCCGGAGGCCGGGGGCTAGAGGCCTAACACGTCATAATACTATAATGACATTAGCGAGGACTGGCTTCACTAATGTCATTGTGGAAATTAGATTTGAAAGGCTTTTTTTCGTATTTGAAAGCTGAATAGGTGATGTAAACATCTACGTAAGATGTTTGCGCCAGAATTAGACCCATTTTTAGGGTTCCGTACCTCTGTCGGCAAAACGGAACCCTTTTAGGATCACCTTGTTGTCCGTCTGTCAAGATCCTTTTTCTTGGGAACGCGTCGAGGTATCAAGCTGAAATTAACATCAAATACTCAGGTCTGCTATCTCTTAGAGCAGTGAAAAAATCAATCTTGTAAGTCAACGCGATCAAAAGATATGACCGTTTATGACGGGTATCAGGACACTAGCGCGAAAGACATTTGCGCGAAGGACACTTGCGCGAATCCACATGCGCGAAAAGACATATGCGCGCATGGACTTTTGGGCGATTAGACTTTTGCGCGAATGGACCTTTGGGCGCATAGACAGTTGCGCGCATAGACACTTGAGCGAATGGACTTATGCGCGAACGGACATTTACGCACAAAGACACATGTGCGAAACGACTTATGCGCGAATGGTTAGGTTAGGTTAGCTGTAGAGTAAACATAACACTGAGGTTCTTGTAAATCGGAATCGATTAATTAATCTTTTTTGTACAAAGTAACAAGAATGTTCTATACATCAATATACATTTGTCATAATAGACATTAAAACAACTGAATGTCCTTAAAAATCGACATTAATGAAACCCAAAAGCTTGAACAGAGAGTAAATTATTTTGTTCAAAATCGATATTGTAAATCGATTAAACAATAATTATCTCTGGCAACACTATTCATGGTAGATACGAAAAAATAATTTCACATGTCTCTCGGGCAGTATTGTCACTTCTCTCGCTCTATCTCATTGAAAATAAGAAATAATATGATGTTATGTTTACTCTACAGATTAACCGTAGCCAGTCGCGAGTAAATCTAGTCGCGGAAGTGTCCTTTTGCGCAAAAGTTCATTCGCGCAAGTGTCCATTCGCGCAAGTGTCTCTGCGCGCATGTGTCTATGCGCGTAAGTGTCTATGGGCGCAAAAGTCTAATCGCCCAAAAGTCCATGCGCGCATATGTCTTTTCGCGCAAGCGGGTTCGCGGAAGTGTCCTTCGCGCATATGTCTTTCGCGCAAATGTCCCAGATCCTTTATGACGCATATTTTGCGATTCCACGAGGAAATCAAAACCTATAGGGTACTTCCCGTTGACCTTGAATCATGAAATTTGGCAAGAAACAATGTCTTACAGCACATGTAAAAGAAAGAGTCTGAAGACTTTAAATATGTAGTTTAAAAACAAAATAACGGCAAGTTTATACGGAACCGTCGTCGTTGCGCGAGTCCAACTCGCACTTGGCCAGTTTTTTTTTTTTAAATTTGACACCAGATGTAAAGGTTTTACATTCATGTCAACTACTTATATTGTGTCTATTTATTGTATTACTTAGTTACTGCGCAGTTCGAAGAAAACAGGACGACAAACGCCAGCCTGGCACAGCTTCCGATCAATAATGAATGCTCGTATTTAATTAGTTCAGCCGATAACTTAATTAACAGTCCTGCTTTCTAGTTCTTCTTCACACAATTCAATAAACTAGGCTTATGCTATGATGTTATGCACATTTATAATGGAATGCTTTGTATCTAAAACTTTCATCAATCAAATTATCTTTTATGACTCACTAACGAAATCAAACTGAGCACAGTGAGCACCATGTGGTCTTAGGTTTGATTCCCAGATAGGGCAAAGTATTATCTAATTAATTGGGTTTTTAACGATAATAGTCTCCAGGAGTACGATTTTGCGCCTATTTTTTGTTAAAGTCCAAACTAGTTCATAATACTTATCCTACTAATAGTAGAAATGCCAAATTTTGTGAGGATGGATGGATGGATGTTTGTTCCTCTTTCACGTAAAAACTGCTGAATGGGTTTTGATGAAATTTTGCACACAGATAGTTTATAACCTGGATTAACATATAGTATTACTTATAACGTATATTTTTTATCCTGGTAGTATGATACCCTGGGATAATTACCGAACTACACGCGGGTGAAGCCGCGAGCATAAGCTAATACGAGGTAAGGTTGACTGGTAGAAAATGCCTATGGCATTAAGTCCGCCTCTGTACTTTGTGCTTGAAGTGTTAAATAAATAAATAAATAAATAAATAATAATACGTACATATAACTTTAAACATATTAGAAAGAAGAAAGAAAAAATATGTATTTGTCGCAGGGACATGACGTGCATCATACAAAATTACAAAAAATAAATAATAAACTATAAATTCAACAGCATGGAACAAAAAAAGAAAAAAGTTAACAGATGAAATAGACGAAAAAATACGACGAAATGACGAAATGTGAGAGGATCACCACACTCATTCACAAATTGCCCTCTTCGCAGAATACTAGCTTGATTGGATGCACTACAGCAACAAATTCCACGAAGAGGTGCAAAATTACAGTTGCAAATTCACAGTTTCATTCACCCTTAATTCATGCCGCTCACACACATAGTACGCTAAGCTTCCCTAGGGCTAGCTAACACAGGTCACAACTCACTACCCAGTCGAAGTTAAACCAGGTCACATTGTAAATAAATTAGCTGGAGCGCTTGATAGTTTACGACCCGCTTCTGTATGCAAAGTGCTGTAGCAGCTGGGAAATACTGGAACGCTTGCGAGTAGAGGGGTTTTTAAATAACGTTCCGACGTGAACGGTATTTCAGCTGCATTTTGGGTGCGTTTACTAACATAAATGTCACATGCGCATTTCTGGAGTAGTAGATAACTTATACTAGGGCATTCAAATACGGGTTCCTGGCGGAAATTCTGAAACTGGACCATAGTCAGCGGAGGACATGTTCTGTTAGATTTTTTTTTAAGATTCGTTATATGTGCCACACTGGTGGTATAAAGTTAAAAGGTTCCAAAGGACGGTGGGTAAATCCCAGGGTATCCAGGGAGTTGAATAGAGACCTAGCCCAAGCGTCGCCAAACCCTGCGGTCTACCACTTAAGTTTTACAATAATTGTTGATCTCTTTATTTCTGGTTTGATCTCTCAGGTAAATTCCAAGCATAGTCCGGGGAGTGCACGTGGATGCTGCTGCCTGTTGTCTCTAGCCGTACTTGCATAGTAAAAGCCACGTAGATAAAAGACTTTCCGTTGCTCACAATCCCAAGAACCTCATCTGCCTAGCCTTTTCCCAACTATGTTGGGGTCGGCTTCCAGTCTAACCGGATGCAGCTGAGTACCAGTATTTTACATGGAGCGACTGTCTATCAGACCTCCACGACCCACTAATACAGTTAGTACTGGGTAATACGATACCCCTTGGTAAGATGGATGTCAGACTTTCGAGCCACTATCTACAAACGACAGCCGGGACTTGCTTTCCGAGACACGAAGAAAACTCGGTATGTAATGAGTCGCCACCCACCCACGGACCAACTTAGGCAAGCACTGCTTAACCTGAAGATCGACCCCAAGCGGCTGTTAAATTAGCCACGAGTTCCAAAGACCCATATTGACAGTAGAAATATCATAACGTACAAGTAAACCCAATGTCCCTCACGACATCTGTTTCTAACGTCACTACCATATACCTTATAAAATTACACACTCAGTCGTCTTTCTTAAGATTTTCTTTGTCCCACTTACAAGAACCATTGTTCAGCTACCCACTAACGCTAACAAAAGCTACAATTTGATCCCGCAGTAAAACAAAACATCATTGATGAAGCTTTCTGAGAGAAAGTGCCAACTCCTGGAAATGCTTTTGAAACAAAACACGTTAATTAGTGAGTAAGAAAGTCAAGTAGTTGCCGCTATTGTACTTTGTGCCGGTCACTCTTTGTCGCGACGGAGTTCCTCCCTAGGTAAAGATTAGCTATATAGGTGTGCCTAAGGATCTATGTCTTTGTATATTTTCGTGCTTAGGGAGTAAAGTACATAAATACGTATAACTGAAGATAAGAGGCAATAGAAAATGCTAAGGAAGGAATTGAATTTCTGAAATTATGGCAGATTGCAAAGCGAGTAATGGTGTGGTCCAGTAGTTATGGCCCCGGCTTACGTCTCGTAGGTCGTGGGATCGAAGGCAGGCACATTTTTTTGTTCCACTGTCCCATAGCTAGGCCTCACCCAACGTCCAGCTCGTCTCGTCACCTATCTCTGGGTGGGGCACGGTGGCGCTGTCCATCTCCCGGCACCAATTATGTGAAAACTTTGAACAGGCTTTACCAGATATGTCACAACGATGAAGCGAAACACCATGAGGAAAGCAGTACGTCTTAGAACCAAATATTTGAAGACATGGGGATCTTATCCCTTCTACTCACAGAGCCCCAGTTGTGAGAACGTTTTAAACTGATTATGTTATAGAGACAAAACTTGCACATTGCCTGATAAATTGCTATAAATTCAGCAGAAAATGTTGTTTCTTTGATTGCTATTTGCTATTAAGAATAAAATGCTCAAAAGCCCATGTTTGAACAATCGTTGTGACGATTGTTCAGACATGCTAAACTCAATCGAAATAATCTTCTCCACGTGAAAGCGTTTACCACGAAATGTAAGCCGGAGAATCACAGTACCTCACAAACACAACACGGCGTAATACATTGAAAATCTGTATTTCCAAGAAACTCCTCCACGGACTCGAAAGCATTACCCCTTCTATTCGTCGTCATGGGCAGCCTGTGTACCCGTGTATCTGACAATACATCCTCTAGCCCTTTACCCTATAAGGTACCGGTCCCAGCGTCGACGACAGCGAGCTAGCAACTAGAAATGAGTTGTATGTTAGTGTGCAGAACTAACTAGTGGAAGTAATGGAGAGAGTTGTTCAGGTGGAGATTCATAGATGACTCTTCCCTGGAGTGTAAATGTGGTGTTGCCCCACAAACGATGGGACATTTGATATCGTGTCCTGCCTGTCCTGTTATTTGCACATCACAGGAGCTGATGGACGCTATAAAAGTGCCAAACTCTCCAATCGTCTTAAAATTTTGGGCTGACTCAATTTGAATTATCATTGACAAGCTAAGAAGAAGAAGAAGTGGAGAGAGTTCTTGCCGGCAGTTTGAATAGTAGGCGATCAACTAATAGTTCATGTAGGTATCTGTTTTACTGACGTTTTATACTGGGTGATATTAAATTCTCGATCAAAACTTGAAAGACATCTTAACATGGTAAAACACAATATGGAATTATTGTTCGGGGTGGTCGTTTTGGGAGACTCTCTCATGTAATTGTTAACGTTCAATAAATGATTTTGATTTTTCAACTGATATTTCAGCTGAACTGGAGGTCTTCAAAAAAATTGTTCTGTTTTTGTTTCTGAGTATTGCTAGTTAATTTAACTTAACCCTAAATCGTACCTTTCTTGAGCGAGAAAATACTCAATAGCTAATCGCTTTCTCGTTAATGGGACCGATGCCTTATGTAAGCAGATGCGTCATTGGTACAAAAAGGGTATCCTACCCTTTGAATAAGTACCTACTTATTTTACATTCACAAACACGTGCCTCTGTGAGCGACAGCCCCACGTAGGCTGTGCGGGCGTAGGCAGAATACTGTTGTGTAATGTGTGGAGTTATTAATACTCAATAAAGAATTGAGTATTTGTTTGTAGATGTCATATGGTTGTTTATTTTGAAATGTGGGTAACGATTGGATGGGATGAATAGGATAACACACTGAATATCACTTGCACTGAATAAAAGAGAGGTCCGAAAACTCCGAGAGTTCCGGTAACTTTACCGAAAATTTTCCGGTAAAGTTACCGGAAAATTTTAACATCAACATAGTTTTCATTGTAAAGACGTCTATTTCTGAATCTCCCTATAACCAGCGTAACAACGGCTGCCTAAACAGAGATCGTTTGGGGTGGTAGTGCCGCGACATCCTCAAGACCCATCTCAAAGTTTACAGTTTAAAGTTCCCAAAAAAATAATCGTAGAAATTATCATCTGGATTAATTCCTGAAGTGCCTTCTAGTACCAGTACCATACTTCCTCAATTAAATACATCATCATCTGCATCATCTGCCTAGCCTTTTCCCAAGTATATTGGGGTCGGCTTCCAGTCTAATCGGATGCAGCTGAATACCAGTATTTTACATGGAGCAACTACCTATCTGACCCTCACAACCCAGTTAGTACTGGGTAAAACGATACCCTTTGGTAAGACTGGTTGTCAGACTTTTTGGGCCACTGTCTACCTAATGACTGTCAAAGATTTACAAATGACAGCCGGGACCAACGGCTTAACGTGCTTACCGAGGCACGGAGGAAACTGGGTATGTAATGGGCGGTCACCCATCCACAGACCAACCTCGGCAAGCACCGCTTAACCTAAAGATCGACCCGAGCGGCTGTTATTATTTAGCCACGAGCTCCTCCTCCCTATATTAAATACATATTTAACAAACTAAGAAAATTCCCAAAAATATACATACTTCAGTAACCTATGACATTGAACGTTTACCCCCTAGCAACCGCATAAGATTTCTATTGAATCACGTAACCTAATGTTATGAATAAGCATGTAGGTATTATTAACACGAAGTCTAGACAGTAACCTAGGCTGTTTTTCTCGGATCAAGGTCTAGTATCTAATATAATATAAATGTACCTAACACTTGCATAATATTTGCATTAATTAACGGAATAATTAAATAGGAGACAAGTTTATCGAAGAGTTAATGATGTGATGAGCTAGAAAAATCTCGACGTAATTTTTAGGGTTCCGTACCCGAAGCGTAAACGACGGGGCCCTATTACTAAGCCTTCGCCGTCCGTCCGTCCGTCCGTCTGTCCTCAGCGGGCTGTATCTCATGATTTCTAATAGGTAGATAGTTTAAATTTTCACAGAATGTGTATTTCTGTTGCCGCTGTAACAACAAATAATAAAAATAAATTAAAAATTAAAGGGGGACTCCCCTACTACGATGGTAATTACTACGGAACCATTCATGCTTGAGTCCGACTTACACTTGGCCGGTTTGTCTTGGATAAGAAAATGTGTCAAAATTAAACCCATGTCAAGTGATCTGGAGGTCGTAGGCAGACATACACTGAACTTAATGTAAATAATTTCATCCCCACTGCTCTCAAACGATGAAGGAAAATTACGTGAGCAAACTGGCATGTGTTAGAACCAAAAATTCTCAGAACAGTCTTCAACCCACTCGTGTGGTGGATTAGGGCCCACTCCCTCTTTACAGGGATGATTTTATTTTCCATCGGGAATTTCTTAGTAGTAGCCGCTACGGAGTCTGGAGTTGTGCCCAGTTACTGGCAAGTGGCAATAGACTTGCCTCCTATTACATGGAACATAAACATAACAGGCAAAATGTGGATGTTCTAATAGGTACACCTCTGCCTAACTCTTCGGGGATTACAGACGTGATGTTATGAAGTTTATATTATAAATAACCTGCACTTGTTTTTTTTTCGAAACAGAAAATCTTTGCGAGCACACAGTATATCTTCCAAACATAATTATGTGTTCATAATTTCAGTAGTGTAGCTGTGACCTGATTTATACTGGACTATTTTCCGATAAAATCACTTCAGTCTAGATATCCAACTTTCCACCAGCCTTTCAAAGAATACAGTTTCCCAGCCTACGACACTAAACTTATAACAAAGTTTTCTTCGTCCACCAGCCATCACCGCATTACTGTGGCCTGTGTCCGCAATCCATTAGTGTCCGACACTGGTGTCCGTGTTGCGGCAACTTGCCACTTAGTATCATAACTCTCGCGACACTACGCGATTTACGAGTTAACTCTTAGATGGACTTGGAGCGTGGGAAACTGGATTAAGAGTAATCTATTATTATGACTTAGTTTTAATGGCCATCATTAGGGAGATGAAAATAGAATATGTTATTTATTATTATGAATATAGATTCTGGATACAATCCAGAATGTAAACGTAGCAAAAAGAGAATCTACCTAAACAAATACCGTAAAACCACATAACCGAAATCATATTCAAACATAAATAGCATAAAATTATCAGTCAAATAAAGCCAATTTCATTGATATTTTAAAAAAATCTGTTTTATTTTAATATAATGTTGGCCTCTAAAAAGAACATCCTTTATGTGTGTGTTTTTTTATGGTTCAGTAACTTGAATGAAAAGTACATCGACCTTTTGTTGAACGAAAAGTACATCGATTTTTCGTTGAAGTTGAAGTGAAACGTACTTAATCAGAGAAGACAGATATAATCTTTTATACTCAACAAAACAACAATTAGGTCAACACGTAAAATCGTAAAAAACTCCGAATCCTCCTTTTAAATAATTCATGTTTCCTTGTTCTGCTCGATTATTCACGATTTCAAATTAGTTCGCCGTCATTTGTTATTGTCAATTAGTTTAAATGGGAACTTTGAATCATTTGTTATCATTGGCGATACAAATGGGAATTTTCACGCTACATCAGTCTCCTGTAATTTGCGAAAAGACGAAGTCGGTAGGTTGGATAACCTACCACGTACGTCTTTTCGCACTAAGATATTTATATATTCCACGACAAAAGCTACATGGAGTATATTCTGTAACAAAAACAAAGCAGTAATTTAGCTTTCTATATCTACTCATTAGGCTACGTTTCCACCAGCGATTTGCGAGGTAGCTGGGCGGTGCGAGGATGTGTAGCGAGGCTGTGGAACTGTGTGACCGTTTCCACCAGAGATGTGCTAGGCCGCTGAGCGGTGTGAGGATGCGTAGGGACGCTGCTGTGAAACGGTGTGCAGATGAGCGGTGCGTATGCGTTGTGTAGCGAGCTCGCTTTTAGCTCGCGTCCGTCCTTAGCACACATACACAACAACGTCGGTCGGACAAAGTGTTATTGGGTTTTTCCCTCAGGAAATCAGGATCTGTGCCCGGTTAATGGCAATAGGCTCGTCCCCTATTACATGGGACTTGAGACATGACTGGAACATGCGTGTACTATTAGGTACACCTCCGGCATGCAAAATACGCGCTTTGACGTGGAGTTGCGGACACCAGCCCGTTATACAGTAGGTACACTTCTGGCTACCGCACGATCTCCGGCGAGGCGGCTAGCCTCCTTGCCGGATTGCCGCCATGGGATCTGGAGGCGATAGTCCTCGCGCGTCTGCATGAATGGCGCGCGGAGGCACTACGTCGGGGGGAAACTCCGCTGCCGCGGCAAATTGCCGCTCAGCGGACAGACCTCCGGCATGATATCATGGCGACATGGAGAGAGCGACTGTTGCAACCCCGTGCAGGGCACGCTACCATAGTGGCGATAAGTCCCCTCTTTGAGGAGTGGCTAGGGAGGCGCCACGGCGCCCTCACCTACCGCCTGACGCAGATCCTCACCGGACACGGTTGTTTCGGGAGGTTCTTGCACCGAATCGGGCGGGAGGAAACGCCCGGGTGTTTCCACTGCGAGGATCGTCCGGAGGACACGGTGGAGCACACCGTAGAGGTCTGCCCCGCTTGGGCGGAGCACCGCCGTGTCCTTGTAGCGGCGATTGGCGGCGGCGATCTCTCGCGTCCGGCCCTGGTTCAAGCCATGGTCCGGAGCGAGAGGGAATGGGAAGCCGTCACCACCTTCTGTGAAGCAGTCATGCTAGTGAAGGAGGTGGCGGGACGTGAGAGGGAAAGAACCTCACGTCCCAGCCGCCGCGGGAGACGCCCTGGGCGTCGGGGGTCACGTGGTGGCTCCCGGCCACCGTAGGCGCGGGCCTGTGGACGGCGAGTTATGGGCTAGCTCGCCGTCCGGCCGTCTTATGACGACAGGCCGTGTCGACGGCGCGTTCGTGTTCCACGCGCGCCTCAAAGAGATGTCAGCAACCGAGTAGGGGTCCGCATGGGCCGATGCCTGCCAGAGTGCGGGACTGTTCGAAAGAGACACCGTGGCCCTGGAACACAAAGGGCAAAGAAGGAACATGGATGGGTTTTAGTCAGTACAAGTCTGACACTCCCTTCCGCTCCGCCCAGAGTGGGAGGGGTCATTTGATGATTTCCCATCCAAAAAAAAAAAAAAAAAAAGGTACATTTCTGGCTAACCCTTCAGGGATTACAGACGTGATGTTATGTTATGTTATTAAAGTTGAACTCGCACTTTCCCGGACAATTTTAACATAAACATAGACAATGTTAATAGAACAGAGACAATAAAACCAAAAATCTCGCAATGCATTGAAATCTATTCAAGTCTACACAACGCACTTTGCCGGTGAGATAAGAATGATAAGCCTTTCCACATAATATAAGGATGCGTAATTAGGTACATGTGCGCTTTGATCTTTCCTGACATGAGATAACCTTTGTGATAACCTTTAATTAGTACTTCATAGCAGTGTGTTTTGTGTGTAGTAATAGTGAGAGATTTGAAAGGAGAAAAGGTGAATACAAACATTCACCCCATTTCATTTCATTCCTCGTTGGTCTAGTGGTTTTGTGCCCGGTTGATGCCAATAGGGTCGCCCCCTATCACGTGGGACTTAAAAATATAATTGGCTAAATGTGGGTGTACTATTAGGTACACCTCTGCCTAACCTTTCGGGGTTTACTGGCGTGATGTTATGTTATGTTCATTGCATGAAAGGGTGTGCGGGCCCACGTATGGTGTGCGTTGGTTCATACAAAATGTATGAAACGTGTTCCGTATGGTGTCGGACGTGTTCCGTATGGTGTCGGACGTAAAAGAATAGCACCATCCCATATCTTCCCGTGGGTGTCGTAAGAGGCGACTAAGGGACTTACCAGAGAATGGGCAGAGGCGTTCTCTGTGTTTTTAACAACCGTACTGCGATCGCCAACCCGCCTGCCAAGTGTGGCGATTATGGCAAAACCCCCCCAATGATGAGCGCAACTGGCGACACTTGGGGGAGGCCTATGTCCAGCAGTGGACGTCTTTCGGCTGAAATAATGATGATGATGAATGATGTATGCAAGTAATATAGGATGATTTTTGAGTTGTGGTGCAGCCCGCTCTAATGTGTTGTAAAACGCAAACTCGCAGCTTCGTCTCCGTGTATTTTGTAGATATTTCATAATATTTTAATACAAATGTCCAGAATAAAAAGTAACATAAATTCGTCTTTTGTGTCGACACGATGACAGATTTCTTTGCACTATCTGTCATTTTATCGATTCTTCCGTCAAAGAAATCCTTGTCTACGGTGGTTATGCTACGGGGGCTGGTGTCTGCTACCTATCTGTCAAGCTGCATAACGATCGGTTGAGTGATTTAATGAAAAGTAACAGACAGTCGCTTTCGAATTAATAATATTGTAGTATGGTAATTCATCTTCTTATTGTGTCGATGGCAATCTTAATTGTGTCGGCCCAAAACTGAGCCACTAGTTTGGGGCACTCAGTAGCGTCCTTCAGTTTATGGATTCATGAAGCTTAACCGCTTCCAAGGAAATCTGGAAATTATTTTTTTCAATTCAATTGAAATAACTATGTAGCAGTCTGAACCTCCCTTAAAATATTCCGCATTTGTTAAATTACGAATAATTTCTCATTCAACAAAAAGAACTCATTTTCTTCTCATAAATATCGCGGGAACCCATTTTCATACACCATTTCAACTTTAAGAAACTACTAAAAGCATTTCAATTTTTAATCCTGGCAACTTTTAAACAAATCATTTGAAGCTCAGTCACGTTTTTGAACGAGTTCAGGAACGTGAGCAGCATTTTAATATAAACTGAATGAAGTAAACAAGTTCCTTTGGGAGGCCATAGAAAAAGCGAGCGAAAGTTGTCCCCAGCGTTTCTATGGCTTTTTGAAAACACTTTGATTTGTTTACATAACACCTTGACGCTTGTTATAAAGGCTCAGAGGTAAGGTAGGGACGGTGGAGGAAATTTCAGTATTTGTAGAAATAAGTACTTAGATTTCATATAACATCATGCCTTGTATTCCCCGAAGGGTTAGGCAGAGGTGTACTTAACAAGTTCACCACATTTTGCTAGTTATGTTTTTAAGACCCTTGTAATACGGGGCGAGCTTATTGCCATCAACCGGGCTCAGATCCAGACTCCGTGGCAGCTACTGTGAAATTCCAGGTAACACTGTCAGACCCGGGAATCGAACCCAGAACTTTAAGCTCAGCAGCGGTGTCCTTGAGATGTACTTAGATTTCGTAAATCAAATCAAACCAAAAATATTTATTTGCAAGACAACACATAAAAATTACAAGGAAAGGTCATTGTATTCTACCTGCAAGCAAAAAATTATTACAGATAACGTTTAATCACTGCTTTTATGATTGTGTGAAATGTCTGTTGAAACTTGAATTAAGAAACAACTATCTGTCGCACATCATAGCCACACTTTTTGGGTTTAAACGGCACTATTAGAAAATATTTAAACCTTTGTCCCGGGAACATGGAACGAAGTCCAACAACCTCAATTTACCCTACTATGGCCGTTAATTAATGGACTCAACCGAGTCTCAGCTAATATTAAGGGGTTAATAAATTACGGACTAACAGCCATAAAAATCCGCCCTCAACATCTAATAAAACCCCCATAATTTCGCAATTTCAACAATCCCAAACTTTCATTAAACTGAAACAAACTTTTGAAATACTTTCCCGAATTACGCAAAAACTCGACGCTGAGTAAAGCCTTTGAAATACCCGGCATTTTTCCTCTTTGTTACTTAAGCATCTGCCCCATCGCGAAGCGACTTACTATCGACTATTTTCTCACCCAAGAAACGAACAAAATATTGAAAGGCTGTGTTAATAAAAGAGATGCACAATCAATTCATCATCTGCCTAGCCTTTTCCCAACTATGTTGGGGTCTGCTTCCAGTTTAACTAGATGCAGCTGAATACCAGTATTTTACATAGAGCAGTCGCTCTATGGCAGTCGCCTATCTGACCTCCACAACCCAGTTAGTACTGGGTAATACTAGTTGTCACTGACTACCTTTTACGACTGTAAAAAACAAATAACAGCCATGACCAACGGCTTAACGTGGTTTCCGAGGCACGGAGGAAAGTCGGTATGTAATGGACGGTTACCCATTCACGGACCGACCTTGGCAAGCCTGTTTAACTGCTATTATTTAGCCACGAGCTCAAGAGATACGTAATTAATTAATTATACTAATGGTTCTGTTCACACCGCCCGCCGTCTGCGAGGACTTGGACCAACTCGCTTTTAGTTGCTAGCAACTAGTTTCCCGCTACTCGCTGGCTGTAGGACCGTTCCCTTACGAAGGGCTCAAGTCCGGTCGTAAGCAAGCTTTATACCGGGTCTCCTGGGTCAGCACACGACCTCGGTAGACCCTAGATAAGATAGTTAATGAGGGCTGAAGAACTCAATCTTGGTAAATTGGGCTTGACAAGAAACACAGAGGAAAGATTTTGAGTAAGTCTTGCTTGACATGCGATCGTTGAGGGTAGCATTGACCCAAATAGGGATGTGACATGGCGGTGTTTTGTAAGCCCGCGTTTTTCAATAAGGCCGTATAGGGAAATGTCAGACTTGGGGAAATATTAGGGGCGCTATACACTGGCTGCGGTCAGCGTGATTCCGCACAGCCGAACGGCAGAATCGCATAGATCTAAGTACGTCCAGGAAAAAGCCGCTCGGCTTAGTTCAAATTATGCCTAGCCGACCCGAACATGATTCGGCGATGGTATAGACGCCGAACGGAGTTTACCAATCGGCACGAGCTTAATGAAAGCCGAATATGTGTAGAAATTGCTTCGGATTGACTTTGCTAATAAAAAAAAAAATGCTGCCGGATTGAATGTCCGCCGAACAAGTGCGTAACACCTGGAAGCATATGCGAATACTCTTGACAAAATTAATTTAGGACGCGTAAGAAGAAGAAAGAGGTAGCGAGATGATCAAGACGCGCATCATGAAGGCTGGTTCGAGGAAGTGCAGGAGAAGAGTACCTGGAAAGATATGGGGCAGGCCTTTGCCCAGCAGTGGGATATTCAAGGCTATTGCAAAAAAAAGAAAAACCATTGACTAGTAATATGAAGCCCCTGTTATAATAACTACAGGTTTTGCAAAACCAAACACAGTATTGGATCAAACATTTGTATAGCAACATTTGTTCAGTGCCATGTTTGAGAATGTGATTTGTTTGTCCACCGCGCGTTATATACGCACGCGATGTAGTAGGTTTACGAGGCTTCCTACGGTTTTTGCTTAGTTTTTTTCCCATCTGACTGTAACTATCCCATAGCAAAATCTAAGTCTTCACAGGGAAGGAACTCTGCCCTTATTAAATTGAGATGACCAATTTGACAATTTCTTTTCTTTGATCATTTGGTCATAGCATTTGGTTACTTCAAAAGTTTACTTTCTGCAATCAGAAACAGAACATTATGACATTAAGTGCCACTTGTTGTCACTGTGATCTTCAGACAACTGTCAAAATTTTAAACAGAACGAAACCATAAAGGACCACCTCAAAATAATATTCTTCCAAATAAAAAAAGAATCATCGAAATCGGTTTACAATTGGCGAAGATATCGCTGAAAATACACAAAAAAAAACAGACGAATTGATAACCTCCTCCTTTTGGAAGTCGGTTAAATACATGCCGCACTAAACACGATTAAAGTCTTGTGGTGCAAGCGGGCTTAAGACATTTCACTAATGTAGTTGTAAAAGTAAAACGAGATCAAAAGTAAAAAGAAATCACTCTTAAGCATCTTGTCCCAAGATCCGAATTAATAACGAATCTTTCTGAACCTCTCTCCATGTAACACGATCACCGACTAGGCCGTCACTAAAGTCTATATTAGTCTATGCCACATTAATCTATGATCTCTGAGCTGTATTGCTCTATCGTGGTCGCGGCGCCTAACGACGGCGCAGGCGTTGATTGACGATTAAGGTCAGGAGTTCAAATTCGTTGAACTATTATGTCAACTAGCGAGCTTCTAGACGTGGTTTATGTTCCATATTCTGCTGTATACTTCAGGGTATAGAGAAAATGGGATTTAAGCTGACCATATTTAGGGATGGCATTCGATATTGTACCTTATATTAAAGATTTTTCAAATACATTGGTTTTGGTATTTATATAAATACTAGGTCATGCCCGCGGCTTCGCCCGCGTGGAGTTCCGTAATTGTCCCACGGGATCGTAATACCTACCTATCGAAAGTATTATAAACTATCTATGTGCCAAATTTCACCCAAACCCGTTCAGTAGTTTTTGCGTGTAAGAGTAACAAACATCCATCCATCCTCACAAACTTTCGCATTTATAATATTTGTAAGTTTTTTTTTTTTTTTAATAAAAAGTTACGAGGTATCCGTGATTTCAGTTACCTATGCAACAGTCAATACCCCCAAGCTCATCATTCATCATTCATGCTCAGTCATTCGAAGTTAGGAGAATATTATTTCGATGTGCGCAGAAATAGATTTCTTGATTCCCTTGGCCGCTATTAGAAATAGCTATTAGGGATATTCTCGATATAGGAACATAATTATCCTTTGCAGTGCAAAGACCTACAAATAGATCTTTAACTGCTATACAAACACATCACTTATCTAAACTAATATTATAAATAGGTAAAATTTGTTTGTAAGTTTGTATGTAGGGGATAATCTCTGGAACAAATGATAGAATTCTTAAAATTCTAGCTACATTATTCGTGGGTGCTATAGGCTATAAACCCCGCCCTGCGCCTGCCTAACCCCGCTCGCACTCGAATTTATCTTTCCATATCGAAACAGCTATTAATTATATTTATATCACGATTATTAACCGAGATATCACAATTTTTGCGGATGAGTTCGCGGCCACAGTGATAGTCAGCTATATCTAGGCATCTATCCACCCCTTTTAGCTAAAGCATAATCAACTCCTTCCCAGAAAAAGTCTCCTAAATAGGACGGAGATAATTCGTCAAGTGACAACGGCAGACTATCGTTTAGCCGGCAGACACTTAACGGGATAACATCACGCTATCGCTCTTGGAGGGCAAATAGTTTTGTTATCTTGATGGTGGAGCTTTGTTTTGGGTCCACTAAGCTATTCTTAAAGCCTTTCGCTAGGATTTTACTGTGAACAATATTTTTGTAATAATGTTGATGGAAAGGTTAAAAACCTACTGGATTGACGTACACTTCTACCAACTTAGCTGTGCAGGCGGGAAAACCCAGAACTAAAATAAATGTACCAAGTTTGACATATCGCTGTAAATTTTCTTGACGAGCAACGCCACTTTGAACTGTACACTTAAAGTGGTCATACTATATCATCATTCTCTTGCCCTTATCCCAATTCATTTGTGGTCGGCGCAGCATGTCTTCTTCTCCCATACTTCTCTATTACTCGTAATCTCACCAGACACCTCCTTTCTTGCCTTAACATTCTATTCACAGTGGTCATATTATAATCTACTGAGAAATTAACGAGCATTTGAATTCTTTTTAAAATTGGTGTAGAAATACGAGACACTTGGAAGCCATTGACATTTTTCTATGCCCAAAGCCTTGTTAGTTTAGATTTGTGACTAGAGATTTTTGTTGCTAGAAACAGCTGGTATGCAGTACTTACAAATGTTAGGTCTTCTAAAAGCGTAGCCTAGAGTAAGCAATCTAGCTTGACGAAATAAACCAGTTTGTTTGTAATACAAGATCAATTTTAGCCTCCTAACAAATATTTTGATGAAGTTTTAGCTGACAATGACAGGTACACTGTACACTTCCTGCTAGTTACTTGACATGAGTTGTTAATAGAGTACTAGCACTTCGACAGCGACTTCTTACGCAAAAAATATGATAGCTCGGCAAATATACATGATATAAATATAATTTATAGCCTATAGCACCCATGAATAATGTAGCTTTCTGCCAGTGAAAGAATTTTTTAAATTGGATCATTCGTTCTAGAGATTATCCCCTACATACAAACTTACAAAACAAATTTTACCTCAATAAAATATTAGTATAGATTTATCGTCACCGCTTTCCATCAATCAAGTCTGCGAAGTTTTTAATTCGATCCAATATGATCAAGTCTCATATCAATTAATTTAATGTCAAATTCTATGTAAACAATTGTGATTGGCTCTTCCCAAGACAATAGGTAGCTAATCAAATGACTTAACATGTGATTTTGTCCAATATACCTTACCGTACCGTTACCGTGTCTCATGCACTCGACAATGTCGATTAACATCAACAAACGGATTCTGGGACAGACACACAGGTCATGGTTGTTTAAATTAGCTGTCAACGCTGATGTAGATACAATTAGAATGTCATCCGTCAAGATCAACTAATTTAAGTAATGTCCGATATTATATTATCAAACTAGCTGTTTGTTGCACGCGACCTTCGTTCGAGTGAAATTCTTATAAAAAAATATTACTTCTCTTTGAATCGGATTTTGTTAACAATTTCAAGGTTTTTTTTTTGCAGGAAAGCCCTAATTCTGTTTCTAAAATAAAAGTAACCTTAGTTATAACATGAGCTATCTGCCAGTAAAAGTCTTGTCAAAATAGGTCCAGCCGTTTCGCAGATTAGCCGTTTCGCAGATTAGCCGGAACCGACAGACAAAAATTTAAAAAAAATCATCTTCAAAATTATTTATTTATTAAGTTTTATGTATGGATATTTCTCCTGACCGGTTTCAGTCAAGTCGGACAATCTCAGCAGAGGCAGGAAAGATATATTAATTAAAGTGCACAAGCGTGTGCGCACACGCCGCCGGTTCACTGTCTCCCAAACGGATCTGGGACATTTGCGCGAAAGACATATGCGCTAAGGACACTTCCGCGAACCCATTTGCGCGAAAAGACATATGCGCGCATGGACTTTTGGGCGATTAGACTTTTGCGCGAATGAACTTTTGCGCCCATAGACACTTACGCGCATAGACACATGCGCGCAGAGACACTTGCGCGAATGGACACTTGCGCGAATGAACTTTTGCGCAAAAGGACACTTCCGCGACTAGATTTACTCGAGACTGGCTACGGTTAATCTGTAGAGTAAACATAACATCATATTATTTCTTATTTTCAATGAGATAGAGCGAGAGAAGTGGCAACACTGCCCGAGAGACATGTCAAATTATTTTTTCGTATCTACCATGAATAGTGTTGCCAGATATAATTATTGTTTAATCGATTTACAATATCGATTTAGAACAAAATAATTTTACTCTCTGTTCAAGCTTTTGGGTTTCATTAATGTCGATTTTTAAGGTCATTTAGTTGCTTTAATGTCTATTATGACAAATGTATATTGATGTGTAGAACATTCTTGTTACTTTGTACAAAAAAGATTAATCAATCGATTTCGATTTAGAAGAACCTCAGTGTTATGTTTACTCTACAGCTAACCTAACCTAACCATTCGCGCATAAGTCCTTTCGCGCATGTGTCTTTCTGCGTAAATGTCCGTTCGCGCATAAGTCCATTCGCTCAAGTGTCTATGCGCGCAACTGTCTATGTGCCCAAAGGTTCATTCGCGCAAAAGTCTAATCGCCCAAAAGTCCATGCGCGCATATGTCTTTGCGCGCATGTGGATTCGCGCAAGTGTCCTTCGCGCAAATGTCTTTCGCGCTAGTGTCCTGATACCCTCCCAAACAGCAATCCGATGCGACCGAAAAAGTATCATGTCGTTAATTTCCTAACTCCCGGTTACTTCTGAGAAATTCCTAATTGAAAGACCCAATAATACACTAGCCCAGTCTGCCCAGGTGAGCCAAAGTGTTATTTAGTGAACCAGCCACGGATCCCACGCTCAGCAGCCGCTGTTGAAATAGAATAATGTAATGAAAATGTAAACCTGTATTCTCTCTTTGTCCTCAGGGCGTCAAGAATGTCCGCATGCTGATTATTTGAGCGAGAAGGTGTTGTAAAGCGGGCACCATGACCAAGAAGTTTGAGTTCAACTGGCAGATCCCGGTCCCTGAGCTACTGCTTCAGGTAAATATTAGCCATAATAACAACAAAAAATAAAAAAAAGAAGAAAAAAAAAAGGAAAAGTTGTAATAATTTCATAAAAAGTCTCAAGCGTGATCTTTCTTCACCAGAGGACACAAAAAAGTACAACCAGTTTCATCAGTTCCCTGTCTGCCAACCCAATACCTACACAAAGACCTGATCTAATATAATCTGTGAAGTAAATCCCTTCGCAATCTGTTGTGCCCGTTACGTGAAGATCTGCGAGATGCCTGCGAGCCAGTCCGTGTGATCACGACGTAAATCAGAGTCGATCGCACATGCTTTCCGAACATACGTGAGGGTATGGTGTGTGTGATAGCGAGGGAGCGGTTTACGTTATCAAGGAGCAGCTATTAAAATTACCGCAAAACATGAATTGTCTTCTTAGCGTGTCGATGGCAAATTTTCATTAAATATCCAAAATTCAGCTATGCGAACTCGCTGATGCAGTCATAAGGTCGTCCAGAGCGCAGGTTTCAGGGCATGCAGCGCTAGATGGAAGGTCTGCCATTGTCTGTGGAGACACACCGTATACACACTTGAGATCTGAGCCGTCCGTGAACACCCATCTGAAGAGATTGTTTTTGCTACGGCTAACTTCGGCTTTGGTTCCCCGATGAGCTTGGGGCTCAGACAAAATTGGAGAATAATTGTTAGTTGAAACTAGTCCCACGATAGTGCAACAGAAACGCCTCGAAGTCAGTTGCCATGTTGTATTGTGATTTTCGTTCCCTCATATATTATTCCGGTCTCTGCACACACTGGCACCAACACCACTCCCCAGTTACTGTCTACATCTATGCGCCGTATTGTAAGCCGCTAAGCCGAGTCGTGTGCTCACATAATCCTCTCACCTGGGCTCCTGCTTCACGAGACAAACGTCACGTGTTTAATTTCTCTTCCATTTGTGTACTTATCAAAGAATCTCTTAATCTATACTAACATTATGGATGTAAGGCATAATCTTCGGAATTGCTGATGCGATTCCGAAAATTCTTTCATTAATGGGAAGCTACGTTATCCCCGAGTGTCATAGCTTAAATTTAAAACGCTCTTGTGGGATAATTTTCGACCGTAACGCGAAAAGCTAATGCACACCTGATCTATTCTTCTAGTAGTCTAGTAAAACCGGTTCAAGCACGCTGTCTGCTCATACTGGGACCAACACCAATCCCCAGTTACTGTCTGTATCTACCCGACGGCGCGCCGTATCGTTAGCCGCTCAGTCGAGGTGCGCTCACATAATCTTCTCACCTCCGAGCTCCGCTCCCGATTCAAAAGACAAACATCACGGGTTTAATGTCTCTCCCATTTGATTTGTACAAAGATTTCTTACCATTGTTTTATTTGTGGATTTGTATGGGATTTTGGTGTTTATGTTCGCACATCAGCATGTCTGATCGTAACCTTTCGTGGAAACATTTAAGTCGGTAGTTATTAGTCAAAAGTGAGTTAAAGGTCATTTGGCTGTAAAAAGTCAGGAAATTATCTGAATATTTTAATTGATAAGAGTAAAATGAGAACAGTATTCAATTGGTTATGTGACAAAACTACATATATTTAGGTGGGTATATAAAAAATAATTTCGGAGTTAGATTTACGTCTATCGAATCACTGACATTATGGTTCTTCTGTTAGGTAAAACTTCTCAACTTCATTGACTATTCCGTTCATCCTGCTCAAGAAAATAACATCCTAACTGAGTTCTTACTAAATCAGCTTTTATGGTCCACATCCAGTCCAATACAATTTAAAATGACTACTAATTGGAACCACAACGCCTTTTTACGATGTACAAACAGCTCAATTTTATAACGCAACGGGCCCCTGCTGCGGTGCTCAAGTAACCAATGACAGTAGCGATATTGACACGACGGAATGGCCTCAGCCAATAAACGGCTCGAACTTTATGGACCCTTTATCGGAACCCGCGGTTTTAATTGGCTGTTAAAAGCTACGCTTTAGAGCCATGCAGAATGAAACGGGTAGTTAAATGTTGCCATAAAATTGTGGGGAGAAAAAAAGTTTCGCTTTTCGTCCGAAATGGCAGAAATGAAATCTAATGCTTCTTTTAACGAGTCAAATAATAAAATTATTACTTTTTCATGAATCTTTCTTTTTATTCAAGTCCTATTGACAGAAATAGAACGATGTTTTATGAAGTACGATTGCGTGATAGAATGGGGCCTTAATATGATCGCAAATTCGACACAGAAACTATTTTATTTTATGAGTGGATGCTACGGACTTGATATCGAAATAGAAGACGATTAGCTTCTGACGGGAGAAAGAACGACAGATGATTTAGATTGTTAGATAGTGCACCTAACCCTAGTGCAATTTATTGCAACGATAACTACAAAAACATGTTCCTGTAGCCGTAATCTGTTGACTTACCTAGTGCTCATTTGTAGTACACTTAGTCTACTTCTTTATGAAATAAAAACTAATTTCCTCTCCTTCCTCAGGGTGCCACCTTCGACCGATGGACGGAAGAGAAGGACAACACAGAGTTCGAGCAGAACTGCCTGTTCAAAGTCGACGAGTATGGCTTCTTTATATACTGGAAGAGCGAGGGCAAGGTAAGTCCTAACACCACCTAGCACTAATTAGGTTAAAGGTTTACGGTGACCGTACGCTCATATACGTCAGAATCAAAGATTTTATTCTAGCGAGAAATTTAAAACAACTATCCTAAAGTATTTTGGTTTAAATTGTGAGAAGCGCAAATATCATCGGATTTGAAACTACTTAAAAACTTACAATGTCACTTACAGGTTGTCTTCCGTGATTATCAATTATTCTGAGCTCCCGATAACTTAAATAAACGTTCGTTTAAAAGGAGTAATCGTTCGAATTAACGTTACCTTCACTCCGTACGTTCGGGCTAAGCCAAGGACGTATGTGAGTTTAGAACCGATCACCATAACACAAGCTATAATTTCAATAGACTTTCAGATTATCCAAAATACTTATTTCACCACTAAAAACCCATTAATTCTATACTTTAGAATGGACACTGAAAATATCTATGTCCTAATTATTACTTTACAGCCTTTTACATATCCACTCATTTGCAAACGAACAGCGAAAAGCGACAGTATTCCCTTACGAGAACCAGGGAAATTAATTAAAACTTCAGAATTGGGATTAACACATCGCAGCCTGCACACTGGACACACAAAGTTCCCTTCAGCGCAATGTTAGTCGCAACTCATACATGAAGGTTCTAATGCACACAGTATTTCGGAGCTTTGTATCTGACTGCATTAGCAATGCACAGTTCTTTGAATCTTCAAAGCCTGTACACTTTAGAGGGTGCTTCAGTTGCATCCAATTACTTAACATAAGGGATATTATGTCTTGTAATCCTCAAAACCTTTGTGAGGAGAATTGAGAGAGACTAGTCATCTCTGGTATTCTCTGGTTTGTTATTACGTAAACAAAGTCTAATGAGTACGGTGTATTGAGATCATGAACTATGAGTTTGTTTTTATTTCTTGTCAGCGATCGGTCAGGTAGAAAATGCCAATCTAATTTTAAAATACTGTCAACAAAATTGACGTGTAGAAGTGTCTTAAATAGTGTACTACTTGTGCACAACTAATTGCACGCTCCAGGACTTGAATGAGGCAAACGACAGAGCTGTCCAGGTCGCTACGTACTGGTCGAACAAAATCTGAGTCATCGATGCGAGAAGAAGAAGAACACGTGTACTTTTTGCAATAAACATCATTTTTCATTTCAAATAAAAATCTATGGACCTCTGAACGACGTTTTTCAAGAAGTTCGTCTACCCTCTAAACCTATATAAAGCAGTCTAAATCCACACCTTTCTACCATTTCTCACCAGGTAACTAAAGCCCCCTTTCAAATAAAACACATTTCTTTCGCCCGTCAACTTTGACATAGGTCCACGTCACCCTGGAAGTTGGAAACTAATTTCGAGCCATACATAATGTGACGGAATGACAAATTTGAATCCACCAACAGTCTATCATGAGGTAGTATTTCCCGGGGGTTCTTGCTCGTGGTTTATTTATGACCTAGAACCGGATTTAGTTTAGTTTAGAAGCTTAGATTTTAAGCGTAAATAGGTAGGTATAGTTGGTTATTGGAGCAAAACAATCGATGTGGCGTTTGAGGATAGATCTTAAGATAACGACTAACAAAAGGTATTTACAAAGCAGATAAGAGTGGCAACGCCGGGACTGGGCGCCCTAGAAGAACATCCACTAACCTTATTGGTGTGGTTCTTCAGAAGGGTTAGGTGCGTAGTACTCGCAACCGACGTGAGCGTATATGACCAGATGTATGAGGCAAAAGGAGTATACAAGGATCGTAGCAGGTGGCGTTCCTTGAGGAAAAGGCGTGAGTTTATTTATGTACGGATATCATCATAAAAATTGGTAAGGCGTTCTCATTTGATGTGCTAGAACAGTAAAATATTGTACCATAGCTCTATACTATGATAAGAAGAACTGTTTGTCTATTGATTAGAGTAATTTATGATTTCCAAGAACGCCCTTGTATCTGGCCTTTACGAAATTTAATACTTGAAAACGCCCGGGGCCGTGGGCTCCGCTAATACAACATTTCATCACAAATTTAGCTGCCAATAGGAGTGAGGAAGACGAAATTTGAGAAAAAGACAAGAGACAATTTAAAATTTTTCTTATTGCGTCTTTTAAAAAGTGAACAATCCTGTTCCTCACTTTTCTATTTATCATTATTGCTGATAGAACATCACTATGCTTAGTTATAGAGGGGTATTCCAAGAATAATCAAAACAAATCAATAAAACAATGGTATTCTAAAATCATAGCGTTATTCCAGAGCAACTGCCAGCCTTCAAAATACCTAGGGTATACTAAACAATTTCAGATCATTTACCTAGCTTTCAACTAGACTAATTGATATCGATACTACAAGGAAAGCTCTGCTCCCCACGGACCGAAAGACCTTGATAACCACTACTAAATGGTTAATACATTAACAATTTCTTCTCCTAGTTCCATATGAATATCGCCTGGGAAATCTGCTGTTGTAGATTCAATTACTAAGTAAATAAGTCTTGCTGATGTGATATTGATTTCCATGTTAGCTTCAGGAGTTCTTGCTACTTTTTCTCTTGCATGAATTGTACGAGAATAGGTCATGCCATTGAAAAAATGTTGAACAGTCATTAACGTGGTAGTGTGACTGACTCTGAACAGTAGTTCGAAAGCATCTCGTAAAGCAGAACCTGTCTCTGTAGTAAGAAGACTATCAAATATCGAGATGAAGTTCTGGGCTAATAAAATTATAAAAAATTCGAGAGGCAACCGGCATTTCCTTACAAAAATCAAAAGTTCAAAGACTCAACTGGCACTAGGTCCGGGTGATTACAGGTTATCCCTCTCGGAGAGAGGTGGCCTATGTCCCAACAGTGGGACAATTATAAGCTAGACCATCAAATCGGTACCCCAGTTTCTTTTCTTAGTATGAATGAGTGTATCGTTTTCAGAAGTGAAATGTTGCTGAATGAATTTTAACTAATGAGATGTCGCTCATAATTTTATTTCCAATGTGTTGTTTTCGTACATGATAGATAGATATAATGCTATTTCCTTCATTCATGTTTTCTGTACATTCGTTACATTTTAAAAAATTCCTTTAAAAAAACATATAAAAAATAGTGACCCGCAAGTGCCGGGAGCAGGGTCCAAGCTACCGGTGGTTAGGGCTCCAGAAACAGTAAACTCCTCACAATGTGGGCCGTATCGAGGATTACTGCCTTCTGTATATAATACTCTTTATTATGTAGTTTTTTTAGTAGTAGGATTTTTTGAAAAATAAAAAGTTACGAGGTATCCGTGATTTCAGTTACCTATGCAACAGTCAATACCCTCAAGCTCATCATTCATCATTAATGCTCAGTCATTCGAAGTCAGGAGAATATTATTTCGATGTGCGCAGAAATAGATTTATTGATTCCCTTGGCCGCTATTAGAAATAGCTATTAGGGATATTCTCGATCATCATCATCTGGCTAGCCTTTTCCCAACTATGTTAGGGTCGGCTTTCAGTCTAACCGGATGCAGCTGAAAACCCGTATTTTACATGGAGCTACTGCCTATCTGACCTCCACAACCCAGTTAGTACTAGGTAATACGATGCCCCTTGATAAGACTGATTGTCAGACTTTTTGAGCCACTGACTACCTATAACGACTGTCAAATATCTACAAATGACAGCCGGGACCAACGACTAATGTGCTAAACTATGCTGTCTCTGCTTGACTATGTACTCTATATGAAATGATAGATATAAATATAAAGGGTGACACATGGGTCTGGATACAAAAACCATTAACCTTCCCATTGTTTTAAAACTTCGTCATGCACCAACATTTTTGAATAAGTAAAACCTACTTCATTTTATTTTCCTGTATAAGTACATAGATAGTTTTGAAAACAAATACATTCCGTATAATCAACAAGCTATGAGTAATCCAATATTGAACTATAATTAACTTGCATTAATGAAATTCGTATTTGGGTTATGTGGTAAATGAGAGCTGTAATTTCGCCGTGATTACTAATTATTGGCAAATAATTAACATCGACTTATTCCGTCAGAGAGTACGGGAATTAATGAAATTGCACTCGGTATCATTTGTGGTTCATTAGTTTATTGACAAAGTTTCCTTATTAATTCATTACAATAAGTACTTATTGTACTGATCGCTCGGCTGCTTTTTTATTATTAAAATACATACACTAATTAGGCAAGGAAACTCTTCTGACCATTAAAATGAATAAATAGCTTTATTTGACATGGTCTGCCCTTAGGTCGCTTAGCTCATCCGGCTCGAAGGACCACAAACAGCATCATCGTCTATCTAGCCTTTTGTCAAACTATATTAGGGTAAAAATGAACTAATTGATTGAAATAGAAACTGGAGAACAACTTGCTTGTTCAAAAGGGTACTTTACCAACTATTTCGTACGGGTCGCGCAACTGCTGAGCACGAGGTCCCGGGTTCGATTCCCAGGTCGGGCACAGTGTCATTGGGGTTTTCCAACAGGAATATCTTAGTAGCAGCCACGGAGTCTAGATTTCTGTCCAGTTAATGGCAAAAGGCTCGCTCCCTATTACATGGGACTTAAACATAACTGGCGAAATGAAGGTGTACTGTTAGGAACACCTCAGCCAAACCCTTCGGGGATTATAGCCGTGAGTTTGTGTACAAGATAGCGTGTAACAAGTAACAAGAGCATATATGCTGCTCGAAAGGACCAACATTCGGACCTCCACAAACTTTTACTGACCTTCCAACGATACAATATAATAAGCGAACGATCCCATTACTACAAATCATTGAAGTCACTCACCAACAGATATATGTAAGCAAGATAATATCTCTATCAATCTGGGTTTTTAAGGAGTCCTCTCGATAACAGCATTAGTATGAATAATGGCTTACAGGCTGTTTATAGGACTTCAATCTGTTCACGAAGCTATTAGTCTATCAAGACTATTTACATTTATAACTAGCCGTTGCCCGTGACCTTCATCCACATGAACTTATTAAAAAAAATATTATATTTGAATCGCATTTTTTAATCAATTACAAAGGGTTTTTTTTTGCACGGTAAACTTAATCTTTTTCTAAAATAAAAGTAGTCTAAGTTACTCCTTATAACATCAGCTATCTGCCAGTAAAAATCCTGTCAAAATTGGTCCAGCCGTAACGGAGGCTAGCCGGACAGAAAAAAAAAAAAAAAATGTTTTTTTGTTATAAGTACCGTATATACTTTCATATGCACTCAGTGAAAAGCGGTTATTTTGAAATTACAAACAGACATTTCAAGTTTATTTATTTGTATAGCTTGCATAGATAATTCTACCAAACATGCTCGCGGCTTCACCCGTAAGTCGGAGATTATGCTCAACTCCTCAAAACTAAGGTCATTATCTACGTGTCCGCCATCAAAATCCGTTCAGCCGCTAAGGCGGTGCCAACTAACAGACAGAGATCATACTTTCACATTATAATATTAAGTGCGGCTTAATATTATTTTCCTATTTTCTCTGTTTTTTTAACTTTAATTAAAATAATAAAATTTATTTTATAATTACTATGTACATTATACATATACAAACTACGAATAGATCTAAAATAATAATACAATTTCAAGACTCTAAGTATGTACCTAGTACCTACGTATTTTAAGAGGTTATTTTATTTTAATTATTTTAGGTCTAACTATTCATACACGAAATATTTTCAGGGAATCATCTGACGGCTATAACAAAGCCATTTCAAGGGATTGTTTTTTAATCTGAGTATATTTTTTTATAAAAATAAATAATTTAAAATTACTTGACCCACAAAATAAATACTGGCTCCATATTTTTAAGCATCCATTACGGTAGTTTACTACGTCGTATTTACCTATTGTCATTGTTAGAATATGGGAGTAAAGGTTTTATGCAAAAAGTCTCAAATAATTTTTTTTTTCGTTGCTATGGCGACTTTACGACTTATAGAAGTTACTCTTAAAATATTTCGTGTATGAAAAGATAGACCTTATATACAACGAAGACAATAAGATTCTTTTCGCTGTTATGTTTTTATTTCCCTACGATAGGGAATCTATCAATTACAGAACAACAACAGAATATAATTAATACAATTTCTATTTACATTTAAAATCTTCGGTTTTGCTTTTATAATTTCAGTCATGACGCATTTAAGATACGAGTGACGCTATTGAATGGTTATAAGACATCAAATTGAAATGACAAGATTTATTTCTTGTTACACATAACATAACAACACGCCTGTAATCCCCAAAGGGTTAGGCAGAGGTATACCTAATAGTACACCCACATTTCGCTAGTTATGTTTTTAAGTCCCATATAATACAGGGCGAGCCTATTACCATCAACCGGCCGCAAATCCAGACTCCGTAACTGTTACTGAGAAATTCCTGATGGAATAACCCAATAATACTTTGCTCGACCTGGGAATCGAACCCACAACCTCATGACCAACACTAGACCAACGAGGCGACGTAGTCGTATTTCTTGTTACAAGTTGGTACTATTAATACATTGTACTTCAAACTTACTAACTAATTGTGATGATTGTGAATTCTGCAAGTTTCCTTTATTATAATAGTAACTGAAACTGTTCTCGATAGTTTCCATAATTTCTGTTGGTTTATCAATTACTTGTTAAATCAACATCGTAATGTAACAAGTTTCACGTCTTGTTCCTCATTCATTCCCGTTCCAAAACATTGGAAATTAGGGTAAACATTTGGTAATTCTCTTCAGGAAAGTCCGGACAATTCACATTTATATTGAACTTGATATTTTATTATTTGGAAAAAAAGGTAAAAAGTCCAGCCCGAGTCCAGATGGGGGCCCGACATGTCCGGATAAATAAAGGCGGATGGTACACCTACACTTGAGAGTTGCTCCTTTTATAATAACGTCCACTGTCCAGTAAACTTATGAAATGAATAGAGTATGTCTTGTTTTAAAAAAAAATGCTGAAATTGTTCATAAAGGGAAATTAAAAATAATAAAAAAAACTTTTTTATGTTGCCTTGAATTCATTTATTTTATAATATCTAGTAAAACAACTCACTTTTAGTTTTATCCGTGTTTACTTGGTTGATGATAGCTCCTAATACATATTGTGTTTTTTGTTGTGATCGCTTACCCTATCATATTCGTAATTTTTTACAAAGAACGTTGATTCTGTACGCTTACAAACATTTAAATTTAGTTTCTCAGCAGGGGAATTATTGTTAATTTTTGATGAGGAATAACAAAGTTCTTAAACCATAATAAATTGCTAATGTGTTTCACAGAATAGGCCCTTTTGTTACCCGTGGGTGTCGTAATGGTTGAGTAATGGATTAAAAACATCAAAAGCGTGGTTTATCCTTGATTATTTTCGGTGGAAATGCTCAAAGTTGACCTCCGCACTGAATCAGAAAGAAAAGAAGTGGAAATTATGGTTTTCCTACTCCTCCGCTATATTTTTCTGATTAATTTCGTTGCGGGATCGAAGACAGTTCAATTGTTTCTCTGGGACTTCGTTGAGCTTCATTGTTGCGTTTTTCTGGTGGTCGCCACTGTTGATTCTGGCTTTCAGGAGTTGCAGTGGTTTGGGAATAGTGTGGTGGGCCCCGCACTGAATTAAACTAGGTTTCCGTAGCAAGACAACTCGTTAGACTAATTAGTGTGTGAGGTACGGTAATTCACAGGAAAATCTTAAAACCGAAATTTATTTAAGCGTAACAAAGATATTTATGAATCAAAAAACCGTACTAAGAATTCCAATAAGAATTCAAACACAGATTATACAAGTACATGGATTTGACATATTGTTATCGTCAGCACATATCTGCAAATCTACCTATTGCTGTAACGACGTCAATAGACGTCAGTGAGGGGTTAGTGACGTGACGTCATTACACGTTCCCGTTTCTATTACGTTGGTAGTCAACAAGTCGATCGGGCCGCATCCGTGTTCCATTTCAATTTGTTAATGTGCAATCGGATTGATACGACGTAAATCGAATCCAATCGGTTGCTGTCAGAGTTCTATTTCGGTTGTTCTCTAAGAATTGTGGCTATTTTTATGTAAGATTTTGTAAACAGAAATATAATGTCAACAACCGAAAACATCGACAAAAATGATGATTATGGGAAATTCATTCAGGATTTTCAAAATTCCCTTCGTAGTGGACAACACTACGGAGGTACTTTTTAAAATCGTATTTCGCTAAGAGCCAGTTTTTGAGGAAGCGTATTGAAATAAAAATTGGTGTTTAGTTTGATAGTATGTAGCACATCAGAAGCGAACGGACAATTTTTGTAAGAAGTAAGCTGGAGTACATATCTTTAATGTGATTATATTATTTGTCTATAGAATACTGACTGTGCCATTTTTCAAAGGGAAGCCGGTAGGAATCGAGTTCTATGGAATCTTCGCCACTGTAGCACACCCTAAAATAAATATGACCACACCTTTCTGCTACACGCTGCCTGTATAAAGAATTCTTGCAAAAACGTTCTAGTTTCTAAACCCAGTGGTTAAGACTATGAGTTATCTGTGAATTATAGATTAAACAGGATGTTTTAGTCTTTACCTTTCTGGCTACACCACCAGAAGTACAGTTTTAACACAACTTGGTTCTATACATTTCAACCCATTATTCATAAACCCACAAAAAACCCCTCAGTTCATTCCACCCCCACTAAATCATACCAAACACAACCTTTCTCACATTTTAGTCCAACTAGGGTCGAAATAGAAATATGATTTATGCATCCGTATGAAATATTTAACTGTACTCCGGTCAGGTGTGAATAGGGCTGTGCCGCAGAAAAGTAACATGGTCGTAAAAAAGATAACCACTGCAATGTGTATACCGATGTCTCTTTCTTTCTTTCATTAAAAAAAGTATATGGTTATTTTTTTTTTCTTGCTTTTCAGTCGTAGACATTTTTTTTGCATTATGTTGCCAGGGATGCCGTAGAACTTACCTGATTTTTGTAATGACGTAGTGTTGTTGTTCCACAAAACATGGAACACTTGATGACGTGTCCTGCCAGTCCTGCTGTTAGCACGTTACATGAGCTGATGGACGCAACTAAAACTACCAAACTCTTCGCCAACGACACGCTAAGGTGAAGAAGGGCGTAGTATTGACAGTTCTTTTTACCTTTGACAGCGGATTAGCTGTGATTTTGATAGACGTGTCTGTGGTTGTAATCCCACAGCAACTATACAGGATGGAAGAGACACCGAAGCACAAACGATTACCTCGTATTCAGTACATCATTCTAAAAAAAGCAAGTGGTCCTGGGTTCGACTGCCAGGTCGAGCAAAGTATTATTGGGTTTTTTCATCAGAAATTTACTACTACTGGGAAATTCCGGATAGGAAAAACCTAATAATACTTTGCTCGACCTGGGAATCGAACCCAAGACCACTTGCTTTTATTACATTTAGATAAATTATATTTGAAATGAAATCAAGTCTCTGAAATTAAATATGTAATTTTGAAGACCCTTGTTTTTTTTTTCACTGATGGCTTGTTGAGTGCCGTAAGAGTAGCAAAAGGGTGAAGTCACGACTAAAAAGCAAGTTATTTATAAAGGGGTCTACCAACCTACCTCCTTACTGGCAACCCTTAAGTAAGCCCCCGTATAGGTACAACTGTACAATGTCTATTTAAACCATTATTTTCAACCCTTTGAAATGTAATGGGTTATATGGTTACACCAACACTCCCAACGGTTTCAACAGGATTTCCTCTGACACCTTTTTATTACGGGCCCTGAAGTTCTGAAAATTCACCCTCCAATGATAAGGCTCTTAGCTACTCCATCGTAATTTTAAGTACTTAGTTACATAATAGCAACATCCCTATTGCCTTCACGGGTTAGGTAGATCTTCTTGTGTGTAGATCAAGGAATTTTCCCGGACTTAATGAAATACAGTAAAGTCATACCTCTGTTTAAATCCGGAGATAGTAAAGATACAAATAATTATAGACCTGTATCCGTGTTGCCAGTTTTTAGCAAGGTGTTTGAAAAGGTAATGCTAAATCAAATGCTCAATCATTTTAACACCAACAGAATCTTACACGATCAACAGTATGGTTTCACCAAGGGACGTTGTACAACTGACGCCGGTGTAACCTTATTAAAGCACATATTTACTGCGTGGGAAGAGTCCCAAGACGCCATTGGAATATTTTGTGACCTCTCATTACTTCACGACACATTACTTTTGAAACTTGAGCATTACGGACTAGGAAAACTTGCACTTAGTTTGGTAAAATCTTATTTGAGTGATAGACAACAACATGTGCAAATAAATGGTGTTAATTCACAGGGTTTAAAAATAAAAATGGGGGTACCGCAAGGCTAAATATTGGGTCCTTTCCTCTTTCTAGTATATATAAATGATCTCCCCCATTTATTGAAAAACCAACCTCAAAATATGTTCGCTGATGACACTTCCCTAATTTTTAAGATAAATAGACGGGCCTAAAATCTAGATGACGTGAATAATGCCCTACTTCAGGTCCATAATTGGTTCACAGCAAACAATTTAGTGTTAAATGGAAAAAAAAACGAAATGCGTAAGATTTGCTTTACCGAATGTTAAAAGTAGCGATTGTGATATAGTATTGAATAAAGAGAAACTTGAATTTGTAGATAAAACGGTTTTCCTGGGGGGCGGCTAAGTTCAGCACCGTATGCTATAAGAAAAATCCGTCAATATACTGATGTAGATACCGCTAGACTGGTCTATTTTAGTTACTTTCATAGTATTATGTCTCATGGCATTTAATATGGGGACGGGCTGCAGACATAATGTATGTAAGAAAAAATCTACATCTTTTTAATAAAAGAGGTGACAGACACCATTACAGTACTAGAAATAGAGACCAATTAGTTCAGCCAGGCTTCAGACTCGCTAAAGTAGACTCATCCTTCATGGGGTACTGTTTGAGATGCTATAATAAAATTCCACAAAGTATTTTTGAACTGAATGAAACAAAATTTAAAACATGCATTAAACGCACACTATGTAAGAAAGCATTACAAGTTGGACGATTATATCACTGATAAAAATGCTTGGCTCAATGCCGGTCCTGCTCCACAAGAACAGGGGCGCCTAAATTGATAGCATTAAATAGTATTGTTGGAGCTGCTGAAGATTGTATAACTATCTTTGCATTGTATAGATTCAATCTCTTTTGTATTATATAGCCGCCTAGCCCATATTGTGTGAGTACTATGTACTAGAAAGCTGTCATTCGCTGGAAACCTGCGTCTTTTCTTGACTTGAATGTGCCCTGGCGGTTAGGAGTATGTCATGCTCAATCAAATGTCTCGCTGATGGTGGCACGTGTGTCGGATCATTTAGTTCCCTTCAAAATGGTTGAGTTGAATGGTGCTAATACGTGCGTCATGTTCGTGAACGGGCGCTGTCAGTTGTGACTGGTCATCTCTTATTTGCCACGGCTTATTTGAATAAATTATTTTATTTTTGAATTGTTTTTACTATGGACACTTTTAACATCTTGCTGCATCGTTCTCACATAATGTACCATCTCAAAATGAATGATGTAACCAAGGTTTTGTTAAAGTATTCTGATTTAAAAGAGTGTCCATGGAGTTTCTTGCCCGTTCTTCTCCATAGAGATCTACGTTAGGGCATGGGCAACTACAGTACTTTCACAGTTTTTGTGCCTTGTGACTGGGAATTTTTTACTGTTGTCTTTGTTTCGACAATTCAAAAGTGCCTGTAACTGGCCTACTTGAAATAAATGCTTTGATTTTGATTTTGATTTTTTAGTAGTATACCTGTTACCTGTACATACACATTTCGCCAGTTATGTTTAAGACCCATTTAACAGGAGCCGAACCTATAGTCATCAACTGCTTGCTTCTTAGCGTGTCGATGACAATCTAAATTGTGTCAGCCACTGAGCTACTAGTTTATCAACCGCTCACAAGTCTAGACTCAGTTGCTACTACTGAAAAAATTCCTGATGTAAAAACCCAATAACACTGCCTGACCTGGAAGCGGGAAGCGCTTACGACCCCTGGGGATTACATTGTGTGGTTACGAGTAAAAATATACACAGTAGGCCGCATGTTAGTGGTAACAAACCAGTACAAACGGACCCCTTATCTACTGAAAGTCCGACCTACGCTGTGCCAGCTCATGGTCACAGTGTTACAACGATGTGCTATCGACTGTACACAAGATGTTACTATTATATTCCGAGTGATCATTGAGAATCCTAAATCAAATTACATAAATGGAGCGTCTCTCTCAGCCCATACTCTAGACAACTCGCTGGAATAAATTATAAGTTTTAATCGATTTGCTAGTGAAACTATTGTATGTACTATGTCGGTAAGTAGGTGTCTGGGGAAATCTAGAAATTTAGATTTAATTTTTTAGCTGTTTCCTAGAAACTGTAGTGATGCAGAATTAGGGCATGCAATGCAACATGTATGTGAAGCTTCAGTAGAACAAAGATTAATAAAATCATACGTATCGGTTTAATATATTATTTACACCTACCATAATAAAATTAATCTTTTCTCAATATACAACATTATTTTTAGTATATGCGAAACCTGAATATAGTTTGTTCAGAATAAGTAACTGAATCGATTCCAATAATTTTTAAACCATGTTATATTTTGTCCCATTGATATTTTTAAAAAGTTAAAGTTGGACACCGAGCGAAATTTAGTACCTATCGCAGGCAACAGAACAAGCTTATAACTTTGTGATTTTTCATGATACAGTTTTGTAATTTTGTACATAGATTCTTTACATAAAAATACTAGACACGTGTTTCAGGTTTCACATATACTAAAACTAATGTTGTATATACGCCGCCGCCGAGAAAATAAAAGTAATCAAGAATGGTATCAGACATAAAGACAGAAGTTGCCCAGCAGTGCGACAGTGTACTATTGTAGGCTAAACAAATATAAACATGTATTTACGGGGTCAACCATTACCTAAACTCTAATATTAGTACCAGTTTTTTTTTCTTGTTTTAAACTTTTTTTACATTACATGGTAGAATATATTTGTATAGTCTTAATTGATATACTACTGTGACTGTGTGTTTTCCCCAAAATAAAAAGGAATAATAATATCTTCCTAGAACCGAAAACCTACTAAAATAGCGAACTAGCTCCTTCAATTACTGAAAACATAGATTTCCACTTATTCCGCAGGGCTATTATATCATTAATTACTTGACCCTAACACTAATGAACGTCGCGGAGTAACATTTGTTGTAAAAGGGACTTACTTTATCAGAAAAAGCTACTTTTCCTTAAGAAAAATAAGGAAGTAAGGGGAACTCCAGTTGATTTATTATTATAGTTACTTTTCTACTGGTTGGTGTAAATAACAGCTGGTTGTTGCTACAGTATGCTTTTTTGGACTAATTTGCAAAAGAGATTTTTTTGAAGAAGGAACATGGCATACTTACCTTCTTCATGATCATCTGAGACAAAAATCTTCTAGCCCAAGTGACGCACTTATGTTAACCAAGACATTGACGGTTCACATTAGGCAGGAAAAGCAATACATTATAAGAAAACTATTGAAAATGCTAAAGTTTGTGAGGTTGGATGGATGCTTGTTATTCTATCACACAAAAACTACTGAACGAATTTTGATTAGAATTTAGCGCAAAATAGCGTAGGTATACATTAGAATAGCAATAGGCTAAAATTCCAAGGTATTTTGAAAAAACGGCCACGGGTGGAGTGTAGTTAATTCTAAGAAAACATAATATTGAATTAATCTGCATAATAAACACATTATCAATCCGTACCTTGCCCGCGAGGTGGACTGCATCCACTCACACAGAGGAAGGTTCTAGCAGCTGAAATTTTTCATGAGCCAAATTAGCGCACGTCATTTTTGAGTTTTTACACATAAAGCACACTCAGACGAACCACGTCAAAGATTTAACTACTGCCCAACATAGGTAACCTACTTGAAAAGTTCTACCTACCTTAGAGCCTATCTCTTTTGCCAACTATACTCATCTCAGACACTAATCTGCATGGTCCTCAAGTGACCTGACCAAGATTATGTCTGGACTCCAATAGTGACTGAGAACTCTGAGTTTGTTCCGGCTGTTTCTTCTCAGAGTAGTCAGGTACGACACCGGCCTCACTTAGTTTTAAATAGATATTTATTTTGACGTGTAAAAGTGTTTCTAAAAACCAATTTACATAATAAACATCATTTACTACCTATCTTTTACAAAACAGGCACAGCTCAGTACCTACTAGACAAAACAAAAAGCCTATTCAACGAATAAATAAAGGCCCTCACTCACTGTCATCGTGTTGAATGCGCCAGCGCCCCACTTGCATCGCCGCGTGTATCTGTTCAATCTAGATCGCCTGTCAATTGCACCCGCGACAAGCGACAAGCCTGGAGAAGTGGGGGGGCGTAGGGGGTGTAGTGGTATTGACAGGCTTCAAGTGGACCGTGGTAACGGGCCTTTATGAAGGGGAGTAACGATGTTATGGGTATCCTTTGTCAGAGATTTGTTGAGTTTGCAACTGGGGCATTTAAAGGTATGGGAAAGATAAGGTGATGACAAGAAAATGGTACGTTTGTAATGTAAATTATCTAAGTATACCTAACTACCGTTAGTAAGTTTCAGTAGGATTGTTTCCTACATCTGGGCGGGGAGCTAGTAATATTCCTAATAAATTGAGGAAACACCACCATTTGGTTTTCAATGAAAAAAAAAATTGTATTTATTTAACACTAAGCACATAGTCCAGAGGCGGACTTAATGCCATAGGCATTTTTTACCAGTCAACCTTTGGATATAAATGCAGAGACAGTGATAGCTGTAAATTTGAAAATTGAAGAATCTGTGGCTTCTCTAGTTAGAAAAAAAATATTTTAGCTATGGGTACGTACGACAACCAAGCAAGCTATGCAAAACTAAGATAAGCTGATCTCTCATTGTACGGGAACCTCATACAAAGCGAGGCCATGTTGTAGTGAATATGTATAGCTCGATGAGCCGCCGTGTGTACAGTCGCCAGCACATCAAGTTACCAGATCCAAACTGACAGATTCCTCCAAATGATTATAAACCATAAAATGTTTACGGTTAAGTTCAAAATCGAATGATTTTGGCAGTAGCAACTTGATGCGGTGGCGACTGTACAAGGCGACTATATATCACTACAGGTTTCGTTCTACTTTCAACTATCTATTCCTTGCTCAATATCTAATTTAATGAAGTAAAGATTCCTTAACGGCCAGCTCTAAATAAATTACAATTAGGCACGTTTGAGTTCGAGCCAAATCTATAATATTGTAAATTAGAACGTTTTATTACTTGATGATTTCCTTAACGTATTTCTAGAGCAAATATAATTTAATAAACTAGATATTATTAGATGTTATTCGTAGGATCAGTACCAATTAATAATGTATCGTATCTGTTAGAAAACATGGTGGTGTATCCAGTAGTCAATAACATGTTTTTTTTACGGAATTCTTGGACAAGTTTCGGTAATATAAAGTATGTGATAGATAACTTCCTACCTACTAACTTAGTTTCATTTTAGATTTACCTAGTGGTTAGTGCCCAGATAATATTATGTTTAAACCTATACTTTTAGACAATCCATCTAAAATTGTGAAATTAATAGAAAGAAAGAAAAAAAGAAAGAAAATGTATTATATGACTCACACAGGACAAAACAAAAAAAAATGGTTGAAAATGGTTTTTGGTGGAATGGTTGGTTGGTTGATAGCTCAAAGGCCGTTCAAGTGACATTCGATCAGCGGGCATAACCAAAAATCAATGTGGTATTATTAATAAAATACCTACAACACCGCGTGCGACTGCGGCGCTCCGGATCAAACTAGCCCCAGCTGCTGGAGTATCCCAGGCGTTTACCTGCACTCTCGACGATTTGAATAACGATTCTAAAGCTGCAATAAAAAAAAAACAATCTGTTTATTTCCACATGCATTCACACCATTATTACAAAAGAAAAAATAACGCTCCATCTTTTTAAGGCAAGGTTATGTGCGCTATCGATTAAGATTCAAGGTGAAAGCACCTGGGCGGCCCACGATATTCAAATCCCCCTACGCCTTTCACAATCCGCAGATCAGTGCCAGGCTGCATGTCGATGAAAAATAAACGAATAAACGTGGCCACCTACTAGCGATACGAAAAGATAAAGAAGGAGCCAAAAATCTATTGTAATCCTGAAGAAAGTCATTGCTGAGTTACGAAGCGCTTTGAAAGCGAAAGCCATTTGTCTCTAGGCCCTTACGTCTTTCATGACGTAAAAAAGATCCAGATAGTTAGAAACGAGTGATTTCACTTAAAAATATCTTGAAAATGGTTCGGAAGTCTTAACATTTTACTTTTAAGAAGAAAAACACGTAGGGCTCATAAGAATGGAAGTATTTTGCATACTACTGAAACTTTTAACTTCTTTACTCTGAAACTTACGTAATCCCGACTTTTTTATTCGACGATGAGAGAGCACACTTTGTAGGTCTCTCGAACAGTATTACGTGAGAATGAAGGAATATCGAGTAATGGAATATGGCGAGTTGGTTAAGGTATTGCGTTTTTAACAACCATTTACATAACATAACATCACGCCTGTAATCCCCGGAGGGTTAAGCGTAATAGTACACCCACATTGCGCCGTTTTGTTTAAGTGCCATGTAATAGGGAGCGAGCCTATTGCCATCAACCGGGAAGATATCTAGTCTCCGTGGCTGCTACTAAGAAATTCCTGATGGAAAAACCCAATAACACTTTACCCGACCCGGGAATCGAAACCTTATGCTCAGCAGTCGTGCTTATATACTTAAGGTATACAGGGTGACTTGTTAAACGTTGGCAATACTTTAGGGGAGTATAGTACTTATGAGAATGAACAACTTTTACTATGGACCGATCATGAAATCGCGAAAAAAAATTCAGCAGCTCCGTACATTATTGGTCCCGTAAAACGAAAAAATGTAAACAACAGCAGATTTTTTAAATCATATTTCATTGTTAGTCCCATAGTAAAAGTTGCTCATATTTATGAGTACTTCCCTCCCTTAAAGTTTTACCTACGTTTAATAAATCACCTTGTATTTAGATTGCCGATTACCTTCATGTTTAATTTCACAAAATTCAATGACCACATCTTCATTCACACATACTACTCTTCCCAACTATTTATAACCCAACCCAAATCAAACCTAATATCTCAATCACATTTCTAGTCAAATGAAAGGATAAGCACTAGACTACATTCACAGCTATCTAGCTCACCAGTACTCACCACCACATAATACCCTCTTTGAAACAGATAATGCCTTCACAAACCCTTGACGGAAACTACCAGCTACTTATCATAGTACCGCTGGAGTGCCACTGAGGAAGTCTATTGTCCCATATGTACCTTTGTTGGGGACTTCGGTCCATTGTGACCTGTTATGGGTAAAATGACGCAAAATGGGTCACCTGATAGGCGTTTAGTGGTAAATGGATGTCTTTGTCTCGGTAATGTGTTTTGGCTTTATTGTGATAGGTAGTTCTTTTTTGGAGCATTCGAGTGATCTGTTTTTGGGTGAACAGACTTGTTTAGACGTTTTCAGAAAGAACCGTTTTTTTTTCTAAATAGTTTCAGAAAAATATGAATGTAAAGGCGCTCCCTCACCGGTAGCATTCGCCTGTATTATAACCAAGGGCGGATCCAGGAGGGGTCATGGGGGTCATGACTCCGCCATGGACTTGGAAAATTTATAATTTTAATCCTTATTTTGTATTTTTTAATAAGTAAATTAATAAGTATAATTTTTCTAATGTCATTAATAAAAATACAATTTTGACGTATCGATAGATCACAACTATGTGACCCCCCCTTGACATGAAAGCTGAATCCGCCCTTGAGTATAACAGTCCAGATTCGAGCATAGCATTAGTGAGTGAGGAGATCGATTCAATTCGTAACAATCACTTCTGTACAACATCGAATCTTGAAAAGTGTAAAGTGTCATTTGTTTTAATTTTTGACATCCCAAATTTATTAAATTCTAATTTTAATTATAACATGTACTAGTTTTGCACACCTGTTAGGGTAGGATATGGTCCTGAGCTATATTTGTTGTTTCATCCTTATGTGTACCCATATTCAAGCAAAATGATTTGATTTAATTTGAATTGTCACATTTTTTTTTAAATTCTCTTCTATAGTTTATCATTTGCCCGTTTTTAGGGTTCCGTAGTCAACAAGGAAAAGAACCCTTATAGTTTCGCCATGTCTGTCTGTCCGCAGCTTAGCTCAAAGAATCTTAGAACTAGAGAGCTGTAATTTGGCATGAGTGGTTTGTGCTGTAGTTTGGTATTAGTTACGCCGACAAAAAAAAAAAAATCTCGAAAAGTATTTTTTTTAGGGTATCCTGTACCTACAAGTATATTGGGTTTTTTTTCCGCTTACCCCATAGTGTGGTATGTCGTTGGATAGGTCTTTAAAAGATATTGCGAATTTGTTCAAATAATTTTTCGATTAAGGAATTCGTTTGTGAACACTTTAAAGCGCTATTTATTTTTTCACGAAAGACTTTAAAAAGTGTTTATTAACAGCGCCGTCGTCGAGCCAACGTCATTCGAGCAAAAGATACTTGCAGCACTGTGTAAAACAAAATCAACAAAATAATCTCAGTGACACCCCCATTACTTCTAATTGAGTACCAACCACCAGGTCGCTTGCCCCTTTCATTAGATCCCCGGGGTAAATAGACTATGGCACAATTTAACTGATAAATTAGCTAGTTACAAGACAACGCTCCCAGAACATGTTCCCTTTGAGTTCGGCTCATGTATGATGTATACTGCATACAGTGTGAATATGAGAAGGAACTGGGTATCTTTATGGATATGTTTTTGAAATTCTTTGGCGTACTGAGACAGGACACTACTGTGATACATACTTGAAAGATACAAGGTGTAAACGGACTATTCACGAAGCCGTCAACCAAGCATTATGTACATTAAAAGTAAGTAAGTATAAGCAAAAATTATTGCTGGGAAACGACATTTTTTTTTGAGGTGAAACAGCACGTTTTACGGTAGGGCTCAATGTAACGCACTCAAAACATTGTGCTGATGGATTCATTGAATAGTATGGGGGTCGTGGAGGTATTTGAAGTAAAGTTATAACATTAAAAACTTGTATTAAAAAAAAATGTGTAAAAATTTAAACTTTGACCCCAAATATCTCCGTAACTGGAAGGTTCCAAGGTATGGTCTAGAAAAAAAAAGATCGCAATGACGCGGGGAGAACAAGTGTCTTCCGTGGTTTCATAGAGTGACCGCGGAATCAACAGATTTCTTTACTTCAAAACTAACTACAATAGGATATCACCCTCTACCTTAACAACATAAATAAAATAAAAATACCTTCAAGACAGGCGACTCCATAAGAACCCAGACGGCATTATTCATTACACGACAGTACCAAATAAATATGTTCATTTTTCTCCAAACTTTTCCTATTTATTCGAAAACATGGCAACAAAGAAGCCAAAAGTTTGTGTCACTTCAATGGCGACAGCACCGCCCCCTGTCGGTGGATATTGTCGTAATCTGGATATGTCAAGGTCAAAGATTAAAGGAAGTCTCTGTAAGGAAAATATGGGCTTGTGAGTTTTATGGGATCTCGTAATCATATGAAGGATTGAAGGCCAACGGGAAATCGTATTTGCAGCTACATCAAATAAATTTTCGTCATGTCTTTTTATTTTTTTCGCGATGTATCTTCTCGAGGTTGCCAACGTTCAAAAGACGTTCTGCCTGTTGGTATTCTTCAAGAGAACCCTGAAGTGTTCATACTTAGGAAGTGACCACACATACCGACGTGGAATCGGTTTGAGCCGGTTAAAAAAAGGCCTTATATTCTTACAATTAAAACGGAAAAGACGTAATTCATCACACACAAAAGAAATAAATGCGACAAATGTGATTCTGATTACAGATAGGTACTGATCGGTAAAACCCGCTAAAGTTAATTTATCATGACCCAATTTCAGTTTCACAAATACGGAACACATTGAAAGCGATTACCCTATAATTAATAAAGGCAACCTCTATCAAATCAGAGCTTAGTTCAATTCGAGCATCCATTTCCAACCCCTTAAAAGTAGCAATCATCAGCTAACGACTCGCATTTACTGACACACAGTCTGAAAGATCCCTCAAAGGTCAGTGCTAGTCTACTAATGACTGCTCCTATAAACACCAGGTCATTATAAAGTCCACGATTATCTCTCAAGAGGCCTTTAGAGCCACCCATCCCTCACATACTCGACCTTGTACACTTGCCCCTAACGACAACTCAAAGTGGACCCTGTAGCCTTCACTTAAAGTACACTTCAGCTTGAGAACTCAAGATGTTTGTTACCCGAAAGGTATTTGAATTTTTGTGAGGTAGCTTCCCCCGTGAAACGTGATATTAATTTTGGAGAAAGTCTCTCAGAGGCTTCGCGAAATGCTGATTTAATATCAGGAAGTTTTGTAAGATGAATTTTGTTATGAGGTTTTTATTTAAGCTGTTTATAATATTGTAGGTTTCTTCTTTGCTTACTAATTCGTGTTTGAGATAAATGTTAACTTTTGGCTACTCGAGGATAAATTAAAGACGAATTGGTTTTGGAAACTTTGAAAGAAAACTTAATTGAAATTGATACGGATCTAGTTATCTACTACTAAAACATAATAGGTAATTGGCAAACTGTGGATGTAAACTGTGGTTCGATTTTCTCTGAGTGAGTCTGGATTTGTGGCCGGTTGATGGCAATAGGCTAGCCCTCTATTACATGGAACTCAAACATAACAGCCGAAATGTGGGTGTCCTATAATGTACACCTCTGCCTGCCCCTTCGGGGGTTATATATTATTGTCTGTGCACATCACTAAAATGTGTATTAGAGGACGAGTAAATGAATCACGTCTCACAACAACAGAATTATGGTCTTGGTCTTTGATAAACTAACGAGACACCAGACGTCCCCAGCATATTGATACGAACTCCCTAACTCCAATAACGAAAACAAGCAAAGAAACAAAGAGTATCAAAGTAAAATCAAGTCGAATCCATCTTGTCACGTCTTCCAAACTTTATTGCGAATATTCCGACCGTTACATTTGCCGCCATTTTGTTATGAGTTGATATATCGCTCGCGTCAGCTGTTTATCATGACACGTCTCGGCGAAATTGCTTTACCCACTGTTTGAGTCGAAAACATTGACTTACCATACTTGGGTTTTTTTGTAAACAGTTTTTCATAAAGAAGATTCCATAATCTTATTTTAATAAAATATATTTTGTACCTGAAACTTTTTATTGTATCATGTCATAATATACAGGGTGTAACAGAAAGGGTGTAGTCATATGAAGGGATATGCTGCAGACCATCAAACTGAACAACTTTCTCCATGGGTCCAATATCGTAAATGCAAAAAAAATATTAGCTGTCCCATACATTTGGGTCGAGTAGGTAATGAAATTTAGTATAAAAAATGTAGAAGTAACATGCAATAGGTGGTATTCAACACGAAAGGATGGAAAAACACAGCCTTTTCCTCACTATGTTCGGCTTCCAGTCTGACAACAGGATGCAGCTGAATACTGACTGCCTATCTGGCGTCCACAACCCAGTCCCTGGGTAATAAGATACTTCTTGGTGAGAGTGGATGTCAGATTTTCGGGCTTTTTACAACTCATTCCGATTGTCAAAGATATAGGTATAAATGTCAGTCGATGACACCAAAGACTTTGAAAGAAACTATCATCAGGGGCAAATGGCTACTCATCCCTATTATCCTGTTATGATTCTGCTAAAGCGGCTATTTTAGGCCCCCAGAAACGATACATGATAATTAAAATATTTCTTAGTACCGCATGGTTCGTTACTTAAGTAATGACATATTCCTTACCTCTGCAACATAATATTAATATATGTATATTTAAGAATTTTGCGGTTTCTTACAAATTAGAGCAACATTGGTCCATTACCTTATGGTCCTAAATCTTTCAGCAGCCGTAAAAATCTCTTTCCCAGTACGATATTAAATCATTACACCCTCAAACACCCTAGTCATCGTATTACCATTCCGGGGCAGATTTGCGTACTACCCTCGACCCTACGAGTGACCCTAATCACCCTCTAATGGGTACCGACAACCCTTGATGCGAGGTCAACGGTACAAACACTCCTTGGGTGCCTCCTGAGGGAATTGGCTGAATTAATGTTTGTAGCCAACTGATTTGATTATTTGCCGTACTCTTGGAAGATGGGGAAGGACATAACATCACGCCTGTAATCCCTGAAAGGTTAGACAGAGTTGTACCTAACACATACACGTGGGTGTCATACACCCACGTTTTGCCAGTTATGTTCAAGTCTAGTCTAGCCTTTTGCCATCAACCGGGTACAAATCCATACTCTGTAACTGCTATTGAGAATTTCGCTAAAAAAAAAACCCAATAACACTTTACCCGACCTGGGAAACGAACCCAGGACCTCACGCTCAGTAGTCTTTCTTGTAACCCCTAGAACAACGAGGCATGGACTACGCGAAAATATGTTATCTAAGTAGTACAAGCCGTGTAATGTAAGTACAGAATTTCACTTCGCAAAAATGATGAACTTCCATACAGACTTTCATCCCTTAACTAACATTAATTTACCACGTATTCAGCTCACCTTCGCCATAATAATAATGAACTGTTGTGCAAAATTTCAATCTTTTAAACCCAGCCGATTAGCTGTGCGTGGTCTGTCAGTGAATGAATGAATGTTAATTATCAAGTAGATTACGTTTCATGCCCCGTTTCATTCAAGTTATGCTATAAAAGGAACATATACTGGGGCCAAGTAGATCTAATAAGTCCCTAAGGGCGGTTTTAGATTAGTGTTTTTTCGGCGCGTATAAAACGCTCGATTTTGGAAGCGCGTGTAGGTGCATTTACCACACGCGGTAAATATAAACTTGCATCATCATCTTCATCTTATTGCTACTGACTGAACCCATCGGTTACAAATACAACTGCGTATACGCGCGTTCGGATTTTAAAGGGCAAAATTTGGCGCGCGTGTAAACTCGTAAGCCGTTACGAGGTTATGCGCGATAAAAAACGCTAGTCTGAAACCGCTCTAAGTAGTCTCTTTCATTCGACTCTTTATTTAATTCCCGATGTCAAATGACAGCGAGCACGCAATTCTCCGAGTGTCTCTGATATTGGAAATGAGCCCGCCTCGCACACGAACGGCAGGGTCACTGATTTTTTTACTATTTCTTGGGTCAGTGGCCTTTTATAACATCTAAACTAGTTAGTACATGGTATATGGTACACACCTTCATATTTTTTTTGTGATTACAATGTTGGTCCCATACAGAAAGTTGTTCAGTTTGATGGCCTACCACATCCTTTATTATGACCACACGCGCTAATTATGGTTCCAAAATTATATTCACTGTACTTGTACAGTAGCATGGTCTAAGAGTTTTCTTTATTCAGTTTGTGTGTGACGCCTGCAAAGAAATCTCCCCGGTTCTTTGTTCACACAGCTAGTCAAAGGCTGCATCGAGCAAGTTAGGAGCTAAGTGGTTAATAGTGTTGCGTGCAATATCTAGCGGGAGTCGGTGTCGTCCTACACGAGATCTAGTTAGGAAATTCATTTCCTATTCAGCTGTGCTTCCTTTTGAACAACGATAGGTACTAGGATTTAAGGTCGAAAATTGTAGCAGTAATGTGTGCTGAAAGGTGGATTGAAATAGTCTAATCATACCTGTAATCTCCGATGGTTTTAGCAGATGTGTACAGTATAGTACATCTACATTTCGCTAGTTATGTTTTTAAATAAGGTCTTGACGGAACGGTGGCCATGGGACCTAAGAAACCAGGGCCGTCCAAAAGTGCGTTGGGTTGACGATATCGTCAAGATCGCGGGAAATGAATGTATAAGGGACGCACAGAGAAGAGTGGCAGAAGAAAGAGGAGGCTTATACCCAACAGCAGCGGGCTGAAATGATGATGATGATCTTTTTAAGACCATTGTAATAAGAGGCGAGCCTAATGACAACCACCGGGCATAAATTGAGACCTGGGCTGCTACTGCAAAAAACCCAACAACACTTTACCGGACCTGGTGGCCTACCATAACGTCTTAAAGCAGGAGTAATTCCAGTGTGGGAAAGAGATAGCGCTAGACAACCTGTATAGCTCTTAAGACGTCATAGTAACCCCTCTGTTCCACTGCGAGGATCGTGGAGGTCTGCCCCGCTTGGGCGGAGCACCGCCGTGTCCTCGTAGCGGCAATTGGCGGCGGCGATCTCTCGCGTCCGGACCTGGTCCAAGCCATGGTCCGCAGCGAAAGGGAATGGAAAGCCGTCAACTCCTTCTGCGAAGCAGTCATGCTAGTGAAGGAGGTGGTGGGACGTGAGAGGGAAAGAACCTCACCCAGCCACCGCGGGAGACGCCCTGGGCGTCGGGGGTCACGTGGTGGCTCCCGGCCACCGTAGGCTATATTATAGGCTAGCTCGCCGTCCGGCCGTCTTATGACGACAGGCCGTGTCGACGGCGCGTTTGTGTTCCACGCGCGCCTCAAAGAGATGTCAGCAACCGAGTAGGGGTCCGCATATGCCGAAGCTTGCCAGGGCTGCGGTACTGTTCGAAAGAGATACCCTGGAACACAAAGGGCAAAGAAGGAACATGGATGGCTTTTGGTCAGTACAAGTCTGACACTCCCTTCCGCTCCGCCCAGAGTGGGGGGGGGGGTCATTTGATAATTTCCCATCCGAAAAAAAAAACCCCCCTGGAAATCAAAGCCAGGCCCTGATCATGCTCAGCAAAATTATTAAATTTCAACCCATTCCATTCCACTTCTATAACACTATAACATACGAAGCCTAAACTTTACCCAACTTATGTCTTAACCCTATAACTGTAAACCTAGACATAGGTACCCTGAACTGACAATTAGAAAGTTAGTCGAGAGTGCGGTGTGTCGCGCTAGAACTGTCGATCTCCTGTCTGAAGTTAATATGCATCTTCAAAGTTAGGCCTGTCTTATTCGTTTACTTCATGGTTGACACCTGCTAAACCACTGGGTCTAAAAGCTTTGTTGTCGTACAAGAGTTATATATTTAACGAAGACGAGCACTGGAATTTTTGAGCATTAGAGGGGTTAACTAAGAGAACACGGGTTTTTTCTAATAAGTTTTCCGAAACAATCTTAGTTACTACCTTACGTGCTAAACACTTCTTATTTGGGTCGGCATTAATCAGAGCATCTATTTTTTTAAACTTTCATGAGTCTTAAGGGGTGCCTCACTAAAGTTAAAAAAGAAATAGATTTTCTTCTCAAAAATTCAAACGTGTTACATAGGTGTTACACATAATATGATGTCCATAATATTCTGCTGTTTCCAGCGTACAAATATTTCAAATAATTAATAAACCATACAATGTCGAGAATAAGGAAAACGTTGATTGGAATCAAGATTGATTTCGTAAAAAGGACTTCGGGATTTCCTACAGATTCAGAATGTATAACTCTTCAGTCACCTAGAGTGTAGAAAAGTTACTGCGTTTTGCCTAGCACAAATAAAAATAATTGATTTGCTTAAAATACAGGTGTTAGCAGTTGTTACAATTGGTGTTTTAGGCACAAACCATATTTTGCCGTTTTAGGACAGGCAAATATAATTTTATATTATTATATAATGGGTATTTAAGCGAAATATAACAAATATTTCCATAAGCTAGTACAACAAACTACTACTTTCAATTCTAGCACAGTGTGCCTCAGTTACTTAGCTCAGGCAATAGGACGTAGTTAGAAAGTTCATTTCCCATTGAGAAACGTTTCCTTTGTCGCACGAGTGTTCAAGACTTGTTCGTGAAAAGGTCAGCACTGGGGGGTTACTTATTATGATTTAAATGCTCAGCGGGAGTTCTGTGTCCGGTGCAGGCAAAGAGGTATTTATGGGGGTGAAACGGTAGTGCGATAAAGTAGAGGGGTTGATGTTGATTAGTTGTAGTAGCTGTTAATATGTGATTCTGAATTATAAAAACGGGCTGTGCTGTTCTGGCGGAATATAAAGTAACATGGGTACTTAGCTCATTCGATAAATATACCTATGAACCCCAAGACCTTTAAATACAAAATAAAAATAATTAGAATAAAATCAATCTAAAATAATAGGTATATGAGTACCTTTTTATTTTTATCGGATGGAAAATTATTAAATGACCCCTCCCCCCCACTCTGGGCGGAGCGGAAGGGAGTGTCAGACTTGTACTGAGTAAAAGCCATCCATGTTCCTTCTTTGCCCTTTGTGTTCCAGGGCCACGGTATCTCTTTCGAACGGTATTTTTTTTTAACAGTCCCGCAGCCCATATGAGTACCCTTAACGAAACCGAAAGGCACTTGTTCTCTACGTCATTGCGATCGTGTTTTTTTGTTCTAAACCACACCGGAACCCTCTAGTTACGGAGATACCTTTTAGGAGTCGTAGTTCCAACTTTTTCACAAGCTTTTAATGTTATAACTTTACTTTAAATACCTCCACGACCCCCGTACTATTCAATGCATCTATCAGCACAATGTTTTGAGTGCTTACATTGAGTCCTACCGTAAAAAATGATTTTACACCCTTAAAAAAAAAAGTCGTTTCCCAGCAATAATTCTTGCGTAGACTTACTTAGTTTGAAGTATAGAATACTTGTTCGACGGATTCGTGAAGGGTCCTTTTACATCCTGTATTTTTTTTTAATAGCTGCTTTTGATTTTTCATCACCTACGACTTTCATTCTTCATCATCATCATCATTTCAGCCGAAAGAAGTCCACTGCTGGACATAGGCCTCCCCCAAGTGTCGCCACATTGACCGGTCCCGTGCGTCTCGCATCCAGCGGATCCCTGCAACCTTTACCAGGTCATCGGTCCACCTGGGAGGCCTTCCAACGCAACGTCTTCCGATTCGCGGTCGCCACTCCAGAACTTTCGAGCCCCACCGGCCATCCGTTCTGCGAGCAATGTGCCCTGCCCACTGCCACTTAAGACGACTTCGACTGCGACTTTCATTAGTTTTCAGTAAATGTTACATATCAATAAGAGGTCCGTTTCACAATTACAGTGCTAGTATTAACTATTGTGTTGTAATAAACACTGTAATTACAACAAGAATACTTACCTACTACTATAATTCATGTCGACTATCGAGTCGACATTTCTATTATTTCCATTCGACTGAACAAAGGGTCTTGCAGCGTGGGTGGAAGATTCCAGAAACGATGAAGAATTTGCATTGTTTACGTTTATGTGGGAACTACTGGCATCATTGTCTCTGCTATTGGTTACATAGGAAAATTTATGATAGTTACAGTCACGAGGACCAATGTGTAAACACTTAACAACTTGAAAAAGTGTTTATGTGTGTGTATGTGTGTCAACATGAAATTTTAATAAGAACAGGAGTTCTGTTCTTATTAAAATTTCATGTTGTTAGGAACATACTATTTTGGAACTCATATTTTATGAAAAAGATCCTATCTCCAAGTTACATTCGTTACTTCTCGCGAAAATTGCTTTTAAATTTATTAAAGTGTATAGGTACATATTGGTGCTCGTGGATGTACCTATTGTCTATGAATGAGGAGCTCATGGCTAAAAACTAACAGCCGCTCGGTTACAGGTAGTCAGTGGCCCGACAGTCAGACAACCAGTCTTACCAAGGGGTATCATATTACCCAGGACTAACTGGGTTGTGGATGGCAGACAGGCAGTTGCTCCATGTAAAGTACTGGTACTCAGCTGCATCCGGTTAGACTGGAAGCCGACCCCAACATAGTTGGGAAAAGGCTAGGCAGATGATGAATAAAGATTCTGTCAAGGTGAATAACCAAAATCAAATGTGACTATGACAGTGGTCCATTGAGGCCTACTTGCACCGCAAATTGCAAAATGCGTTAAATGCTAACGTATTTAAAACATCGTTCTCTTTCTGTCTATTGTTTAAAGATGCCAGAAAAATAATAATGATTTAAATATTTAGTTAATAAACCATGTAAGTAAATTTTTGGCGGTTTTGACGTTTTGATGCCGTTTGTTAGAGAATCGAAAGACGCGTTGTTTCCAATCAGAAAACAGCAACGTCTCATCTAGTTTGAAGTGGACACAAATTAAAAGATGGTTTTGTACCTACCTAGGCCTAATTATGCAGTTATTTCACTCTCCTGTGAAATTGCTATTTTTTGTCTTACGTAATTGTTTTACTTCACCGACGATTTGTTGTGTAGGTGGGCCGGGCCTAATATAATTATTCTCTTGTAGCCCACTGTCCCATGTTTACCAAAATCTTTATGAACAACAAGCTAATTTAAAACTAATGATAAGTTAATAAATATATATAGCCAAGAGCCTCGACGAACATCTTTCGAGGCTCTCCTCAGGCGGTTGGATCAAGGTCCTGATTCAGAAGGCAGTACTCCTCGATACGGCTCGCATTGTGAGGAGGTTCCTGTGTCTGGAGCCCTAACCACCGGTAGCTTGGACCCTGCTCCCGATACCGGCGGACCACTATTTTTTATATTTTTAAATGTTTTTATTATATTGTTTTATATTAGAATATTAACGTCAACGGTAAATAACGTCTCACATATTTTCTGAATAATTAAATAAGTTAATAAAGTACCTCGTATTGTCTGAGCAACCACTAAAAACTGAAAACACGTAAGTGAATCTCCGTATTTTCCAAAATAATAGCTCAGGTGTTACTAAAACCAAACCTCCAACTATGAGGCAATTACTCCGACAAGCAACGATCCTGTCTGAAGGCAAATTGCGGTACTAATAAGCTTACCGAACAAATTGGAGTTGCCAGAACGTCTTCATCATCAGAACGATCCTATATGATCCTTAGTTAACGAGAGCAGGAGGAATTCAATTTGAATTATGCACGACTTAAATAATAGTGGGGCTTGTGCTCGCAATGGAGGCTCGTGAATTTATGGAGAGATTTTGTGAGTGAGCTTACCCAGTTTGTGAAGGTTTTGAATAATTTGAAGAAAGCTTTGGATTTATTTAGCCGAGATATTTTTTGGCAGTCGCAAAGTTTCATAATTTTATTATAGGATTGATAACGTGAATCCTTCTCTGTAGGTTTTTTATGAGTATAAAAAAAGCTATCTAAAAAGCTACAAAGATCTTTTTGGCGCTCGAATGACATTGCTATCAATGGGGTCCCCTCTGTTGGTAATCATCTCTTGAATTGTTTTATGAAATGTACATTACCTACAGCCGCCATCTTGCTTGACAAGATGGCGGCTTTAGTTCTGCTTTTGATAATCCGTTATATTTACTTTGTTAGTGTCTTGGCAAAACAGGTTTTTTTCTAATATTTTCAGCTACATACAATTTAGAGAGCATTTTTCTTGTAAATTTAAATTTTTCCTATTAATCTGAACTTTATACTGAATTACCTCAATTCACCTGAAAATATAACCTGAAAAATTCCTATAACCACTGTATTTCAGCCTTCAGTTAAACTCTATTAACATAATCTGTGTCTGTTGTTACAGGACGGCGACGTCGTCGAGCTGTGCCAAGTCAGTGACGTCAGATCCGGGGGAGTGCCTAAGGTAACGTTGTTAATGTTATAATTAATCTAAGTGAAAGATTATGTTAAGGTATTTGTGTGAAGATGGGATGAATTTTGATCAGGGGGTTACTATGGCGTCTTAAACCAGGAGTAATTCCAGTGTGGGAAAGAGATGGCGCTAGACGACCTGTATAGGTCAGTATTTTTCCCACACAGGAATTACTACTGCTTTAAGATCATCATGGTAGGCCACCTGGTTTGGAATAGGAAAAAGGCTAATAAAAGACCAGATAAATGAAAACGAAATAGGCTAACAAAAAAAAATGAAATTGTCCGTAAATATTTGTATGAAATTATAAGCAGAAAAGTCAAAAAAGGGCAGAAAACGACGTAAGTATTTCCAAAATCGAAAAAACGGTCGGTCGGTCAGTCGGTCGGACGGTCGGACAGTCGGTTGGTCGGTCGGTTTGGTTTTTCGGAATCGGAAATAGGTGTGTGGAGTGCTCATTTTATTACTGGTACTGAAATCGATCAGTAAACCGGATAATGATGACATTAACAGCTCTTAAACGCGGTTTAGTTACGCGTTCTAATTGCACTCAGTTTAATTGTGAAACTCGCCCTCAATAAATTATAGTTATTTGACAAAAATATACGTCGTGGTCGCAATTTTAGGATGTGTTTGGATTTCGGATAAGATACTAGATGAATTTAAGTTGAATATTGAGTTTAGATTAACCCATAAAATATCCCCGGATATTGTGCTAATGAATGTATGTAAAAAATTCGCAAACAATTTTCCCTCGGCTAACAGCATAACAATACATCAATTTACAGGGTGGAAGCAAGCACATACAGTTTCCTCGTATTCAGTACATCATTGTCAACCCCCCCAGATATAAATTTTTCATTGGAAATAAAAAAAAAAACAGCTATTTCCTACAAAAGTGCAACACCTACACGGTCAAAATGCGTGGAATAGCAATTTTTTTTAAAATTACCGCTGACTTTCTATTTTCAGAAAGATGTAGGTACTGAATACGTGGTAACCGTCTGTACGTCGGTGTCTCTTCCACCCTGAATTTAATTCCCCTAAAAACAATATGATACCCGAGCCTAAAACGCGTGAAAACACTGTAGTTCCACGCTCACAAACATTGTAGGTAAATATTGGCGAAACGACCGCGTAACGTCCTGACGTCATAGAATGATCTAACCGCTCGGCCACGACCTACACGTTTACGCGCCACGCGTGTCACGTTGTTGCTCAGAGCATGCCACGAGTAGGTATTCGACGACCTGCGGCGCGACATGCGACGTGACGGTACTCACGCTAAGGAAACAAGTGTCGTTTGACCTAAGTCGCGTCGCAAATAGGGAAACCATTCTCCCGCATTTGTTTGCACATGTTCCAAGCTTTCTCTCCCGACTTTTGGACTCTGTCTGGCCTTGTCATTACTTCTGTTTTTATAACAAAAGTCATAATTTTGTATTTATCTGTGGGCCTCCACAGATAAATACAAATGTAATTACCAATTTAGTTATACAGAGTGGGTAAAAAATCGTGGATCAAACGAAACAGGGCGATAGCACCTGATAGTTGGTGTTACAAATTATTGTTATTCCTGTATATTATTTTTATTATAATGTTATTAGTTTGTAAGACTTCTTAAAATGTAAAAAACAAATATAAAATAATAAAATGTCCGGACTTAATGCATATGTCCGGCTTTTAGTCAGAAATTTTCAGATTTAGAACTGGTAACCCTAGTAGCAGGTCGCATCGAATAAGGTCGCGAACAGGGCGTTAAAGGTAATGTTTTAGTTGACCGAGGGCGTTTTACCAAATGAAATGAGTCGGAAATGGAACCAAAACAACAGAACGATTCTCTAGGGACAAGATCTTCGGGGAAGTGATTCATTTAGAACCGAGTCCAGGAAGTAAAAGGTTGTTCGAAATAACATTCAATTCGTGAAAAAAGGTTTTAGGTATATCAGTAGTGGTATGAAAATAGGCTTTTAGGAAGTAGACGTATTTGGATTCTATGGCGAGATGCAAAAACTGTGGCGACTTGCTCAATACGGCGAATTGAATTGAGTGTCATGGCGCAATTTGGGACAACCTTATATCCAGCAATGGGCTCTAATCTGAACTCTTTTAGACCAAAGTGATTGATTGATCAATCCTCTGATTTATGATTTATTTGCCAATAATAATATAGCCTCACATATGCAATGCAAATTAGTTTCTTATTTAAAGTTTTGTTTTTTCCTCCCAGGACTCAAAACTGAGTATGAACCTGGTGAACAAACACGGCGAGAATCTAGAGGAGAAGTCTTTGACGATCTGTAGCGGTACAGACTACATCAACATCAACTACCAACACGTGGTGTGTCCTGATGCTGCTACCGCCAAGGTCAGTTTGAACCGGATCTAACCAGCTTTACCTAGATTAAAATGGATATTAGCTGACTCTTTAGGGTCACTGTTAAAACACTTTTGCAGTTTTATTTTTCTCATTAAAACTTCAAGGATTTAAATCAAGCAACGCAATAACAGGCCTTTCCAAAAAATCATCAACACTGGCCTACATTTGCCCACTACTGCACTCTTGCCTCACTGAAAGTGCACAAAATTACCCACTACGAGGCATCAACATTGCTTTTCACGAGGCAGACTAATTCAAATGACGTCATACTTTTTTTGAATTGTTCTAAAAATAATCGATGTATTTCCAAAAAGGTATGGTTGCAAGGACTCAGGAGGATCACCCACAATGTGAAAGCGAACAACGTCTGTCCCATGACATGTCTAAAGAAGCAGTAAGTTCATAGCAAAGCTTACGAGGCATGGCTTCAATAGACTTGGATTCACGGCGATTTTAATATAATTATTAATGTTGTGGTATCAGTGTTGGTGACTATTTTAGAAATACTGCTTTATTTTTTGCCTCGGATTGATCAAGACAACCGTATACCGAAAATGATTTTTTTTTGCTAAAATGAATCATGTCAGTTAGACTTAAAATGTCAAAAGTAATAATTGCTATTTCCGAGTCAGCGAAAATAAGGCAGTGACAGAGGCTTTGAAGCAAGTTGGGCGCTTTTTGGAATACTAAACGACCATGTTGCACTGCAGTAACAGTTAAAGGCAGGAAAGCGCTGTCATAAAGCTTACGCTGGACAGTTAATGCGCTTTAAGCTGATTTGTAATATGACCTCCTTACCTACTAACAGAGAGTTCAGTAAAATGCACGTCTATTTTGATGGCATTTTCGACTTGCTTTGAAGCTTCCTTAAATATTCTGTTGTGATTATTATTTTCGTGTCGATGTGAATGACTTGTGAACTTTTCAAGGTGACTTCTAATGATAAAAACAGTTCAATAAATCATTGAACAATAATATTTGGACAAAACCTATGATTTAGGTATTGAACTTTGCAACATTTTACTGTCTTTCGAGTTTATTTAATTTTTGAACGAAGTTGTAATGTTACTAATTGTTTTCAATCTTCGTTACTGGATTGTCAAAGTTTTATATTTATGATGTGGATTAGACTAATAAATTCTTGAGTTAATAAATTCTCTTTCAATTAGGCTAAAATTATGAAGAATGCTTTCAAAGAAATCTTGTAAACCGTCTCTTAAAGTGATGGATATGAGATGCTTACTTAAAAGTTTGGACAGACCGTTGCGCGTTGTTGCTCGAACTTTTCACAGAATTTCGTCGAATTCTTTTAAAAAAGAAATATGGCGGTTACGCTTTCATACGAAAGCCTTCCTCCAGGTACGTAGTGTTTGAAATTCTTTTGAGGACTTATACTTAATGTAATAAATCATTGATAGATAGTCGATAAACAAACAATGCATTTGTTTGAAAGTTCATGTAGTTCATTGTCCAGTAGACAATTACATATTTAATTTAGACTAGACAAGACAAAACCGCCTATGGCGTGATTCAACAGTAGGTCTCATTCTAGCACTTGACCTTAAAGAGTCCAACGAAGACTAGTCTAAGTAAAGTAAGTCTGCCCGGAGAATCACTAAAGACATTAACACAAGCCATAAAAAAGTTATCTCGACTTGTAAAAGATTCTTAAATCTTCATATTTTCATAGTTGCTCCATTTAAAATACTTAGCCGGGAAAAATGTAAAAGCAGTTGATGTTTTTTAAAGAAACCCCTGGAAAGTGCACAAGTTATTCTGCACGAGGTTCTGCATGCTCATTCGTTCATTCGCTTTCTTTGTCAAAGGCATGGAAAGAGGCTATTCGGGAGATTTTCCACAACAACAAAATTAGCAACACCTGCCCCCGGACCAACCTTATGAAACAGTACGTAGTTCTTATCATTTGCTTTTTACTAATTAGTTTTTAAGTTAATTGGTGACTTTTGGTGTGTATTTTGATGTGTTTTTTTTTTCATTTGTCTGTAGTAACAGGCAATGATGTTATTATAAAAAAAATTGAGTTTTTTTTTTGAAATTCGAACTCTTCAGCACTGGTCGAAAACTTTAGCTCCATCAGTGATTACTACTGTATTTATCTGATAAACATTTCATGTAACGCATTCATTTGTTTTTTTATTTACTTGTTTTCTGATCGGTCCTGTTTTTTAATCGAATTGTTTGAATTTGGAACAACTTTTCTGACGCTTTGCCTTCGCTGATATTTTAACGTTGTGTCACTTTTTTATAGGAATGATTACAGTCTTTCAGTTATACGCTGATGTATAACTGAAAGACTGTAACCCCGTAGCATGACCACCGTAGACAAGGATTTCTTTGACGGAAGAATCGACAAAATGACAGATTGTGTCGACACAATGACAGATTTCTTTGCACTATCTGTCATTTTGTCGATTCTTCCGCCAAATAAATCCTTGTGTACGGTAGTCACGCTACGAGGGCTGATTTTGTTTTACTGTCAAAATTACAAATATTTTTGTTGCCGTTACAATAAAGTTGCCGTTGGTTTGTTGCTGTCATAGGAAAAAATAAAAGTGGAATAATCGAAGATTACTTATTACCTTGATTTTTACTTATTAATCACACAAGCTCTTTGCACATGACCGTAAAGACCTACCTAAACACAAATTCTATCCACTATTACATGTATTTCAGTAGATAAAGTGAACTGTAGCCAACCTAACGTGTGCAACAAAAGCAAACAGACTAGACTGTTTGACTAATGAAGCCCACATCTTGTGGATAGACCTTTGACTCAATGTCTTGTCAACTGACGGACAGATAAAGATGGTCTTAGTACGTACTTCGTTTATGTAAATACAGGGTAAAGGTTATATTATGGTCAATAAGCGTTCTTGTGTTGTTGAATTTTGAATACGATCCTGATATATCAACTTTTTCCCGGCCTTTTGTTTTACGATGAAGGACTACCTATAAAATTAAAAAGATTCTGCGGACTCGAAAGTCGTTGTCCGGTGCAATCGGATACTGAGTTATGATTTTCAGTTCTTTTTCCAGAATTTTCTAAACTGCTTTTCTTTCCTTAAAAAACCCTATTTGGTCTATTATTAGATACTAACAAAATAAAATAATGTAACAATCTTTATCTCGAAACTACAGGAAGTCATGGGGAGAGGCCTTTGCCCAGCAGTGGGATGACGCAGGCTAACAGTACAGACCTATCAGTAACAATCATCAATAAGTATTTTAAAACTCCTGTTTGAACACATGGATATTTTCAGTAGCTACACGTGTTCTATAATTGAATAATTTGAATAACAAATCCACCGATAGGATGTGCGAGGAATTTTTATGAAAAAAAAAACCTGTATTATAAGACTATCCTCGGAACCTAATTTTTCAGTTGATGGTGATAGGCTTGCCCCCTATTACATAGGACTTCAAAAACACTGAGAGAGATGTGGGTGTATCCACTTTAGACACACTTCTGCCTAAAGCTTTTGGAATTACAAGCATGATGTTATGTTTATGTTATGATAGTATCCTTGTGAATAAAAAAGGTAGGTAGGTACTATGCTTGGACAAACAATTAATACACGACAAAAACAACTAAGTAATTGTGAAGATTAAACACGCAACGTGTAATTGTTGGAATTACAAAGATCGACGAATCGTTAGATTGCCTGACCACGTCAAAATATGGTCACGTTTCTCTTTTGTTGACATATGAATGTTGATGTTGCGTTTTTGCACGGCATTTGGCAATAGCGGCCACTGCCCTTTCGCTAATATCTCTTGACATGAACCAAAACAATAAACAATGCTAGTTTTTCTTTGGTAAACTTTGCTGAGGAACACGATCGACGTCGGTTCAGAGAATTGAAAATATTATTATCCTTTACCATCTAGTTAAATTGTTTGCAACAAGCACAATCAGTATTATCCATAGATATCAATAAATTCTTATAATTACGAAAGTATTTATAAGTATTTTTAATTTTAAAATTTTTAAATCAACGCGCGCTCGTACTAGGGCCTCAGGAAGTTAAAAGAACTTTAATAAAATAAACTTAGGTGGGTCAATGACCAATTTTGCCATGCTAAAACGCAACTACTATAGTAGTAGGTACCTATCTTCGTAAGTCATGCTGAAAATTGTATCTATCAGCCCATTCGGGTTGTTTACGCACAAGTTCTCATTGGACCCTTTGTCGTACAACTTAAGTACGGCGAATAAAAAGAATTATTTTCGTACCTTATTTTGAAATATCTCACAAACTCACAAGTAAGCTGATAACTATTTTAAAACTTCATTTATTTCAACAAATATTTATGGTGGAAAAACCACATCAAAAGCGTCCGTATTTACTCCAATCTGAGGTAAAATCAGGAGCAAAGAGAATCAATAAGGCCCCGCTCCTGCGACCACAACGACCATTATTTTAAAAACTTAAGAATATCATTCAGCTGCCCTTATCCCGATTCATTTGGGGTCGGCGCAGCATGTCTTCTTCGTCCATACTTCTCTATTACTCATCTCATCAGACACCTCCTTCTTGCCATATCATTCTTTACACAGTCTACCCATCGTTTCTTTGGTCTTCCTCTACTCATATACCCATCCACATTCATACTCAAAAACTTAAGAACGTGGTAAGTTTATTGTTTTAGTTTTGATGCACAAATACACTTTATATTTGTTTCAAAATAATATTTATGGGCGAATTTTACCGATGAAATGAGTTCATGAGCTGTCAATGTCACCATTGCTAAAGAATATTGCCAATGACGGCAGTTGAACGCGGTTTAGATGGGTTGATCGCGTTCAGCTTCAATAGTGATACTCCCCCTGAGTAAGGTATATTTTAATCAAGATTAAGTTTGAGGAAAGATATAGCGGAGGCCTTTTCCCAGCTGAGGGACATACAGGATGTAACGAGAGCCTTAACGAAACCGTCAACCACGCATTCTGTAACTTTTAATCTTACTTTCATATAAGTTTCATCAAACTAAATAACTTTACGCTAAAATTATTGCTGGGAATCGTGCGTCGAGAACAAGTGCCTTTCGGCTTCGAAAAGGGTCTTGTTACACACTTTATGAAGCATAATTAAAAAAAAAATGTTCTAAATAGCATTTTGAAACCGAATCTAAGTACAGTCGGATGGGTAGTCGGTAATATTAGTCCTACGTTAAAAGAAAGGGCCTCTCCTCATAAAAATAGCCTGAACAAAAGCCACTGACCATCACGCTCGTGTTGGCGGTTCGACCCTTACGTCCAGTACCTAAAATGTCTTCAGAAAGGTTAACTAAACCAAAAATAATATATAATAGTTTCCTGCAAATCTAACAGAAGAATAGAAAATCAAAAGATAATATAATCAAAGTAACATAAACAGAGACTTAATGCGAACGAACCTTTATACCAATTCTGCGAAAATAAAAAGATTTCGAAGTATTGATACTCTCCCTTTTGAAGAGGAAAATAAATAAAATAAACTTGTTTGATCCATGTTAAAGCCTGAAAACTAAGAAGTCCTCAACTTCCCTAGCACCTTTGACATTTAATCTGTCCGAACCATGTTAGAGTAAGCGACATATCTATCTTCACATAGCTACTTAGATGCAGGATATTACACTCGCCAACGTCGAAGAACAAATATTAATATCTCACACGTCGCCACGTCTTGCCGTCAGAGATTCGACTTCTTTTAAATCAATTTAATATCAAGTTGAACGAAAGCACTTTTTGCTATCCAGGCAGCCTGGTGCCAGGATATTGAAGATGACGTTTTTCTAAGTAATAAGCAGCCTTGTACTTCTTTTCTTCAAACGTTGTATCAGCACGACCTCATCATCAAACTCAAAGCATTTATTTTAAATAGACCCCTGGACAGGCACTTTTGCATAGTCAAAAATAAGCTACCTACAGACCAGCCAGCATAATAACTGTGAATGGACTGTAGTTGCCTATTCCAAAATCGTAGATCTCATAGAGAAGAATGGGCAAGATACTTCATGGACTCTGTCTATCATGCATCGTTGGCAGCCTTGTTATTCTTTTTATCGTGAGTCGTGAGCGTGATATGCTTCCCTGGTTTGATCAAGTATTATCCGGCTCTTTTCCGCAGTCCTTTGTAGACCGTAAGTAGCCGTTGGAGCATATACCCCTCTGACTGTTAATCTGCCTACAATTCTGCCGCTGCTTTATATTATCAGTAGCCAGTAGCTGGGTGATTACCATTTAAAAGCTACGTTAGACGAACTAAGAATAACCTAAGTAAAGTCGTCTCTGCCGATCTAGATGCCACGATGAATAAATTTAAAGATTTTAAACCCCATTGCTTTTTTCTTTTTCCACCATCTGAATGTCATCGACCCCTAGTAGATTTCACAAGCCTAACTTAACTTTGAGTGATCTTTAACTGTTCGTTGGATCACAAGGTTAGTGAAGCGGAAGACTTTCATTCAAAACACTCCCCTAATGGTTTTGAACTCGCTAACGAGCGCTTTTGGATGATTTGGTGATCCATTAGAGCAAAAAAATCGCTGATAAAATGATGGGGAATGAAGTTACAAAATGAACTGATTGGAGTGAAAATAGATGTCGAAATGGTTTTTAAAAGACAACAATAAGAAAAAGATAAAGGAATTTGTAGCATTTATTATTAAAAAAAAAAGAATGAACGCTAAGAATTCCTCCTGTGTCGTGGGTGAGTTTACAAACATTACTAAACAGCCAGACTCAGAACAACTACCTGCAGGTCATACGAATATTTGAAAGAAAGTAGCTAGTATAGTACAGATTTTTATCCCCGTTCATTCTCTCGCAAACGTTCTCGAACACTTTCACTGCTAGAACACAGGCCAGTGTGAGTTGGTGGATGTCATATATCTTCAAATCTCAGTTCTAGAACAAGAAGGTTATGGCACGATGTTTCTCTTCACCGTCCTGAAAGCAGTAGTAACACAAATAAATGACACTGTGCAAATGCTTACCTATGTTTGCGGAGAGACGATTTGCGATATGGATAGTGTTGATGGAGATGGAGAGGAGGACCAAGGAAACGATGGATGGATTGCGTGAGGACTGATATGAAAGAAAAAGGAGTAAATAATAGTTTGACGGTTGACGAAGGAGAATGGAAGAAAAGACGCGTTGCGCCGACCCCAAGTAACATAGGACAACCACATGAAGATGATTAAGTGACTTACAACTCGTAAGTCGTGGCTGACATTGGGCCCCCAGAACTCCTTCAGCTCGGTCACATGTCATCATAAAATCAAGTTAAGACCACTACTAACTTTAACAGAATCCATAACAACTAATCTTAACTTATCAACCAAGATTATCATTAAACCAGCTGACGTCATTAAACGCTGCTTTACGACGCATTGTGTCCGTTAAGTAGCAACTTTAACTTCGGCTTGGCAACTTGCCAGTGGCCAGTTCAAAGGTGGCACACTATTCATGGCGCCTTGAACTGTCTAGATGTTTTCAGACAAAGATTTAAATCTTAGATATGCGCTTTCCGTGCTTACCGCTCGGACACGAGTCGCTGCGACGCTACTTACGAAGAAGAGATGCTAAAGAAACTAGTAAGAAACGCGCGTGTAGCTGAGTCTCAAAATGAAAATGAATGATGTTAACCAAGATCTTGTAAAATTATTTTGATTTAAAAGGGCGTCTATGGAGTTTCTTGCCCATTCTTCTCCAGAGATATCTACAGTTTGGAATGGGCAACTACAGTACTTTCACAAGTTATTATGTCTTGTGACCGGGACTGTATCTTCAGCTTTGTATTTAACATTCAAAAGTGCCTGTAAGAGTCTAATTCAAATACATGCTTTGAGTTTCAGTGCTGAGTTTCTGAAGGAACCTTTAGGTCTAACAAAAAAGTGTTCGCATCTGAGAAGAGTGAGCTCAGATAAATCGCATGGAATGATAGATACGACTTTCAGTATGAATGAGCGAGACATTACTATTCAAATGTCATTGTCAACGAAACACAAACGTGATCATTTTTTGACGGAGTAGAACTAATCTAACGTTATACATTTTTGCTCTCATCCATGTTTTTCTGGTCATAAACTTTGGTTCATTTCGAAGGCTAGTAGGATGACAAAATAGAGCTGTAGGTACCATGTTTTTAGGCTTGTGAAAAATAAACATCAATTTAGGGTTCAATAGTGGAACAATGAAGGAACCCAGAAAATTGAAAACACGTATATTATCCTTTAAGGAATATGAAGAACGGGCTGTCAAGTTCCCCCATAGAAAAGGGAGGTTCCTCCGACCAAACGGGTGCTAAGTCTAGTAGGCTACTTACTGCCCGGTAGTTATTGTCGGGGTTTTCTATAAGGTTATTCTCTATCTATTAAGGTTAAACACTGTTTTAAGCTTTCTTGGTTTACAACTAAACTTATATTGTCACTTACGGGATATCCACCTCCAGCATTCTCCACTCCAGTCAACCCGCGACCATGACCTTCAGAAACTCAGCACTGAATGCTGAGTTTCTGAAGGAACCTTTAGGTCTAACAAAAAAGTGTTCGCATCTGAGAAGAGTGAGCTCAGATAAATCGCATGGAATGATAGATACGACTTTCAGTATGAATGAGCGAGACATTACTATTCAAATGTCATTGTCAACGAAACACAAACGTGATCATTTTTTGACGGAGTAGAACTAATCTAACGTTATACATTTTTGCTCTCATCCATGTTTTTCTGGTCATAAACTTTGGTTCATTTCGAAGGCTAGTAGGATGACAAAATAGAGCTGTAGGTACCATGTTTTTAGGCTTGTGAAAAATAAACATCAATTTAGGGTTCAATAGTGGAACAATGAAGGAACCCAGAAAATTGAAAACACGTATATTATCCTTTAAGGAATATGAAGAACGGGCTGTCAAGTTCCCCCATAGAAAAGGGAGGTTCCTCCGACCAAACGGGTGCTAAGTCTAGTAGGCTACTTACTGCCCGGTAGTTATTGTCGGGGTTTTCTATAAGGTTATTCTCTATCTATTAAGGTTAAACACTGTTTTAAGCTTTCTTGGTTTACAACTAAACTTATATTGTCACTTACGGGATATCCACCTCCAGCATTCTCCACTCCAGTCAACCCGCGACCATGGCGCTTGCAACAGCGTCGAAATATCGGGAGCTCAAAATAATGAACACTCACGGAAGATATCCCGTAAGTGACAGTATAAGTACTATTATGGTTATTCTGTATTAATAAGTCGCGAATATCTTTAATAGCGCGATTAAGAATTTTGATGGGAGTTCTTCATTTGTGTCAAAGATGGCGCTGTAGCACTTTAGGTATTCTTTGGCCTACAAATAAACAATATCGGGAAAATACAGGCAGTGCTACCTACCGATTACGATAATTATTGTTTTAGGTAGCCATTGTCTGGGTACACTACCTACAATTAAGTTACAGCAATTGACTCACACAAATGACACAAAAATAGTAAGTGTCCTACATGTGTTTCCTGTTTATATTTAGGTATATGAAGAAGACGAAGAAGTCTTTGCTCTGTAGGTAGGTATTACGGGATTTTACCTACGAGTAATTTGAATAGTAACTACATAATACGACATCGTAGGTACTTTAGGTACTAAAAAAAATTTTTAATATTTTATACGCAAACCCTGCGTAGGGAACATAGCTGTTTTTGACATGGAAAGAAAAATTCCAGTGCGAGCAGGGTTTGAACCTGCGACCTTCCAATTCAGTACACCGGACCGTCACCGTAAGACGTTATTAATGGAACGAAAATTTCGAGATCTGTGAGCGGGGTGCGATGGTCTAGTTGGTTAAGACATCCGGTGTACTGAATCGGAAGGTCGCAGGTTCAAACCCTGCTCGCACTGGAATTTTTCTTTCCATGTCAAAAACAACAAAAAAAAATGTTTTTAAGTCCCATGTAGGTAATAAGTAGCGAGCTTATTGTCATCAACCAGGCATAAATTCAGACTGGGTTGCTGGGTCTGAATTCCTGATGGAAAAACTCAATGACACACTAACTAATTTTATAATGGTAAAATACGGGGTGGAAGGCGGTGTCCCTTCCACCCCGTATTACCGTAATAACCTATGTAAAATTTCTATGTAGTGGGCTCAGAATGATGTACTGAATAGGTACGTGGTAACCGTTTTCGCGTCTGTGACCCTTCCATCCTGTGTATCCTTGTATCCTGTGTCCAGTGTTATTGGGTTTATAATAAACAATATAAAATTATTTAACAAATAATTATTATATCTAAATAACCAGTAAGGTATTCGCAATATACCTACACCAGTTAAATTATAATTATTTACGGAACCTACCTACTTCGAATTTTTTCACGTCACTTCTTTAGGTTGTCTCATTTTCCCTCGTATTTTGTGGCGCAAAAGAAAGACATTGCCTGTTCAATGTGGCGTGTTCTCTGTTCAGACTCAACTGGGTGGAACATGGCTTAATGACCCCCGTCCGTGATGATAATGGCTGGCTGTTACTTACTTGTATTTAGACGACTAAAGTGAAATGTAGGTTATATTTTAGAGATGGTAAATCGCTTACCCAGTAGATATGGTAAAAGTGCCAACAACGGTTTAAAGTTACACAGACTTTTTCTCTATAAATAAGGAATTAGCTTAATTACAGTTTTGTGAAGACCCTCTTTGACTGATTAATGAGTTAACAAAATATTAAAGCTTTCATAAATTAGGTACAGACGGCACATCAAGCTATCCGAAACTGTAATTTTTTTCCAATCAATCTTGAAACTAATGCTTTAGCGATAAAGTTGAAAATCTATTAAAGAAATTTGACAGATTGTAGTAGCTTGATGTGCTATAAATAAGGAATTAGCTTAATTACAATTTTGTGAAGACCCTCTTTGACTGATTATTGAGTTAACAAAATATTAAAGCTTTCATAAATTAGGTACAGACGGCACATCAAGCTACCCGAAACTGTAATTTTTTTCCAATCAATCTTGAAACTAATGCTTTAGCGATAAAGTTGAAAATCTATTAAAGAAATTTGACAGATTGTAGTAGCTTGATGTGCTATAAATAAGGAATTAGCTTAATTACAGTTTTGTAAAAACCCTCTTTGACTGATTAATGAGTTAACAAAATATTAAAGCTTTCATAAATTAGGTACAGACGGCACATCAAGCTACCCGAAACTGTAATTTTTTTCCAATCAATCTTGAAACTAATGCTTTAGCGATAAAGTTGAAAATCTATTAAAGAAATTTGACAGATTGTAGTAGCTTGATGTGCTATAAATAAGGAATTAGCTTAATTACAGTTTTGTAAAAACCCTCTTTGACTGATTAATGAGTTAACAAAATATTAAAGCTTTCATAAATTAGGTACAGACGGCACATCAAGCTACCCGAAACTGTAAATTTTTTCCAATCAATCTTGAAACTAATGCTTTAGCGATAAAGTTGAAAATCTATTAAAGAAATTTGACAGATTGTAGTAGCTTGATGTGCTGAATTCGTGGTATGGTAACCGTTTGTGCGTCGGTGTCACTTACACCCTGTATGTATTATCGGAAATCGAAAAAAAATCGAGAAAACCACAATTAATCTTCCATGCTCACTTTCACAAAAATTGAAGCAAAAACATCTAACGACACAACACATAATGAAAGTTTTTCTCACAGACCCTTCCAAAAATAATCGCCATTTCATAATTCACTCACACCCAGCTGCCGGTGAGGTACAACACTAATATATTAAATAGTGCTGTCCTACTTAGCCAAGTTTTGACGTAGGTTACAGCCACCCACGTCGTTTGTCGACGGGGATACATGGATAAAATATATTACCTACAAGGCAGCCTTGTTTTAGATGTCTCTAGAAAATGGAACTCATTATATTTAGGTAAATTAAATTGTTAATGTGTGATTTTTGTTGTGTACCCAGAGAAATAGTGACAAGACCCCATACAGGCGAAAAAAAGTGTTCAGATACACTTAGGTAGATAAAAGGAGCTTATAGACCGACCGCTTTAATCAGTCCTCGAGAAGATATCAATTTAAATGGAATATTCTGAAGGTTGATCACGTATTGGTTCAATTAGTATCGTAATACCTACGTGGATTATGGTTATTTTAAAGCAACTAACCTGTGGGATATTGCTAGGACTTTGTGGACGCTTAATGTGGCTTTGATGGGGCAAAGCGGACTCATTAAAGCGGTCGGTCTATTGTTGATAGGATAAAACCCAAGGTGGATGATTTTTTTTTATTGCAGACACACTGTACAAAGAGTTTTCTCAAACATCACATTTAAACTGCTTGCTTGATAACATTTATTACGGAAATGCAAAACTGGCACTCAATTTACCAGTGTACAATCAGCTTAAAGGCACAATTACCAAGGCAACCGGAACAGCAAACTACACCACACCACAGCTGGTTCCTATGTTGTTCAACGAAAATGGCGTGTTCAAGTAACTTGCACAGGTGGTAAATCAGCAATCAGTCGAATTGATAAACTCCTCCTTTTTCAACATAACATCACGCCTGTAATCCCCGAAGGGTAATAGGCTGAGGTGCACCTAATAGTAGGTACACCACACTTCCCAAGTTATGTTTAAGTCCCATGTAATAGCGAGCGAGCCTAATGCCTCCTTTTTCAATTGAATTGAAAATGTAGGTTACCCTTTTTAATAATTAATAAAACACTTTTACACTAATAAAATAAAAAGGTTCCCACCTCGACTCCACCTAGATTCGAGGAACTTGCACTCATATAGATTGGGCAGTGCCATTCTGCAAATTAACTTCCCAACCGTAATTTTCCGGATTTAATACCACTTAACGAAGATATAAATTATGCAGAATGGCCCTCTATGATTTACTGCTATAGAAGGAGGAATTACCTAAATGATTTATGATTATTAAATGGAGGATGATACAAGCTTTTAGCGCTAACCTGGGGGTAATTCTGTTAAGTGAATGTTTCAGGGTTTTGACTTAATTTGTGTTCGTGTAGCTCGTTTAGTTGAAGCGATTTGATTTTTTACGATTCCAATCATATTAAGGCAGTTTCCATACGGCCCATACCTACGTATGGGCCGTATGGAAACTCTAGGTAGGTATAGTCATGGCTGTAGCGATCATTGACCGACCTACAGTTTTAAACGATCTTCAATTAGAAAAAAATCATGCGATACAGCCCGCTGACAGTCAGACGGTCAGATGGACGGACAGCAGAGGGTCCCGTTGGTTACCCTTCGGGTACGGAACTCTAAAAACGAAAATAAAGCCTTAGGGATCTCGCGCACTACGCGGCCACGACCACAACTTGTCGCATGACCGGCCGCAGAACTAATCGGACGACCGGTCGGGCGACCAAACTTTCTACCTGCACGCGTAGCATGCCTATCATTTTGTCGATTCCTCCGTCGACAAAATCCGTTTCTACGGCAGTCATGCTAGCGTGTTAGTCGAATCTTCTGCGGCCTAAAGTCGTGGTACTTACAATGGCTGTATAATGGCCTGCTAATCTCCCTATTAATTAATGTGATTTTTCATAAAAAACGAGATTTTTTTTCTAAAATCCTAATTCCTGAGCAATATTAATAGCGATATAACCCGCCCTTTTCATGTAAGGCAAATCGTGGTTATGACAGCTAATGTACAGTCATGAGCACAAATTATGTACCTTTACACTTTTCGCCTGAGCTCGTGGCTAAATAATAACAGCCGCTCGGGTCGATCTTTAGGTTAAGCCGTGCTTGCCTAGGTTGGTCTGTGGATGGGTGACCGCCCATTACGTACCGAGTTTCCTCCGTGCCTCGGAAAGCACGTTAAGCCGTTGTTCCCGGCTGTCATTTGTAGATCTTTGACAGTCGTTAGGCAGTCAGTGGCCCAAAAAGTCTGACAACCAGTCTCACCAAGGGGTATCGTATTACCCAGTACTGACTGGGTTGTGGAGGTCAGATAGGCAGTCGCTCCATGTAAAATACTGGTATTCAGCTGCATCCGGTTAGACTGGAGGCCGACCCCAATATAGTTGTGAAAAAGGCTAGGCAGATGATGATGACACTTTTCGCCTATATTACTACATAGACTGTTATTTTATGCTCTTGCGAATCTTTACATAGTTATAAATAAAACAAAGTCGCTCCCGCTGTCAGTACGCTTAGATCTTTAAAACTACGCAACCGGATTTAATGCAGTTTTCTGCGATAGATAGAGTGATTCAAGAGGAAGGTTTATGTGTATTGTATATTGCACCCGTGTGAAGCCGGGGCGGGTCGCTAGTATAAATTAATACTGAAAATGACATAACATCACGCATGTAATCCCCTAAGGGTATGTCAGAGGTGTGCCCATAGTACACACGGCGACACATCAAACTGTACATATCCAGTATAACCTGACCTCACTTTGTATGAGCTTCCCGTACAATGAGAGATCAGTGTAATTTGGTTTCACATGGCTTGATTGTTCATTGTGCATACACCCACATTTCGACAGTCATGTTTAAGTCCCATGCGATAGGGGGCGACCCTTTTGCCATCAGAAGTGCCAAATTAAATTTGATAATACGTTGCTCAACTCGGGAATTGTACCCCAAGATCCCATCCTAAGCAATAGCGCAACTTTATAGGTACGCAAATTAATCAATTATACGTAATACTGAATATATATCAAGTATGTCGTGTGAAAGCACCATGCATGAAAGCAGTTATCAATTCATCAGTAGATTCTGAACATCAGGCGACGTATTCAGTGTGGGTGTCATTATAAATTAACAAGGAATTCACATGTCGTGGCTCTGAATAGCGGCGAGATAGGGCTTGTATTCAATACTGTATCATTTCAGCGCTTTCAATGCGGTGCTTTTGAAAGGAACCTTGACGTTGGAAGCCATATCCTAGGTAGGTGGATAGGGTGTCTTTATGTACCCAATGAATTTTGCAATGAAATGATTGAGGTTTTGAATACAATGAGCTGTGCTGTGGGAATAGAGGTGTTTGTAGGATGAAAACTTTTTAACATCGCACCTGTAATCCCCAAAGGGTAAGGCAGAGGTGTAGGTAGTACCTAATAGTGCACCCACATTTCGCCAGCTTTGTTGCAGTCCCATGTAATAGGGGACGAGCCTATTGCCATCAACCTGGCACAAATCCGGACTCCGTAGTTGCAACCAAGAAATTCCTAATGGAAACCCAATAAAACTTTGCCCGACCCGATTCGAACGCAGGACCTCTTGCTCAGCAGTCAAGCTTGCGACCAGTAAACCAATGGAATATTCTGGATATCGAACTGGAAGCCTGGGTTAGAAATACTACCATTCGTTCCTTCACGGAAAAAAGAGCTTGTCTATTAGTAGGCATAGATTAGAAGGCTGGCTATATATTAGGTTTAGTAAGGGGTAAAATAATTAAACTGTGGTTTTACTTTGTAAATAGGTAAGGTAATAAGTAGTTCAGGAAGTAATCTGTGGTGGTGGTGGCTTTAGTGATTTATGTGCATTGGCTATGTTTTCTTCTTATATTAATATAATAACTTAAAAGGCAATCTTACCTCATACGAGTAACTTTAACTTACCAACTTAAAATTATTGTACGCTTAAGATAACCTGATAAACCTCAGACGAGCTGATAACTCGTGATAGTTAAAAAATAGAAACTCAATTCTATCTGGATGTACCAATCTGGGGGGGGTTACTATGACAAACCAAGAGTAATTCCAGTGTGGGAAAGAGACAGCTATACAGGTCGTCTAGCGCTATCTCTTTCCCACACTGGAATAACTCCTGTTTTAAGACGCCATGGTGTTAGGCCACCGGAAGTCCATCCTTTATTACCAGGTAAAGCATGGGCTCCAGCCAGGTTGTAAAGGGTTGTAAAGGTCTCTACCCTCAAAAACCAACTTCCTCCTCCAATACTCCCTTACTAATCAACCCTTATTTCCAGTTGGATGCGCCTCTGTTTCCTGACTGACCCTCGCGGCAAGGTCCCAGTAAAGGTGGTAGCCAGGACCTTCGCGTCTGGCAAGACGGAGAAGCTGGTCTACCAGTGCCTGTCAGAGCTGGGTCTACCTTCAGGGAAGAATGAGGCTATGGAGAAGGAGGCTTTCACCTTCGACAAGTTCTATGCGCTGTACCATAAGATCTGCCCCAGGAATGATATTGAGGAACTGTTTAGATCTATGTGAGTATTCAGTCAATTACCTTAATTAATTTCGGAAACTATAGACCGACCGCTTTAATAAGTCCTCCTTCATTTGGCTTCGCCGTAGTCGGGTAAAAATAGATTTCATACATGTTTCGAAATAAAGTGTCTACACAAATCAAGCTTACTGGAATCACATTGGCGATCACCTTCGATAAGAATAACAATTCTTTACCAGTTATTTTGTGGCTTTTTACCCAACTACGGCGAAGCCAAAAGGGTTATGATTTTAGCAGTCTATGTATGTATGTATTTATGTTTGTATTTACGTATGTTTCACCGTAGCGCCTAAACTATTCATCCGATTTTGAAGAATAAGGTGTCAATCGATTCGTTATTATGGCCCGGGTAACATAGGCTACACTTTAACCGACTTCAACAATAGGAGGAGTCGATTTTACCTTGTTAACCCCCGCATTTAATTAGAGCCTGATTTTTCAGTTGTCGGGTTTTTTAGTGGCAGTAAACCACACAAATTCTTTAGACTCTTGCTACATAACCTACCTTTCTGAAATGTATTTTTCATATTTGTCATGTCCTTTTCAATCACGTTGCAGCTTCTATTTAAATGAATAACTTTCCTTCTTTACTTAATTTATTAGTTTATCAATGCCTTATAGACATCGCATATTGTGAATACATTTGCACGCTTACTGTAATACCTAATGTACCATATTCTAGTAAATAAATAATTTGATTTCATATTTAACTTGCCTAAAATCTCAGAAATTACTCACCAGTACCACACATGACACATTTAGAAGCAGATTTGCAAACCCAAATAGAATATCATTATAAAAAATCTATATTCAAAAGAAACACTCTACTAATCCATGTCCATCCACTTGATAGGAATCCCTAAGCCCCGTTTTATCGTCCCCAGAGGAGAGGGTACCACGGCCCCGGTTAGCTGTAAGGCTTCTGTCTCACTGCCGACGACTAGCGGAAAGCGAGTATAGCTAGCGACTAGAAACGAGATGTTTGTTAACACAGGATCAAATTTAATTTTTTAGCACTTCTCCGCAGACGGGTGTTGAGTATAATAACACAATGGAAACAAATAAAAAAACAGATTTTATTATATTTTTGGGACAATGATTGCTTGTAGTGTAGTTACTTGGAAAATTAGTCTGAAAAATCAGTTATTTTGTGTTAATTTCAGAGAAGTAATATGTATCGATAACTAAACACTCGAAAAAACTTATACTTACTCAAAGTATTTACTACGGTAGTTGAATCCAAAAAAAAATGTTCAAGTATTTTTGGTTTATCGTGTTTTAGATACCCGTTACCCAACAAGTCTGTGGTGTTTCGAATGCTATTAAAACTGACCCTGTATACATTCCGATAATACATACAGGGTGTAATCCCCATTGGCGGACTAACACTTACCACGTATTCAGTATATCATTCCGAACCCACCCACAAAGAAATTAAAAAAGAAACAGCTGTTTCCTACAAAAGTGCAATACCTAAACGGTCGAAATATATGAAACGGCATATTTATTTTTTTAATTACTGATGAATCATCTTTATTTGGGTTTAGGATGACATCATCCTAAACCCAAATAAAGATGATTACTGATGATTTACTTAATACGTGGTTTTTAAGCGTTTGTGGCTCGGTGTCCACCCAGTATGTATATCTTTTACTAACAAGGGACCACCAACTGTACGTTTCTTGCTCTTTTATTCGGTGAGCGAGAAAATATTCGATAGCTACTCGCTTCCTCGTGCCGCGGTGGGACGAATGCCTAATATTTAAACCCATCTTACTTTCAAGTGTTTTATGTGAACACTTAATTTATTGATCAAACCCTCTGCCTTTTACGGATTACCTATGATTGGATGTTTTACGATTTAATTGTAGGATGGAGTTAGTAATGGTCTTGTAATGGCAGGAATATTAATTAGATAATCAGTTTTAAAGTCCTGATTATGCAAAGCCTTAGGAAGTGACACTTTTATGTCCTTTTGCAACTGCTAAACTAAACTTTGTAAGGGGTAAGGTTTTATTCTCAATACCTAACCTATTTAATGCCCAAAATTAGCTTTAGACCAGTTTAGACCTTAGAACAAAGTACACTACGTCCAGAATAAGTGTTGAAAATATTGCAACAAGCACCACGCATAAAAATAAAGGTCCTACTGATCCTTCTGTGAAGACCCTGCATTAGGTACATGTATTGATATTGACCAAGGGGTAATTGTGTTACCCAGTAAGTGGGTTATGGAGCAGCCGCTCCATGTAAAATACCTAATGTTTTAAATCTGCATCTGGTGAGTGTGGCAGCCGACCCCGACTTAGTTGAGAAAAGACTGAGCAGTGATGATGATATTGAGGATTACTTTTTATCCCAACAGCACACAAGGCAAGTCCGACCGCATCAACTTGGAGCAGTTCGTGAACTTCCTGAATGAGAAGCAGCGAGACCCTCGGCTCAACGAGATCCTCTACCCACTGTACGATGAGAAGCGAGCTGCCGAGATCATCAACACGTATGAGCAGTGCGACGAGGCTAAGACTGATAGTGAGTTTTCTGATCTTAACGTTATTTTTTTTAAGATGAATACGGAACGGCAGATAGCCATACTGCTACGGCTAGCTATTTATAGCAGATTTTTTTAAATTCTGTATTACAAATCCTGCAGACTGAACCTAGCGTGGGGTTCACAGGGGCCCCTTCAAATTGTTTTGTCTTATAACTGAACTAGAGCCTAAGAGTCCATTAAGAGTAAATTTTGGGTGGAGCACCCTAAATTTTGGGCTAAGACCGAGCGATGACCATTGAATGGGATCACTGCTACGTGGCCGTGTAAAATTTTCACTAAATCACTGACATCACAAAAAAAATAACAAGCATATTTGACTTAACTCAAGGGGTTAATAAAACAAAAAGTAGCTTAATTTTTAACAGCATAACTCCACTATAAACTTTGTTTTCAAACCTGCTACCAAGCTTGATTGCATTTTTCTTGTAATATAGTTAAAAGATCGAAAATCTACATTTTGGCAAGTTTTGCAGTACCTACCTAAAACAAATTATATAAGCTAGACCATTTTGGCAGCTAAACTTTAAAAAACGGCAAAGAAGTTTAAAAGCTCTTAACATTCAATTGGTCTGAGTAGTCTGTGAAGGTGCCAAAATGCAGATCGCCACAATTTGGCTGCGACTTGGCTACAATGCAGGTTCTTCCCTTTTCAATGCAGCTGAAAATTGTTTATCAAAAGCTTGTGGAGACTCGATCGGTGAATTTATTTTGGAAATAACGATCAGCGAGCTGAAAAAAAGCTTTCAAATGTTGTCTGAGCTCGGGGGTCTTGAGCATAACCTCAACTCGTGCCGGGTGGGATGTTTTCTATGAAAAGTCATACTGCAACGTATACTTTTAAACGTTGCCCCACACTAGGTATTTCTCCTGCATCGTTGGTGTGTTTACAAACATTTAAACTCACATACACAAACAGCCAGACCTGGAACAACTACCAAGTTACAGGACCAGCTAGTAAAACATGAGGTGAGGTGATGCCAATCTGGAGTACAGCTAGAAACTACCTTCTTAAAACAATATTTAAGATTTTCTTATTCAACAGTCCTTAAATCAAGCATCAACCTGCTACCATAACCGGCCTCAAAATCCCCCTTCTCATCTTTCAGAATGCCTCACAAAAGACGGTCTGATTCGCTACCTGATGTCTGACGAGAACGCTCCCGTGTTCCTGGATCGTCTGGACAATTACATGGATATGGACCAGCCGCTGGCCCACTACTACATCAACTCCTCACATAACACCTACTTGTCTGGTCGTCAGTTCGGTGGCAAGAGTTCCGTGGAGATGTATCGGCAGGTCTTGCTGGCGGGATGCAGGTACGTGTTCAAAAGATTACTTTTTGTTGTTGAAACGATTTAGCCTATTCGTTGCTGAGGGATACAGGGTGGAAGGGACACCGACGCTAAAACGCTTATCACGTATTCAGTACATCATTCTGAACCCCCCAATACAGACATTTTTCGTCGGTACAAAAGTGCACTACACGTCAAAACGTATGGAACAGCTGATTTTTTTTTATTACTGATTCAAATTTTCTATGTGATGTACTGTATATGTGGTCCACCCTGTATACTTTCGACGACTTTGGCCTCAGCTACCCTCAGTATTAAAAAGTTTGATGCCAGTACTATGATAAACCAGAATCAAAGGCGGCTTGAGTTCTTGCAATAAGTAATTGTGAGTTTTGTGGTCTAATTTACCTAATATTTGCAGATGGGTTTAACGTTGATGACTCTTAAAATAACTCTTAATTATTGCGCTTTTTGGCCGTTAGGCGTAAAGGAAGGTTTTCTGAATAATTACGCACATGGAACAAAGAGGCCATCCCTCCCTTCTAGCTATACGAAACAGTGTTCTTTCTCTCTGCAGTCCAATAATTCTGACACGCGCATTCTGATTCTACTTTGCACGATTTACTCGTAAAATACCTACAAGCGAAACTGTACATAAAGTCCATAATATGATAAATTCCAACACGTCCCGAAAATTGCGTTGAACTGCAGACGCTTTAAACTCTTCTGAAGCTTTACAAAGTAGTCGCTTACAGAAAGTTCCAGCTCCGTCTTATCCGCGCTGTGTTCACACTCGTACGCTCCGAGGACCAACTTCGGAACTTAATTACGTTGAGCCCAATGTAACTTGGTCTTTCAAGGCGGCGCAACTTAGAAAATATTTTTATTGAATGTTTCGCTGTGGTTGTTACTGTTAATCCAGAGATTTTTTTTACACAATGGCTATCTTGGGAAAAAGGCTCATTTCTAGAAACTTTTTTCGAGGCTCCCAATTCTATTAACAGTTCAATAGGTCAATAAATCTCTTGTTTTAATTTTCTTCGGAGGAAACAGATATACGGGGTGGAAGGAACACCGATGCGAAAACGGTTACCACGTATTCAGTACATCATTCTGAGCTTCCCCCCCTCCCCCCACATAGAAATGTTTCACAGGTAATTAAAAAAAAATCTGCTGTACCATACATTTTGACCGAGTAGGTATTGCACTTTTGTAGGAAACCAATTCATTTTTAATAACCGATGAAAAATTTCTATGCAGGGAGGCTCAGAATGAGTACGTGGTAACCATTTCCGCGTTGGTGTCCCGTATACTCGTACCACCTACATAAACCAAGTTCGAGCACATACTAAGCAAGAAGCTATAGCAAGAATTTATTTTTCTACATTTATTTTGTACCCTATGTTTTCTTATTTAGCCCAACACTTAACCCTAAACCCTTAGGTTGACTGGTAGAGCATGGCTTTTGGCATTAAGTCCGCCTATGTACCACTAGTGTATATGAAGTTTAAATTAAAAAATAAAATACTACCTATCATTACATATTTTTCATAATAGTCAGCGAGTCTATTGCTAGAACGTCACAACTGGGCCCACGAAGTGGCCTCCTTATCACAGAGAGGAGACCAGTTACCCAGCAGTGAGAACCTAACAGATTGTTTCAGAAACTTACTGCCATTAACTGGGCACAAAGAAGACATTGAATCAGATTAGTTTCCTACATTTAAACCAAGGCTGCTCAACTCCAGGTCCGCGGGCCACAATATGGCCTGCAAACACATTTCAATTGGCCCGCCAACAGTGGTCAACTGACGATAGTGTTTTGAAAACGGATTTCAGGCTTTCAAACCAGATCGAAAAAGAAAAAAACTCCTTATGAACCCATTCTCAGTAAGGCAATATCCAGCTAGAAATGACTTAAAACAAAGTAGGTAGCTTACAGCAACAGTAGTCATCAGAAATTGGTTAAAAAAAGTGACTATAGGCAAGTTTTAATTTACAAGATGGCCCGCGTTGACACGGAATCCAAATTTTGGCCCACCTTCAGAATAAGTTGAGCAACTTTGATTTAAACTAATTGAAGTAGCTAAGTTCTTAACCATGTGTCAAATGAAACTGGTACACCACCAATTCATCTCGCAATCCATCCGCGTCATACAAATTAATCCCGTCTATTTATCAGCGAGTTACAGAGTTTATAACTTTGTTCAGATGTTTCTAATCTCTGATGATGTATTAGTAATCGGTTTTCTGTTGCGGCAAGGTGTTATCTTTGATTGAGGGGATTTTCTTAGTGTCTAAATACTAATGTAGTTCTTGAGTTAGTTTTTTTCATTCTGGAGGAATTTCCGATACTGGTTGAGCAAGTTTATATTGACCTTACTCAACTGTGACAGAAATTCCAATGTAAAATCTGAATTTGAATAATGAACAGACTAGAGTAACAAAAAAAATCCATTGTAGCAAGCTACATCTACTTTCGCCACTTATTAAAATGTCGTTTCGTTACTATTTTTATCTTACAAATTCAGTCTCTTTTCGCAAACAATTCATAGTAATGTAACTTGTGCGGTACATCTCCAAAACTTCCAAAAAACCTCTTATCATTGATATCTAATCCTCTCTCCTCGATGCAAGAAAGAGAAATCAATCGAGTCAGGCTTATATTGCCTAATCTTCCAATAAATAATGCAACCTCAATCAATATCCAAAACATACAACTTCAATAACACAGTTCCATCACCTTCCAGATGCGTAGAACTCGACTGCTGGGACGGCAAAGGGGAAGACGAGGAACCAATCATCACCCACGGCATGGCCATGTGTACGGATATCCTCTTCAAAGACGTAATATACGCCCTGAGAGACACAGCCTTCGTGACGTCAGACTACCCGGTGATCCTGTCTTTTGAGAACCATTGCTGCAAGGCTCAGCAGTACAAGCTGGCCAAGTACTGCGATGAAATTCTCGGGGATTTGTTGCTGAAAGAAGCTTTGTCGGAACACCCTGTGAGTATTATTGCGATGATGTTTTAAGGGGTTTGAAGTTGTTATGATGAAAGAAACTCGTGGTGTAGAAGGTTTTTCGGGACTGGTTTTCTGAAAGCTCAAATTCGGTCAGGATTTAATGCATTACTTAAGTTTTTAGAGCAGATCTCTGATTAGAACTAAGTATGGCCGTGACAATACATGTTAACATTAAAGAACCGAATACCCCTTCACATTATATTTCTTTAGTCTTTAACCAACACTCGAGAATTATAATCTATTTAACAAGTTCATCAGGCCTGTGGCCTGCGACAGCGGTCATAGGACAAAATCCATACGAATGCATATTATAACTGCGAAAATAACTGTGTGTGTCTTCTTTTCACGCTTAATGGCTGACCAGAATTCGACGAAATTTGGCACACAGGTAGACCATGCCCTGGGTTAGGGACATAGGATTTTATATCTTGATAGTATATTCCCAAGTGATAATTTCCAACTCCCACGTGGGCAAAGCCGCTACCAAAAGCTACAAAGGAATAAACTCGAATAGATACTATATGGTATTTTTGCGGGTCATCTAGCAGCAAGGAATCGCTGCTTTTTCCATGGCCCTATGTGTTTCTGTCACTCAGCACAGGACAGAAAAAATATGATGTATAGACGCCAGCACATCAAGTAGATTTTCAACTTTATTGCTAAAGCATTAGGTTGAAGGAGGTTCATTGGGGAAAATTTGACAGTTTCGCGTAGCTTGATGATTTCTGTGCCGTAGTGGTATTTCAATTTTCTAGTGATAAGTACTTAATGTGTTGTTAACTGTGCTTAAAGGACTGTTCCTAAATACAAAGTACAAACAATTCCAGTTGGAGCCTGGAGTGCCGCTGCCACCCCCCTCGGCGTTGAGGCGCAAGATCCTCATAAAGAACAAGCGCTTGAAGACTGAGGTTGAGAAGCAGGAGCTGGAGCTGTTCCGTCAGGGACAGTTCGTGATTGAGGATGAAGAGAAGGAGGATGCAAGCGCTGTTGTAATAACGGATAAGAAGGTTGGTGTTGAAGACCTGTAGGATTTTAGATGTGTTTTGCCCAATTTGGCCGCGGTCACCTATAACTGCATCCATACCGATGCTACTTTTCGTGGAGCAATGATTGCAAGTATTAGTAGGCAACAACGGATAACGAAAAGTTTGAGAAAAAAGCATGTTGCTCCACAAAAAGTAAACGATGCCTTTAGATGTCATACCGTTTATGATCTGCAATATGTTTCGCCAAAACTAGCAATTAATCTGTTGTAGCAACTTTTGAAAGGAAAGGAAGGAATAACCCGAATGTTTTCCACCTGGCCTTCCATGAAACATTAGACTACTAGACAGACTTCAATTCCTGAAGAAGTTTTCGCAGAATTGCATCTCACAATAACTTGATTCCCTTTCCTTCAGCCCGAGGAGATAGTAGCGGAAGCAGCATCAGCAGGTGACGACGCGCCCCCACCGGTGGCATACACCGGCTCCACCACCAACGTGCACCCCTGGCTGTCATCCATGGTCAACTACGCGCAGCCTATCAAGTTCCAGGGCTTCGAGGAAGCTGACAGTAAGTATTAGTTTTTAGAGAAAAAATTCACACAATTGACTGTAAAAGTTGCACAGGGTTAATTCAGAGTTATTGATCACACGTACCAAGTAGAGTCCTGGCGGAACTGTGCCAATGCAAAAGACACAGCAGACGAAAAAATACGCACAGATCTCTGTCGAAAGACCGATAGGATACCCATCGAGTATCCGGTAGTTCTGTCTTGATCTTGGCACTTTCTCGTCAATATATTAAGTTATGGAGTATTAAGTTATGGAGCCTACACAAGGCATGATGGCAATAATATGACCTTACTCGATACAATAAATCAAGACCGAAAATCGAGTGAAAAGGGGCACAATGGAAATGTGAACGACTTATTCTATCATTACTAAAAATATAATTTAAACTTGCAGAAAAGAACATCTACCACAACATGTCTTCATTCGCGGAGACGACCGGCATGAACTACCTCAAGACACAGGCCATCGACTTCGTGAACTATAACAAGCGACAGATGTCCCGAATCTACCCGAAAGGCACCCGCGCTGATTCTTCCAACTACATGCCACAGGTATGAAAACTAATCATTTGCGAGTTGCGACCTAGTCACGTTTTGACTATAACTAGTATTTTCACTATATATCTTTAGCCTGTCTACGAAAACATCACCTAAATAAGATTATCAGTAGGTAAAAATCTAAAAACCCTAACCAGTATTTTAGCTGTCAAATAACAATAAGTTTTTTTGCTTTCCCCGTTTTCTAGAAAAACCACCAAACTAAAATAGAATTGAACTGGACACATCTGCCGTATGTCAAACAAACAATGGGCTAGAATCACTCCCAACACGCTTTCCAATAAGTCTCTCTACACTGCAAGCGACAGACATTACCGTAGGAGAGCAGAGAGACCTTTGGCCTGTAGTGGGAAAGTATTGGCTAATAATAAACCTTGAAAAGGGTTAGAAACTTATATGTTAAGAAAGAAACTACCAACATATTGCCATCATCATAAGGCATCAGCTTCTTTGTCCTAATAATTAATTCCTACTCGCTAGCGCATCCAACTCGCACTGGGTCCACGTGGTAAATTACGATTACGGCCCGCTTCCTCTCCTAGGGGAGACCTGTCTCTGCCAGTCCCAGCTGTGGGAACGTTATAGACTGAATATGATAGGTATATACCCAACTAATTTTAACTCCGTCTTCCCCAGGTATTCTGGAACGCTGGCTGCCAGATGGTGTCCCTGAACTTCCAGACATCCGACCTGCCGATGCAGCTGAACCAGGGCAAGTTCGAGTACAACGGCAACTGTGGGTACCTGCTCAAGCCTGACTTCATGCGGCGAGCTGACAGGAGCTTCGATCCGTTTGCTGATGCGCCCGTGGATGGTGTGATTGCTGCTCAGTGTTCTGTGCAGGTATTTTTGGCATCTTTTACCAACAATTTTCATCAAACGGGAGAACGGCCTAGTTTATCAACACTGAATTCTTATGGGTTGTACTTAATTTATGGTCCATTCATCATCTCATGAGTCATACATAGACTACATAGTCGTATACCTAAGCAAGTAGATAAGTCTGATCAAAAATGGTTCTATCAAAACTCAATATAAAAATATGAGAATTTAAATCGTGGCTTGGCTAGAGCAAACATGATTTTGATTTACCCGATAAGGCTCAAATTAATACCTATCTAAGGTCGCGCAAGACTTGTTCGCCTCTGAATAGATCGGCGCACAGCCTGAGCTGCAAGGAAAATTCATTTCTTATTGTCAACATGAGGAGCTCGTGGCTAACAGCCACTCGGATCCAACTTTAGGTTAAGCAGCGCTTGCCTAGGTTAGTCCGTGGATAGGTGACCACCCATTACATATCGAGTTTCCTCCATGCTCTAGAAAGCACGTTAAACCGTTGGTTATTCTGTATATCTTTGACAGTCGTTACAGGTAGTCAGTGGCCCGATAGTCTGACCACCAGTTTTACCAAGGGGAATAATCGTATTACCCAGTAATAACTGGGGTGAGGAGTTCAGAAAGACTGTCGCTTCATGTTAAATACTGGTACTCAGTTGCATCCGGTTAGACTGGAAACCGACCCCAACAAAGTTGGGAAAAGGCTAGGCAAATGATGATTGTCAACATGTCAACCCGCAATGGACCTCGTCACCCGTGGTTGATTACGGCACTCTTCCTCTTACAGGACAAGGTTTATTTCAATCTTCCCACTGACTAGTGGGAAGATTAGGTATAGATGATAATACTTAGGTTTATTATCAACTTTGTGTAAACCATTTTCTAACCACATATAAATTGTCATCAGGTCATCGCCGGCCAGTTCTTGTCAGACAAGAAGATCGGCACCTACGTCGAGGTGGACATGTACGGTCTACCGTCAGACACAATTCGTAAGGAGTTCAGGACACGCATGGTGCCGGCCAACGGGCTGAATCCTGTTTATAATGAGGAGCCGTTCTTGTTCAGAAAGGTGAGGAACTTATTTGAATGCGATAATCAAATTGGAAAAGTTTTATATAGCAGCGAGAAGAAAGTAATTAAAAGCTTGGCCAAATGTGAGGTACATTTGGCCAAAAAACTTACGGGATAAGTACAAGTTATTTTCTTGAAAAGTTATTGAAATAATTTTTATCAACCATATTAACAATGAAAAGTCAAGGTGTATTATCCATACACCTTGACTTTTGAAGAAAGACATGATGTGAAGGTGTGGATGGTAATTATTAGCATAGTGAAAATATATTTTCTATTTCCTGGAAGTATTGTATTATTTATTTTTATACAAATCTTCTACATTTTTAAATATTTCATAAACTAAAAACAATATAAAAAACATTTAAAAATATAAGAAATTGTAGCCCACCGGTATCGGGAACAGGGTCCAAGCTACCGGCGGTCAGGGCTCCAGAGAGAGGAACCTCCTAACAATACGAGCCGTGTCCAGGAGCACCGCTTTCTGAATCAAACCCTTGATCCAGCTGCCTAACGAGAGCCTCCTCAGGTATTGGTCGAGGCTCTTGGCAATTAAGCCATGGGCTGATACAACTATCGGCACAATGATCGCTGAGTCCACATCCCACATGTCGACAACCTCGCGAGCCAAGTCAAGATACTTGATTTGCTTATCTCTCTCGGCTTTCACGAGGTTCTCATCATGCGGGACCGTTATGTCTACAATCATTGCGCGCCGTTCTGACCGATCCACCACCACTATATCAGGTTTATTGGCTAAAATAGTCCTGTCAGTGATGATGGATCGATCCCAGTACAATGTGATACTGCCATTTTCGAGAACTGGGTCGGGCACATACTTATAGTACGGTACTTCCGATTCCACAAGGTTGTATTTTAGAGCAAGTTGCTGATGGATAATCCTGGCTACAAGGTTGTGTCTATGCAAGTACTCTCCGTTAGCCAGACGAGAACACCCGGAGATAATGTGACGGATTGATTCGCCTGGACGGTGGCATGCCCGACATATGTCAACCGTACCGTCCTTCACAATAAATCTCCGGTAGTTATTCGTCATCATAACTTCATCCATAATTGCACAGACAAAACCTTCGGTTTCTCCGAAGAGCTCCCCGGAACGTAGCCAGGCTACGGACGCTGATAGGTCTACATCGGGCCCATGCAGGGCCCGGAAAAAGCGTCCGTGAAGCTCCTTACTCTGCCATACCTCCATGCGGTCGTTAGTGTCAAGCACTACAGGTTTGCGCCAGTTCTCTTTAGCCAAGGAGAGCGAGGTGAGCCCCTTGTCCACCGCGACCACATCTCGATGCATCCCCACGTCGGTTTCAAGGAAATATTCCCTGAGACTGCATATCTCGCGATTGTGGAGAGTCTTAGCGTTTAAAAAGCCTCGACCCCCACACCTCCGCGGGATATACAGTCTCATAACAGAAGAACGCGGGTGATGCATTCGGTATGCCGTCAACAATGTACGGACCCTCCTATCCAGTGCGTCTAGTTCTGTCTGAGTCCATTTGAGTATGCCAAAAGAATACATCAAAACCGGCATGACCCAACCGTTGAAGGCACGCACCTTATTGCCGCCTGATAAAAGACTATTAAAAGACTATTGTATTATTATTATTATTCCTCTACCTAAACAGTATTGTACTTAGCTATCATTTATGAGATCTTGTCACCTTTTCTTTTCCACACAAATAACGATATGAATACATTTTTATCACATTCTAACCCACCTTTTCTCCACAAGGTCGTACTCCCCGACCTAGCCGTGCTCCGTTTCGGCGTGTACGACGAGAACGGCAAACTGCTCGGACAACGCATCCTGCCTCTGGACGGGTTACAGGCTGGCTACCGGCACATCTCGCTCCGGACTGAAGCCAACTTCCCCATGTCGCTCCCTATGCTGTTCTGTAATATTGAGCTGAAGATCTACGTGCCGGATGGCTTTGAAGGTAAATTTGTGGTGATATCTTCACTACCACACACGAACTAAGCTGACATATCCTACATCGCGATTTCAAAGGCATTAGGTAACATATATACAGGGTCCCGAAAACATCCGTCGGGCCGTAGACACCAGACACAACACGCGAGAAGATCCCCGCTTTTTCTATTGAGGATGAGGAAATATACGCTGTTCATCGTACAGTCATACCTCTAAAAAACATTATGTTAATTCACAGACTTTGACTTAACATTGCCACACACACATTGGCTTAAAGATCCTTCTGAGATTCAGTGTGAATGCGGTCCTTCGAAATTTCTGATCAGTCATGTCATAGCTCACACAGTAAGACAGAGCCAATAGAATTTTTTCTTGTCTTGTCACGCCTTTTACAAAATTTCTGCTTATTGACTGAGTAAAATTAACAGCAAAAAATATTTGCATCTGCGGCATGTAGGATAAACTTTTCTATTTTAAGTCTTGTTTAAGAAACACATTAAAATGGTAACTAAAATCATGATGTTCTACACAGATTTCATGGCTGCCCTGTCTGACCCCCGCGCATTCATGGGCGCCGCAGACGCGCGCAACGACAAAGTGAAGCAGCTGGGCATCGAGGAGACCGGCCCCGAGAAGAAGGTGCAGATCGAGGAGAAGAAAGCAGGTAAATTATACCTTTATACTCTGACATAGGGTTTAATTTAAGATGTAGAAAAGATACCATTAGATCGATTACCGTTAAGGTCTTGAACCTTATGAGCTGCGGTCCGGAGAAGAAAGCGGAATGATACTTTCACATTTTGGCACACGACACACGGTCCACTTACGTTATTAGGCCTGATGACTTCGCCTTGAGAAGAAAGTGCAGATCGAAGCAGAAAGCTAGTAGGAACTTTAAATTGTACCTTATAGTCTCGGGAATCGGGTCTATTTTAGGTTTATTCAAAAATTATCACAGCTGTAACCTGATGAGCTGATGCCAACGCGATTTGAAGACAACAAGTAGATCACCTGCAAGTTTTATGACTGGTTAAAAACGTATAGTGGGAAGCCTAGATTATTTTTCAGAAAGCTTTTCAGCATGAATACTTGATAGCTGAGTAGGTAAGATGTGATGAGAGAACACCAAAACCATATCCGATATCCCTGCGAACTGGGGCCCACTTTCAGATTTCAGAAAGGGCCCACAAAATCTTCGTCAAGTTTTGCCAGTTTAAGTGGTATTGGTGCAGACCCGGTACCATTCCTACCAGAAAAGTAAGATCTATTCACATTTTTGCGTAGGAGAATCATTAAACTTTTATAGTCATGCCGCTGTGGTTAGAACACGTATTGTTTACGTAAACTATACGGAAAAATAAACCTTATTGTTTACATTGATTTTATGTACTTTAGTGAGGCGAGATTTTCGTAATATGATGAATTTTAGCAGTGACGTAAGAATGAGCAAATTTCTAAAATATGTATATCTAGGAAGGTGCTAAAATAAACAGATTTAGGACAGATGTTTTTTAACTTACGAAAAAAAACAACTTAAACTACTTCCCCACTTCCTTTTTAGAAAGTCAAAATAAGGTCTGAAAAAAAACTGTGTTAGAACTTAACAATTTGTCAAACATTTTGGAATCTGTAAAGCGTCCTATATTTTTTCCCTTGTAGAGGCCTATTTCCCCATCATTTGTTTCTGCCTACCTACTCCTGCAATAAACCTTTAGTTGATTCCCTTCATCTACTTACATAATAAAAATCTTCTGGAATGAAATGTTGCTAAAAAGGTCCTTACACAGGATGGATAGAAAATCGTGGATCAAACGAAACAGGGCGATAGTTGGGGTTGTTTGCAGTAAAAAATATCGGTGTGGCAGTGTCCTAACTTGATCTCCTTAAAAGTTATGACTACTTGAGTGTTTATTTAAGAAAATACCAAATTTTTTAGTAAATAGGCACTTTGAGTAAAATAGATACCTATTTTAAAACATAAAATGGTGTTTAATTGCTTCTAGGAAATGTGTCATCACTACAAAAGTGCTTTTATGACTTTTTTCAATAATTTCTAAGTCTCACGAAAAATTATTTGTAACTTCAGAAACTTACTGTAAAACTGAAAAATGTACTACCAAAAAATGACCCTGATAATCCCAACTATCGCCCTGTTTCGTTTTATCCACGATTTTTTACCCGCCCTGTATAACATAGGGATGGAAGTTTGTGAGTTCCTCATATGCTGATGAGACATCCCATCGAGCGCACGACTTGGCAAGTCTGAAAACAACTGACAATCGTTTAATAGCCCACGATACCGAGCCAAAGAAAATAATCAAATCTACCCATCTGTCAATTCAAAAGCTCAGTTCCCCCCCACACTTACTCATCACATTCCATTTACCCCAACATCTCAATCGGCCCAACATAAACATTTCAATCTCATAAACAAACCAAGTAGGTATTCTGTATAGACTCACTTCACTACATTCCTAACTAAATCATGTGTCAGATGTAAACGGAAGATTTTTACCAGTGTTTAGTTGAACAAGATCTGCACCGAGCTACAAATAGAATATGGATTCATAATTCTGACCTGTATTTACGCAGGAGCTTAACCCAACTAATCCACGGAGTATATGACATGCAGCAGATATTTTAAGAATCATTCTATAGTTGGGTGTGGGTTAAGGGTAAAGAGGGAGCGGTTTGTTAATCGCTTGGAGCGAGAATGGAGTATGTTTACTGAACGAGGTGCAGCCAATAACCAAAAATGTTACTTTTCGAATGAAAAGTTGATTTTTGCTACATGCAGTAAGTCAATCCGCCCCTAAGACGACTCACTGACCGTTTCATTGGGTAATCTAGCTTATGCCCGCGGCTTCACCCGCGTGGAGTTCGATAATTGTCCCACGGGATCATACTACCGGGATAAAAGTTCACTATGTGTTAATCCAGGTTATAAACTACCTGTGTGCATGAAAGAGTAACAAACATTCATCCATCCTCACAAACTTTCACATTAATAATATTAAGTACGATTATTTCTAGATCGTCACATGTTAATTATTTAAAAGTCGCTCATCTACTTTTTAAATCATCAACAACTGCTTCAGCCGCTGGGTCTGGAAGAACGAAATTTTAGACAAACAAAACAAAGGCTCATTTCATGATAACGGTGAGCAAAAAAAAGAAAATAGGGGATACAAGTTTGCATGGAAGTTCGTAATATTTACCTGATATGTTAATTAGAATCACCAGGAAAGTCAAAGGGACATAAGATGAATCATAATTATGATTCTACCAAGAACCTTTCACTTAATTTTTCAAGGCTCTTTGTAAATTACCTGCATTCCAAAAAACTCGCTCCGGTCATGCCCCGCACCCCACACCAAACGTATTACCTTAAACATTTCAAGATACAGATGTTTCGTATCAGATATCTTCTATACGCCGAGTTTCGTTCAAGTAGGCTGCGCGCGAGTGTGCCAAGCGAAATGAGCACTGTGTCGTTTTGTTTAGGTATTATTTTGTTTTTATTTATTATTTGTGTTGCCTTAGTCCTTGTGTGATTGTTTAGTGATGGTTGGAAAGTACCTAATGCGGTGTTATTTTTTCATGAATAGGTATGGAAATTGCGTTTTTGAGAAAAGTTTTTTTTTTTGTTTTGCTTTCTTGCGATCTTGCCAGGATGTGGATAGTTTCGATGATTATAATACCTATGCAGAACCAGAACATACAGTTCGAACCCCTAAAGCGTCTGCCGGGAGTTAGTGCACAATTAGCGCAATCTATCATTATCCTAGTGCATTTCAGAAGCGTGAACCCCGTTATTTACAACCATAGCTTTTACACCACAAATGATTATAATCTTATCTGATCAATACTTGTCTAGACACAACAAAAAAAGTTATAATTCAGAAAGTTAAGCTGTCCGAAGGCCATTTCCGAGAAAATCTTCATTTTTTTCTCTCTCTTATTCTAGAACCTCCCCATGAAAAATTCAGTCATATCCCTGAAAATGTGTTGCATATTTTGATCCCTCAATTTTTTTTCTAGAACCTCCTCTAGTGTTCGAGCCGATCACAGTAGAGTCCCTTCGCCAGGAAAAGGGCTTCGTGAAGACTGGCAGGAAGCAGCAGAAGGAACTGGAAGCCATGAGGAAGCGCCACTCCAAGGAGAAGTTGGCGCTCCAGAAGACGCAGTGCTCCGCGCTTGAAAAGATGATTAAGGGAAAGAAGTGAGTAGAAATATTTTGTAGCCATATCGGTCCACCAATCTACAGATATTTAAAGATATCTCAGAAAAAATCTTTTTGCTAAATGCATTACCTTACTCGATGGCGCCCTTTTCGTGGGCCGTATCGGGACGGTCCCTTTAGTTTTGATATAATTTTGGTACATCTGAGATTAGGACCCTGCCTGGTGCCAATTTAGAAACTTAGAGGCGTTGTGTCGATTTGTGTTTTGAAATAGAAAAAAAAAACGATCATACTTAGCATGAAATTCATAAAACTGCAAAAGTTAAGATTCCATTTTTTATAGCAAGTTTTTTGATAGGTCCTTACTTAATTCAGTCAGCAAATAAAAATATGAGTCCAGTGCAAATTGTAATATTCGCAAATCTGTCTGCGTTAATTCCAAGAATTATAGAATAGCTATTCTATGGGGAATTCCTAACAAATGACGTTGTTTTCGTCAGAAACCCTTGAAAATGCGGGTTCTGTTTAATGTTCACTTGACGTGTTGCATTTGTAAACTTGAACTAAGGAGAACTGTTTACCACTATTTCGTTGAGAGATATACGTTCATTGAAGCGAGAATACTTTTCGGGGAAATCCTTCGCAAATACAAGATTGGGCATTTACAAACATAATATGATAATGATGTACCTATGTAGGTACAGAAGAAAAGGAAAGTAGGAAGGAGGTATGAAATTTTTCCAATGCAGTTTTTGTTTGTTTCAAATTGTTGTTCCCCATTCTAATGAAATTGATCTCAGTAAGGTAAAGAAGATGTGTTTTTGCCTCTAGTCCAACTTACTTCAATTTCTTCATAATTATTGTCCTGTTTTTATCTCAGTGCATTGGGGTCGGCGCAGCATGTTTTCTTCTTCCAGACTACTCTAACTCATCATAGATAGTTAGATCATCTCTTTTCTCATGACATTTTTATTTATTTATTTATTTATTAAAACTTTATGCACAAGTAAAAAAACTGTACAAAGGCGGACTTAATGCCATAGGCATTTTCTACCAGTCTACCTTAGGGTGATGCAGAGACAATATACAGTAGGTGCAATAACAGAAAAAAAGACTAGAAAATATTTATAACTAAAATATATAAGAATAAATACTTATATACATACATATATTAAACTTTATAAAGTTAAGAGAGATAAACAAGAAAAACTATAACAACTTAGTTCAGAGACGAATCTACTAACTTCTTGTGTATATATTCCCGAGCTTTCACTTTGAAAGTGAACTGACTGGTCACCGTCCTGATACTCTGAGGGAGCGCATTCCAGAGGAAAACCGCCTGGACAAAGAAAGAAGATTTTATAAAACCAGAGCGGTGAGAAGGACATCGTAAAAGACAATTATTAGCAGAACGAAGATTCTTGCTGTGCGCAGAGCATAAATATTGACAATCAAAAAAAAAATCAATTATTTTTCTTATTTTTCCTCATCAAACGCAATACCATGACAATCGATTTCCAGATAACTTATCATTCGGTGCCACTCTCAAACTTCCTTCAAATATTTTCATGATTTTTGTTTTGATTTTGGGTAATATTTTTTCGTTGCCGTAAACGTAGTAAGTATGAATAAAAAAACTCCCTAACCTTCAATTCTCTTAACCTTCCAGTAAGGATCAGCTAAGCAACGATGCGTCCTTCCGCAAGCTCGTCAACGAGCAAGCCACAGCCTGGAGCGAGTTGGTGGCGAAGCACCGCGTCGAGGAGTGGACCAGCGCCCGCAGCCGGTTGAATGAGCAGAGGGACCTGCTCAAGAAGATGATGGAAGCCACTCAGCTCGCGCAGATGAAGCAGTTGGAGGGGAAGCATGAGAGGTGAGATGATCCTTTCTCTCAGAAAAGCATTTTTATTACTCGGAGGGTAGGCGCAACACCTGCACCTTCCACGATTTGCGAAATGTTATTCTGTTTAATTAACATGTAATAGGGAGCAAGATTATTCCCACAAAACCGAACTATGGGAAGGTAGGTAGGTACTGAGAATTTACAATGGAAACACCCAGCAAAACTTCCCGACTCGGGTATTATATTCACAGCCCCTGCTCAAAATTCGCGCGAGGGAGTGTTGATATACATTTGTGGCCAAAAATTTAGGCCGCCTATTCAATCGGCTGTCGTGACTGTGTTTGAAGATAATGACTTTTTTGTTAATTTTAAGCGGATTAATTGCAATAACGTAAATAAGGTCGTCAACCAATTCCTGCCGTTTCCCTTAGAAGCTACTAGAAACACACAGCCTAAACTAAACCTCACCTCAACATGATTTAAAGACCCAGCTTCTTTAGGTTTTTGCTTTAAATCGAGCACACGAACATGAAAAATTTTATGGCAAGAAAACCTGTAAAAAGACGCAAATGATATCATTCAACAGACGAACAGCTATATTTACTGCAAAAGTTTATTTAAAACTTGTGAAACTGAATTTATTATCAGCGATTAACTTTTCAGCGAGAACAGATGAACACTCTTTCAAGATTTATTTGATATGTCATAAACATTGAATGGTTCAATAGATTTGCAATTTAAATCTGAAATGAGAACATTTAAATCAGAACTATTTTTTGCTCTGATTCATTTCTTAGCGGATATGTTTTATGAGTGTCCGATAAAAAATATTTTAATGGCCGGTCGATGATTGAATGAGAGCTATTTCTTGTTTGATGGTACGTAAAATAGGTGATTGATCTGAATCTCTGGTTTCTGGATGCCTGCTCACTGATCATAAATTAAATATTAAGTTCAGGCAAAACTGAGGCGAGATGCAGGAGGAAATTCGCTCGCGCCGATGGTTTCAACTAACTTGCATGTAGATTGCTTTGATATGGAAAGAAAAATTCGAGTGCGAGCAGGGTTTGAACCTGCGACCTTCCGATTCTGTACACCAGATGTCTTAACCAATTAGACCATCGCACCCTGCTCACAGATCTCGAAATTTTTCGTTCCATTACATGGAGATGTTTAAGCCGCCGCATAATCTTTAAAAAAATTATAGTTTCGCATCCGGATCGAGATTTGCCCCAATATGTCCAAAGCTTTAAGGAAGCCATTAAGATTGGTTGTAGAAAACCTCGACACGTAACATGAGAATCACACCACAACAGCCAAATAAGTAGAGAGAGGTATCTTTTTTGTCTAATGTTGCGCACCGGTAATTTTTTGAATGCTAATCATAATAAATAACTGCATGCTCTAACTATATCTATGTAGATACTCGTATTTCATCGAAGCAACAACTGTAGGGAGGGATTCCTATTTCTAGCCTTTTGCAGAGTAGATAAGAACCAATGTCAATTAACATTTGTAATTCAACTTCCACCTCAATTTAAAGGGAGCTGAAAGAAATGAACGGCCGTCAGGCCAAAATCAGCATGGAGACGAGCAAGGAGGTTGCCAACGACAAGACCCTGAAGACCAAGCAGGAGAAGGACCGCCGGCTGCGAGAGAAGAAGCAGAACAATACCAAGAAGTTCTTGGATGAGAGAAAGGTGCGATCTTTTTATTATAGTTTTACTATAGGGCTAAATAACGATGGAGTTTAGACAGGAAAAAATACACATCGAGAAGAATGCAGTCAGAATGAAGAAGAAATAGTAGAATAACAACATAGGGCCATCCTAACATCACACTTTTTTCTCCAAAGGATTTGGAAGGTACATTAATTACACTGTACATACACCCAGGTTCCGTTAGCTATTAGGTCATATGCAGGGTGTTACATAATCAACGCAAGACCCTCGTATGGTGTCTCATACCACGAATCTGAACCGATCTGATTTATTTTTTTGTGAATGTTGATCGCGTCAGCTCTTATAGAAAGTCCAATTTTTTTGCGAATTTCAAGTACTCGGAGAACAAAACTTGTTCAGTTTCATGATCCGAGAGACCACACAGGAGGTGTTGCCTTTATTATGTTATATCTTGTATCTTGTCTACTTTGCCCCAGTCATGAATCCAACCAGCGCCGAATCACTACGACGGTTCCAACGGACGACGATTTCACTTACAAATACTAGTGTAATTAGATCTTAAGCCTTAAAGGGAGTCTGGGGAGGGACATACATTACAATCCGAAGAATGATCACATTTGAGATAATTAAAAATTAGCTTGCTCTCTTTATTTAGTACTGACCCTGGTCTTATATAAATGTTTTCAGACCCAAACCATCAAGCAGAACCGCGAGAAGGAGAAGCTGAAGGTCACCCACGACAAGCAGATGGAGGAGCTCTCCAAGGATATTGATAACGTATGTAAAATAAAATACTCACGCGGCATAAAAAAATGTAGTAAGAAAAAAAGACAACTATTATGGCAATACAGACGTAACCCTAACATTTCAAATAAAACATTATTCACTAAATATTCCAAGCTATTAAAAAAAATTATGAATTTGACACAATTTGCTCAAAATAACTACAAAATTAATACAGCAAGTAACAAATCCAAGGCGAGCTGGAAAATAATAAATGGCTCAAAGTATAATATGCCACGACAACCTATTACAAAATTAAGAGTAAATAGTGATATAATTACAGATCCCGTGAAAATTGCTGATGCATTTAATAATTATTTTATTGAAAAAGTCAATCCAATACCAAGCTCAGGAAATAATGTCACATATCGAATACCTTGGAATGTAAAATCATTTTTCATGCCACCGTGTGTGCCACAGGATGTACTTAGAATAATCAAATCTTTGAGAAACACGAATAGTGTCGGTTGTGACGAAATTTCAACAAAGATAATTAAACTGATCGCTGATGATATATGCTCACACCTTAGTTACCTTATTAATTTAACCATCAGTTCAGGTATATATCCAGATGCTTTAAAGAAGTCAAAAGTAATACCTGTATTTAAAAAAGTAAATAGGGAAGCTATGGAGTACTATAGACCAATCTCACTTATCAGTATTATTTCAAAAATTTATGAAAAATATATATATTTGAATATAAGCAACTTTATGGAAAAAAATTATATACTAGCTAACGAGCAAAAAGGATTTAGAGCAAACAAAACTATAAATATGGCTATTTATGATTTCTTGCACAAGGTAACCTCGAGTGTTGATAAGACGAACCCTGTATGCACCATATTCTGCGATATGACCCAGGCGTTCGATTATGTAAAGCATGATATTCTGTTGGACAAAATGGAAGCATATGGAATAAGAGGTAACGTTCTAAAATTGATTCAATCTTATCTCGAAAATAGACAACAAGTCACGGAAATATCATCGATCAATGCTTAAACTAAAAATGAAGTCAAACACCAATCAGAAGAACGAGTAGTGAAGTATGGAGTACCTCAGGGCACCGTGCTAGGCCCTCTACTTTTTATACTTTACATAAATGATTTACCAGAATTTATCGATCAATCTGTAACACTATTTGCCGACGACAGCACTATGACAATTGAATATAATAATAATTTAAATGATTATAATACTGACATTAATAACTCTCTTGTATCAATGATTAACTGGCTAAATAATAATAATTTGAAGATAAACCTTGACAAAACTAATATAATCCATTTTGGCCAACGCGTATCAACCTTATGTAACCTTAGCATACAATATAATAATAAAACTATCGTAGAAGTTAATACCGCTAAATTCCTTGGAGTGACGATTGACAGTAAATTAAACTGGAAGGAACACATTGCGGCTCTGTGCAAAAAAGTGAGTAGCTCGGCGTATGCCTTACATAAACTGACTGCAGTGCTTAAAGTCGATTCGCTACTTACCGCATACCATGGCTTAGTTGCATCACACCTTAGGTATGGAATAATCTTCTGGGGCAACTCGACCAACAAGGAAATTGTTTTTAAAGCCCAAAAACAATGTATTAGGGCGATTTTTAAGTTAGCTACAACCGAAAGCTGTAAACCCTACTTTATTAACTACAGAATACTAACACTGCCCTCGCTATATATATTGGAAGTGGTCATGTTTGTGAAACATAACCAACATCGGTTCCCACGCATATCAGAAGGAAGTAGCCGTAGCAGACGCGATGACACTATTCTTCGTGTACCCCAGTCAAAAACCGCATTAATGCAAAAGAGCATTTTTTGTATGGCCCCCATAATTTATAATAAACTACCAAAAGTGTGGAAAGAACTTAATGTCCATAGATTAAAAATGAAGCTAAAACGACACTTACAAGGGAAAGCATACTATGACATACGCGACTTTCTAAATGATAAAATTATTGAAATATGAATGACCTATTAAATTTATGTCGTGAATGAATTTAATTATGCTATATTGAATTGAATCGGATTATAATTATACTATATTGAATTGAATTGCATTGTATTATATTATATTGAACTGTTGTGTAAGTTTGACTACTTTATATATTTGTACGCCTTATAGGCCAAACGTGACAGCTCATTTATAAAGTGCCACCTTGCATGCTATACTGTATGTACACTCATGTTTGCACAAATAAAAATTATCTTATCTTATCTTATCTTACTTAATACGTTTGCGATTTCGAGCTGAAAGAACTCTTTTCAGTAAGTTACGTCTGAGGTGATCAAGATTTTCCAGCATTTTTCGGGTCGGAACGATACGACACAGCCATGCAGCAGAATCGAATGTAATGTAGATTTTTGTTCGGTAAAAATCGGTCGGCTGAGCTGGAATTGTGTCTAGCCGACTCGAATATGATTCAGCGGTAGATGCCGACCGAAGTTTTAAGGTCGGCAAGAACTGATTGACCGCCGAATTCATACCACATCATCATCATTCACAGCCCGAACTCACCCACTGCTGGGTATAGGCCTCCCTTTTCTTGTGCCAATCTCCCCGGTCCTGTGCCAGCCCCATCCTGGTTTTTCCCCCTATGGCAACTATGTCGTCTGCCCATCTCGCCGCCGGACGACCCACGTTCCTTTTGCCAGTTCTTGGACGCCATTCGGTGACAGCCTTAGTCCACCTGTTATCACTGCACCTTGCTAGGTGTCCTGCCCAACTCCATTTGAGTTCCGAATTCATACATAATGTAGTAATTACTGCCGGTCGGCTTTGTTGTTCAACAAATGATACCGAATTACCGACCGGCGTAAGTTTCTTGTAACCTGAAACATTCGCGTTAGAACAATATCATGACGGTATCATATTTTGTTCCAGCTGATCGAGATGTACAAGATGGAGGAGTCCGAGTTCGACATGACAACAAAAACGGAGTTCTTTGCATGAAAGTACCCCGACATAGCTCCTCTGTTAGAGCGCATGACTTGAAAAGTGAGTGAATTAGTGATCTCTCTAGAATAAACTATTCAATTCAACAATTTAAATTACAATTGGTATCTAGATAGTAAGATTTTAATGTAGAACAAATTAAATTATTTTCAAATTGTAATCAATGCGTTAAAAGTAATTTTAAGATTGATTTGACGGCACGCTTGGCGGGAAGGACGCCATTTTTAATTACGTAAGGATATATTTTTCATATTTCATTACGCGTGCCGTTACTAGAATTAAGATATTATTGGATTCTTTAATTCTATTATTGATTCATGTATTTATTGATAAGGATTGAGATATAGGGTGGTGGAATTAAGGGTGGGTCTCAGACCAAGAAAGGAATTGTTGACAAGGCCACATTGGGCCAATTTGGTAGCTGTACCTATATCTATTAATTTTATCGAAAAATTGGAACGATTAAATTAACGACAAAAAAATATTAAAAGTGATTTTTCGGCCTTTCGAAATTAATAAATTATAGTTTCTAAGTTATATAGTAAGTTACCACTTGCGGTAAAAGGGATTACTGACAATTTGGATTCTGATTGCAAACATCAGAGGTATTTATGACCAGAAAGAGCAGAATGACAAACATCCAATCAGAGCTTAGCGAAATTGTCAGTATCCATCGAATTCAGATAATTACATTACATTGATTAATTATATTTACGGGTATACATTACGATTATGTAGAAATATTCTAAATAAACTTTTAAACATGCTGTTATAAGAATATCTGAAAATTTGAAATTGAACTGAACAGAAAATAATCGTTCTAAGTAACAACTGAAATCATTAAAATTGTAATCACCATTAAGAATTTTCTAATAATTTCCAGTGTCATTTTATTAATGTAACTTTCAGTGACAATCTAGTCTTTTAGGAACTTTTAATATTATATTTTCTTTATTTATTATATTATATGTGAATGTTTTCCAATTATATTATTCTTATTCTATTACTTAATAATATTCTTGTGTATTCCATGACATGTATTGTCTACTTTTATATCTATTATTTATTTAGAATTCAAATCGTTGATATGGGATCAATCAAACTTTTTTCGATTGTTCTAAGAGTTATTATTGTACCTATCTGTTATATTAAATCTGATCATTAAATATAAGGATAAGTATAGGCTATCGAGAGAAATCTCCTTAGGTACTAAGAAATTCTGATATTGTGCATGGATAAAATACATAGAAGAAGCAAGTAGGACATTTGAAAGAGCATTTGTGCCTATGTGTTGTCTTCCTTATGTATATTGCTACTCCGTGGCCGTATTTTATCTCTATAAAATTCATTAGATCTAAGAATAGGTATCTACTCAGAAATAGTTCTCATGCTTAGGGTCAGTTACAGAATATTTAATTCATGATAGGTGCATCTATATAAGTACCTATGTAAAACTACAAAGAACTAAAAAAATAATATCATTCCATTAAAATTTTATACTATCATTACAGTGTCGTTAGAGGACCAACTTCCTATAATTTCAAATCTATTTAATCTTAATTATACTTTGTATTTAACTATCGTAAGCCAAAGAATTTTCTCATAATATACATTTATCATAAGTAGAGTGTAAGTTTTATTTGATTTTAAATCAATTAAGGACTCTTTTGATGTCAATATTAAATTTTCAAAATTATTTCATCTGTATGTGTAAATATTTTAATTACTTATAAACAAAAATTTATAAATGCTGTATTCAATTATTGGAATATTTAATAATAAAGAGATTCTTTTAGGTGCCTAAGTACATTAATGTTACATTCTAGTCAATTTCATTCAAATTATTTTGTTTTCAATAATATCATGGTTGCTGTGTATGTGGCCACAGTATTAGAACTTATAGATAAAGCCTTAAATGGTATTTTAAGGGTGTAAGTCATATATTTAACCTTCTAGATTCGAGATAGATTTAAAGAATACAGTGAGAGTAAATAATAAGTGTTTAAAAAATGTTTACTGATTGGAAAAAAAAATATTTACATTTATTGGAAACTGAATGTTGAAAAATTATCGGAATTGCACTTTATTAAAAATTGAGAATAATTAAATTATTCATATATTAAAATATGAAAACGTAGAAAAATTTCATTTTAATTATTAAAAATTATCATAAACGAAATTTTAAATTATTTAGTTCTTGTATTGTGATATGAGAAATATTATGTATTAATCAATATTTGGCCTATATTATATAAATTGAGAATTCTCTTTTGAAAAATTTATTAGAGTTAGATTTATCTGGGCTGGGTCCTACGTAGTAGTGACGAAAATTATTATTCAAATAATAGGTGTTTTACGTTGTAATTTATTTTAATTAGCACTAATTAGCACTTTTTGTCTGAATAAGGCACATTGGACGAAAGAAGCACGTAACTTCATGTAATTTTGAAATTCTTTCAATTGCATACAGTATCGGACTTAGCCGTAAGAAGTTGGAAAGTAAAGCATATATTCTAAACTCATTATATTGAACATATATTAGACTCTGCTCTGTACAATTAAATTTGGTAGCAAATTGTAACATGCAGTACTTAATTACAGAGGTTTCATAATTTTCTAGTAATTATAGTGAAACACATTATATCCAAAGATTTGTTTATTGTTTAAAGTACAATAACTAAATTATAACATTTAAAACATGTTGTATTTTATTTTATCCTAATGCCTACACACAAATACTAAAAGTTACAGACCTACGATGATTTGATGCTCCTGATCTTCTTCCTTTCCTTGTACAAACTTTCTTGTTGGACTGAAAAAAAAAACAAGATTTTTGAGTGGAGATATACCTGATAAAGCCATAGATTTTTAAAACACCCATATTCTGAACTTTCTCTTTCATACCCATATTAGAACATTAGTAGTCCCATAAGCAGCTAGATGTATGTACCTACAGGCTAACAACGTGACTGGGTTAGGCTCGGATTCGAAAGGTGGAGGATGGGGTGTTGTGGTAGTATGGAGTTAGGCCTATGGCCAGCAGTGGACTGTGATAGGCAGAGTTGATTGAGAGAACCACCATGAGATCTCACAGTTTGTTTTAACACAGAGGGTAAAACAAACCTGTTCAGCCCACACTTAGGGCCTGCACAGACGAAGGACTTTTGTCCGCCGGATAGAAATGACTGTCCCTGTTCATTGGTTGTTGTGTTATTTTTTCATCTATTGGTTGACGTCCATTAATTGTCTGCGCAGGCCCTTAAAGAGACAAAACAACAAGCTGGCTAGCTATTTTTTTGCTGTGCATGCAACAAGTCAAAAGTCAAAGTCTAGTTGGATATGCCAGTATTGTATAATAAAGTTTAATCAATTTTCACAGTTAATTTATTTCTGACTTTGCATGACAGTCAAAATCACAAAGATTTTCATCATCAGTACAATAAGGTTGCTGTTACAACTTTGAATAGAAAAGGTCGCAATTATATTGAAAATAGCATAAAGTCTTTAAATATTAGCATTAGACTTGGACTCCACCAAGATGGAGACGAGCGGAGCTGTGCGGAGACTGGCTAGATTCAACCAATCACAGGAGAGAAGAGACAACGTAGGATTCAAATAATGTGACTGGTTCATTCCTGCACATTTTTTCTCTGCTCTGCTAGTCTCAAATTTGGAGGAGCCCAGGCCATACTTTTAAATGTAATAGGTAAGTGTTGTTCTTGAACACAGATGTGAAGTTCTGCTGTAAACAGTCTATAGGTAACAGACATTCTTACAAAAAAGAAACCTAGTGAATTTATATTATATTTATTGCATAGGTTCCACCAGGGCAGCACTATGTGCCATTTAGTTTTGACTTTTTCTTTAGCAACATTCATCCAATTTGTATCATTCTAACTTAAAATCCTACTAGAGTCTAATAAGAAAACTATAATTTTTACTATACCTGAAATAACTCAACCTGTGTGGATAGTGTCGAATCTAAATGTGAAAAAAATAAGTAACAGACCCTCTGTTATGAAATGATTATATCCACAGGGCGGCTGGTTGTGCAATTGTTTGGATTGGAAGGGACTATCTCCAGTAATAGACTAAAGAAGAACTCACGATAGTGATAATAAAAGACCAACAAATCTTACTAGACTCTCTCCCTCTCAAAGACATCAAGAATGTAATAATCATGGCCCCTTTTTTTTATTTGTATACTCTGTTGATCTCTGTAAATTCAATATACCTACCTAGTCCATTTTTTGTATTATCATTGCAGAATATATTTATGATACCACTAACTGTTTTAGTCAAATTTAAGTCAATAAGTGCAAAAATCATCCTCAATATCTAAATTTTGAGGTTATTAGCAATTGCAAAAGTTACTTACTGTATGGATCAAAACGAATATATTCCAATTTATCAGCCAGACGCTCCCTTATTCTCGTAACCTGATGACCAGAGACCACACTTTCCATTAACACCATGACCGTCCTGAAAATAAGAAACGGTATTATGTGCAATACTATTATTGGAAAATCCTATCAATATGTAAGTAAAAGACTGACTTGCTCTTGGCTTTTTTTAACAGGATATTTGTGAGGAACATGATTATAGAGTTAAATCCTCTTAAGTGAGAACCAGTAAATTGTAGTAACAAATTCTCCGTAGCAAAACACCATACAATTCAGTTCAATTGACAACTGTGTGACACTGACACTTGTGACAGTGCCATGTACTGGGCTGAATGATCGACCACTTGTCTTAGAGCAGCTGTTGACACATTACAAGTCCAGCTGATTGCAGAGGCTAGAAGTTAACCAATGAGCAATCTTCATTCGTCATTCAAGTGGCACTCCAGGATAAGATATTACAAGCATTTCATAGCCCCCTCTCACAAAAAGAATAAGATGCAACATTTTTTTAAATCTTGACCATAGACCATTATACATTTGGTTTTTGATTAAACCGGTAATTCATAAAAAACATACTGTAAGTTTTACGATTATTTCTTAAAAAGACCTAAAAACTGATGGACTTCGTAGTTTTTCCTAAATTGATGAGATACCATTTCGCATGTTTTAGTTGATTGTAATTCGCAGAGACAAAGTAATAATCAGATCTTAAACATAGCATCAGCATCCATGTATTTCAAGTGGTTTTCAAAGAAATATAAAAGTATCAAACAAAGATGGACTTTTCAACCCTTGATCACCAGAGCCGTTTTAGCTACGTAACGGTTATTTACATCATAGACAATAAAATAAAAATGTGCCACGCGATCAAAAATTTATAAAATTAATAATTTGACAGTAACCAAATATCCAAACACGTGCCAAATTAATTAATCGTCCATAAAAATTGCAAAAATAACGGAAATAACCGAAGTGAAATGTAATTATTCAAAGTAACTACTAGTTGCATTTCATAGTTGCCAAACAAAAAGGGCAAAACCTGGTAACATTCCAAAAACAAACTCGTTCGTGTGATGATGAACTTGTGAACCGGCGTCGCTGTGGCATTTTAATGTGACTGGGACTTTTTGTGTTCGTTCTTTGTTCGTTATAGATGTCGCAAATGAAGTAAACAACTATTCGTAGTGTGAGTTTTATTAGTATTTTGTTTTCTGTAGTGTAGTTTTCACAATAAAAGAACAATGATAAAAAACGAAATGGAGAATGGCGGCGGCGACGCCAACAATGTGTCACCGACCAAACTCATGGTCAATTACATACCCGAGCTGATGACGCGGGACATGATGTACGCGCTCTTTTCCGCCATGGGCAAGATAGAGAGTTGCAAGCTCATAGCAAACCGGGGATACGGTTTTGTGGAGTATGAGAAACACGAGGATGCCGAGAAGGCGCGGGCGGCGTTCAACGGCCTCCTCATGCAAGGCAAGACTCTGAAAGTGTCATTCGCACTACTCAACCCCGAAAATAAGGTCAGCCATAAACCTGACACGGAATCTAACCTTTACATTAGCAATCTACCTCCAGACATGACGTTAGAACGTCTAAATAGTTTATTCAGTCAGTTCGGTGTCATAACGAACAGTCGGGTGTCGCAAGGCATCGGGTTCGTGTGCTACGAGACGCGGCCACAGGCCGAAGAAGCAATCAAACACATGAACGGGCAGACTCCTATACCGGCCGCGGGCGCCATCGTGGTCAAGTTCGCGAACAAACCAAATGCGAATAAGAACGCGCCTCGGCCGACGCCCCGCGTCGCGGTGGGCGCTGCGCCGCTTGCGTACAACGGCGCTACGGCTGTGTTCAACGGCACCGCGCCCGCCGCTTTCAACGGCACCAATCTCAGCGCGGCGTTCGGAGCGCGGCCTGCCGCCTTCGCTCCAGGTTTCCCACAGGCCTCCCCGCCGCCGCTGCTGCCGTCGCCCGGCAAGGCGCTACCGTTCATCAACAAGGGCCAGCAGAGGTTCAACCCGATGGCTGCTACCAACCACTCGCCGCTCCCGCTGCTGGGTGCGCCCGCCAGCCCCGTGCCGTTGCTCGGCGCGGCGCCCGCGCCCCATCAGACCACAGTGTATGTATACAACATCGGTGAGGACACCGAGGAGCTGGCTCTATGGCAACTCTTCGGTCCCTACGGTGCAATCGACTCCATAAAAGTGATCAAAGATCCTGAGACAAAGAAAAACAAAGGTTTTGCATTTGTGAATATGCGTGAGTATGATGAGGCCGCTATGGCCATCCAGGCGCTCAATGGATACACGCTCAACGGACAGGTTCTATCGGTTAGCTTTAAGACTCAGAAGAGAAATAATTAAGATGTGTACGGACGTTGTGAACGCCGTAACTTTTGTGATCGTTCCCAGGCCGAATGCTTAAGAAAGATTTTCATTCCAATTTCAGATTATTTTTGTAGACGGAAAGCGAGATCCTATATGTGCATTTCAAATTAGTCACATAAGTATTTTTGTAAGATTTAACATAGTTTTATATTCGCGAGAGCGCGACATGACTTTTTGTGAGTTTTAGTTGGCTTGACAGTATCATATATGTGTACACTTTTTATCATATGCTATGGTATTATATTATTGGACTATATATGGACCTGTCGCACTATGTATATCTGCCGCGGGCGCCTGGGCGCGCCCCGCCTCAGCTAATGCCGCCCCGGCGCCCGATAATAACCCTCCAGGTATTTTATTTTGTGTAAAACAAAACATTGTATGTTTTTTATCTTAATAAATTTCATGTTTAAATAGAGTTTATTGTATATTTCTCTATTTTTTTTTCTATATACTTATCCCCGCCCTGTCGTGTCCTTTATTTACTTACATATAATACGTAATAATACATAATATAATTATTTGTGGCAGTAGTTTAACATGTACATAATATATGTGTGTATTGTCTGTCGGCGGCAGGTCGGCTGTGTAAAACTGCTTAAATATTGCATGTTGTGTTCGTAGTGAGAGACCAGAAATAAGTTTTTATTTGTTTATGTTACCTCAGGGTTTATGGTTCCCGTTATTGTTTTATCCCGTCATTAGTTACTTATTCAATATTATTTTTGGCGCAGTAGCAAGTCAGGCCATCTAATTTCTAAAATGTAGCATTACAAACTGTGTGAATGTATTTATTATTTAATACCGTCGTGGACGAATGAAAAGTGAGCTTTAATCTCTTATACATTTTTAAGGCTTCGAGTCAGTCCATTAGGGTAGTGTAGGTAGGTGTAGAGGGCGCACTGGCGCGGCGCGCGGATCGCAGGCCTGTAGCTACAAGGATACTTGTTATCTTTGGGACGCGCCAGAGCATAGGAAGCCGATAAGATAATACTGAAATACCAACACTGATGTGGTCCAAACTAATTTCCCTACTCACAATAGACTGCCACAAATTAGAGTAACAGCACTAGGTGCCTATCCCTCCGTGCCTCTTACTTGGAACAATTATGTACCAAACAACGGTTTTAGAAGAGAAAGTATAAAGTAAGTATTACGCCGTGACATCTAGATGGTGAGTAATGATGTATTATTTTGAAACGTAACGTATTTGTCAGTCTTAAGTAATTCTAGTCCGCTAAGGATAGCTTAGCGTCGTTTGAATTAAGTAAGTTTGATACTTTTTTAGTTACATGTTGATTGTGTTCTGTTATCACATTTTGGGTAGGTACAATAATCCATCAGCTATAAATTGTTAAGTTTTATGCCTTTTCTTGCGATAAATCCTAAGTTGTAATATAAGAAATACTATAAACTTCGGCACGTGTTCGTTACCTTGTATGACCGCTAACTCTATTAAAATTCGTAGAAATAATTGCAAAGTCAAAATAATATCTTTCATGCCCCGTATCAGTAACTGTTCGTATCAATAAACCCATGACTCATTCGTCCCCAACTTCAAAAGTACAGCAACAGTATACGTATTTTGCGTTACATTGCTTCCAAACTGACTCATCGATCGTTAACAATTCTGGACGTCGTGGAAGTTGACCTAAATGTTTATTTTAATTTTGCCATCGATGTTCTGTTACACAGGTATTTAATACCTGAAAAATACTTTTAAATTAGGAACCGTTTATAGGCTAGCGGTTTCTGTTGCTTTTATAAACGGAAAGTTTCAGTTTTTTCACAACCGTCGTCGTGCTATTGGATGCACACAAATATGTTACCAAAACATGTGCCAAGCGTGTTTCTGTTAAAGTAATTGGAGCTTCAAAGATCAGAATGTCTGACAACGTTCAGTAAGTTAGGCCGTCGCGGTAACACGCATATTGTTATCCACATGACGTAACTGTAGTTTGTAGAGATAACTCGGTCCAATTCACTGATAATTAAAGCTTACTAAACTCGACAGCTATTATTGATATATCGTCCCTGAGTGTTGTGTACATAGGTATTAATACATCCTTGCCTCACGGCCTTTCCCGCCATTTTCCCTGTTCATTGACGTCACGTGATGAAAAGCGAAAACTTGCCTATCGTATCGCCTGGTTTTGGCTCGATTGATTTTTTGATCAAGGATTCTAGAAAGTTCTCGAGTAAGAATTTGTTACCTAGTTGATCTAAACATCTGAAAGTTTGTTTGTTAGCATGTGAAATAAAAAGTCGTATGGTTAACGAAGTGTATTAAGGATGCTGTCGTAGAACTCGTAGACGTCTCGTCCTTGCCCAAAATAGACAGGCCTATAGTCCTGACTAGGAGGATCCTGCCTTGAATCATAATAAACTTAAGAGGATAAAAATACATCGACTGAATAGGTACATCTGCGTCGTCAACGAAATAAAACAAAATCGATAATTTGCCTAGGTAGATTTTCTTTGTCATGTTTTCATAAAATAAATGCCCTATAAGTGGAAATGTCTCGAGGCGCATGTGTGCAAACTCTCGGTCAATGAGTTTAGGACTCGCCGTCCTTTCAAGGGCAAAATACATATAAATATTTACTGAGATTCGACGGCCTCTTTCCCATGTCTGACGCCAGACTAGTCGCAAGCTGAGAGGACTATGTCTCGATAATAATTATTATGTAAATCTAGAAAAATCTGAATCGCTTGATATTCTACATTTCAATGTCATTTAATAAGAATCTTGCATTGGCTTTGAGACATTTGGAAATTATTGTAGTATAAAGATTGTTAGACTTCGCTTCTTCTTCTTCGTTCTTTTCGCATTTTGGGTTGGGTATGTATTGATTTTTCATAAGGATTAGACTAGCGACACAGCGGAGCGTCGCATGACTAAAGAAGGCAGACAGACTATAATATGGACGATAACGAATCCAATGTCGCAAATTCAACAACAGTATATAACAGTACAACAATGACATGATAATTTTGTTAATTTAAAAAAAAACACAAGGTACGCCAAAAATATGAAAACCACGAAAAACCTTTTTGTTTTCACAGAAAAAGCGGAAGATATTATGCAAATTCAGTTGTCTAAGGCAATTTAAAATGTTAGTTTTAGTGGTACAACTCAACCACCGTTATCGACAAGCTACATAGATAGATACCCGTAAATAAGTAATTTGTATTTTTAGTTTGCAACACCAGAGTTATAGCGGTTACGCGTAATGATTTGAATAACCGTAGCGTAAAGTCCCACCTCATAGTCTCACATTTTTTCTAAGAACCTGAGTTCATTCTGCAGTAAATTAAGAATGTTGGTAACTTAGTAGTACGAGGAAATGTTAAGAATGTTTCTTGTTAGACCGCTCAAATTCTGATCAATATTTATTCATTTTCGCTTTTATAATCACGTGCTAGCTCGTACCACACGTAGCACTTAAGTTATATCATCTGTTAAAATTCGTGCACGCTATTTTCTTATACGAATTAGATACGCACGTTTCGTAAATAGTCAGATAGTCCGTTTCAGATTTAGGAGTTTCCCTTTCAAACCGCGAAGCCTGTGTAATGAGAAATTTTCAGTGCGAAGTAATAGGTGCTCGTAAAAGTATATTTCTCATTTCGTGTTTGAGGGTCGAATTTCAAAATAATCCCCTTAAATTCCTTCGTAATGGGTGCTTACCGCGTCGACGTGAATGCCCCTCGAACTGTTGCTAGGTTGATGAATTCGATGAGTCAGTTTTAAAACAATTATTTGGGAGCGTGTTAACATTAGACTTGACACGCGGTCATGCATTTACGCAGAAACGAAGGACGCTGGCAGTTTCTTTTGTACACTTTTAAGTTTATCGCACAGGTGATATGCTAATGAACCGTCTGCTAAAACAGCCGAGCCAGTTTTATTTTTCATTACCGGTTTAATCGGTATAATGTTAATAACCGGACCGAAAAAGGTCTGTTTTCGAATACTTTCCTAAGCAAACTAATTCCAATTTTCGTAAGCAAATCACGCTACTTTTTGTTTGCATTGTATGTCTTAGATATTGGTTTTCGTGGTTGCAATTTATCTCAATTCGCGTCGACGCTTGTCTAGTTAATCTCATTGATTGCTTTAGCTCGTTTGCTGCCTGAGGATTTAATTTAGAAAGCAAAAAGTCGAATGAATAAAAAATGTGTGTAACAGAGTCGCATTTTGCTATGTAGGCAAAATATTCTCATAAATTCTGGCGATATCTATCAAGCTTCGGATATTAAAATATTATGACGTGTTCCCTGTTCCCGTTATCCGAGATTTATGGCGGCGGAAGCTGTTGTGGGCACAAGCCACGCGACTACACAGAAATAGACGGCAGGACCTAAACAATGAACGACAAATTGATTTAATACCCTCGAGTTTTAACAAACTTGCGGCCAGAACGATAACTTCATTTCATATGATTTAATTAGCGATAACAAGCTTATAATGTTCAAAAAACAATATATAGAACCGCATGAATGTAACGCTAAAGGTCAAGGTTGTAACATTGACGCGCTTCTGAAAGAACAAATAAATGCGACACTATCTAAATTTTAAAGATTCAGATATTTATTCGCAAACAAGATTTTAATTGTAAATCGGAGCGAGCATAGGGAGACCGGTTTTAGATCGCGTTGAAACTACAATACTGGCGATAAAAATAAATATCACTCATTGATATTCTGAAACTGAAAATGTAAGCAAAAGCATTGGGCGAATAATGCGCACCAAAATGTGTGTTTAGGTGTTCACGATTGCTTGGTTAGAAGACAGCAGAAAACCAATTTAGTCACGCTGGAATTGCAGAAAGAATATATAAATAATATTTAAATTTCGCCTTTAATTTCGATTTTACCATTTCGTGTTATCGACAATCCTATCATTCTATACTGATTAATTAAAATAGGCGTTTTTAACTTCCCGGAAGCGATAGAAACGACAGTACTTTAAAGCACTTCCAACGAGTATTGCGTTGATGGTCGTGTTATGAAAATTTTCCAGTTTGATGATACGCCACATTGACTAATACGAGTGTAATATAATTGGCCTCTTGCCACAAGAGCGGTGTACGTAAAGACAGGTTGAATTGCGGCAGCGGAGTTTCCTCCCGACGCGCGGAGCCACTACGTCGGGAGGAAACTCCGCTGCCGCGGCAAATTACCGCTCAGCGGACAGACCTCCGGTGTGATCTCATGGCGACATGGAGAGAGCGACTGTCGCAACCCCCCGTGCAGGGCACGCCACCATAGTGGCGATAAGTCCCATCTTTGAGGAGTGGCTAGAAAGGCGCCACGGCGCCCCTCACCTACCGCCTGACGCAGGTCCTCACCGGACACGGTTGTTTCGGGAGGTTCCTGCACCGAATCGGGCGGGAGGAAACGCCCGGGTGTTTCCACTGCGAGGATCGTCCGGAGGACACGGTGGAGCACACCGTGGAGGTCTGCCCCGCTTGGGCGGAGCACCGCCGTGTCCTCGTAGCGGCGATTGGCGGCGGCGATCTCTCGCGTCCGGCCTTGGTTCAAGCCATGGTCCGGAGCGAGAGGGAATGGGAAGCCGTCACCTCCTTCTGCGAAGCAGTCATGCTAGTGAAGGAGGTGGCGGGACGTGAGAGGGAAAGAACCTCACGTCCCAGTCGCCGCGGGAGACGCCCTGGGCGTCGGGGGTCACGTGGTGGCTCCCGGCCACCGTAGGCGCGGGCCTGTGGACGGCGAGTTATGGGCCAGCTCGCCGTCCAGCCGTCTTATGACGACAGGCCGTGTCGACGGCGCGTTCGTGTTCCACGTGCGCCTCAAAGAGATGTCAGCAAATAAGTAGGGGTCCGCAAGGGCCGATGCCTGCCAGGGCTGCGGGACTGTTCGAAAGAGATACCGTGGCCCTGGAACACAAAGGGCAAAGAAGGAACATGGATGGGTTTTAGTCAGTACAAGTCTGACACTCCCTTCCGCTCCGCCCAGAGTGGGGGGGGTCATTTGATGATTTCCCATCCGGAAAAAAAAAAAAAAAAAAAGACAGGTTGAATTGAAGAAGGTAGGGGGACCCCTTGGCAAATATGCAATCAACAACATACAATTTTAATTTTCGTCTTGACCGAAAGCATTCGTTTTTTTAATAATATGGTTACTTAGACAAGCGAACTGGGTTTTACGACCAGAATAAGAATAATAAATACATATATATATTGTTTAGATGGAGCATTAGCATATTTCGAAGGTGCGATAACTTTTTTATTGAGAATGTGCAGATTTTTCGCCGATCTGAACTATTATTAAAGATTATTGCTTCCTAATGTTTAAGATAAACATGAGTCGCGCTTCGAATGTCATAATTCGAGGTCGGTAATGTTTTAAAAACGACTTTATAGTTTGGATTTATGCTAACATTCTGCATGTATGTATGACGATAAATCATCTTGTAAAGAAGTTATATGTGGTGTAAAAGTAATAATAGTGGTTACTGGCGATTTCGGAATGTTTATGTTCAATAGACCGATTTCAGTCTTGTAGATGCATGAAAACAGGATTTGGAGATAATTATTATTACAAACCTTAATATGAAAGACATCTTGTAGTTTACGAAGCAAGAGACGATTGGTAAGTAGAATATAAATATAGTTTGCAAACAAATTTATCTTATGTCCTTAGAATCGGAAGTTAAGACGAGAATATGTTTTTACTACTAGCCTACTTAATAAATCTTTCCTTTCTAAGAACATAAACCACAGTATATCCACTAGTCAAATGGACTCAACTTCTCTAGAATTAAGACGAAATAGAGATTAGAAGGACGTAAGGACACTTGATTGTGATATTTCTGGTAATTTCCAGTACTTAGACATAAGAACTTTGGTTCTAAACCTAAATTATTAATGCTTATTGGATTATTGTCACAGGGTGTTTTTGATATGAATTTTTTTTACGATTCTTCATTCGATTGAATTATAAATTCTTTACCCTGTGTAGTTATGGAACATAGTTCTTGTAATGTAACACTATTTTTTTTTTGGAGTAGGCATAATATAAGAAATATCAATTTCACTAGATTCGTTTACTGTTTTAAAATATTCGTGACTAGCAAAGTTAGCAATGGCACTTTTGCAAATTGATTCGACATGAGATTAAAATAATGTTGCAGATGTAACTACTGTTACTGTGTGATAAATATTTACGAAAGTTCGACTCGAAGATAAACTGTAACGGGTAGAGAAAATTACGCAAGTACCGTGAGAAATGAGCAGCCGAGATTTCCCGTCCATTGTGCAGAGAGAATGTGCGATCGATTTGTCAAAAGTGCTCTTAGCTAATTTGCAGTAGGCACCACTCCCGTCTTACCACAGAAATGTTAAAGTATTCTGTCTACTTGGACGTATCATTACTCGGCTATAGGCTTCAATATAGAGAACAATAAAACTATTTTTAAACGGTCCACTTCTACTTTCTGTAGAGCAGTATAATTTCGACGTATTTGTATGAAGATACACCTTAGTGGACAGAAGCTTTTATTCTGTAAATATTTTAGCCTGTAAGAGCACTATTTACTGATTAAGAATATTTTTACATGGCACTGACATAGTATTTTAGTTATGCAGTATTGAATAAATTGTTTTTATATAAAGCCCCCGTCTCATTTGTTACCCTTGTAGAAGAGATAAGAGAAAGTGATAAGTGTGGGTGTAATGAACATTTAATCGGCTCAATGGAGTTCAAGACCACGACCTGCTATTGAATGGAGCGGGTTATTTGCAAGTATACCTAGGTATACACAGGTTGGTTCATTGAGTGTGGAGCTGATCAATTACTTTTACTATGCCAATGGTATAGTCGAATAGAAGATATATTTGATAACAAAATTGAGATAGACGTCTGTTACTGAAATACATGTTTACTTTCTACCCGGATAGGGCTTATCATATTGTTGCATTAATTATGCACATCATATTTTATAGAACCAAATAATGTGAAAAATTCTCAATTAAAGATAGCCCGCATATATAGTAGTATGTACAGACGCCAGCAGATCAAGCTTCTACAATCTGTCAAATTAATAGATTTTCAATTTTATCGCTAAAGCATTAGGTTCAAGGTTGATTAGGGAAAGTCAGTTTCGGGTAGCTTGATGTGGTGTCGGATTCTCGAAGTGGATTTTATCATGTTAAACTACGGCACGTTCCTTAAGTAGGTACCTATAGGCGACAACTTAGACAAAAATTCACAAACAAAACTTCACGAAGGTTGAAACTAATATTTACCTCGTAGAAACAACGAGTCGGACGCGAAGGGTTCCTTACGCCGAAAAAAACACGTTTCTTGTCTCTTTGATTTTTAATCTCTTATTAATTGTTGTTTCAGCAGCCGTAACACACACTGTAAATTTCAAGTATCTACCCATTACAGTTGAAAAGAGAGTGCGCTGTGACCGACGCATAGGCAGTAGATACTTTGTATTAGGGTCTCCCAGGGTGCCTCTGCAGGTACGGAACTCTAAAGTAATCCTTGTCCTTTGATGACATTCAAAGTTAGGGTGACCATAAGTACCTACGAAGTTGTCGTTGGCAGTCCAAAACCAAATTTGTGGTTTTCCTCGTTTCAGATAGCGACAAACTGAATATTATCATGCTTATGTACTTAAAAGTAATAGAAGCACAAGTCGTGTGTTCTTAATGAGAACAAAAAATATTGCCTTTAACACGTTAGTCACGGACGAAGTAGCGTGTTTGTAGAACTGTTATGTCTTGGAACTGAATTATTCATGGAAACCGACTTTTCGTCACTACGGCGAGCGTGGATCAAAAAGTTAGTGGAATGTGAACATTAATTAAGATGAAAACCAGCCCAAGGAACAACTAGGTCTACATCTTGAATATGCTTTCCGATTGACCCCAACTACAAAACCGTTACAAACGAGTTATTTTTACTGAATCTATGTCTAACACATTAAAAATTGCTAGGCGGGAAAGAATCTAGTTGTGTATGCCTTGTGAATTCTTGTTACAAGATTTGCATCTAAATGACAGACAGTTACATCATTGACTTGCTAATTTACATTCTTCCTGAGTAAACGTAGAAAAGTAGCCCTCCCTAATTTGTTTAGTATTAGACAGATTGTTAGGTAACTAGGTTAGGAAGGAGAAGGAATAATAAGACTTCATAAAAAGCTTAATCTAGATTTTTATTTGTCGATTCAACGTACAGACGTAAGGCAGCCTCCCACCTCATGTTATTGGCACACAAAACCTTTACACTCGTCTTAAACGCATCACTGATTACAATAATATCACTTCAAAACATATGGAATGTATATAAAACACAGGAATGCCCAATAAACAACATTTTTTCATTCGAAGTACGTTCGCCAGTCGTTCGTAACCATTCGATTACAAGCCAGGTATTAAAATAAAATAAAAAATTCAGGACTAGAGTTTTTTTTAAGTAAACGCGCCGTGAATCTCAGATAAATATTTACATAATATCCTTTTTAATCGTTGACTCAAAATTTGTGACTTGTTTAACTGAAACTTAATTTTACAAGAGATTCTTACGATAATTTGGTTAAGATTTGGTTTGTACTAAAATGGAAATAAAAGATAATGTAAAACACTGGACGACATTGGCACTGGTTCAAGTTAACTTAATAAATTATATTACATATACAACCATACATATATCTTTCCGAATATACAATACTTCGAATACTGTATAAAATACTGTTACATTCACGACGATTTGTTTTATAAATAATAAAAATATAATTAAATTAAAAATGGACGCAAAATAATTTCACATATTGCACATAAAAATAAAAATTGAAAAAATAAATACAACTTTCCAGTTGTCGAATATGATTTTACTGGCCTTAATAAATCGTAAAAAAAGTAATTCGTTTTGATAAAATCGTTTCACTCCATAGCTAATCTCTAAGTACCGTTCCAGCAAACATTAGGCACTGATTCGGGCTAACAATAATTATCAAAGCTAATATTATTCGAATGTTTCCGATATACATCTTACGGTTTAATTTATACGCTAATTTAAGTGATAATTTCAAGCTTCCCGATTATAGGCCATCATCTGAACGGAAAAACTGTAATATCGATTGGAAAGTAATCCAGTGTTTCTCGGGTAAGGGAAGCGTAATATCGAATATAATATCAATTTTTAGCTGGATATGCAATATTTAGGATTTCCGCAAACTTCCGACTAGTACTTTTTTCCTAATTTACATTATTTAATTGTGGGATATAAAAGCTGCTCACAATACTAGGTACTAATGTTACTGATATTTTTCAGTAAAAAATATCTAACGTTTTGTACAAAATGCATACAACTTAGTGATATAAGTTACATAATATATTAATTGTTAGTTTCAAAATATACACTGATTACGTTTGAATTAAAAATATGTTTTTTTTTTCTTCGCCACGCGTTCGTACACGATGACACTTACAAATACATTTGTACTATTTATAAATTTAACGAAAGTAAAAAAAACTCGCACGTTAACGAAAAAGTTACTCGCTGACTGACATCAGCTTTTGATCAGATATTTACAATTTGTACAATGCTTAGTTTGTGCCTATTCTATTCCTCATTGCTAACATCAAACCAGAATATAATTTAAACCAATTCGAAATAATTGTAGATCTTATATGGTGCAAGGAAGCCTCGATGTGAGCCAGGCAACGAAGGTACATTGCCGATGTTGCTGTAGTACCGCTACAAAGGCAATATAAAACATTTGAACTCTACTAAACTCCCGCTAAAATGTTTAGAAAAGTTTTTCATTGCGTGGGAAGCTGCCTTGACCAAACAAAATCTGCAAATAATCATATTTAATCACTACATCACGCAAATAGGAATTAATAATAATATTTCCGCGCGATAGGCACTGTGAAAGAGCGATTCGCTTTACATTGACGGCTAAATACATCTTATTATGACGACGTATCATACAAAATGTACAATGGAAACTACGCATACATTAAATAATGAACACAATCGCGTTTATACATTAGCTTATTGCAGTTATTCGTAGCCAAAGACTTTTCCTATCAACATCTAAGTTGGACCAACGTTCACGATACATTCTTCTAGAAAGATCTAATGAAAAGAATATTCCTCTGAAATATCAAATTGTCTAGTGAGGATATGTAAGTATTAAATATTTAAATACGATTGGAGCCAGTGATCGAAGAACTCTGATATAAGTACAAACATTTTAGTCTTTTCCTTTACATATTAAATGCGTTCGAAATTACAATTCAACTAAATGCAGGAACAACCTTACAATTTTATTCAAACCACAGTCACAAGCCCGCCTTGGCTACGTCCACTAACATCAGAACTGCGTACAGTCACTTGAAATGAACAACTATGAAGCGAAGCGTTCCGACTACCCGCAAGCGTATGTACAGTTTGCGTCAAACAAGGTAGTCGTCGAACTTCTTCAGCCTTCGCTACGTGTGCCGCGAGGGCCTGCGCTCGAGCACGGGGCCCGCCATGGTCTCCGGGCTGAAGCGCACCCGGGACTGCGACCCGCTGGATGCGTCCCTCGCTGATACGTAAGAACTGTCAGTCTCGCTTGTCAAACTGTCCGGAGGAGTCGGGTTAGTCGGCGTACCACCTCCCGAGCTCCCGCCGGACGCACTCGACTTCTTATTGTACTTCTTCAAGCTAGATCTCAGTTTCGTCGACGCTAATTCTAGTCCTAAGTTCGCGGGTCGTTCGACCTCGCTCTTCTCTTGAGACTCTTGTCTGTAAAAGTCTCTCGGTAAGGAATAGTCGCTAGATTTACGCGGGTACTCAGTCTTGGGTCTGTATTCTTCTCTCTTCTCTTTACTTCTGTATTGTCTGGAGGGCGAGAATTCTTCTGGGTGGGAGTTGGTCGCGGAGGAGTTTGAGGGTGTTCTTCTGTGCGTGAGGTACTGCGGTGGTGAGGGTCGGTAGTCGGGGGTCGGTTCTCTGTACTCGAAGGAACACTCGTCATAGCCGTAGTATGGAGGGTGTTTGACGACGTAGTCCGCTGTTCTGTCGTAGGTATAAGGTTCTGCTCGATAGAAGTAGTCTCTATCTTGTGAGGGTGAAGGTTGAAAGTTTTCTCTGTAGTTGTGGTAGAGGTCTGCGAGGTGGTCGGAGGTGGATGATGAGGTTCTTCTGGGTGAAGGTGTGGGGGGCTGTGTGGACGTGTAGTTGGTCCCCAGCCCCGACGTGCCGGACAGGGGCTGCGCCGAGTGCCCGTAGCCGGACGACGGCGACGGGTGCGCGTAGTGCGTGGGGGAGTCCGTGAACCTGATCGGCTTCTGTTCGTCTGATTGGATGCCCGATATCTGTAAAAAGAAGGAAACGATCGTCAATCCTGCACCGAATGTTAGATCATCCACAAAAGATAATAATAACTACGATAAACCTTTGTAAAATGTTAATCCATATGCTTTTTAAAGCGAATACTATTGCTCTATTATTATAGCATTGTACTAGAAAATAACGACTTTTGTTTCATCTGCACAAAGTTGAAATTACAATGACTAACAATGCGTTCTTACTGGCGAAATATGCAAATGAAAACATGTTCTCTGCGGAGACAAACGATAACAATTATGAGAAGAGAGAGAAATAAAGATTTTATGTAAATGTTTCCATTAGTTCAACGCAACACAATAACTACAAATAACAAGAACAATATAATACTTACAGGTGACCCCGTGATGGCGTTGAGCGGCGCTCGCAAATGTCGCGTAGGCCCGTGATACGTGTTATGTGCATATCCAAACCCTTCGTACACTGAGGAACTTAACGGGTCCGGTTCTATTTCCGCTCTGAAACCAATAAAAAAAACAATTTTAGACTGTGATGTTCTATTGAATGGATTTGCTTTTCCTAATGAGGAACATGTTGCGAGGAAAGTTTTGAGTATGTATGGTGATGGGTTTAAAGAATAGAGGTAGACCAAAGAAACGATGGGTGGACTGTGTAAAGGATGATATGGCAAGAAAGGAGGTGTCTGATGAGATGACGAGTAATAGAGAAGTGTGGGGGAAGTCCCAATTCATTTGGGGTCGGCGCAGCATGTCTTCTTCCATACTGCTCTATTACTCGTCATCTCATGAGACACCTCCGTTCTTGCCATATCATCCTTTACACAGTCCATCTATCGTTTCTTGCCATTATAACCACATGTTGTCTGATAAGATAGAAGATTTCATCTATGGTAAGAGATAGAAACAGTGATTTCAACATGTTTTATGTGAATACTTTCGTTCGCCGGCGCGAAGGCATAGTTACAAGAATGCTAGTTTTGTGCAACATGCAATTAAGTTTACCGATAAGAGTTTATTCCTTACCTGTGCGGCTGTAAGGTCGGGTGGAGCGGGCTGACGTTAGACACCCTGACGTCATATCCGGCCGCAACGCCGCCCAGCAGCGCCGCCATATTGTACAGGACTAGCTCGATTATACTCGGTTTTTTGAACTTATAACCTGCAAGGTTTGAAGTTGTATGTTACGCTGGTACATTGTTAACTCTTCGGAGAACGTTATAAAAACAACCATTTAGCATGATAAAAAAAATAAAGCTTTGAAGCATTATCTGTCTCCGATTATTTTAAAGAACAGTCCCAGTTAAACAAGTTTAACATGTACAAGGTAAAAAAGAGGGAGGGGGTTTCCTTTAGGTTAAAAAAGCAGAAAAAAACAAATAGAAAAATTGGGAGATAGGTCTGTAGATTTTTTGCCTTTTAATCGAAGTGGTAAAGGCATACTCTTTCCCCCTGAGAAATCATAATTTTTATCAATCGGTTTACTCATCAAGTAACAGCAAGTCTCTATCTAAACAAATAAATAAATAAATAAACGACAAAAACTAGAATGCCCTTGAGTTTCGCCTCTCAGGCCCCGATCTATAAAGGTGCTTTTTAATACACGTCCCTGTATCTTGCACCATTGCAGTTTAACAGTTGTGCTCCAGTGAATGTTAATAAGGCTTGGCTAAAGTACCCATATGCTAAGAAACATCAAAGCACCTTCCAGGATTTAAACGAAACCAACGAAAGAGCTGCGTAGGTGGCTATTTACTGGTCGGGTATTATTTGACTCCATCGAGGAAGAAGTAACATCAAAAATCTTGGCTCAAGACCAACATTAATTTTAACCTATTCCACATGTCATATGGACATTTAAAGAAGAAAAATATATGCAGGAATGTCTTCCACCCCTTCGAATCAACATACCTTCGGTACTATACAAGGTGGGCATCGGCACAGAGTATCGTGATGCAGAAGACAGCGGGAACTCGGGCCCCCAGTCGTCCGGACTGAAGTCTGTGTAAGGAAGAAAACAACCTATGTGAATGAAAACATAGGTATTAGTGTGTTTATGTGCGCGTGAGTCTATGTGCGGCTGGGGAGTTTTGATGTGAAATATTATAATTATAACTATGGTTTTTTTTTAGTTAGTATATTACAGGGATGTTGCCGTGCAGAAGAAACAGGTCATCGTCTTCCCTTCTACCCTTACCCCTTTTTTTTTGGGGTCGGCACGGGATGTCTGCGTTAGGTCTAGTTACATGCCTGGATAGTATTGTTACTGTCCAAATTGAAAAGTGAAATTCAAGAGTATTTTGCTGATATAAGATGTTGCTTCCCGAACTGAGAGTAAAAAGAAGAGTTACTGCAAATCTAAGTTTGTAACCGTAAGTTAAAATTATTCAAATTAATTAATTCTGTATTGCTTTTTATTTAAATTGAGCAATTTTAAACCTTTAAACTTTTCTATTCTGTATTGTTTTTTTTTTCTTTCTAAAAACTAAACTAACAGGCACTAAAACGCTACAGGGTAAACGAAAAATTATCGTGTTTCTATTGTCTTGAAGGTCGATTACCTTTCATATAACACTAATGAAAATGAACTTTATTCCTAATGAAATAAAGTCTAATATGATTTCACATCAAAACTACGCAGTCCGGACATTATAGCTATTTATACACTGTTATATACAAGGAAATAAACATATTATTTATATCAATACCGAAGTGTGAGGTAAACAGTGTATAAAAATTAATAAGTAAACAATATAGAATGAAATAGAGGAAAAATACAAAGAATTCACGGGAATGTGAAAATAATCTAAAAAAAAATTACCCTTCTTTTGGGACGCAGCGGTCGGGTAAATAGTGACATTGAACCTTTCATTCTTCCCCTATTCTTGTTTTTAAATATCATGCAAGAAAAATAAATAATCTCATACTATACATGCCAAACAGTTCATTCAATAAAAAGCAAAAAAAAAAACTATAAAAACATAACAAACAAAATAAAACAAGGATCTATTATACTTACATTGTGCAAATAATACTTGATAGCACTTTTTAACTTATAACAAATCAAAAATATCATTGTTAATAATAATTTTGTTATCATTTTCAACCTTTTTCCCGAATTAGGATAGCCATAGTGAGCAAGCGTAAGCGCGTCATCCAACACCGATATTTAATCTGTATCTAATTTTTCATTATCTGTATTTTGTCTATGGCTCTTTTTCAATTTTCTTTAAATGTTAAAGGGATCATGTTAGTAACTAAATGATTAGTAAAACCCATGTTAAAAAAATACACCAGTTTCGATTTTATGGAAAAGGTTTATTTGATATATAAAAAAGAATCTATATAACTATGAAAGAACCAGATCACCGAAGAGCTATAATCTTTTTTTTTACAAATTGTTTTTCGAGCGTCTTACAATTATCGAGGTTAGGGCTGCCGTATGTCCCGGTCTATTTATTATAACTAGAAACTGAATGTCCCGATTTAACTTGTATTAGAAATACGTTACTCAAAAAAGTGCCCCAAAAGTGCTTCATTAAAAACTCGCCATGTATTCTCTAGCAAACTATAGAAAATCTTCATTCATAATTTGAATTTTAGTGCTATTATTAACTAGTTTACTATTAAATCCAAATATTTATATCATCAAAGCAAAAGAGATTCATCTAAGAAAATATCACCGTTATAACGGAATGTCCCATTTATTTCACGTATGTCCCAATTACGTCACGAACGTCCCGATTACTTCACGAACGTCTCATTTACGTCACGAATGTCCCATTTACGTCACGAATGTCCTAAATCCAGGACATACAGGCAGTCCAGCGCTCCGAGACGTCTCATACGACGCGAGCCTCTCGGTCAGGTATATCGTATAGTAATACTATTCCACCACCGTCAGGAACATTGTTACTGATTGTTACAAGGGATACAGTTTGTACTCTGTACATACTCGCTACAAAACCTGGAAGAATATATGATTTTATATATGAGATTTGAGATTCTTTTGTCTGTGAGTAATTTTAAAATTAGTTTTTCGAGTGGGACATTCAAAGTAATAAAGCGGCAACTTAAACTGGCAGTCAAAAAATAAAAAATCTGATTAAATTCGCTAATAAATAATATCTACGGAGGCGTACAAAAAAAAATCATATAATCATCCAAATACACGTTATTAGATATCGGAATCATTGTAAACATTTGAAAGCGTGCCATAATGACGTGGTGATAAAAGCGAAATTCATAATAACTAACAAATAAGTAAGTACAACAGATACATATATACCTTAAAAACTGTATATAGCATATACTATGAACTGGTAAGCATGCATAGCACTTATAGATAACGTGTTTAAAATTAATAGAAAAAAAACTTGGCTGAAAGCAAACAAATGCTTACAATTTACAAACGAAAAAAAATATATAAAAAAAAGTCAAAAAACTGATACTAGATTACTGTAATGATAAAAATTACAAACTGTGCAGGATGGTGCGACCAATCATCGATAACCTTTTGCAGACAAAAAAACAACCGAACAGTATTTTGGAGAAAACGTTTTTTATCTAAAATAATATGCACACACCTCTATTGATTTTAATAGAGGGTCCAACTATTTCTGAGGTCATTTTCACCGTCGATTGGCCGTGTCATCAGATAATAAAAGAAACAAAAGGACTATACGTAGCACACTTGAGTATCACACGCTCGACACAACGATATCTATCATACAATCAAATCAATTCCAAACAGTACGAACTAACTTAGTCTAGTGTTCCCTTACATTTGCCACAATTGCCAAAGGTTTGTGACATGGAGAGAACGCGTCCTAATCCAGACTAAAAACTGAGACTAGCAACTAATAGCACAGAATATTTGTACTGAACAAGACTATAGTAAACGCCAAGACTTGTAACAGACGTGGGCTTAAAATGTGCGAGTAGGACACACGATCTATGAACTCTATACCGAGGCTCGTGCCGTCTCGTTCCCAAGTTTTATGACCACGCATGTCACGAAGGTTAGCCTTTACATAGCCAAAATAATATAAAACATGCAATATTTGTTTTAAAAAAATCTACATCCGAAAATAACGACAAAATTCAAGCACTAAAAATATATCTACAAAAAATCGCTACATACTTACAAAAAACGTTGTGTAGCTTATAGCAGTTACTTGCGAGTCTCAATAGCACTTAAAATTCCAGACTTTGAATTAGAACGCGTTCCTAATGAATTTTGGAATAATATAAACATACTCACAAGGATAAAGTAAGTTGTCCTGAGAGGTTCCTTTAGCGCAGCAATAAACAGACAAAATGGCTGACGTTAAAAAAATAATTTACTAAAAAGAACATTCACACAATTGGCTATTTTTTCCCTTTTATCACAACAGATAAATCATAAACAAAAAAATACGTTTACAATATTTCTTCTTTACGATTGATTTACTGTGATTTTTTTACACAATTTGGCAAGCTCTAAAATTAAAAATTTGCGGTCAGTCGAAACAGTTCACAGTAAACGTAGTCTTTTAATTTAAATAGAAATTTCTTAACAATTTACTTACTACAAGATAAATTATTTACTAGTTCGTCTATCGATCATACCTTCCTCTAAATGCTGAGATTGGTTGTTTAAACTTTTACTGTTGTTTGGCCAATAACGAAAGCAAGCACCAATGCCAAAATGATAATTTTAATCAATTCAAAGTGTTTTAGAAATACTGATCGCAATATTAAACAAAGAAAAAAAAAAGTTCAGC